>CM046727.1:31544506-32754506 GCA_025584915.1 Monochamus saltuarius
ACTGTTTATAAATATTTAGTCGTAACTTAACCTTTATTTTGTCTCTACAAGCCCTGGCCAATCGCTGACGCCGTAGAAGGCATGTAGAAGGAAATGGAGCACTTTCGCGCAGGCGTACTTATTTGGTCTTAGTCTTAGTCCTAAGAAGTTAAAAGATAGGAACTTTCAAGGTCAGGTCTTAATACCTCCTTAGGACTAAGACTAAGTTACGACTTTTATAAACGTACACATAGAAATATGTACATTTAACTTCTTAGGGTAAAGACTAAGGCTAAGTTAGGACTAAGTTAGGGTTAAGACTTTTTTATAAACTCATCATAACTCTCCCTTCGTCGTTTTCCTTTAACTTCCACTGCTGATGGAACTGCAATGCTGATCTGGAAGCTCGTACTGATTGCGAAGCCCTACACTAGGTTTTATTTTACCCCTTTGGCACACTTTGCCTAGTGAGGTTAGGTTGTTTTTTTTTATTTTTATAAAAATTTGTTTTATTACGGTGAACCTTCTCAATTTAACACTATGGCTTTACTTGCCTTCTTGCAATTTATACTTTTACTATTAGATTATACTTATATTTTTGACTTTTTCAAAATTCACTAATAATTTGTTGTGAAAACGAGTTATTCAATTGTTTTTGATTTGACAGGAGATGTTACCTGTTTGGTTTTACAAATTGAACAGAGCCCATGTCAGATCTGGGTCTGACTATTTATAGTTTTTCTCAAAACAATTGAAAGTTTGACATGTTATCCTAGCAACAGAATTTTTTATTATAATTTTTGAAAATTGTGTCCTTATACTAAAATAAAACTTAAATCTAACACTCTAGTCTTTTTTCTCATGCACACATTTTTGTCTTTAATTCTAAATAGTTCACTTTTTATGTCCTAAAACTACACTAAAATTGTTCTTTTGACACTTATACAAGTCTCTGCTATATTATTATTACAATTTACATATGTTTTTTTACCCTAAATTCTTACATTTAAATTCCAACCTCAAACATTTTTGTAACATTTTATATTTTTCAGATATTAAGCTTACAAATTGAACCAATCTATTCAAAAGGATAAACTAGAACTTAAATGAGTCTTCCTGAGCATATTTACAAGATTATTACCTTTTTTTTGAAAAACGAAATTTGAAAATTGCTTTCGAGCTGTCAAATTCAGAAAATTATTTCTACGATTTGTCCCACAAATTACTGCTAAACTTGAAACTGTAGATGTGAGAAAACTCAGCCTAAAGTCTAATTATAAGAAACAAATTTACACAAATATCCTTTTTTATAAACAAGTAAGTAATTTCCATTATGTTGTGTAGGTACACACGTTGGGCACCAATATAAATATGTGTTGGTACAGGAGAAATTTATTATTTATGTGGTGTTATGAATTTATAATGTATTATTATGTAAATTGGTATGTGAATAAAAAAAATTTTGTTGAGCGCCAATAAATATTATAAAAAAATTCTCCTTAATATTTTATTCTTGTATAATTTTTGTTATGAATAAAGTATCCTTATTTTTCTATACTCCGGCTAAATCACTCTCACCTCAGTTAGCAAGTTCAAAAGCAAAACTTGTGGTCCAATATTGTTTTCTTTTCTCTACTCTTTTAGCTAATTTAAATTTATAATTAATTATGTTACGTTCAAAATTTTGACATATCAGATTTTCATTTATGTTTTGCATGTTTATATATTGAAATTTCATAACAAATTAGCTTTGTACATCTCTATTGTACTGTCTTTAGCGTTTTTGTGTAGAGAATTTCTTTATTTTAAATTATTTTTGACATTTGTCATCATACCGCTACGATGTAGGTTTCATGTAGGTTTTACTTGTATGTACCATTTTTATTATGGTTTGGGTGGCTTGTAAGTACATTTCAGAACAAAATATATATATATATATAGACTATGAAGGAATATGTGTGAAGGAATGTGCAAAGGTTGCACAATCAGCACATTGCTGGTAAGATAACTCAAGGAACGTAATTAGACCCAACTTAGAACCCTGAACCATTTGTTCAAGTATATAGCTGTGATTTGAAACCTTTATATTCAAATTAATTGGTTCTATTCGATAATAAAGACATAAATAATTTAATCAAGTCATCATTTAATCCATAATTCCACAATTTACTTATTAAGATACGATGGTCTACCTGATCAAATGCTTTAGTAAAATTTGTAAAAACTACATCAGTGAAATTACATTTGTCAATGTTGAACGACCTTTAATAAAACCATGTTGGCTGTTATATATGTCTACAGATTTATAAATATTGGACATTGTTACGGAATTTTCCCCGCTCGCATCCAATTCGACGACTGCAGTATTGTTAAGCGCTAGATTGCCCCGATCGCCCCTATGCGATTCTGGTAAACAAATAAATAATGCCGTATATCATCAAGGCGCGACTGGAAATAGTGGGAATCGACGAGAACGACGAGAATCGTTCGAGACATGGATCTAGAGATGCTACAATATACCTGGAATATTTGTTGGGTCTATAAAAGAAGAATAGACTACCAAGTCAGTTAGTCTGGTATTACAGTCTTGAATTTGAGTGTTTAGAGCGATTTAGATAGCGATTAAAAGTGAAATAGTGTTTAATTGAGCTGTAATTAGTATTCAGTAGTATACAGAGTAGTTAATAAAGATAAGTGATTAATTAACGGATTGTTTTTCTGGCAGTAGAAAAAGTCGGATTGGGAAATCCGTGAAAATATTTTGAATACCTTTCAGCACTCTGGGAATATACACTTTATTAATATTAAATTAAATAGTTGACATAAAGGTTCCTCAAGACAACTTAAACAGTCCTTAGAAAGAAATGCAGGTACACTATCGGCTCCCACTGTTATATTGGCTTTCATTTTCTTAGCAGCACTAATATCACAAATATCAATTGTAAAACCATTAGAATATTAACATCCACAAAAGTATTTTCATTAATGTGGAACACTTGATTAGCGTTTAACAATACACTCTTGAAGTGAGAGTGTTATGTCAATTATTGTCGTAAGACATTACTCCAGGCGCCTTTGACGAACTTCTTTTGGAATTTATAAAATTCCGCAATTGATTGGGATCGTTTTTTTTATTAGATTCGGCTAAGTTTATAAATCTATTATAGTCACTGTGTACACTCGATTTTATATTAATTTTTAACTCTATCGCCATATTCCAACAAGTTGTGTTTTTTATACATTTTGTAATAATAATCTTTAAGTTTTATTTTTTGTATTATTTGGTAAACCAATGTGGAAAAATAAATGTTCTGGGAAAAGATTTAGGCGCAAATACGTTAAAGATTCTACATGAGTTTTCATAGAATGTACTGCAAGCACCATCAGCATCATTTACAGCATATAAATCATCCCAAATTTCAGAAAGAGCCCTACCTATATAATTCATGATGAGCTTTTAAGAAATTATATTTGGGTACTCCCATTGTACTGAGTAAGTACTTACACTTGTATTATCTTTACTAACTAGGATTAACAAACTCTGTATTATAATTATAATAAACCGTCTTATAGTCCCATATAGTATAAAAAGGTAAAGTTATAATAATTCTTCTGCTTGTTATCGTCGCTCGTCCTTTTTTCTCGGTGTGCCTGTAATCTAATATTGACTTTTTTTTTAAATTAATTCGTCCTCATCCTTAGATAACCGACCAACTTCAACCACTCTCCCTCCCTATCTAAAATATGTCACTGGAGACCTCTGAAATGTAATTAGTATCAGTGCTGGGACATTGTTTCCACTTGAATTCTGAAGCCAACTTCATTATCGAAATTTTGGAATTTTGTTTCCATTTATCTATTACTCCGCTTGCCTCATTTTATTATATCTACCTATCAAAATATAGCAGTCGATGTTGACCGAAATAACCTTAGTTGCAATAGTTTACGGAGATACAAAATACCAAAGTTTATTGTATAGAGTGACGTTCTTTTTCGACTAATATCAAAAGTAGGCGAGGACAAAATCCCATCACACTCCCCAAAAAGTCAGCATCCGACACTGGTGCTTTAATTCAGTATTTTTGTTTAGCACTTTTTATAGAACTGATTTGTTTGGATCAGCCACATTGTTCTTCAATAACTTATCTGTATAGCTTGTATACGTACGCTATGCTGGTAGTCCGTCATTTTCTGGAAGCTCACGTCACAGTCTGATGTTGCTGATTATTTCAACTTCCCCTATTGTAGTTTTCTGGATCGTTGTGCGTTGTAAAATTGTTTTTATAGGTACATTATAGCACATCGGTATTTCAAGAATATGGCGCCTTTAACGAATTAAAGTGAACACAGAAAATGCGGTATAAAACAAGCACATTTGTATAGACGGTAATATATTTATTGAACTAATTTCTAAACTACAGAAAATAATATGTTACAGCTTTATCTACGTAAACACTTCCTAATGTCTCTCTAGATCAATTAATCACCTGAAAAAGAATAAATAGGTAACAATAACTAAATACGCACATTTAATCTATAATATTGTTTGTTATTTATTATGCATAGTTAAAAAAACATAGAAAATTTATTATAGCGAAAATAGTACTTGTCACAAAGTTCAATAATTTCCTTATACATAAAAGCAGATGGCACAAAACTTATATTCATTGAAATAGAAAACCCTGAATATTTTTTAATATACGTATGGTAATATACAATGGTTAGCAGTTCCATAAATTTACAAATGGCAGGCCCTCCGGATTGCAATAATATTGGCACTCCCTCAAAACAGTTTTTGAAATAATGGAAATACTTGAATTTATTCATACATATTTTTCCCGCCCTGCATCTGCAAAATAACTTTAGTGGTGAAAATATAGAATAACTAGGTAGGAATGTAAATATATAAATTGTCAAATTTTTATTAACTTTTCTCTATTGATTACTGGTACAACTAAGACCCATTACTAAAAGTTAAAGAAAGATGTAATTGCGCATATGTCAGCAGTTCAAAACAATTCACCAAACTCATTTTAAAGAGTGTCATTATTATTGCAATAGCTTGTACACTCCGATTTCGAAATTTTTACCTATATCATTATAACACCTTCCATGCCCTAATTGTCGTATAATCTTTCTTACGTAAATTTTTTTTAAATAAAATTGGTACAAAAAAACTAAGTGCATAATTTCTGGTATTTTTCAAATCATTGAAACAGGACATGCCGTGCAATAAATCAAATTTAATTTTTTTACTCGAAAATGGTGAGTCGTAAGTTCCAAATTGAATAAGATAATAAATTGTTTGTTTGTGTTTAAATATCCAGAGACGTCTCTGCCGGCATACGCCGTGCAAAACATGTATTGTTGTTAACTGCCACAGTCTGCAAAATTTCATTAAAATATTGCGAGCGATTTCAGCAATATTCATAAATTTGCTATTTTTATTCAAATTTATAAGTATTTTCAGAATATGGTATATTAAGGAAATATATCTCAAATTATTTGTACTATAACCTTAATGTACAATTGAGCAAAAAAATGTTAAACTGTACAGTTGGTATTTTGAGTAAATTAATACTGAAAATAATTAAAAAGAAACATAACGCTGGCGCTCATTAAATATGTTCTTACTATTTTAAATATACTGAAATATTCCCAAAATTACATAAGAAAACATAGAGATAAAACTCTAAAAACATCTCAGTGAAAATGAGAAAAGAAATAAGATAATATTCAATGTTTAAAGCAAATTGCTATGCAAACAAAGAATTTAAAATTTAATTAATTAAGAATCATATATTACAAGCATAGGTAATAAAGAATTTGATTTTCAATAAATAAACGTGAAATGATAGACATGTAACATAAAAACCCATCCAAGGATGACAGAAAATTGTGACATCTAGCTCGAAAACAAATTATATAAATTAAAATTAATAAACTCAAACCAATTGTGATAATTGTGGCATCAAAATATAGTTTATTCAACATAGATTTACTTAATAAAACTTGCATTTGGAAAAAAGTAATTTATTTGAACAGAAGAAATAAAAGTGTAAATGACATAATATCTTAAACTCCAGTAGCGGTTCACAATAATTGTCAATGTAACTAAATATTATCACATAAAAAGTAATAAAAAGTTAACTATAATAGAAGCTCAATTATAGATGCAAACCATGTTGAATTATAAGTAGAATAAGGAAATTAGGTAAAAACATAAAATAAGACAAGAAAAATGTAAGGTTGGGATTCTCTCAAAAATAGACAAATGGGATATCGAAAGATTGGGAATCATGCCAGAAACACAGAACTGTACCTAATTTAGACTGAAAACCAAGCATATTTCCATAATTACGATTTATATTTTCAAATTGTCAAAAGCTTTTGGTAGTCATGACAACAAGAGAAATTATCCACACATATAAATTAGAAACGTCAGAATTTTCGGCAGTAGGTCAACAAACTTTGAATAGGAAACATCACAGCCTGAAAGCAAGCAAAACAAATGAACAAAAGTTTAGTCAACATTGATACTTACCAAAGTGACAGTATTGTGAAATATCAATGTCAAAAGTGACAAGTCATGAGAAATTCCATACCAACTCAGTAAACTGTTAGTGAATTAGAAATTTAAAAAGTTGTGCCGCGTAAGTGAAAAGAAATTAAGTAAACTGTAGTGAAAAAGCAGTGAGTTAGTGCCATTGGTAAACATTGCTGAGCCCTAGGAGACTTCAAAGCAGATCATCTCCAGTTGAGACTTTCAACGGAACAGAACGAGGTCAAATATTAGAAAGTGCAGGAGATTCAACTACACCGGGATTGCAGTCAAATCACGCCAGAGGAGTAAAAGGCAAGCAATTAATTTTACACATGCATGTATAAAGGGTTTCAAATGATCATTGGCCATATTTGCAATTGCTTGATTTAAATATTTTACAAATTTGATTTTAGTTATAAAGAAAAGTGCGCACAATTAAAATTTTAGAATTCAAAACATTTGAATAAATAATTCATATCAATAGTATAGATCAAAACAAAAGAAAAAAATAAGAGCTCTATAATCAAAAATTTATACTAGATTAAGATTTAGGATAATTAGTAGATTAATGTTTGTGCATTGAAATTTGTGTAATTATAGATTAATAGAATTTGTTGAAGATTGAATCTGAAATTCTTTTATTACCTAGTAACTATAAATCAGTCAAAAATAAAACAAATTATATTCTTTATTAGTAAAATATATATATATATATAAATATAAATTGAAAACTTGATTATAAAAAAAAAATAATAAATTCTAAACAAAAGATACATTTTATTAGAAACAATAATTCCAATACATAGTGTATAATAAGCCACAAGATAACCGCTTTCCTAGAGACAGTGGACTCTTGGTTCTACCGACATCATTATAAGAGCATTGCAGGTAAATATTCCAAGTGTATATTCTTATAAACGGCGCCCAACAAATAATCAAAATCAGACTTTCAATTTTATTCAAAATTTTACAATTCATTATAAATTAAATAATTACAAAGCTACTTTCAATATACGATAATATTAATTATTTTGTATAGAAATCATTATATAAACAAAATATCATTCATATCATTCATTCAAAATTAAATATTATCAATATAATATATATAGTGTCTACAGCGGTGTTAAATCGCAGTGCACTACGAAAAGGATGTGGATGTCACAAGCGCGACAGAAAGCGTAAGTTACGTATATTGCAGGATACATAGACTAAATTTTAAAATGATAGTGAAATTTAAACAAGGTCTCAATGGAAGGTAAAAGGAGGGAAATAGAATACAAAAATAAAAGTTGTTTTCAAAATTGAAGAAATATTAAAGTAGGTAAATTCTATAAAATGTCAAATATCAATCTGATTGATTGAAAAAATGTAATATTTATTAAAATTATATAAAGTAGATATGAGTGCATTGGAAAGAATTTAAAAAAAAAGGGTAATCAAGGAGATGAAATAACAAGATGTCAAGAAGAAAAAATTATTAAGAAAATAAGATAGACTGAAGGGAGCTGAGATTTGAGAAATTTATAAACCGTGTATAAAAGGGATAAATAAGAAAATATCATTGAAGACAAGATTGAAATTAGAACAAGAAGAAGCAGCCTAACAGTGAACAAAAATAGCTAGGAAATTAAGAAGACCCATTAAAGGATTATCAAACCATTAACATTACACAAGGTATTTAAACTATATTTCTGCTCATAGTATATCCAGAGAACAGCATTCAATATTAAGTGACGGAAGACAGAGTGACAAGAACGATAGAAGGAGCAGCCCCCATACGGATTGCCATACCAATACGAGGAGCAATCACCAGCAATTGAGTTTCACAAGGAAAGTCTAAAGAAGCGGATATCCATAAAAGGCCGACACAGAGTGCAGTGAGAAAGGGACTACACTTAACAAACAAGGACTTAAGAAGAAATTCGGTAACGACTTTGTATTTCGTATTATTTATTGTTATTAGATTTTAAGATAGAGCAGGGATTAGGTGGAGTAGGAAAGATTAAATCAATCTAATTGTCAAAGTTTGCATATTTAAAATAAAAGAAAATTAATTAAAATTGAACATTTCATTAAAAAATAACAAAGTTATAAAAATTATTAGTAAAGAATATCTGAATAATAAATATTAATCCTGTTTGAACCTACCATTGAGATAAAGAGTCATAAAACTAAATAAAAGTGAATTTCCAAATTTATCAATCAATAGTAGTGAACGCAGAATTTAAATTTTTCAAGATCTACACGTATATATATATAAACTGATTACACAACAATAATTCTATAATTCTATAAATATATTGTAATATTTTATTTTTCTTGTGTTGTCTATTGTGTATTTGTGTATGGTATGTGTGTAGATCTTGAAAAATTTAAATTTTAAATATTTTAAGTTAATAATATAAATTATAATTTTACTTACCCGAGCTCGCTTTTATCTGCGCCTTTTTTATGATTAAATATTATGAATTTTATATTATAAATCTTCTGAAAGCTTTGTAATTATTTAATTTATAATGAATTGTAAAATTTTGAATAAAATTGAAAGTCTAATTTTGATTATTTGTTGGGCGCCGTTTATAAGAATATACACTTGGAATATTTACCTGCAATGCTCTTATAATGATATCGGTAGAACCAAGACTCCACTGTCTCTAGGGAAGCGGTTACCTTGTGGCTTATTATATACTATGTATTGGAATTATTGTTTCTAATAAAATGTATCTTTTGTTTAGAATTTATTTTTTTTTATAATCAAGATTTCAATTTTTAATTCAAATTAACTTTGTTAATATATATATTTTTTTACTAATAAAGAATATAATTTGTTTTATTTTTGACTGATTTATAGTTACTAGGTAATAAAAGAATTTCAGATTCAATCTTCAACAAATTCTATTAATCTATAATTACACAAATTTCAATGCACAAACATTTATCTACTAATTATCCTAAATCTTAATCTAGTATAATTTTTTTATTATAGAGCTCTTATTTTTTTTCTTTTGTTTTGATCTATACTATTGATATGAATTATTTATTCAAATGTTTTGAATTCTAAAATTTTAATTGTGCACACTTTTCTTTATAACTAAAATCAAATTTGTAAAATATTTAAATCAAGCAATTGCAAATATGGCCAATGATCATTTGAAACCCTTTATACAAGCATGTGTAAAATTAATTGCTTGCCTTTTACTCCTCTGGCGTGATTTGACTGCAATCCCTGTGTAGTTGAATCTCCTGCACTTTCTAATATTTGACCTCGTTCTGTTCCGTTGAAAGTCTCAACTGGAGATGATCTGCTTTGAAGTCCCCTAGGGCTCAGCAATGTTTACCAATGGCACTAACTCACTGCCTTTTCACTACAGTTTACTTAATTTCTTTTCACTTACGCGGCACAACTTTTTAAATTTCTAATTCACTAACAGTTTACTGAGTTGTTATGGAATTTCTCATGACTTGTCACTTTTGACATTGATATTTCACAATACTGTCACTTTGGTTGGTATCAATGTTGACTAAAACTTTTGTTCATTTGTTTTGCTTGCTTTCAGGCTGTGATGTTTCCTGTTCAAAGTTTTTTGACCTACTGCCGAAAATTCTGACGTTTCTAATTTATATGTGTGGAGAATTTCTCTTGTTGTCATGACTACCAAAAGCTTTTGACAATTTGAAAATATAAATCGTAATTATGGAAATATGCTTGGTTTTCAGTCTAAATTAGGTACAGTTCTACTTTATTCTACTTATAATTCAACATGGTTTGCATCTATAATTGAGCTTCTATTATAGTTAACTTTTTATTACTTTTTATGTGATAATATTTAGTTACATTGACAATTTTTGTGAATCGCTACTGGAGTTTAAGATATTATGTCATTTACACTTTTATTTCTTCTGTTCAAATAAATTACTTTTTTCCAATTGCAAGTTTTATTAAGTAAATCTATGTTGAATTAACTATATTTTGATGCCACAATTATCACAATTGGTTTGAGTTTATTAATTTTAATTTATAAAATTTGTTTTTGAGTTCTAGTATATATCACAATTTTCTGTCATCCTTGGATGGGTTTTTATGTTACATGTCTATCATTTCACGTTTATTTAGTGAAAATCAAATTCTTTATTACCTATGCTTGTAATATATGATTCTTAATTAATTTAATTTTAAATTCTTTGTTTGCATAGCAATTTGCTTTAAACATTGAATATTATCTTATTTCTTTTCTTATTTTCTCTGAGATGTTTTTAGAGTTTTATCTCTATGTTTTCTTATGTAATTTTGGGAATATTTCAACTTCCCCCCTTTGTTTTCAAGGTTTTATTTGGCCTGTCGAAATAAAATCTTGAAACAAACAATTACTTGTAAATATTCCAACTATATCATGGTTTCAATCTCTTTTCCTAAAAAATAAAATTTTCCAACAAATATCAATTCTTAAGTAATCTTACAGTAGTATATACTTAAATGTTGTTATTCTTCCTAAAATTACGTCAATAGACATGGGTGCCTCATACTGTGGAATTGTAAATTTGTTTATATTTCGAGCATCCAAACACAATCTAATATCCCCATCTTTTTTTCTTACCACCACTAATGGATTTATGTATGATGTATTACTTCGCTCCATGATCTTGTCTTTTAATAAACCTTGAATCTCATCCATTACTTGATTTTTGTAATTGCATGGAATTGGGTATGTTTTCGTTTTAAAATTTTGTATGTCATTATTTACCTCTAATTTGTGAGTATAATTGTTAGCTTGCCGTGTCTCCCTCTGAATAAGCTTACTGTACATTCCTAATAAACTTTTTACCTCTTTCAAATATTTTTCGTTGCATTTTATTTCTACATTATTTAAATCAGTGACATTTTCCTCATCCATACCATACAAAAATACACAATAGACAACAAAACAAGAAAAATAAAATATTACAATATATTTATAGAATTATTGTTGTGTAATCAGTTTATATATATATGTGTGTGTGTGTGTGTAGATCTTGAAAAATTTAAATTCTGCGTTCACTTCTATTGATTGATAAATTTGGAAATTCAATTCAATTGTATTAGCTTCAAGTCCACCCGGCACCACTTGTAATATAATTCGCTGGAACATCATTAATTTAGTTGAGGGTCATTCTAGAAACGCTTGCGAGCACGTACTGTAAGATCGTTGTTTCATTCATTCGACATGCCATTTTGTTAGCGATAGCATCTTATTTTTTTTGTTCATGAAGTTTTACATTTTCTTAAATAAAAACTATATTTTGAATGGTGTTTGTTTAAAGTGATTTAATATATCAGAAGTGGGATCTGATCCAAGAGATAATAAGCAGTGCATTTAGTACAAGAGTGTAATAGTTGTGTGGACACCTACATCAAGGTGGTGAGTATCTCAAGCCTCTAACACGTGACTTTGCTTAAATTTGTCTGTCTGTGATCGGTGTCGAACCCGTGTACCTGTATTATGTAATTGTTTTAATTCAATACTTGTAAACCATACAATGAGTAAAGAGATTAATTCTTCAGAACGGCGACGACCCCGTTCACGGCGTCGCCGCGGTTCTCAAGCATACAGACTCAATATTGTATCAGTTACAACAAAGACTCGAATTATTAGAGAATATAGTGCGTAGATCCGCTTTACCGCCTGCAAATTATTCAGGCACTCGTGAGAGTCGCTCTCCTACCGTGGAGCCGATACCGATGCCGTCATCTTGGCGATCATACACGCCGCCGCTTCTTGACATGGCCGGTGTCAGATTACCAAGCAACACCGATACACCATTATTATCGGAAAGTACCCAATGAGCACCGATGACATTAAACTCGTCCCTTATGTCCGAATTCCATCAAAATCGATATCTTGGCCGTTTTGAATTATTACCTAAGTTTGACGGTTCGACAGAAGGGTTGACCGTTGATAAGTGGATTGATAAAATAAATTCCGTCGGTAATTTATACTCTTGGGACCATCGTACAAATGTCAGACAAAAACGTTTACTAGTTGGACCGAATGGGAAAACGAATTAAAAGCAGCTTTTCCTAACACACAACGGAGCGCAATCCCCATCAAGACCTAATTTCGTTTTATTATGACCTACTTCGAGTAGGTAAACACTGTAATTTGCCTGATTAAGGTATCGTGGACGTAATTATTTGAACAATTAATAATAATCTTATCATATGCTGCTAATTGACCGACGTCTGAGAGTTTGTTAAAGTTCCTCACCGAAACAAATTACGTCACCTCTCGCAGCGAGCAGTCAAAACGCAAACATCAGTCAAACGAGCATAAAAATAAATTTACACATCGCCGAATGAACCACTGCTTTCAATGCGGTAAACAAGGACACCAATCATCTAACTGTTTTGCTGGAAAACAAACATCGTGTAGTTATTGTAAGAAGCCGGGGCACAGCCGCAAAATGTGTTTTAAACTAAAATCAAAAAGTGAAACTGATACCACAACAAAAATAAATTTGATCACGGAAGACGACGCAAAATATCACGTGCAGGCAAAAATTAATAACACTGTTTTATCGGCATATATAGATTTTGGAAGTGCGTGCAATTTATTAAAGTTGGACAAAGCCTTGGCCTTAAATTTAACCATTGATAAACAGAAAAATATTGTTGGCCAGGGTTATGGTGGCGCGGTTGTAAAAACCATTGGTCACGTAGCGGCAAGCTTGACGGTTGATGACGTAACTCGTAAGGTTCCTTTGTATGTTGTTAATAACAATTGACAGACTTATGA
This sequence comes from Monochamus saltuarius, assembly GCA_025584915.1. Classification (NCBI taxonomy): domain Eukaryota; kingdom Metazoa; phylum Arthropoda; class Insecta; order Coleoptera; family Cerambycidae; genus Monochamus; species Monochamus saltuarius. The sequence continues at coordinate 31,557,803 of CM046727.1, forward strand.
TTTATTAATTGGACGGCTATTTACGGAATCTGCTAACGTATATGTTATCAAAACAGCGGACAAATTGAATTTTTATGACGATTTTACTGACCTACCTCAAACAGCGGACTTAAATACGAAGGTGGCAGTTTATACCGATCGGGTAACGACCATTGTACCAGGTATTAACCGAATTACTGTTACGTCGGAATTGTCAAATGGAATTTTAATAACTAATTACTCGGAACAAAACCATGCTGGGGTACCTGTAATTGTTCCAAAAGACACTGTATCATTTCACAATAATTTAGGAGTCATGACTGTACTAAATATCAGTCATGTTAACAGGGTGTTAAAGGAAGGACAGTGCGTAGCACGGGGAATCTCTTCGGAGCAGTCTTGTACTGAAGTACCTGTGAACGCATCTGTTTTCTCCGATGAAGACCGTCTGTATCCCGATAAACTTTTAGAGAAGTATAAGTCCTGCTTTGCTACTAATAATTCAGAACTAGGAAATGAAAAATAATTTGACAAGCAATGTACCAGTTTGCTACAGACCATCAGGTCTATTCTGTATCTTACAGGTTAAATATAACCATCCGGTTAAAATATTAATGTTAACCCTACCGCTAAAAATAATAACTACAATTGGTATTCTGTATAAGTTTTTTTAATAGCCCAGTTAAAATTATTTATCAACCGTATGTTAAAATTTCAGTGTTAGTGAAGTTAGCAGTAAGGTAAAAGCATAGAATATATTTATATTTTTCTATGGGTAAAAGATGTCAATTTGTAACCTCGATTAATGTGTTTTTTGTGTTTTAGTAACAAGTTTTCAAATTCTTGATTTAACCACTTACTTAGATTTAACGGAGTATGAGGGATGACAAAAAAACGTGCCCATGCATGACATAAAAACAAATTCAGCTTATTGTTGATTTTTTGGAAGTCAATAATATTTTACTTAATAACAAATTGCAGCCACATGAAATTGTGGTCCCAAATAAAGCTTGGAAGGATTTAACAGAGCTATTAAATTCAGATAATGTAAGCCCGATAAAAAGTGTGTCGCAGTGGAAGCAGGTACATTTTTGTTTTCGGTTTGCTACCTAGCTAATTCAGAAGTTTAATAAACTATGTGGCTGTATTTTAAGAGGTTGTACTGTTTTCTAGGTAGTAGCTGAATTAAAGACCAATGTCAAAAAAAAGGCCAGAGACATATATGTAAAAAGGAAAGGGACTGGTGGGGGACCTCCTATTTCGAGATCGGTTTACCCTTGGGTTTACAAAGTGGAACAGATATTGAAACATAATCTGTAGACACTTCCGAGGTATCTATATCAACCGTTTTATTTGCTTAGAAATTAGAATATATAATTTAATTTTCTGTATGGGATGTTACATTACAGATTATGAATTTAGCTGAAAACAAAGAGCCAAATCAAGAAAATGATGTACCAGTGAGTTTGAAACAAACCTCGAGAGTAAAGTATACTACTAAAAGAAGTATGTTTCCTAGCCGTAAAAGTACGTTAGATAAAAACGTACAATGCCAAGTAGAGTCAACAAAAATGCTTGCTGACTCAATATGCAAGTTGAGTCAGGCAATAGAGTCTTTGGCTCTAGCAATAACTTCTTTTTCAGAAAAAATGAGTTAATATATGTTCAGGGTAATGTTTGTGTTTAGTTAATGTATTCAAGAGAAAGTATTATTTATTTTGTATATTTTTTAATAGTTGCTTAGAAGAGTAAATACTGCAAAGTATGTATGTATATTTATTTATTAATATAAAAATAAATATTAAACAAATTTATTTTCTATGATTTCACACATTTGTTTGATACTATTAAATTGGATTTTAAATATAACTATTCAAAATATCAGGTTCACATAAAAAATGTATATGATTTAAATGTAACGTTAGTCACTAGAACCAAATACCACAATCTATGTATTAGTTTGTCCTTAAATGGCAGTTTGAAAAATATATTTATATAAAATAAATAAACGTAGGAATATTTGAGGAATTTTTCATATTATCAAATTACGAATATATTTCTTTTATGTACTCTACACAATATATGGAAATTTTTTCCTAAAATTAGCGGTTGATTGTAGTACTTTATAAATCTAGGGATTTTGTTAACATTTATGTAAAAAATGTATTCACAACCCTATTTCTCATTCGCTGTCCTTCGTTTAACCAATTATTGTTTTCATTCTGCAAATCAAATGCATTTTCGAATATCTCATCTTCTAATATTAAAAAATTGTGCATCAATATTATGTAATGCTGCACAACTATATATAATTTTTGCAGCTTTAACAGGTTTGTAGTTCAACACTCGATGTCGAAGTAGACAACGAAATCTACTTTTGAACACCCCATTATATCGCTCTATACAATTTCTTGTGGAAATATGTCTTCTAGTGTATACTTCTTCTGGCGTTCCTTCAAGGGCATTGTCGATTGGTGTCAGAAGCCATGGTTGTAGAGGATACCCTGAATCGCCTATGACAAAATTTTAAATAAAAATATAACCAACGAATACGTACAGTATGCAGACCTAATAGGTATGATTCTTCATCCCCATTTAGAAAATTAGTTTCTAAATAAGCTTTTACATTAGATGTAGCCCATATTGCAGCATCATGAGTTGACCCAGGATAACGCGCATTAATAGATAAAATATTTAAATCTGCATCACAAATCTGAAATAAGGTTGAAACATAACTCTAGTACAAGTTTTCCAAAAACTATCTACTAACCACTTGTGTGTTAATACTTGTGTACCCCTTTCTGTTAAAATATATCCTAGCTGGAATCATTGGATCTTCCACTGGATGTGATATTATCGCAACATGTGTGCAGTCTATTGCACCTATTACTCCTGGAAAGTTAAATTTCTCTAAGAACCTGTAAAATAGATAAACATATAGGTATAGTCGTACATAGTGATCAAATATATTGATATTGTTATTCTGTCTTAACAAAATTTAGGTATGCAGGAAAACAAAATTTTACTAATTATAAATTAAGTTAATGACAATAACTAACCAACCTCTGCTTAATACGATTTCTTGCATCAATGGAGTAAGGAAATCTTATCCAAAGATTGACCAAATGCTCGATAATTAAATCAACGACAAGAGAAATACATCTGCTTATAGCTGGTTGACTGAGTCCTAACAAATAGTTACGTCCAACTGTCATCTGGTACGAACCACTTCCAAAAAAATGTAATGCAGCAAATATCTAAAGAACAATTCACTCTAATATAGAGTACCACTTACCACAACATACGAGTGGATTAAATGCAAAGTGCACCTCTCCATGTAAATGTGAATCGAGTAAGGGATAAAAAACTTTACAATTTACTACTGAATATATTTGTGTCAGAAGTGTTATTAATCTTTTCTAGTATGAATATATGTAGTCATAATTTGAACTATTTTATCAGCCTGGAAGTGTATATTTAATAAAATAATATGAGGATGAGTTTTACATTAGACCACTCAAATATATGTTTGTTTTTGCAGCAGTTGGAAACGGTTTCAAACTATCAGAAATGTCCGTCCAAGTATTTGTTGCGTTAAATTCAATGGTAATAAATTCACAACTGGTCGAGTATTTCTGACGGTTTCAAACCGTTTCCAATTGCTGTAAAAACATATCTTATATAAGTAAATACCTGTAAATGTTTTGGTATATATGTATTCCTTTCTCCGTCATTTATATGAGGTAATAATACATCAATTAAATAAATGACAGTTTGTTTTGAAAGTCTAAAAAGTTGTTTAAAAGTACAATCTGTTAATTCAAACGGATTGCTTTGATCCCTCAAACTTTTATGAAAAAGTCTAAAATTGTGGCTGAAAGAAAATAATAGGTAAATATGAAACTATCAATCAACAAATACAAATAATACACTTTACTTACATCTTCCAATCTGTCAGCTTCATCCAACAAAATATAATTAATTTGAAGTGCCATTATAACCACAGATTATAACCTTTATGTGGAAATAAACTAGAGTTAAATTTTAACAGCATCTATTTTGGTCCCATTAAATTTTAACATATTTGGTTAAAATAAACCTTTTAAGATTTTTACAGAATATAGTATCGGGTTAAATAATTGAAGGTTAAAATTTTAACTTTGGTCTTGACGTTAAAATTTAACCAAAAGCATTACAGAATAGACCTGCATACCGACTTTCTTATTATGAACGTGATATAGTACGAAACATTGTGAAAACTTTTTAGAAAACGGCATTATAGAACCAACTATTTCAGAATATGCAAGTCCTATTCTTCTTGTTAAAAAGAACACCGGATATATACATACGTGCGTTGATTATCGAAAACTTAATGCTATAACGGAAAAGGATAAATATCCTTTACCTAGAATAGAAGATCAAATTGAACGTTTGGCCAGTAACGACTGTTTCACAACACTAGATATGGCTTCTGGTTATCACCAACTGAGAATGGAAACATATAGCAGAAAATACACCGCGTTTATAACCCCAGATGGTCATTATCAGTACAAACGAGTACCTTTTGGCCTGACTTGTTTATACAAGATATTATAACCAAATACTGGTATCCAGGGGTTGTACTTGACAAATGTGAAACACCGCGATCCTATTTAGTTAAGATGGATAATCATAATAATATACTTAGGAGAAATTCTAAATTTATTAATAATTTCTATATTTTATTAATAATAATTATGACTATCAATAACATATCTTAGCAACTATTACAATATTAAAAATAATAGTGGGCTTACAAAACATTATAAAATAATTATTTTATAAACATCTCCCTCTTCTAATTGGAACCCTTATTTTTCTTAATAAATTTAGAATTTCTCCTAAGTATATTATTATGATTATCCATCGAAACTAAATAGGATCGCGGTGTTTCACATTTGTCAAGTGCAACCCCTGGATACCAGTATTTGGTTATAATATCTTGTATAAACACCCTTTCCCCTTTCCGAAAATCTTCTCTAGTGCTACTATTACTATCATAATGGATTTTCTGCGATTTCTGGATATCCTGCATCCTAGCAGCTGCATCACTTGGTACCAAGTTGGGTTTCAATTTTTCTGGAGACATTGGAAGCTTAGTTCTCAATGTTCTACTACATAGTAATTGTACTGGAGAAAAATTTAGCCCTGCTACTAGAGAATTACGATAATTCAATAAGCTTAGTTCGATATCAGTGCCTGATTCATGGGATTTCTTTAACATAGTTTTTGCAATACTCGTACCTACAGCTTTTTCAGCTAAACCATTAGATTGATGATAATGTGGACTACAAGTTTGTAAAGTAAAATTCCAATCTTTTGCAAATTTTCTAAATTCATAAGAAGAAAACGGTATATTATCAGCAATTAATAAAGCAGGAATTCCTAATCTCTGAAAATAGTTTTGAGTTCTTTTATTACACATGAACTTGATTTATTATTTATTTGACAAATTTCAATCCATCTAGAAAAATAATCAACAATTATTAGGTAACTTTTTCCTGCATATTGAGCTATATCTGCGGCTATTTTTATAAAATGGTATATTAGGTATGTCATGATTAATCAGAGGTTCTTTGATTTTGGATTTGGAATATTTCTCACATACAATACAAGAGGAAATTGTGTTTCTTATATCAGTTGATATCCCTAGCCAATAAAAAAATTTGTTTACAATACCATTTGTTTTATTTATTCCAAGATGTCCTTCATGTAATAAATTTAATATAAATTTTCTCAGAGATTTAGGTATTGTTAAACGATTATTATAATAAAGCAAATTGTCAGACAATTCGATATCATTTTCTAATTTATAAAAATGATTTAACTCACCTATTTCATTACATTTTTTAGGCCAATCAAATTTACAATAATTTATTATTTTTGATAAAATGTCATCTTTACAAATTTCTTGTTAAATTTCTTTTAATCTGCAATCACAGATACTTAATTCTGTTTCTGTAACAGCATGTACAATGTCTTTCATTAAGATATCATTTTCTGTATGTGTTTGCACACCACACCTTGAAAGAAAATCTGCAATATACATTTCTTTACCTGATAAATATTTTATCTGAAAAGTATATAGAAGTAGTTTTAATCTTAATCGCCTTATCCTAATGTTTTGTATTTTTCCAATATCTTTAGATAATATCGAAACCAAAGGCATGTGATCAGTATAAATTGTTACATCCTGATGCCCATAAATATAATTATGAAATGTTTGGCATGAAAAGCAAATCGCTAAGAGTTCTTTCTCAATTTGAGCATATTCAATTTCAGCAGTATTTAAGGATCTAGATGCAAAGTATACTACTGGTTTAATATTTTGTAGAAGGCAGCAACCTATAGCATCTTTAGAAGAGTAGCTAGTAGTTGATTACTACAGATAATATTCTTTAACTTATTGAAAGCATTACTTTGTGTTATAGACCAATTCCATATTATATATTTCTTAAGTAATTCTCTTAAGGGAGAAATAATTTTTATTTTTATTTTATTTATTTATTTATTTACTACTACGCTGTCCAGACAGAAATCCAATTATAGGACAGGAAATACAGTAATATGTTACAAGTCAACTACATAAAAAGAAAAACATGAGTTATATCATTAAAAACATAGATATAAAGAAAAAGAAATCATACAAAAATAAAGTACAGAACTCAAGTACAAAAATGATAAGATTATTTATCTAAAACACATCAAAATCTAAAACTAAGAATTTAAAAAAAATGCACGTCTTACATCAGTGGGTTTACAGCAATAAACATCAATCTTGTTTTGAACAGTAAAATGGTTATTACACATGACAAACATTGAGAATTACTATGTTCATTAGTTTTAAAATTACAAAGATGAAAGGTGGAAGAACGCAAGCGGGTGCACATATTTGGTACCGAGAAGCCAACACGATGAAGAAGCTCAGGAGAATCAATTACATTGTGCAACAATTTGTACAAATACAAAACTGAATAATATTTACGACGCAGCTCCAATTCAGACAAACCAAACCTTGACAACAATACATCCTCAGGAAATCCAAATGAGGGATAGACTCCATCAGTCTTAAACCATAAATATTTAGCAAATCGTCTCTGAGGCTGTTCAACATTTTTTATATGAGATGCATAGTACGGGTTCCAAACAATGGAAGCGTATTCAAGCTTCGACCGAACAAAAGCGTTATATAAAAGTATGAGTGTATCACATCTCTCAAAATTATGGCTATTGCGAATTATAAAACCCAAATTTCTGATAAATTTGGTATAAAGTGTCTGAGGTAATTTATCATACCTAACATTCTTTGTAATTCAATTTTGCAAGTTGGTTTCGGCAAGTTTTTAATTACATCTATTTTAGCAGGATCTGGATGAATCCCATTTTCTGAAAAAATTACACCTAAGTATTTGATTTCTGTTATGCAATATTGAAATTTCTCAAAATTAAATTTTATATTATACTGTTTAGCTCTTTTAAGTACTTCTCGTATATTTATATTATGTTCTTCTATGATGTCTGTGGCAATACATATGTCATCAAAGTAAATCGTTACTCCTGATATATCTCCAAAGTATTTGAATACTAACATGGAAAATTTCTGGTAAATTACAGAGGCCAAATGGGGCTCTTAGAAATCTATAAGTACCAAATATTGTACTAAAATCACATAATCGACTAGATTCCTCATCTAATTTTATATGATAAAAGCCATCCTTAATATCAAATACACTGTTATGTAATATTTTTTATAAGCTAAAGCTGGAGCTAATTCTTCTATAGTTGGAACTGTAAATTGTTCCCTAATAATATATTTATTTAGATGCTTTGGATCTATACAAATTCTTAATGATCCATTAGGTTTTTCAACAATAACTATGTTAGAGACCCATTCAACAGGTTCATTAACTGGAATTATAATTTTATTTTTAACTAATGACTATAGATTCTTTAAATTTATTTTTAATTTTCATTGGTATTCTTCTAGCTGAACTAGCAAAAGGCACTGTATTTGATGATAATTTCAAATGACAAATATCAGGAAAACAGCCTAAACCTTCAAAATTTTCTTTATTGTTTTCATATAATATTGTTTTGTCATACAATCTATTGCTATCTAATGTGTCAATTCGTTTGATTAATTTAAGTTTTAAACAAGAAGCTAGTCCTAATATTGCAATACAGTCGTTTGCAACTACAATAAATTCCATTGTGTGAATAATATCATCAGATTTACCTTAGTATATTGTATTCTGTTTTATAAATAAGATATTAAAAGATTCAGGTTGTTACCCCTAAATCCAAAATTATATAATATATTTTCCAATTCTTTGTGGCATACAGTACCAAAGGCCTTTTTTAGGTCAATAAAAACTGCCAGACATTTATATTGATTATCAAGGGCTTCATAAATTTTGCTAACTAAATTTGCAATTGCATGTTGTGTACTTTTACCTTTTCTAAAGCCAAACTGAGATTCAGATAACAGCCCATATTTTTCTATATAATTATTGATTCTTATTTTGATAACTTTTTCAAAAATTTTTGCAAAGTTAGTTATTAACGAGATTGGTCTGTAATTTGACACATCTTCTTTACTACCATTTTTATATATGGGTTTTACAACAGCCACCTTAAATGCAGAAGGACATTCACCCTTTATAATAGCTTTATTATACAGGGTGCAACTTTGAAGGGGGGTCCGGTTTGGAGGGGGGGTAGTCCGTGTTCCCTAGATTGCTAATCTGGAATTAGTTTTTGTTAAATCAAATAAATAGCCGAGTTATAATTAATTTTTTAAACTGCACCCAAATTGCTATACACGCCGCACCTGTACAGCGTCTGAGTTTCACTGCAGAACCATGTCTACGGTGTTGCCAGTTAGTTGTTACCAGTCTAGACGTCGGAACTTGTCCCGTCATTTCAGGGTCGTATTGCAAGCAGCGCGGCGCGACCAAAGCTGATATTTTATAATAAATTCAGTACACGTAGCTTTGGCGGGATGCACTACGTATTATTTATTTACAATACGTTCACGAGAACAAGTTAACGGATACCGTGCAGAAAAATGAATTCACAATTTGCCAGTTAGTATTTAATGGTACATTGTACTCTATGTAATATTTTACTTGACTGCAAACGAAAATCAACAATAAAAGCCAATATTCGCAAGTATTTATGTATTTAAGTGTTGACAAAACAACTACTGCTTGTGTCACGTTATAACAGGTGCATTGGTAAAAAAATTTGCCACAAGATCTCATCTGATCGCATCAAAAGTACTAGAACACGCAAATGCAGAAGCTATAACAAAAATAGTGACATAATTGTGAGGCCGTGAAATGTAAAAATGAGGATTTTTTTAGTGAGGTAATGTGAATGCAGAAGACAATAGTCTGGATATGCAAAACTACAGCTTCCAATTTATTGTGATGAGATTTCGGCGATGCGAGTCACTAGAAATAACACTAATTCAATGCAAATACCTATGTTTAACATATTTTTGCATGTATACACCTCAGTCTGATGTTAAGTAACGAAGATACAAAAACAAAAAAGAAAAAACTGCATGAATAATCTTTTAAATATGCTTTTTTATAACATTGCGACTCATCAGTCATTATGCTTTTCTGTCAATCCTAAAACCATTTTCGAGTGTTGTAAAATAATTAAATATGGCAACAATGCTGGTGACGCTCCAACTAGATATGCTCAGCGCTTGTCTGCCCAGTGGCGTACTATTGCAAAAAAGGCAACAACAAAAAAAAATCTGTTTTTTTTTTGACAGAATTTAAGAAAACAAACTTATGATATGTGTTTGTAAAGGTCACGGGTACCCCCCCCCCTCCAAACCGGACCTCCCTTCAAAGTTACACCATGTATATGCTAGTGGTTCGGCAATACACTCAGCAATTTCTTTTAATGTGGCTGTTCTAATCCTTTCAACCCCAGGTGATTTTTTATTTTTCAGTTCTTTAATTATTTTAATTATTTCTGACTTGTCTGTTGGTTGTAAAAAAATTGAATTATTTTGTTTATTTTCAGGAAATTTATACTGTCCAGGTGGAATTTAGTTTGCTAGTGTTTTGCCCATAGAAGTAAAGAAGGAATTGAAAACATTTGCTTTTTCACCATCATCTCAGTATCAGCGTCAGTTTTTATCAGAGGAATATTACCCTTAGTGCCAAATTGGCTACAGTACTCATTCGTAACTTCCCACAAGATCTTATTCGAATTTTTAAATTTGTTATACTCCTGGTTTAATGTTATATTGTTAGAATTTTTCTTAACCTGTTTGTACATTTTATCTCTTATGTTAATCTGTTTTATTATTTTATTTGTTATCCATTTTTTCCTTTTTATATTACTGCGCTTAATTTGTACAATATTTGTACTTATATTTATTTTGTTCTGTATAATAGTGATAAAATTATTGACTGTAGAATCTAAATTCGGTTTTTTCGTTAAATTCCAAGAGATTTTTGAGAGTTCACTTTTTAATTTCTTATAATCAACATATTTAACTGATCTGGAACTGTTTACTGAATTACTTATTATTTGATTAAATACAATTTGTGCTGCAATTATGTAATGGTCTGTTATTTTTGAGCGGATTATACAAGGCAATACCATGTCACTATCATTTTTTAAAGACCTAATAAATATGTGATCTACACAACTATGACTACCACTTTCCTCTCTAGTAACATCATTTATGTAGGACCTGAAACCATGACTATACAGTACATTTAAATACTCATTAGCAAAATCTATAGTTGATTTCGAAACAGACGTATCTACAACGTGATTATAAATATCAATATTTATATCACCAATAAAAATATTGTAGTTTGATGTAAATTCGATGCTATGTAAATACCGATCTAGCTCATAAACAAAATTTTCGATAGATGATGATGGACATCTATACAAGGCCAAAATAGTAACATGATTTTTATGTATATTATAAATATCTAATTTAAGTAGATTGTGATTGTTAATCTTAGTTACGTTATACTCATAGTTCAAATTCTCTTTTACATAATTGATAACTCCATCGTTTCTATTAAATGAGCCTTCATTGTACACAAGTTGGTATTAGTATATTAAACATGCATAGCTCCTTATCAGCTATATTAAATGTTTCAGTTAATACAATGCATTCAGAATTAGACTTAAACTGGTGAAGAAAGATTTGAAACTGATCTAAATTCTTTGACACACTGCGAATATTATTATGAATAATTTTAAAATTCATTAAATTACTATTTACTAAATATACTTCATCACATTCTTTTGCATTGTCTAAAACATATGTGGTAATACTACTATCACCAAAATCCCTAATATATTGCTCCATACTTATATTATATCATTGGCAATATGTAAAAATCACATCAATACAACTCCAGAAATAACATACAATATCCATCCACTACATCAGAATAAGAAAGAAAGAGAAAATGTAATATATCAGTTAGGTACTTAATCTGTAATTTTTTCTGAGACCTTGTTGCAGCTGTTTTCTTAGGGGTGCATTCACCTGATCTCGGAGGTTTTTGCGATTTAGTCTTTTTCTTCTGTTCCTCTACTCTATCTTCAAAATTAGTGGACGATTTGGCTACCGCATCATCTTCATGTGTATCTTCTGTTGATGATACCACTGGGTCACTAGTTGTTATTTGCTGTGACAGGATTTCACGGGGTTCATATGATTTCCCGTTAATTATGAGCTTTTTGCCTCGAATTTTCGCAGCCTTATTATCACTCCTAGCTTGCTTTAAGGCAGCAGTAAGTACTTTTTGTTCTTCTAACTCTTGCCCTGTGAAATCCTCGGTTACAAAAATTTTTGTACCCTTTAACTTATTAGAGTTTAATAAGATTTCTCTTTTTTTTATATACGAAACCAATGAAACCACCAGCGGCCGATTTGTGTTTTCCTTATTTCCTATTCTAAAAATATTCCCAATTTCAACTTCACTAAGATTAACTTTTATGGATGGTAGAATTGACAACATTTAGAAATTGTTTGATAAGTTGTTCACTGTTTTCTTTCACACCTTCCTTTAGACCATAAATTACTATGTTATTAGCTTTCGCCCTTTTTTCAAGTTTTTGTAATTTATTTTTAAGATCACTGTTTTCATTTTCGAGAAGTGTTACTGTCTGCTTATGTTCTTCTGCTTCATATTGTATGGCTTTATTAACAGATTTTACCTCTTCTTCTACTTTTGGAATTTTATCACTCAAATTTGTGTTAATTTCCTTCAAAAGAGGATATATATCCTCAATTGTAATTTTCGAGGAACGTTGACTCATACTGTATAAATATAAGTTGACAATCTATCATATGTTCAATGATTTTTACTACTAAAAACTTCTTTATATTGTTTCTTATCAAGAATTTCTTGCCTTTTTAAAAACTTTATTGAAACAAGTGATGGAACGGTACGGTCGTCTGGTCCACTTGAGTCCCAGATATTATACACTTGGCACTTTTATTGTTTTTGGACCGATAACTGAGCTCAATATATTCGACGCAGGTAGTTTTTTGTCGTTTTATGCACTATATTGCGTTTAAAATACACGATGTAGATTTTAATTATTATTGATAAAATAAATATGTGGATGCGGTATCACACGTTATTGTAGCAGTTTTGTACTTTTGTACCTTTGTATATGCGTTGACCGATACGGCACTTAAAAAAACCAACAATTAGCTTGGAGACCCGGGACCGACCGAAAAACACGTCCACACTCGACGACCAACTCTACTATATGTATGTATTATTATTTTTGTTCTTATAAGGGAACACGTATTGGGGTAAATCCTGTTGTTGTTCCTTATACAATAAACAATAAACAATTTTGGCATATTCACTTAATGTTTTGTCTTGTTTCACACTATGCAATTGAGTAGACATAGCCGCCGCTGATTTTTTAGTTATCAAATGACGTTTCATATCACGTGTCAACTCATCAACACTATTATTATTATTATACTGCTTTTCTAATCGAAGTTTTGCATTTTGACTTATTTTAATTTTTAAAACATAATTTATTAAATGATTTTTTGCTGAATTATCTAAAAATTCATTATATAATTGAATAGCATCGATTAATTGTTTGGTAATATCTTCAAATCAAATTTCTCACCCGTATTTGAACTATTTCCAGCTGCTTCTGTCAGACAATCAATATTGATAATAAAAGTTATTGCACTTTTAATGTTCTTTATTTTAATATCCGTTAATTTACAATACACACTAATACCTCGACTAAGTTACTGCCCTTGTCGGCCACCGCCGATTTCCCTCCATTCCACCACTGCCAACTCACTACCTGACATCTCCCTTTTTTATAATATATATTATATAACATATTCTGAAAGATACTCAGGTTTTCTACAAATTCTACCGGACCTAGAGACATAATGTTTAACGCCATTTTCTTCTGAATTGAAACAGGTCGAAGTATTATTAGGTGTATAATTACCATCAGTACTATGTTGGTTATTATCATCTACCTGTCCATTTTCTGTTGATAAGTAATCATCCTTATCTACAGTAAACTTTTGGTTTGGCGAGGCTTTGTACATATTAAAACGATTTCTGTTTACAATACTGCCAGAAGGTAATTGAACTCGATACGAACGTGGTCTGTGACCTTTGCTAACAACTCTAGCATCCGTTATTTTGTTTACGTTATCTTTAATATGTACCGCCTCCCCTTTTTCATAATTACTTGGAACATACGAGTGATTTCTTTTATCATGATAATATTTATGTCTCTTGTCTTAATTCTAATTGTTTTTTAATATGAATATTTGGCTTACATTCAGACTCTTTCTAAAAATCTTCTAGAGAAGTTAGAAAGGCATTTATATTTCGACCAAATAGAATTTCACAAGGTGATTCATTAATTTTAGAGTCAATTGGAGTATTTCTCTATTCCATTAAAGCTATATAAGAATCCCGCCCACTATAGCCTGCTTTCTTAGGCATCTGTTTCACTGTCTGTACATATCTTTCTACCATCCCATTTGATTTTGGGTAATGAGGACTAGATGTGACATTTTTATATATTTTTAGGTATTAATAATATTGTGTGAAACTAACTACTCAGTGGACAAACGCCCCAACCTACGTTGAATTACACCCACAATATCTACCCATATATTCCTTATTATTAGCTTTTGTAACATTTTTTACTGTATTATAAAGGTATTTTAAGCTAATATAAATCAAATCTCCTACAATTCCTATCAATGAAGTCATATGTATGTTCTCTGATACCAAACATCTAGGTATGCTAATGAACAATTCCACAGACAAAGCTCTATTCAATAATTATCTAAAGAAATTAATCTAATTTACTAACCTTATTTAATAAAACACTCTATAAATATCTCACTTCACTTTTTGGCAGTGGGAATACGACAATTCAATCACAATAGATGAGGCCACCTGAAGAAGCAATCCTAAAAATGCAGAAATAGGTCAGATCTCATCTATTGTGGTTGAATTGTCGTATTCCCACTGCCAAAAAGTGAAGTTAGAGTGTTTCATTAAAGCAGGTTAGTAAATTAGATTAATTTCTTTAGATAATTATTGAATAGAGCTTTGGAGAGTCTGTGGAATTGTTCATTAGCATACCTAGATTTTTGGTATCAAAGAACATACATATGACTTCATCGATAGGAATTGTAGGAGTTTCATATTTATATTGTGACATTCTTAACTTTATAACAAAAGGAATGTTACAAATCTCCCCCCACTAGGAAAAAATTAAATGGATTTGATTCATTTAATTTGATAGTTAAATGAACTGTGAGGTACGTAGATCAATTTAATATGAAATCATTTATGTAGACTCTTAGTTTCTGATATAAAACCTATTATATCCCAGCGTGTACTTAATAATTCTGATAATAATGTTTATAAGCTAAAAAGTTTCGATTAGCTAATATCCAACAATGAAAAGTATCTTTATCTCATATGTTGAATAATTGTAAACAATATAGTATTTATGTACTATTAAATATGTTACCCAGTTACAGGGTGATAAATTGAAATAGTGACTTTACTTTAGAACTATCACTTATAGTTTAAACAAAAATATAAGGCATTGAAATGCGGACAGTCAGTTCGCCTTTAAACTGCTGCAAAGCAAATATGAGGCTTAAAACTCTTGCTAACTGATCACCTCTTTCAGATAGACTTGTGGAATGCAAGGATTTTTGAGACTTGAAACACTTGGCACCCAGTTCGTCTCTGGACTGGAGCACTTGTGAAGAACAAACATATGGGACATTTAAACACTTGACTCCAGTTCGTCCCTGGACTGAAGCACTTGTGAAGAACAAACATATGGGACATTTAAACACTTGACTTCAGTTCGTCCCTGGACTGAAGCACTTGTGAAGACTCTACTTTACAGTGGGAATACTCTTAGTGACAGTACGACTTCCGAAGTCCAAAAAAAACATCGCTGAGAGAGCTCAGACGAAACACAGTAGCGTAATTCAACCTGGTAAACCAACACCAATGGATCCTCGATTACAAAGGCTAGCCAAACTACACCCCCCCATGTCCATCCTTCTGACAGAATTGCATGAAAGCCGCTGTTTTCTGACTGAAAGTCCCTGCTCCCACTCAGTCCCTACACTAATAAAAAATTTGCATAATATAATACAAGTCGTCATGAGCTTGGGTCTAGTCCATAATGAAATAAAGCCTTACTAAGTGACGACAACCTACATTGACCAATAGAGATAAATTGTGGGTTTGTGAACGATGTAAAGTTACAAACTGACTAAAAAGTGCGCAAACTCATATCAAGTGGGAGAAAGCCTCGTCTTTAAAGTCAATAATCCCCTGAAATTGGCCAACATAAAGTCATCACCTGAATATAGGTTTCAGACCATTTACTAAAATGTCAAATCCGATACGATGAATGAAAAACTTCTAGGAAGTGTTTTCTCTCTCTAGATAACCACCAAACCTGCGATAATCAACAGT
Organism: Monochamus saltuarius; assembly: GCA_025584915.1. NCBI lineage: Eukaryota > Metazoa > Arthropoda > Insecta > Coleoptera > Cerambycidae > Monochamus > Monochamus saltuarius. The sequence continues at coordinate 31,573,840 of CM046727.1, forward strand.
TTAACATGGGGCAGCTCTAACTCTGAAATTTATATGACGTCTCCATCGAGTCTTGGAAACTTATATCAGAAAAATCTGAGAAAGGAAAAGGTAAGAAATAAATTCTTTTTCTGTAACGTTTAACACAAATTATTCACCTACAAAATAAAATTTGTTCAACGAAACTTAACATAAAGAATAGAGTTTCACCTTTTGAAAAAAGAATCATAAAGATCAGTTAAAGTAAAGAATTAAGAACATGAAAAAGAATATATTTTGATGATGTTATATCATGTCACCGCAAATTTATGAATTCAAGTCAAAGTCAAAAGTCACAGACTTTAAAAAAACAAAGTATAACTTAACTTAAATTCACTCCTTTTTCAGGGCTTCAACTCTGAAAATATTTTGAGGAAGTGACAAACTAAAGTACCCACCCTTTGCATCCCGACACTACTAGAACGAAGGGAGCGTCGCCGAAGGAAAGAAATTAAAGAATTGCTACAAAAATAACTAACCAAAATTTGGTAAGTAATCAAGGGTGTATGTCGATTTATGAAAGTAGTCTTAAAAGCCGCTAAACTGTCAGATATTCACCTGCACTGGTTCGTGTATTATCTCTAAATAAGAAACGTATTAGTTTGTGTTTGTCTTGTCACAATCGCAAGAATAATTTATAAAATATCCCACATGAAATGCAGAATCATACTTGTAATTCAATATTACTATACAGTTATAGCAAATTATTATGTACAGGGTACTATAAAATTTCTAGGCAAAACCTTATTGAGCTAATTAAGACATTAAATATTAATAAAACTATAATAAATCTTTGATCAAAATAGAATTTTTATCCATTTTGAGATTTTAATCCAAAAATTTACTAAAAAATAAAATTAAATCTAATGATAAATTAAGCTAGAGTAAACTAAGTGAACTAGAGAAACTAAAATAAATAGAGTGGCCACTAATTCTAAATCGCAATTATTTAACTAAGCTACATTACTATAAAATTATCCTATACAGCTGTATTTACTCCTAATAAATTGATAGCATTTAAACATCTACGTAAATGATTAAAGTACCTAACCAAAATTATCGCAACTGTATTTCTAAAGAAATGTAAAGCGAATACAAAATTAAACTTCAAATCCAAACGATTTGCTAACGCTTTACGATAATTGTATATCTCATTTATTATGAGTACACTAAAATTTCTTTCTCGAAAAAAAAATTATGCCGTTAGTTCAAAAGCACGGTTGGGAACAAAATTTTGACTGCAAATATTGTCAATACACAAAAAAATCCATTAAATTTGAAAATATTGTAACCTTACTTAAGTTAAAGATAATAGTAATTGTTAATGAAGGGTTCGACAATGCACGACAGCTTTATACAGCCGAGAGCGGGCGTGAGTTCGATTGTTGATTTGACAATAATAAAAAATACTTTGTTTCAATAAATTCCAACAAATAATATTTTGTAAGTAGACAACCTTGGGCGCCAGCCGTTCCAGAAACGACAAAAGTGGACAAAATACACAATAAACCAAAATAATAAAAAAATTGTTTAAAAATATTTAATTTTACTAGTTAATGTATTTTAAATTAATATGAAACAATAAATAACATAAAAAGTAAAATTGCAAAGGTATGTTTGTTGTTCTCTAAATAATAATATAGAAAAATGCCATAAAACAAATTATATTAAATATACTGAACGTACTAAATTAAATTGACTATAATGTTGCTAGCTAATACGAATATTAAATTTAATAAAATGAGCATTAGGATGTATTTAAAACACAGAGCATTAATATATTCCACATAGAATCTTTGAAAAATATATAAACAATTATCCCCTCCGCAAACAGCTGTTATGGAGTTCACAGTTTTATTTAAATAAGTATGTAATATTGAAAAGGCATAAGCATAAAAAGAACTATATAATCACAGTTAAAGTAATTAGTAGTTATCGTTGGATAAACGGACTTTCCCCTGCAGTACTTAAGACTCGATGATGCACTTGCATTCGTGGTAAAAAAAATTGGAAAAAAACTTACAATATTATTGAAAGTTGGTACAATCTGCTCCTAAATGGTCCTGGTCATAGTTTTACAGAAAGTTAGTAGGTACATCAGTCTCTGGGGCTCTTCCCAAGATAGATGGTTATGTCAGCCTCCTGGACTCGCCAACAAACTTTGTCGTAATGGACATACTTCAAAACGTCAGCAGTATATGGGTGATTCAATGATGTTACCAATGATTGTCTACTACTTCAGGAAGTACTTCGGCTTGAATAGTACGTAATACGTGGTACTCAATAAGACAGAATTACATAAAGCCTCATGCCGTAACGTAGTAGTAAAGGTTAACGTAAAGTAAAAAAAGCCTAAAATATGATTACGTCTAAGTATCACACATTTAATTATATTTAACAAAACAAAAATTATTTAAACATTAATATCTACCTCAGAATATTATAAGGCCACTATATTTCGCACAGAGTGTGATTTTTAACAGGCAAATTCCTCAACTCTCGCGTTCGCTTCCTAATTTCTAGCGGTCGACAAAGAGAATCTACATTTCTTGTCTATAAAAAAAACGACTCGCTGGCCGGTGTAAAATAGCAAATGAAAATTTAAATTCGAATTGTTATTAAACATTTAATAAAATATATTTATTATTGGAACATCATTTCACCACTAATCATATCACTGCATAATATTGTAAATATTTTGTGAATAAATTTTAACTTAAGCAGAGTGTAGCACTTTCAAGAAACAATTTTCAAGTCTCAACAAATATTAACGATCTTTACCTCTAAAAGTTAAACTAATTTACTGCTGACATATTATTGTATAGATTGTCCAATTTATATTATTGAAGTCATTCTAAATACTAAAAATGTATAATTATAACACAAACCTTTATTGAATATATGGTTGCCTACTAAACGTAACTTTTAGTTTTGCTGTATTTCTGCAATACCGCGTGTTTTAATAAATTAACCGTTACAATATGAATTACTAAATATATTTTGCATTGTATCAAAGAGGTAGTAATATTATGTAGTACAATATAGGTTTGCAAGCTGTGTATTAGACCCAAAATATGGCTTTAACTGAGAAACATGCCAACGTCCTAGATTGGTCCCTGCTAAATCTTGCAATTCATATGATGTATTTGAAATTACCCTTTTTACAGTGCAAAGTGTATACCTGTCAGCCAGCTTTGCTGAAAAGTCTTTCTGAGCATCAGATAATACATGATTACGTTTCCACACTCTTTCACCCTCAGTAAAAACCTTATCTTGTCTACGTCTAGTTATAAAAATTCTTCCCACGCTCATAAGCTTTATCAAGTCTTTGTTGAACCTTGCTATATATCTCCGGTAATTTCCGTAACTTGTCCGCATAATTCGATCTCGAACTGTCATTTATATTTAAATCTAAATTATTTTTACCATAATATTCTCCATTAATAGGCAATGTCCTACCAAAATTTAAAAATGCTGGTGAGAAACCAGTGACCTCGTGCTGAGACGTATTTATAGCGTATTGGATCTGTTGGATATTTTTATCCCAACTCTTATGGCTTTGCTTTATAAAGGATCTTATGGCTGTACCTACAACTCAATTTAATCTTTCAACAGAGTTACTTTGTGGAAAATATTTTAGATTATAGAACACATTAGGAATTTTATAGCTTTTAACAAATTCTTGAAAAACTTTTCCCTTATGGGCTGTAGCGTTGTCTAACAAAATAGTATGAGGAACACCGTACATTAAAAATATTTGTTCCAGAAAGATACTATGTTTTGCGCAGTTGCGTTTCTGACTGGCTTAAGCATTGTATATTTAGTAAAATAATCTTGTGCCGCAATTAAGAAACGGTTACGTTTCGAACTAATGAGAAATGGTCCCATAACATCTAAAGAAATTAACTGGAAAGGATCGGTAACCTTTCTTGTACGCCCATTAGCCCAAATCTCCTTGCATTATTTGCCTTTTGCTTATTACACGTATGACAACGTTTGACAAAATTTAAATCATCTTTGCACATTCTTGGCCAATAAAAGTATTCCTTTAACCTATGTAAAGTTTTATAATATCCAAGGTGTGCAGCTGTTGAAATGCTATGATTATTTTCAAGAACAGTACGTCATTGAGATAACGGAACAAGTAATCCATTCTGAAATATTAGTTTTAAGTGGTATTCTGTCTGACAAATGTTTGTATATATAGGGTGTTTCATAATATATGCGCAGGACTTCAGGATGTGATAGCTCGTCCAAAAATTTGAAAAAAAGTTTGTATTAACTTACCCTCTAAAATGCACAATTTTCGAGATACAGGGTGTTGAAATTGTAAAAAAAAATTCGTTTTTTGCGAATATCTCCGGAACCTTTTATCGTACAGAAAACAGCTTTTGTAAGCATTTACTACTCATTATTATGCTATGCTCTATGCGAGGAATTTTTTTTTTCAAAGTCATAATTGGTGATGATATTGAAGAGGAAGTGGGTGTTTTTCTCCCCAACTTCTACGCCACTGGAATAAGTACGGTTTTGAGACGCCCATTTGAACCGTCAATGTTTTCTACACAAAAAATGTACTCTTGGTCATAAGCTTTAAAGTTGACCGTTTTCGAGAAAAATCTGCTTTTATGTTGAAAAACATGGTCAATTTTTTGAAATAAAATTTTTATTTTACTAAATGTATTATAATTTTTTTTATCACGTAGTATTAATTTAACTGTGTACGATTTTTTTTTAAATTTTGCAACTATGAAGTTAACGTTTGGTTTTGTTACTTGTTCTAACGATTAAATAAATTTTGTATCTCGAAAATTGTGCATTTTAGAGGGTAAGTTAATACAAACTTTTTTGCAAATTTTTGGACGAGCTATCACATCCTGAAGTCCTGCGCATATATTATGAAACACCCTGTATAATTATCTTTAATCATCCAATTAGGATATTTTTCTGGATGCTTGCTAATTTTATCCCTTAATTTCAGGTACCATGGCTCAAGGTTTTCTAAATCGATTCCGAGAAAATTTGTGTCTAAAGGTAACGGAGCTCGCGACAAAGCGGCTGTAGTGACGTGAAGTTTTCCTTTTCGATGGATGACCTCGAAGTCGAACATTGAAAGTCTAGCTGCCCAACGGCAAAGTCTACCCGATGGTCTATCCATGCTTCTTAAATATTTTAGACTACCATTATCCGTTAATTTTAAAATGACTACCTTCTATGTAACCACGGAATACCTCGCAAAAATGTACTACGCTTAGTAATTCTAATTCTACTGCTGAATAATTCTCTTCCGCGCGTGACTGCGGCTGACATATGAAATTACTTTTTCTTCACCGTTCTGGATCTGAGTGAGAACTCCACCAAGACCCAGCGTAGATATATCACACTGTATAGTGAACTCTAAAGAAAAATCTGGTGCAGATAAAATAGGTGCTGAAATTAATCTGTTTTATACCGTTAAATGCTCGGTCCGCGTTATCATTCCATTTAATTGGTTGATGTTTCTTACGATCTTTAAGTAGTTCATTTAATGGTGCAGTTAAGGAGCTAAAGCAAGAAATAAACCGCCTGTACCAGCTTATCATCCCTAAGAACTGTTTCAATTGTGTTGTTGTACGTGATTTCGGAAATTCGACCATCGCTTTGACTTTCTGAGGCGACGTTCTTAAGCCGTGTGAATCGACAGCAAAACCAAGATAATTTAAAGAGTCTCTACAGAATTGACATTTATTAATATTAATAGTTAAATTGGCATCCACTAACCTATCGTAAACTTCCTTTAATAAGTTTAAATGTTCTTCGAAAGGTGAAGACGTAATTACTATATCGTCCAAATAACAAAAAACTTTATTACAAAATTTTGGACCTAAAATATTATCCATCAAACATTGTGTTATCAGCGCAGCGTTTCTTAAACCGAAAGGAAGGCAGTTGAACTCAAAAAGACCTTTACCTGGCACCGAAAAAGCAGTTTTTTCTTTACTTTTCTCACTAAGCGGAATTTGCCAGAAAGCACAATTCAACTCTAATGTTGACATAAATTTAGCGTTTGCAAGCATTTTTAAAATATCATCAATACGTGGCAAAGGATAAGCATCACGTTTTGTGATCTCATTTAAAGATCGCCCATCAAAACAAAATCGGTAGTCACCGCTGCTTTTCTTTACTAGAAGTACTGGTGAGTTTCACGCACTGAAAAAAGGCCTTACCATATTAAAAGCTAACATTTTATCTAATTGTTTATTAAAATGTTCAAGCAATTATGGTGACAAAGGATATTGTCTTTTTTAAACGGTTTTGCATCTCCGGTTTCAATATGAGCTGTTATCTTACTCGTTCTACCTAACTTATCATCATATGAAATGCCTCTAAATAAACTTATAACTTTAATTAAACTTGTTAGTTGATTAGAAGATAAAATTTTATTTATACCTGTACTTTCCGTGGTTTGCTCGGGTACTTCTACCACAGTATTTATTTCGACTTTATCTATACAGGGTGTAACTTTGAAGGGGGTCCGGTTTGGAGGGGGGGGGTAGTCCGTGTTGCCTAGATTGCTAATCTGAAATTAGTTTTTGTTAAATCAAATAAATAGCCGAGTTAAAATTAATTTTTTAAACTGCACCCAAATTGCTATACACGCCGCCCCTGTACAGCGTCCGAGTTTCATTGCAGAACTATGTCTACGGTGTTGCCAGTTAGTTGTTACCAGTCTAGACGTCGGAACTTGTCCCGTCATTGCGTATTGTCAGGATCGTATTGCAAGCAGCGCGGCGCGACAGAAGCTGATATTTTATAATGAATTCAGTACATACGTAGCTTCGACGGGGTGCACTACGTGTTATTTATTTACATTACGTTCACGAGTACAAGTTAACGGATACCGTGCAGCAAAATGGATTCACAATTTGCCAGTTAGTATTTAATGGTACAATGTACTCTATGTAATATTTTACTTGACTGCAAACGAAAATCAACAGTAAAAGCCAGTATTCGCCAGTATTTTTGGTTAAGTGTTGACAAAACAACTACCGCTTGTGTCACGTTATAACAGGTCCATTGGTAAAAAATTTTGCCACAAGATCTCATCTGATCGCATCAAAAGTACTAGAACACGCAAATGCAGAAGCTATAACAAAAATAGTGACATAGTTTGACATAATTGTGAGGCCGTGAAATGTGAAAGTGAGGATTTTTTTAGTGAGGTAATGTGAATGCAGAAGACAATAGTCTGGATATGCAAAACTACAGCTTCAATTTATTGTGATGAGATGTCGGCGATGCGAGTCACTAGAAATAACATAACACCAATTCAATGTAAATACCTATGTTTAACATATTTTTGCATGTATACACCTCAGTCTGATGTTAAGTAACGAAGATACAAAAAAGAAAAAACTGCATGAATAATCTTTTAAATATACTTTTTTATAACATTGCGACTCATCAGTCATTATATTTTTCTGTCAATCCTAAAACCATTTTCGGGCGTTGTAAAATAATTAAATATGGCAACAATGCTGGTGACGCTCCAACTAGATATACTCAGCGCTTGTCTGCCCAGTGGCGTACTATGAAAATTGCGAAAAAAGGCAACAAAAAAATCAGTTTTTGTAACAGAATTTAAGAAAACAAACTTATGATATGTGTTTGTAAAGGTCACGGGTACCCCCCCTCCAAACCGGACCCCCCTTCAAAGTTACACTCTGTATAATTAATAATGTTTCATGTATTATTCTGAAAATTGATATTTAATGAAAATTGCTTACAAAAACAGCTACCTAGGAAGAAAAGGAACCAATACAATTTACATTTGCTCCGCTAATTATACATATACCCTTTTGCACCCTATATATATTTTTGCTTATATTCTATTTCTTTGCTGTAACATATAGTTACCATATTAGTCATTTTATCTTATGCTGAGACTTGCATTTATTTTCTTATATATAGAGTTCCAGATTCAGCTTAGCTTCAGTGTGAACTATACCTCTGTACCGCTTACTTTGAATAAACGTCGTTTGATATTATAAATGTATTAAGTTATTTACAACGTTCTCGTTCGGTACATACTTAATTGGCGCAGTCGGTAGGATCTACAAACAAGTCTCTGAGTTCTCGTGAGTGAGTGAGTGAGATCCTTGGTGTACTCCTGTACTTTGTTGAAGATCCAGAACCTGTCCAGCTCTCAGGTGAAATTTATTGGATCGGAACTTCAAGTGGTTGGTTAACTTGACGCCGAGATCCCTGGACCGTCAGCGACGATTCAAAGTAAGTCCCTTTCGTATTTTTCCACTCCTTTCCTCGCCTAAGTTGATATAAATTGATTCTTTATATACTTGTGCGTGAAAAGACATTTTGATCTACACTTGCTTGTGTACGTTCAAAATTAATTAAGTTTAAATTTTTAGAAGTGAATTTAATTGTTCTAAATTCTTTTATATTTTTCTCTGTCCAAAGTGCTTTTTTGTCGAGTGACTATTAAAAACAATTTGTTTATGAGTCAACTCGACTGAAAACGAAGTGCTTGTTCAGATGCCAAAGGATAGTAATTCTCAAGCTAGATTGCGTGTAGAAAATCCATACCAGGTCCCTGTCGGTGTTGGACTCTCCGTTAATCAGAACGAGATAGATAGTTTAGTTAACCAGCTATCCAGTACATTTAATAACGAAAATATGACTACTAACTCAAATATAAACGAAGCTAAAGCTTTTCTTGATGTGATACCAGTCTTTGATGGTTCACAAACTAAGTTACAAACGTTTTGTAAATTATGCGATGAATTAATTAGAATATTTAACATACCCGAAAGAACTGACCGCATGGTATATTTACTTGCGGGTATTAGATCAAAAATCACAGGCCAAGCCAAAATCATTTTAAACCAACGTTTGGAAATCCAAACTTGGACTCAAATCAAAAATCTTTTACAACAAAATTTCGGAGATTGTAGAGATCTCCCATGCCTTCAGCAAGATTTAATCCATATGCGTTATAACCCTAAAAACGAAACCTTGCAGGAATTCTCGAATAGAATCCAGCACCTGAGGTCAATCTTATCGCAGAAATTAGTGAACTTGAATATCTCAGCTGTTGAAAAACAAGCTTATCAGGATATTTATGCTAGACTCGCTCTCGACACGTACGTTGCTAACTTACCAGATAATTTACAGTCAATGATACGGACAGCTGACAAAACTACTTTAGAAGACGCGATATCTTTCGTAAATAGAGAACTACAGTTTAATCAGTACAAAGAACAACTTAAGAAAAACATGTCTTATTCGCAATCGCCGTCAGTCCCACCTAAAATTCCCCAAAGAAACTATAATCCTAATATGAATTTTAAAACTAACCAAAATTTTAAACCGAATTTCCAAAATCAAAATTTTGCAAGACCACCTCTTCCACCAAGAAATCCAAATTTTAATCAAAATTTCAACCAAAATTATAATCAAAACCGAAATCAACAAGCTTCGGGAACTTATCAAAATTACAGACAAAATCATCCCACCTGATGTCAGGAGTCCAGTCATTTGTAAACCAAACACATAACACTAGAAGTAATCATCAAAATTTCAGGCAAAACCAACAAAATTTTAGACAAAACTGAATAGGCAAAATTTCCCTAGAACTAACGAAAATTTTAATATTGAAGAACAAAACTTTGAACAAAATTGTGATCTAGATTTCGACCCTAGTCAAGAATGTCAAAACGACAATTTACCTTTTGAACAAAATTTTGAAACAGATTATAATGACGAAGATTTTAATCAAAATTGTAACCAGGATTTTTATAACCAAAATTTTCCTTTGACCCTCCTCAAGACAACCAAATATAGTAGAAAATAATATCCAATTAGCTGCCCAGTTACCATATATAGAAATTTCACAACATCCTTATCCCCTTTGAAACTTTTAATAGATACAGGCGCTTCATATTCTATGTTACGACCTGACATAATAGAAAAATCTGTCCAAATCAAATTTTTAATTTTTCAACTCAAGTAAAAACTATTTTAGGAAAATGTACTATTAAACAAAAGCTCATGTACCCGCTTTTTCGGAATTTAATTCAAATCAAAATTTAGAGGTATTATCCTATGATTTTCACAACTATTTTGACGGACTTATTGGCTACCATGATATGAAAAAATTTAATATGATAATTGACTTACTTAACAACAGACTTATAGGACAAAATTTTAATATTCCCCTTTATTTACGTGATCCCTATGACATAACAAGACGAGTGACACTTGCCCCAAATGAGTATTTAAAAACAACCATCCCTGTAGAAGCAAACTTTGGCGATATTTTAATACCTTTTCAAAATTTAAATAATTTAATACTTAGAGAAACATTAACAACCAGCGAAGACGGATATGCCCCGGTAGAACTTTTTAATCCCTCTAATGAAACAAAAACTTTTATTTTGAAAAACCTATTCCTTGTCAAAATATAGAAAATTTCGAGTTATACAATTTCCAAATTTCTTCAGATGCAAGTAAATGTAAAAAGAACAAATTCCAAATTTATTAAGAACAGAACATTTATCTAAAGAAGAAAAACAACATTTAATACCCCTTTGCAAAAATTATTATGATGTTTTTATTTTCCTGGCGATCCTTTGACTTTCACTAATCAAGTTAAACATCAAATAAAAACTGAAGACGAAATTCCTGTTCATACAAAAACATATAGATATCCAGAAATACATAAACAAGAAGTGAAATCACAAATTCAATCCTTATTACAAAATAATATAATCCGACCTTCAGATTCACCATGGTCCAGTCCCATATGGATTGTACCCAAAAAATTAGACGCTTCCGGAAATAAAAATGGCGACTCGTAGTAGACTACCGAAAAGTTAACGAAAAGACAGTTACCGACAGATATCCTATTCCAAACATCACAGACATATTAGACAAACTAGGACGATCCCAATATTTCACTACCCTTGACCTAGCATCCGGTTTTCATCAAATAGAAATGTCTCCAGAATCAATCCAAAAAACCGCTTTTAACACTAACAATGGGCATTACGAGTTTTTAAGGGTTCCCTTTGGTCTCAAAAACGCCCCGCAACCTTTCAGAGAGTCATGGACAATGTTCTTAGAGATTTACAAAACAAAATTTGCCTCGTATATATGGACGACATTGTAATTTTTAGTACTTCCCTTCAGGAACACATTCAAAATTTAAAACTAGTATTTGAAGCATTAAGAAAAGCAAATCTAAAAATCCAATTAGACAAATCTGAATTTTTAAAAAAAGAAACAACATTTTTAGGACATATCATTACCCCTTCAGGAATAAAACCAAATCCAGACAAGGTAAAAGCCATTCAAAATTTCCTATTCCCAAAACGCCTAAAGATATAAAATCCTTTCTTGGACTTGTAGGATTTTATCGAAAATTTATAAATAACTTTGCAAAAATAACAAAACCACTAACCCGATGTTTAAAAAAAAAACTTGAACACTCCCCTGAATTTCTAGAATCAGTAAATTTATGTAAAAATATTTTATCTAATGAACCCCTTTTAGCTTTCCCAGATTTTTCAAAAACTTTTGTATTAACCACCGACGCATCTAACTTCGCGATCGGAGCTGTTTTATCCCAAAATGGTCACCCAATTTCATACGCAAGTAGAACTTTAAATCCGGCAGAAATAAATTATTCGACAATCGAAAGGAATTATTAGCAATCGTTTGGGCAACCAAATATTTTAGACCTTATTTATACGGAAGAAAATTTATAATAAATACAGATCACAAACCCCTTCAATGGCTTTTTTCCCTAAAAGACCCTCAGTCTAGATTAGTCCGTTGGAGACTAAAATTAGAAGAATTTGAATACGAAGTAAAATATATTAAAGGAAAAGAAAACAATGTTGCAGATACATTATCGATTTCCCCCAGACATTAACATTCACCAACTTCAACCCTCCACCTCTCAAGCCTTAGACTTACCTATTCTAGATGACGATACTCTATCCATGTTAGTAAATGTGGATAGACCTAACTCACCCATTGACGAAGAATTACTTAACGATATTTTACGAGAACTTCCAGAACCTTCTCCTCCAGTATTACACATACCAGAACCCTCTCCTCCAGTATTACATATTCCAGAACCTGACGATAACGAAACAATACATACATCAATAGAAAATCCAGTAGCAGAATTACCCATAACCGACCAACCGATAAACCAATTCAAATATCAAATATCTATCGCTCTAAATCCAAATCTTGTTCAACCTTACTGGCACAGACTAACCAGACCTTTTGATAAAAACTCAATTTTTATAGTATTTAATCCTCAACTTTCAGATCAAAATAAAGCTAAAATATTACGAAACTTTCTAAAACCAAAAGAAATAAACTGTTTATATTTTTATGACCAAAAAGCTAGACAATGTTTTGAACATCTAATACCAAAATTCTTTAATAATACAATTAAGTTTAGAATCTCCACACTAAAAACTCAAGATGTAGAAAACTAGAATCCCAAATTAGATTAATAATGAAACAACATGAAGTAAATACAGTACACAGAGGCATTGACACTGTTTATAATTCTTTAGCAAAAACTCACTATTGGCCTAATATGAAAGAAACTATAACAACCTATATAAATAATTGTGAAACATGTAATCGAGCGAAATATGATAGACACCCACAAAATCCACCAATCCAAAAAACGGAAACACCCACTAAACCTTTCGACATTATACACATAGACATACTATTCTTTGATAAAAATCAATTCTTAACTGTTTTTGACATATTTTCAAAATTAGGACAAGCCTACCCTATACCTAGCAGAAATGCTATAACAACGACTAATACTATTCTAAATTACATCTCCCATTACGGAAAGCCAGTCAAAATAATCTGTGATCAAGGCAGTGAATTTAATAATAAAATATTTTCAGAATTTTGTCAACTACATAAAATAATTTTACATTTCACTAGCGTCAGTAATTCAAATTCTAATAGTCCAGTTGAACGCTTCCACTCAACAATTTTAGACTCCATCAGAGCTTTGAAATTAGATAACCCTACTTTAAATCAAGAAACGCTAATTAAATTAGCAACCATTGGATATAATAATTCTGTACACTCTGTAACTCAAAAAACACCCTTAGAAATAATATTAGGTTCACCTCAAAATATAGAAATAGATGAAAGAATAATTACCACAAATTTTATAGAAAAACAAAAACAAATTTACTCAAAATTATACGCGGACGTACAAAACAAAATTGAAGTGACAAAACAAAAAACTTTATACCTGTTAAATAAAAATAAAACCGAACCACAAAAAGTCAAAATTCTACAAGACATACTAATAAAAGACAATTTAGCAAACAGACATAAAACAAGACCAAAATTTAAGAAAGCCATAGTTATGGCAGACAACGGCCCTACTATTCAAACAAAACAAGGAAAGATTCATAAAAACATGTCAAGAAATCAAAATCCCTGATACTTCTCCTCTGTTGCAGGATGAAGATTTTACTGACAGTGACGACAATATTCCTCTGGCACGCCTTTTCCGAAATAATTGAATTACAGAATCCCATACTCCCCATTTACCTAGGTAAAGCAAAAATAGCTACACATTCACATAATTTCCTACAGATAATAAATTTGCAAAACTTATCAAATACTATTCAAAATTTGACTAATGGAAATCACTCAATTATGCAACTTGCTCCATTAATGAATAATATCAATAACAAACTATCAACCATATTCTTCATGACTCGTAAAAACGAGGATTACTAAATTTTATCGGTACTGGATACAACGAACTCTTTGGCCTCATGGACAATCAAGACAGAGAACAAATAGAAAAGAAATTAGAAATTTTAGAAAGAAATCAATTTAATTTACGATCTCAACAAAAGAACAATTAAGTTATTTAACCACCCTCTCATCAAAATTAAATAATACTTTACAGTCGTTAGATCAAAATGTTAAACAAGTAGCCAAAAGAACGTACAGCGCCCTATATGCTATTCAGGTCACAAGTATCGAAATTGAACTATTAGACATTATAAACCAATTAGAAGATATACAAGAAATTATCTTATTTTCACATCTAAATATTATCTCTCATAATATTTTAAATTTCGAACACTTACAAACGGTCTTTAAAAATCTAAAACAAATATACCCAAAAGAATCCATAATCAAAGCCCCATTAAGCGACTATTACAAATTAGCCTCAATCAAAATTCATATACACGATTATAAAGTTTATATCAACTTTCAAATTCCCATATTCCAAATACAAACCTATGAATATTTCCAAGTCTTACCTGTACCCTTGAATCAAACCCTACTTATTCCTACCTCAACCTACTTACTTAAGAATCAACAAGAAATCTTCAACCAAAACGAAGAATGTACCCAAATCCCAGGCCTGTACTTATGCAACAACATCAACCTCAGAGACAACTGTATAAATTCGTTAATTCAGCGACAGAACCCTATCGACTGTAGCACATCCCAAATTCAAGGAAATTCTATTCGACCAAGATCCATATCAACAACCACACTATTTCATTTATATTATCATACTCGTAATTTTAATACTAATAATATATTTTATTTTCAAGAAAAGAGAATCGATTACAAAAATAACAATACCTAGAATTTTCCTACGAAGGTCAAACTCAAATGAGAGGACAACGACGTCCCAAGAAAACCCTGAAACTCCAGGAATATTATAAATCCAACGACTGGAATCACGTATATTCCGATGATCTCCAGTCACCACACCAGGAACAGTGACTCCCTGCTGTATCCTTATTACCCTCCGTGAAGATGAGCATCAAAATGAAGAAGCACCCTGAGCCTTGGCTCCAGATGAGGACTTCGCTGCCCCAGATGTCTCAATCCCAGAAGGAGCGACTACCGCCCACTAGGACCCTGGTCGCTTCACCCCGTGAGCTCCTCTACGACGGGAGGAATTATACATAGACCCTTTGTGCACCCTATATATATTTTTGCTTATATTCTATTTCTTTGCTGTAACATATAGTTACCATATTAGTCATTTTATCTTATGCTGAGACTTGCATTTATTTTCTTATATATAGAGTTCCAGATTCAGCTTAGCTTCAGTGTGAACTATACCTCTGTACCGCTTACTTTGAATAAACGTCGTTTGATATTATAAATGTATTAAGTTATTTACAACGTTCTCGTTCGGTACATACTTAATTCGCTATCTAATAATGCAATTTCATTTTCGTCATACAGTGTGACAGAAATATATGGTCTATTATCGAGAGTTTTTTCAACTAAAACAGGTGACATAATGTTACTCTTATAAAAATTTCTTACAAGGACTTTCCATTTAATCCAGTCATTTAAATCGGTTTTCGGTTTAATGGAGTTCAAAGAAGGAATATTATTACTAAATCTTGAATTATCGAAGGAATTACGAAAATCTAACATTTTACAACCTTTAATGAGTTTAAACTGATGCCGGCTTGTTACATCAGCTACCCGACCTAGTTTTTTGTAACTTTATTGTTATTGCAGCCACAGGTCCTAACTGTGCAGTCAGATTTACCGCATTTAAAACAAAACTTATGTTGTTTAGCTTGTTTACAAGTATGAAATGTGTGTCCAGATTTGTGACAGTTCCAGCATGACAACGAATTTAATTTATTAGGCTCGCTTTGGCTGGTAGTGGCGGCAGTTGTAAGTTCGCTTCTAGCCTCCTGAGTAGGCTTAAATTTAGATGGTTTAAAATATACATGACTATCCACGTTGGGTTTGTTGTCAATATAAGCTAAATCACTTTACAGCTAACTAGTAGCTTTTGGAGCTGTAAATTTTGCCCTATTCTGAAAAGATTCATAAATTTTTCTACATAGAGAAAGTAATTTAGTTGTGGAGGTTATTTCCATTAAAGTCAAACGTTCACTATACTTAGGTAAAATATTTCACTTTATGCGCTTTAACTGTTCATTGTCTGACACTAGATAAACGTTCATAAAGATTTTGCATTGCTGCAATATAAATGGCGATAGGTTCATTTTGACCCTGTGTACGCGTCTTAATTTTCTTTAGTAACTCCTCGTCATAATTAGGGGGCAAAAATGCTTCTCTAACTCATTTACAACTTCAGCCCAAGTGTTTACCTTATGTTTAATAGACCGATAGAAAATCAATGCTTGTCCAGAAAATAAATCTATACAGGAATCATATAAAATTTGTTCTGAAACGTTACGAGCTCTAGCTAATTCGTTAACTCTCTCCAAAAATGCTTTTAAACTGGACGAACCATCGAAAGATAGTCCCCATTTATAAATCGGTACAAGCTTGTCATTTGCAGACGATTGAAGTATAAGTTTAGATTTAGCCGCAGAACATTTGACTTCTAAATGTGCACGTATTTCTGGACAAGAACTTAACGCATCATCTTTAAAATCTAATAGATCTTTATGTAATTCTAAAGGTTCGTCTGGTATTTTAAAACGTTTTACCTTGTTTGTTATGCTAATTAAACGTGATTTTATTATTTTTGAAAATGATTCATATTTTGACTGTTACTAATGATTCTAAATCTTCAATTGTTTTACTTATTGAAATGAAATTTTTCTGAATCTACTTCAAAATCAGGATCAACTAAATCACAGATGTCACCCTTGTCTTTATCTAGAAGACTTTTTAGAATGGTACGTTTAGAAATCAAATTTTTACGTGAAGCCCTACATTTCCTTAAGCGTAATTCGTAGTCTATCTCGGATTCGTTAAGATGTAAAGGATCAACTTGGTCTGCCATGTTTACAATAAAAATATTACTAGACAAAATTATTTATGACGAGAAATTGTAACTGAGAGTGTCGGGCAATATATAAAGTTTATAGCAAAAACAATGTTTCATATAACATTATTAAAGACTGTAAATATCATGAAACCATTAAATTTTAGCGCTTAACTAAAATGTGAAAATCTAATTTTTGGATATGCAACTTAACAAAATACCATGTCTTAACTAAAATTCACAGGCATATATAAATTATTTCTCTCCAGTTTGACTTAGCAAAATTGTCACGACTTGAAAATTTAAGAACTATAATTTAAACAAAACTAGGCCCACGTTGGTTGCGTCAAATCTTTGTTACATATCGATTGCTACAAACGATAAATATACAATTCTGCGAACGGCTGCTCTATTAGTCGGGGCACTTTTTATGTCGTGGGTTCTTGAATAGCAAACTACTAAAAAGGAATGTTATACCTGGGCGCCACCTACAGAGTAATCTGTTCGATTTGCCTTTATACCCCTGTAGGAGGATAATAGATTTTGCTTTAGTCAAAATGGTTTGAAATAAAATAAATCTATAAATCATATACACAGTTTATTAACTTGCCCACCGGTTGATCTACAGAAGTGGAATTGAAGAAGTTGAGAAGTTCATCCGTTGACAAACGTTGGAGATGACTCCGAGAAGGGCAGCTTTCCTGTCGTATTTGGACTAGTGCCGCTTACAATCTTGATTTTTAAAGCTGTGCTTCGAGAAGAGCAGCTTTCCTGTCGTACTTGGATAGTGCCGCTTACAATCTAGATTTTCAAAGCTCTAGAATGGCCTTCTACATTCAATTTTAATTCTTAAATGAATAAAATTTTTCCAGCAAAAGTTGAACAAAATATTCCAACTTGGGAAATGGAAAGATTCTCAAAATTTACATTACTCGACGTAACACCAATAAAAGTTACAATACCATTTAATCATGGTTCAAATTCCATAACATTAATTAATTCAATGATGAATTCATTGTTTATTAATTATATAATTTAATTGGCCTCTAAAGTTAAGAAAATGACAAAAGAAAAAAAAAATTAGCATGTGCTTTAGCAAAGATCAAGGTTCGGTTAGGTATTTTTATATTTTAAATTTCAAAAAATAACATACAAAATTGTTTAAAATGAAATCTACTATCGATAATAATTTTAATTAATCAAATATATTACCTCCATTCTTATTGATGACTTCAATAAATTCAGATTTAAATTTCCAAAATGTGACTACGCACTATAACTAAATCTGTATTATGGAAATGCCTTCAATCGACCAACATCAGAACGAAAAGGGAAGAGAAATTATGTTCATGTAGGTTTTATATCCTAGAAAGATCTAAAAACTCACTGAAATCTGATTGGTTCGATTTTTATGAACTTTCGAGCTAATGCTAATTCGGAATCTCAGCACATAATTTAGTCCGAATCGAATTATTGATTTTTATTTCAGTTACCTTAACCTTGCTTTTTGCCAAAACAAAGCTTATTACAATAAGTGATAATAATTAAATAATAAACTGTTAACAAATTACTCTACTACATACTAGGATGTTATACAGAGTAAAATAAATTTAACATAACGATATACATCGATGTAACTGGTTCACAGTAATGGTAAGTAAATAATTAATAAAATATTTATCGTACAAAGTGTCAACATCTTTAAGACATCTTTCTAATGCCTTTAATGTAAGCCTAATTTTCTTCTATAATTCGTATATTCGGAGGGCGTCCGACAGCCCACTAAACAAGAGGCCTTACATTAACATTTTAAAGTTGCATTCATTTTAAATATGTAATTTTACACTGTAAAGTAACTGCAGGCTTGCTAGAATATTTCATTTGAATGTTTAACTAGATAGTTTGTTATAAGTGAACCGCAAAAAGTTTCTGTGACGTTACATTAGTACTTGCTGCAAGTTATCACATAATTTACAAAAGAAAAGTTGCGATGCAACGAAATTATCAAGATGTCGAAACTTTATATGTATATTAATAGGCGACAGGTGGCGCCACTTATATCTCACTGATACTGTGTAACCGAATTTGAGTAGGATATCTACAAGATTTGGGCACTTTTGGCAGCACGGGCAAGGGAATAATAGATCCCTAATTTATGTTTGGCCACTGCCACACGGGCAGAGGAAAACCTCGTTGAAGGAGTTTATCCTGGGAGGTGTGGAGACAACTACCATTCATTTCGCAAATTAACTGGTCGAAACGAAATATTTAGTAGTAGTAGTAGTAGTAGTAGTTTGAAGCCACCAATCTCTGACTGTGTGAAGACAGACGTATTTTAAACTATTTAAAGCAAATGACAATATTTATCGGTAATTTCTTAATTATCTTTGTTAGGCAAGGCAAAGTGGTACAAGGCAAGCACATTTCAACTACTGTGAAATTGCTAAAAAAAGTTATAGCAAACTTTCTAAAATAATGTTTTCTTGCAAAGTTTTTGGGTGGAAATTATAACAACAACGTTACAGTTTGGTTTGTAAATTTTGAGAAATGCTTAAAAAAAAATTAAATCAAAATAAATAGGTGTATCAGAAAACAGAATTTTACTTTAATTTATAACCCTTTTCCAATATGTCTTAAATATGTCTTAATGAAGATATCTTTAAAATGCAGTGGAAAAGATGTCTTAAAGATAGTGACTTTTGTAACATTGTACGTCGTAAAGACGTCTTTAAAATGAACTAATGGCGACAATGGACGTCCATAAGATGTCTGACACACCTTGATCGGACATCTTTCCGACATCTTTGAGACGTCTCCGTGCTGTCTGGGACTGTTTCGGCCATTTTTGGTACAGGAGGATTTTTTACTACGGGGCGGGATTAAAATCATAGGAGCTGCAGAGTTCCAGAAGCGAAGTGAAGAAGTTAAGACAGTTGCGGGACGACGACTCAAGACTCGAGTTGCGGGACGACGACTCAAGTTGCTGGACTAGGAAGTCCACTCGCGGGTTAGCGGTTAAGTCAATTTCGGGAGGAAGAGTTAAGCTAGTTTTCGACGTTAGAGTCTCTTAGACGCTGTGGATATTTTAAGGAAGTGATCGAAAATTTATTACAGTGTGACCAGAGTTCCGTGCCTTTTGGGATTAACATCATTTCCGTGGATTTTATTGGTAAGTCTGCTGTATAGCATACTTGTTGTTTTTTATTTCACTAGGTGGTACGTTGCGAGACCTCTCTCCGAAAAAGTTTTACATTTTGTTAAATAGGCGTGTTTCTAGCCTTGGAAACAGAAAAAAATAGCAGAATTTCCAGGCGAGTTTAAAGTTTCATAAGAAAAAGTAGCAGCTAAGTTTAGAGAAATTGTGCAGTATTTTTCTGTTCAATATATAATAATTTTAAATCAAGTTGTGCTCGGGATATTGGCATTGTAAGCCACCGTTGTATTTGAGTGTGTTTTTGTATAGCCTCGAAGTATCGTTCGCTTTTATGAGCCCATTTACTTTTTGTTTATTTTGATTGCATTTCCTCAATATATTAGTTAATAATAATTTTGTTGAGTTTTTTAATCAACCACCACACTCTCCTCAACTTTCCATAAGACCACGCACGAAGGATTTCAATCCTTCAACGTTAGCCGTGGCCGAACCCCGAAAACTTCAGGTGGGTTTATTATAACATACCTATTTGGTGTCAGGTGTGTTAAAATACACCACCTATTATTATTTCATTACTACAAAACACATTTAGAGCTCTCTCTCTCTAGAGCTCGTGTGTTTTACAGGTTTACACTTACTTAATTTACCAACATTATACAGGATGTGCAAAAATATCTTGTTACTAGATGTTTCATATTTAAATTGTGACATTCTCAACTTTATAATAAAAGGAATGTTACAAAACTTATCAGAGAAACAATGAATAATGAGATAAACCCAAAATAAATTGTTTTGTAAAATATATTTTAAACAATCAGCTTTGTTTTATTATTACCTAAAATGTATAAAAATAGATTTGAAATTGAACATGACATTATTATTTAAACAAATCGTTTTGTTTTCTTCTTTGGTCCACTGTGTAACCTAGTTTTAATATTTTAATTCATACTTAAACATAAGGTGACCTCAAGGGTCAACTAATCTTGTTTATTCCATAATTAATGTGATAAAGATGTAACGTGACCTCAAGGGTCAACTAATCTCTTCTATTTTTTTATTTTCGCAAATATCCAAGTTACATCGAAGAGTACGTTTGAGGCTAGGCTAGGCCACGCTCGGCTCTTCTCTCTCACACACATTTCGTCTAAGCCATTTTTTTCACACCCTCTGCACCTTTCGGTCATTGACTACCTTCCTACACCTTCTGGTCATTGTCGACGTTATTATTTATCGTTTTAGAAGTTGAGTATTGATCAATTTGCATTCGATCTAGCTAGATATCTTTTTGTATACGTATACATTAAATTTCTTACTCCTTTTATAGACGATATTTCTAATACTGCTGCCTGGAATTGATCCTCTCTGGATGATGAAGTAGTCTCTGGATGCTGTTGATACTCCGGACTGAATATCCTGTTGAATTCTGGAATTTTATACCTGTTGATGTTTTTTGCTGTAGTTTTTGGAGGTTATTTCCCTCTGGAGATTGATTTCTTGGACCTTTTGCAAACCCCAGGTCTGGTTATGGAGATGATTTCCACCAAAGGACCCTGCTGTCAACGGTCAATTTGTCCAATCTGACATGAGAATTGAATTCAGCGACCTCAAAAACCCAAACTCTCAATGTGAAAAGAGGATATTTACTTTTATATTCTTCGTTGACAGTCAATTGACAGCTGTCAACGGTCAATTTGTCCAATCTGACATGAGGGTTGAATCCAGTGACCTCAAAAACATTACCCTATATATTAGAATAATTAAAATATGCTTTTGACATCTGTAAATAGTATTGAAAATGAATAGTTTTGCAACGGGTCAGGGGAGCTTTGGCAGCTCCGTAGCTGCCAAAATGTTCATTTTGACACTTTGTGCCCATGCAGACTTTTGTTCAGGATGACAAAATCTACAACATATCAAAAATTCAGACAATTTGACAGAAACCCAATTTCCATAAGATTATTGCGGGGTTCTTTCTTAAATGTTGTCTTAATAAATGTTGATTTGAGTTACTTTACTTTTATATTGATAATGTGAAACTGGTAAGCATGAATTTATACTTTTTAACCAAATTTTAACTAATTTAAATGAAATTTTCTGCTCCACCAAACTTGTACCTCTTCTCGTTTCACAATTTTCTTCGTAACTAGTCAATAAACTTTTGTTTCTAGGTAATTTTACCCTCTAGATTTTTAGTAGTTTTTCTTAAGGTCTCTACACAAGTATCACTTTTAATTTAAATTATTCTTTTCGGAGCACTGTTCACTACACCAATTGTCTTTTATAATCTTATAACTACCTTTTACAATTACATAACAGTTTTTAATTAATTTTATAATGAAATATTTTTTAAATTGTGTTTTCGTCTTGCAATATGCATACATAATAAATCTTGGCTCTTTAAGCTTTCTTTTTATATATCAATGTCTTGGTTTTGAATTCATTTTATTTATGTACTATGTGTTTCTGTATTGTCATGTCAAATTAAGATAGATAAAATTTTAAATTAAATTTAATAAAATTTGTAAAATTGTGTCCTTTCAATATAATAATATGCTTCTTTAGATATGTTTATTTTATATAATTCCAATAATAACAATTTCTCTATATTTTACACCAATAATAACATTTCAACAATAATTATTTATATTTGTCTATCTTCGACATACCATACGATTTTCCGATTTTAAGCCACATACATTTTATCGTAGTCAGCCACGTTCGAATTTAAGAGAACACCAGGTATACCGAAGATAGACTTTTTGAAGGTGTATCCAACAAAAAAAAGTTTATTGAAATCGATCGAACGGTAGGCATGTTACAGGCTTGTTCCACTTTTAAGCGAGACACCCTCTGTATATATATATATATATATATCTCTTCGACATACCATACGATTTTCCGATTTTAAGCCACATACATTTTATCGTAGTCGGCCACGATTTCGAATTTAAGAGAACACCAGGTATACCGAAGATATACTTTTTGAAGGTGTATCCAACAAAAAAAAGTTTATTGAAATCGATCGAACGTTAGGCATGTTACAGGCTTGTTCCACTTTTAAGCGAGACACCCTGTATATATATATATTGTTGTGTTATGAAATTTTGTTGGGCGCCAATTAATATTTGTGTTGAAATTGTATTTGTGTTTCTGTATGATTTGTATTTATGTGTTTTGTGTGTAAAAGAAAATTGTATTTATTGGACTACAAACCTGTATCTTATATTTTTTATGCTTATTCAATTACCCTGGCTGCTTGGAGAACATAGACTCTGGTAGTCGGTTCGCTCGTCAAGTCAAATCTTTTTTAACACACTGTATCTTACTTTCAAATAAATATCAATTTAAAATGGACAATTTTTATTTCATAAGATATTTGTTTACTACTTATTCAAGAATATTTAACGTTTTATGAACATTTAATTAATAGGTAACATATAAATTTTATTTTAAAGGCATTTGTGTATTAAAAGTTGCCTATCTTTAATATTTTAAATTTCTTAATAGGATACAACATTCTTAAAATCCGTGATTCTATGGTATTCTGCTAGTGTATGTTCATTGATGGTAATGTATTATATTTACAAATCATAACTTTTTGACAGATGTTCCACTAAATAACGAATTTTAATATATTAAATAGAAAAGTAAAGATTATTAATTATACTAAGGTAAGTAACTTATTGTTTTAATAAGTTTTAGAGTCTGTGACTGTCTATTTTGTGAATTTAATAGCTAGCTAGCGTTTATTTTCTCTGATAAAATTTACGTAAATTTCTGTGAATTTATGTGCACATAAAATACCTTTCTGATGTTGATTTTCCTTTTATAAGACTTCGACTGGAAATCCTTTGGAACTCCCTCTGAACTGGTGATTGGGCTGCAGATGATTGGTTTTCCCACTATATGGTACTGCCAAATTTCTGTCTTGGATCTGGATCTTGGTTTATTTTGTTGTTCGACACTTTTCTTTTAATGTGAGTATTACTTTTAACTATTATTTGACTTTTTCTTGCTAATTTCTAAATTTTCTGGAACCTCTGTTCAAAACCGACGCTGCCCGTTCTTACATTCTTTCGTCTCTAATCAACAAACTTTTGTTTTTCCACTCTTTTCTACCAATTTGATAACTTGATGCCTTGTTGTAAAATTTGCACACATATTATGGTCCATACATATGATCTTATATAGTTTTTCGATGCACTGTTTTTTTTATGTTTTCACTCCACTACTTAAAACTATGACAAAATTTTTAATGTTATTACAATTTTCCTTATATCTAATTATTAAATATTCTTCAATATTACTCTTTATGTACATTGTTATATCCCTTGTGAAGCCAACTTTAGACTTGACATTTGTCCCTGTCTATGATATTTATTTGACATTTCTAAATATTTTACTAATTTTATTTATTTAAATTACTAATATTTTAATTATCTTCACTTGACTTATGTTGATATGTGTATGATGTTATTAAATGATCTTTTCTTTTTCTTTCTATATACTTTAATCTTGGTTTAAGTCCTTTTTTGTTTATGTACTATACAAAAATGTGATATCATGTCCCAATATTTAATGAATTTTAACTATTTTTTTCTTTCAAAAATGGTAATTTATTTAATTTACTCTACAATAACTGTTTATATGCTCTGCATTGTCAATTTTTATATTATTTTGTATAATTCTACTATGTTTTAATTTTTATAACAACAATAATTTCTATTCTATTTTATGGTTTTTCAAAATAAACATGTAAATTCTCATAAGTATTGAAGCTGATTTTTTTATATTGTCTCAATTTTCCCAAAATTCAATTGGAAATTTTATTTCCCAAGAAAATTTTCAATTTAATTTTTTTTTTAAATTTTATATGATTTGTATGATATTTTACTTTTATTTGTCCTATATTATATTTAGTCTTTGTAGTATGGGTGTAGTTGTGTCACGTTGTATATGCCTTTTGTTCTGTCTGAGTCTATGTATTTTAGTTCGTAACTGTTAGTCCCGTTTGTCGTGTTGATCATATAAGGTCCGTCATATGGTAGCATTAACTTTGCACATCGGTTGTCTCTTCTATTTGGAACCCTTAGTGTTTTCACAATAACCAAATCTCCTTTTTCATATTTTATAAAATTTTTCTTTGTCTTTGTCATGCGTCTTTGGTATTTGTCAGCGGCTCGTCGTAGTCGTTCGTTTACTTTTTGAATTATGTCATTGTACTGAGTGTTTGTCGTTATCGTCCACGGTCTGTCAGGTTGCTCGTTTTTGAATATTGTGATGGGGCTTTGGTCTGTCACGTTGTTTGGTATGTGATTTAAATATTTTTCTACGTCTGTCAAGTAATCTTCCCACAGTGGTTGTTCGTCAAATACTAGCATACGTAGGTACTTAGATACCTCCTTTACGTATCTCTCGGCAGGATTAGCCTGTGGATGACGTATACTAGTATAGTGTAGTCTTGTCTGTCTTTGTCTAAAATAATTTTGAATTCTGTCATTCCTAAAATATGTAGCATTGTCAAGTATACATTCTTCGTATTGTCCTTCTTCTTGTACGTATCGGTTGAGTAAGTGTATAACTGTTTTCGTGTTTGTCTTTCTACAAGGGTAGATTCTCACGTACTTTGAAAAAATATCAACAATTAGAAAAATATGTCTACTACCCTTGTAGCTTGTGATGAGGTTGCTTATAAAGTCTATTGCAATTTTATGTCTAGGTCTAGTCGCTCTTATTGATTTCGGCTGTCCGTCGTAATGTCGGTTTTTGTCTTTTGCTAGTTGGCATATATGGCATGTCTGTATAATATTTTTCGTAATTTGTCGGTCTTGTTTGTTATAGTATGTTTCTCTGTAAATTTTCCATGTCTTGTCAATCCCTACATGTCCATAGTCATGATGTATTCGTCTTACTATTTCCTTCGTCAGTTCATTTGTAATGGCATATAACTCTGTTTCTTTAATTTTCTTTATATAAATTTGATCTTTTACTGTGAATTTCTTCTTGTCATTGTCTGTTAATTTTTGCTGGTCTTGTAATATCGTTGCGTTTGAAAACAGTCCGTCATTATCTTTTAAAACATTTACTCCAATTTTGATTATATTTCTATCATCCTGTCTTTCATCCATCCTTGTCAGTGCGTCAGCTAATATGTTAGTCTTTCCCGGTATGTACTGTATGTCAAAATTGTATTCGTTTAATAGTAGTGCCCATCTGTGTATCCTGTTGTTTCCGTATTTGTTGTTAAGTATCGATGTCAATGCCTGGTTGTCTGTCTGTACTATGAATTTATTTCCTAACAAGTAAAATCTCATTTTGGTTATCGTGAAAATAATACTAGCAAGTTCTAGTTCCGATACGCTATAGTTTCTTTCATGTTTCTTTGTTACCCTCGATGTGAAAGAAATTGGTACCTCTATGTCGTCTTGTGTCTGTAGTAATACTCCTGCCAGTCTGTGTATAGAAGCGTCCGTTCGTATAGTAAAAGGTAAGTTATAGTTTGGGTGGTAAATTTTAAGTTTATCTATTATAATGTCTTTAAGATCGTCAAATGCTTTCTGTTGTGTTTCTGTCCATGTCCATCGTACGTTTTTCTTTAATAATTCTATTAGTGGTAATTCAAAAGCAGTCAAGTCTGGTATAAGTCTTTTAAAATAATTTATCATCCCCAAAAATCCCCTTAATGTTTTTAAATTGTTCGGTCTTTTAAATTGTTTTATCGTTTGTATTCTGTCCTCGTCCATTTGAATTCCCGTCTGATTAATTTGATATCCCAAATACGTTACTTGTTGTTTGTAAAATTGGCATTTGTCTATGTTGAGTTTGAGTCCGTTCTTGTCTAGTTCATACAGTACTATGTCTAAGTGTTTTCGGTGATTGTCAATGTTGTCTGAGTATATTAGTATATCGTCAATATAATGTAGAACAAATTTATCATATTTATTAAGAATGTTATGTAGGGCACGCACAAGAGCAGAGCATGAACTTTGCAAGCCAAACGGAGTTGTGTTGAAGTGATATATTTCCCCATCCACTGTAAATCCTGTATATTTTCTGGATTCTTCATCTAACGGTATGAGCCAAAAACTATGTTTTAAATCTAATTTTGAAAAATTTTAGCATTTGTTATTCTCCTAGAATAGCGTCCACCATTAATGGTGCCTCATATTGGGGAACAGTGTACTTATTAATAGTCCTAGCGTCAAGACATATTCTGATCTCTCCACTCTTTTTGTTACTATTACCAGCGGATTTATATATGGTGTATTGCTTCTTTCAATTATTCCATCTTTTAATAATTTGCCAATTTCAATCTTAACTTTTTCTTTATGCATATATGGTATGGGATATGTTTTTGCTTTAAAATTCGTAATATCTCTAACCTCTAATCTATGTACATAACTCTCAGCTACTCTCATTTCATTTGACACTAACCTCTCATATTTTCTTAACGCTGCTCTTACCTCACTTTCATAATTATCATCTACATTTATTTTAATTTTATTAATATCAAATATTTCATCATCTACCTCATCATCATAATAATTATCATTCCCACAAAAATACATTTCCTTTTCATTCCTACCTTCATCAAAACCTACTTTACCTTGTTCACTTCCTTCTATGTACATAAATTCATCCCTATCTTTTAAATTCAACCCATATATCATCTATGCATAATTTTCTTGTCTCATAATCTATTTTAGCTTTGTATTTGTTTAAATAATCAGAACCTATCACTATATCCATTGGCATGTTTGGCACGATTAAAAGTTGAAATAATACATTTTTAATTAAATTTTAGATTGATATTTAGCATTTTATTTACATCATATAGTTTCTTTTGGTTAGGACCTATTAATGTTACTCTATTCACCTTTATAATATGTTTATTCAATTGAGGAAATTTATCTAAAATATTTTTACTAATTAATGAAGCTTCAGAACCAGAATCTATCAATATCTCTAGATTTGAATTTTGAAATTTTGAATTTACATATACTAAAATATTATTTTGATTTATAATTACATTTTCATCTAACTTAATAAATTCACGAGGATGGGTATAATTACTAATAAAATTTTTGACTATGTTGTTTGACTTGCTCTCTACTGAAAATTTTGATTGTTATCTACATTTTGTATTGCAGGTTCCCTATCCATTGATACAGATCTGCGCTGTTCGACTGGTCGTTCGTCACATTGTGAATTTTGGACACGTTCTACTGATCTGCTCGAGTTTCGTATACTTTGAAAATTTACCTGTCTATTTTGGTTTCCATCGTCTCGTCTCGATGGCTGATTTTGATTTCTGTTATAATTTTGGTTATTGTTGTTAAATCTATTATTAAAATTATCATTGTTATTATTGTTATAATTTCTATTATTATTATACTGATATTGTTGATTTCTATTGTTATTATATCTGTTATTATAGTTAAAATTATTACCATTATTGTTGTATCTATTATTAGTATTAAAATTATTGTTGAAATTGTTTCGTGGATAATTAGTATTATTATTATTACTAGGCCTAAAGTTATTGGATCTATGATTAAAATTGTTATTATATCTAAAATCTTGATTATTATTATTTTGATTGTTACGAAAATTTTGTGAATTGTTTCTAGTGCTATTATTCATATTATTACTATAATTTTGATGATTATTTGTGACATTTCTCTCTACCCGATTTAAATAATTGTACATTTGTTCCATAGTCCTAATATTTTGCATAGCAATCGTTTCTGCAATTTCCGGTTTGAATTGTCGTGAAATGTATAGCACCAAATCTTGTTCGTTTAGCTTTGGGGTTAGATATTGTGCAGACGAGTATAATCTTAATGCATAATTTGTTAAACTGTTTGTTAAATTAGGATTGTACTTTCCAAAATACAATTTTTCTCTTACTGCTAGTTGTGCATTGTCCCCCCAAAAATGTTGTGTAAAGCGTTGTGTAAATTGTGTATAGTCGTTTATATTATTTTCAATTCCATTAAACCATAATAACGCCTCATTTTCCAGGTTTTCCCTAATAGTTTCCTTGATTCTATCCATTCTTGTTTCTTCCGAAGTTGTCCTATCATAAATTTCTTGTATTTTTCTGGTTAGTGCTTTTAAAAACACTACAGGGTGTAGTTTGTTGATATTACCAGAAAATTTATGTATTTTGTTATCTTCATGGCATATTATTTTGTTATTACTTCTCCTTCTCTATGCTTCATCTCTCGGACATGCTCTATTTCCTTCTTAAGCTGTTCTATCTGTTCTTCTGTTCTTTTCTTTCATTGTCCAATACCTCTTGATCTGCTGGTATTCCTTTCTGTACTTGACTTTTGACTAATTCTATTTCTTCTGTATTTATGTTGACCTGTCTTTCTATCGTCCCTATTTCAGTTTCTTGTCGGTTTGCCTTGTCTTCTAATTCATTCCTCCTAGTCACCATTGTTGCTACGTCTTGTTCTATCTTGTCCACATTTTTCTTTAAATCGTCTTTCCACACGTTCAAATCTTTTCGGAATTCCTCTCTCATGTCTTTTAATTTAACATCCAATAATGTCACCACACTTTCCAAGTCCTCCTTTCGTCCTTTTTCTAATTTTTCCATATCTTCTTTTCGTCCTTCCATGATCGTTTCAGTCAATTTTTTTCTGTCTTCTTCTTGTCTTTTCCTATCCTCCTCTTGTCTTTTTCTGTCTTCTTCATGTCTTTTTCTGTCCTCCTCTTGTCTTTTTCTGTCCTCCATAATTGTCCTCATCATCTCTTCTAACATACTTCTTACTCCTGTCTCGCTTGCTTCTCCTACACTCGTTCTCTGTTCCTCTACACTTTCTTGGTCCGATTGTGTCTCCGTCGACTCCTCTCCAAGTTGTTTCCCACTTCGTAAATCCATTTTGCTTCTTTTTATGTATCTTCTTTTTTAACCCTGTTCTATTTTCGAGCTTGCCTCACGTTGGGCACGCCAATTTGTTGTGTTATGAAATTTTTGTTGGGCGCCAATTAATATTTGTGTTGAAATTGTATTTGTGTTTCTGTATGATTTGTATTTATGTGTTTTGTGTGTAAAAGAAAATTGTATTTATTGGACTACAAACCTGTATCTTATATTTTTATGCTTATTCAATTACCCTGGCTGCTTGGAGAACATAGACTCTGGTAGTCGGTTCGCTCGTCAAGTCAAATCTTTTTAACACACTGTATCTTACTTTCAAATAAATATCAATTTAAAATGGACAATTTTTATTTCATAAGATATTTGTTTACTACTTATTCAAGAATATTTAACGTTTTATGAACATTTAATTAATAGGTAACATATAAATTTTATTTTAAAGGCATTTGTGTATTAAAAGTTGCCTATCTTTAATATTTTAAATTTCTTAATAGGACACAACATTCTTAAAATCCGTGATTCTATGGTATTCTGCTAGTGTATGTTCATTGATGGTAATGTATTATATTTACAAATCATAACTTTTTGACAGATGTTCCACTAAATAACGAATTTTAATATATTAAATAGAAAAGTAAAGATTATTAATTATACTAAGGTAAGTAACTTATTGTTTTAATAAGTTTTAGAGTCTGTGACTGTCTATTTTGTGAATTTAATAGCTAGCTAGCGTTTATTTTCTCTGATAAAATTTACGTAAATTTCTGTGAATTTATGTGCACATAAAATACCTTTCTGATGTTGATTTTCCTTTTATAAGACTTCGACTGGAAATCCTTTGGAACTCCCTCTGAACTGGTGATTGGGCTGCAGATGATTGGTTTTCCCACTATATGGTACTGCCAAATTTCTGTCTTGGATCTGGATCTTGGTTTATTTTGTTGTTCGACACTTTTCTTTTAATGTGAGTATTACTTTTAACTATTATTTGGACTTTTTCTTGCTAATTTCTAAATTTTCTGGAACCTCTGTTCAAAAACCGACGCTGCCCGTTCTTACATTCTTTCGTCTCTAATCAACAAACTTTTGTTTTTTCTCTATTTTCTCCCAATTTGATAACTTGATGCCTTGTTGTAAATTTTGCACACATATTATGGTCCATACATATGATCTTATATAGTTTTTCGATGCACTGTTTTTTTTATGTTTTCACTCCACTACTTAAAACTATGACAAAATTTTTAATGTTATTACAATTTTCCTTATATCTAATTATTAAATATTCTTCAATATTACTCTTTTTATGTACATTGTTATATCTTTTGTGGAGCCAACTTTAGACTTGACATTTGTCCCTGTCTATGATATTTATTTGACATTTCTAAATATTTTACAAATTTTATTTATTTAAATTACTAATATTTTAATTATCTTCACTTGACTTATGTTGATATGTGTATGATGTTATTAAATGATCTTTTCTTTTTCTTTCTATATACTTTAATCTTGGTTTAAGTCCTTTTTTGTTTATGTACTATACAAAAATGTGATATCATGTCCCAATATTTAATGAATTTTAACTAATTTTTTCTTTCAAAATTGGTAATTTATTTAATTTACACTACAATAACTGTTTATATGCTCTGCATTATACCTTTTTTATATTATTTTGTATAATTCGACTCTGTTTTAATTTTTATAACAACAATAATTTCTATTCTATTTTATGGTTTTTCAAAATAAACATGTAAATTCTCATAAGTATTGACGCTGATTTTTCATAGTGTCTCAATATATATATATATATATATATATATATATATATAGGGAAACTCTCTCTTGAAATCATATTTTTTTTATCATATTCCCTGCATCATATGCTATAGACAAATTAACTAAACTGTTTTCGAATTAATAAAAATTTCTTATTTTAAAAATACTTGTTGCATATTAGTAAAAATATTATTAAAATTATTTACTACACAGGGTGATTTAGCTAAAACTCTCCAGCTTGATTGGTTGTGTTGGTAACTTAATGGCGCTTGCAGGTCGATCCTAGCTCTTCAGGTTTTTGAGTTATTAGTAAAAATTATAAATCTGGCATTTTCGAAAATCGTCTGAAAATTTTCTATTTAGAGGAATTTTTCAAATCTGAAAACACCTTTTTAAGCAATTTATTTGGAGAAATTTCGCTGTATATTTAAGCTTTCATTGCGATATTTCGGTTGTGAGAAACCATCATCAACTTTATTTTTTCTTAGGGGCGCCCCCTTTTTCTCCATTATTATACGAAAAAAGGTGTAAGAAGAAAAGATGTACGAACTTTTAAATATTTTTTAAAGCATATAATATCATAAATGAAATTGAATATTTTCGAGATGTTTTTCGAAGTATTGCGTATAAATTAAGAGAAAGGTAGCAATAAAGTCGGTATTCATCTACTTGACTTTTCCTCTTGTTTTTAGCACTCGAAAACCGTTGCATGGTGTGTCTCGCTGTTGAGACATTTGGTTAGTTGATATAAAATAAAATTTATCTGATATCACAGAAATTATGAAAAGAAAACTCTAGAGTCTAGAATATACATAACATCATTGAAAGTGACAAAATTGCTTGCAGAATTTAGTAAAAAAATATCAACATTAGATAGTTGTCTTTTAATAAAATTGTTCATTTCTTAAAAATCATATTCCTAATTAAAAATGCTTAATTTCATATGTTTCATTTAATATATTACCTATGGATCTTTTATATATTTGTTTAATAAAGTTATTTTCTTATACATAACAGCTTCATGATTTACTATGGTCTTGTATATTAACAACGAATACATAATATCTGAAAAACTATAAAATATAAGTATCATATTAAATGATTATGTTATTTATACAATAGGCTTGATCAGCATTTTCTTTATTTCATAAAATCTAAAATACAAGTGAAAATTAATGGATCTGGAATTTTATTCACACGTGGCCATGTGCACGTCACCATACACTTGACTCGATGTTTGTTACATGTATTTTTGGAGTATTGTTCGTGTTGCGTGCTGCTTGTTTGTTTCAGTGCAAAAAAGGAATTTTAAGCATTACAAAAAGTATCTTATTTGTTTCCCAGTGCACCAAAAGTAATGAAAAAAGGCTCGACCAACAACAATGTTATAAATAATACCAATGGTTTTATAAGCTATGTGACATTTTTTAAAAATGACCCCTCCACAGGAAATGTGGAAGAATATAATAATTGAAGTATCGATTATTGACACAGAAAAGATCATTGTATAGAGAAATTGCGACAAGTTCATTTGAAATAATGGTTCTTAGACTTCCGTAGCCGGTTCTGTTTTTTAATTTATAGGTATTGATTTTTCGGGTTGTTAAGCTGTGACCAAGATCACTGGTCACTGCCAATAAGTTTTAGCTGATATTCTATAATTTGCCTTTCTTGTTCTCAGGCTAGGCTTTGTGGGAGGCCGACCTGTTTTCAGTACATTGGGCCCGCTCGTATATTGATTCCAGTTCCTATTCGTACTGTTGTGTTACTGTCTATTCCCCATAAATTAAGCAATGATCGAAATTTTTAATCCAAAAATAATCAATATAATATTTGTATTTTGGGAAAAATATAGAGTAATAATATACCGGCCAAAAAATTTCAAGCTGAATATAAATTTTAATAATCCTCCAGTTTCATTAGTATTTCTTCAATAGTAACGACAAGATAATATATCTGGCAGCAGTGGGACTGTTCGAGCGGCCATCTTTGAGGAAATAGCTGTATTAACAAACACTGCTTCACTGTTTTCCGGCATCCCTGAGTTAACTATTAACACTTTTTAACATGCTCAGGCGCTATCTGTTTCACGTACCATGATCAGCTTAAAGTACCTAATGTATAGTAATGTTATGTTATATAACATCACAACAATGATTATGTTAGAGTACGCTTACGCAGGTAACTTGGTCTACGCTTACAATGTGAAATTGATAGATAAGTATAGTGTATATAAGTTATTAAAATAAGTTTAGTATAATGATTGATAAACAGGTTGTTTTAGCATAAAAATTAATGTTCTCCCTATTTTTAGGCTTACCCACTAGTTGGGTAGATTATCACTTACGATACAATAATTAATAAGTACTAGGTAACTTCACAGTTTAAATATAAACAGACCACTTCTTCGATGTAATCAGAGTCGACACGGTTTTTTGCCTGAAGTTGTAAATCAAGTTGACACTGGCGAATTTATAACTTTCCATATTGTCCCAAAAGAACCTTAATTAAGAAGAGAGTGGATGGAAAGTGCTAAGATGCAATCGAAAATAAACTTTTTATCTAGATAACCAAAGAATTTACATTACGCATTTTCATGCAAAAGAACTCAAAGATATATGTTGTAGAAGAAAAATGAACGCAGCTTCAAAGAACGTATAAACTACAAATATAAATCTTGTCATGTGACGTATTATATTAGATCAATCATTTTAGCATTTTTTTGCCGAAGTCTAGGTCGTGCAATTGCTCTGTGAAAACTGTATCATCAAGTATTCCTACCAGTACACAGGCTCACCGAATGACCATGTCAAAAAAGAATAAAAAGCATAGTAAGTGAACTTCCAGAGTCCAAAGCCCCGATAAGGCAAGTATGGTAATTAGAAACTCCAGTTACTAATGTAATTTTAAATTATTTATTTTACTTACTTATCTGCAATTAACTTAACGGTAGGTAACTAAGATTGCGTTGTACCAGATGAGGTCTGGGAAAGTTATAATTATGAGATAAATTTTTATTTAAATACATTTCTAAAAGTCTTCAACCTTTAGTTTTCAAAACCAAGCATAATGTTGATGCATACATTTGTTACGAGGGAGGTTAAATATTTTTTACGTCACAAAACGATTTAGATAAGAATAAAATTGGCAAAGGCGTGCTAACATTTTTAAGGTTAAAATTTTTTATGGTGCATCACTTAGAGGATAAAAATATATTATGGTAATTTACTATGTCTGCTGAAATAAGTACCATATTTCAGGTATAGAAGCTTGTATGGATAGGTAATGCTAATTGTACTGCTGCATATGCACTCGATAAACTTGTAATTTTTTTAGAGGTATAAAATATGTTGCTTCTCGTACCTACATGGTTCTCCTCTTAAATGAATAAGTTGGCCATGCTGGAAGTAAGTCATATAGTTATTATTTGTGAGGCAAACGAATCATAACCGAAATCTTTCTATTTCTATTAATAAAAATTTTAACCATGTAATAATAAATGCATTAAAATAGCTTGATATGTATATTAATTTATAAAGTTTTGTATATTTTAGATATTATTATTGTTACGTACCTATACAATACTATATAAATTTACAAATTTATATTTGTTGAAATGTAAGGCGACTTGGAATTTTGTACAGGTAACTTTAGGTTTGCCAACTTTTAGATGAAAAATTAACGGACAACCTAACCCAGCGCTACCTGTGCATGCGTCAATTTAAAAGTATTTTACTTTCAAAGTGATTTCGAAATTATAACATTTTCTTTATTTATTTATTACGTACAATATACAAAGGGTTCAGCTGCAAAGTTACAGGATAAGGTTAAAAGAGTATACAAGAAAGGAAAAATAAAGTACAGAAAAACAATACAAAAGGTATAAAGAAGAACAATGTTAAGAATTCAGAGTTGTTCACGAAAAATACAAAAAATGTCACAGATACTTGAAGACTAAATAAAATCAAACATTTTTTTAGCCTTACAAGACACGTCGACACGTGACTCTATTTCTAAATAGCTGGCGGCCAGTTTATTATCTTAAACAGAAACATTACGGCATGCATCTTACACCTCTGCAATAAACTACTCATTCCAAAACGACCACAAAAAGTTTCTTGGTGGATAGACTCTAACAAGAACAAATGTAGCCGATTTAAAAAAAAGCCCTGCTGCTTCTCAATGCTACTGATATGGTTGACATAAATAGGGTTCCAGATCAGACTGGCATATTCTAGCTTCGGTCTAACAAAAGCATTATATAAAAGACAAAAGGTTTCAGAGTTTTAAAATTCTTTAATGTTCCTGATAACAACCCAGACTTTTATGAGCTCCAGTCACTATATTGGTAATATGTTGATTGAAAGAAAGCCTGGGATCAAAAGTTATCCCTAGATTTTTAATACTCTTCGTTCGCTGGAAAGGTGGCCCATCGACTCTGTACTGCATTACTGTAATAGATCGACAGCGCCGGATAAACATCATGACGCTACATTTTGAGGCATTGCGTGTGTGGTCGCCTTAGAGTGAATTGATATTGATACAACGATCTCAAAATTTTCTGTATAATTATTGGTATGTACAGCACTATAAAATGATAAAATAACTAATAAACTAAAGTTAACACTCGGCTCTGATATATACATTGATTTTGGCCATTTTAAACAAGAAATAACAATTGGTATGCTATTTGCATAAATTTACAGACATCCAATTTTAAGGTTATCCAAAAACATTTTACACCTTTTCTGTAGATTTTTTTGTACAGGATCAATAAAAATAGTAAGGTGGCCATACACGAAATAAAATTAAGTTAATAAATAATGTCAGGAAATGAAATTATACTTAAACAAATATACGATGAAATAATAAAAAATAGGTGTGAATTCAAACAACAAATTGATGCATCAGAGGCGAGATTATTGATGAAGATAGATGGTCTGAAAAATAAAGTAAAGGAGTTGGAAGAGGAAAATTTGTCTCTCAAAAAAGAAATAGAACATATAAATAAGGAAAACAAAAAGAACGCCATTATTATTTTTGGCTTAAATCAACCGGAAGAAAAGTTAACTACTGAAATTATTTCCTGAGACATTATTAATTATTAGAAGTGGGATTAGAACCAAACGATTTGAATGATTTTTATAGATTTGGCAAGAAGAAAAATAGCCCACTGAAAATAATCTTTACGACATTTTGGAAGAAAATGCAAATTTTAAAAAATTGTTAGTTTAAAAGTTGTAGCTTAAGGGAAAAAATATTTCTGTTGGTGAAGATTTAACGCTGAAACAAAGAGAAGAGCTGAAAATATTGTGGTATCACCTCAATCTCGCTAAACAAGATAAGAGACTGGCTTATATAAAGGGGAACCGCCTGTATGTCGATAACGTTGCTTATATCGCAGAAGATTTTAGTAAGGACGACACAAAAATTTGCATAACAAGTAGTGTCCCGCCGACACCCGAATCTGACAGATTTGGTCAGTCATGCGAAACAAAGAAGAGTGGTCATATCACTGAAGATGAGTCACCAAAACCAATAGCGGAGACGTCTGTCACTAAGCCTTTGAAAAAACCCAATACACGCCACCAGACTTTCAGAGCAAGAGCGAATTAAAAAAAATAGCATACATAAAAATAGTCTGTAAATAATGAAACTATTCTATTCAGTTTTAACTTTCTTTTAAGCAAAATAAAATTGTCTATTTATCTCTCTAAGTTAGATTTCTAATTGTAATAAGTCCTGCAGCTTAGTTTATTTTAGTGTGTATTTTAGTTCACCTTATATTAGTGTGTAATATGTTTCTATTATATGTGAAATTGTGTGACTCAACAAAATAAAACGGTGCAAAAATGAATCAGTATATTCAAGATTTTGAAGTTAATGAAGTGTCTACATATGGTAAATATTTGACTGAGGAATGCTCACAAATACTGAAAATAAATAAAAATAATAATAATTTTCAAATTTTGCAAATGAATATTCGTAGTTTCAAGAATCTTGATGAGTTTATGGTGATGTTACAAAATCTGGATATAGATATAGACTGTATAATTTTGAGTGAGACAAGAGAGGTACTTGATACAAGTATTTTCAAAATGGTCGGATATGATATTCTGTATAATGAGGGTCACTATAACCAAAATGATGGAGTTGTTGCCTATGTACGATCAGATATAAAGTATTCGTATGAAATATTACCTATGGATTGTAATACAATTGCCTTACAAATTAAAATAAAATCTAACTATGGTTTAACAACTATAGTGACAGCATTTTATAGATCCCCTAACTCAAATGTACAAGATTTTAATAATAGTTTATACGATTTCTTTGAAAAATACGGTAAACAAGAGAATGCATATAGTATTTTTATAGGAGACATAAATATCGATTTGCTACACACAGATAATTTACATACTTCCGAATAGTTAAATATACTTAATGAATTCAATTATAGGTCTACAATTAACGAACCGACCAGAGTGCAAGGCGATAGCAGATCATGTATTGATCATATTTTTTCTCAAAACGAACATTAGAAATTTTGAAAATATTATTCCGATAGTTCTAAAATCAAACATAACAGATCACTATACGTCAATATTACAAATAGTATTAGATGAGGCCAAACTTAAAAAACAAGATATTAGTCATAGGTACACAAGCTTTATTAATAATAACAAAATAAATAACTTATTTTCAAATATCCACTGAGACTCGGTATATGCTGCTCATGATCCGGAAGCTGCATTGACTGAATTTATTAACATCATTACAGATAAATTAAATCATTGTACAGAGAAGAGACAGATTAGCAGAAAACGCGATAAAATAGCTCCCTGGGCATCTAATGCGTTGGTAAAATCTATTAATACAAAAAATAAAATGTATGCTGAGGTACAAAAACATTTGGATAACGTCGAAATTAAAACAATTATATAAAATATCGAAACAAGCTCACTTCTTTAATAAAAAAAAGCCAAAACCACTCACTACCTGAAACAAATTAATGATAACTATAAAAATACAAAAGGTCTTTGGAATGTTGTACAACAAATTGGTAAAACAAAAAAACAACAACTAGATATTGATTGTATTAAAAGTGCTGACACTGACGAATTATTAGTAGAAAAATTAGAAATTGCAAATGCGTTCAACAAGGGTTTTAGCGAGATAGGCAGAAAATTAGCTAATAAAAAAGACGACAATTTTACAGTTAACAGAAATTCTAATGCTAAGTCCTTTTCGTTTACCCCCCTTGAAGCGATTGAAGTAAGAAATAATATATTTAAAAAATGGAAAAGCGGTTGGGGTTGACAACATAAAAGCAGAAATAATTAAACAAATATCTGACTATATCATACAGCCTTTAACATATGTATTGAATAAATGTGTAGACCATTCCATATACCCTTTAAAAGTTCGGTCGTTATCCCGCTATACAAAAAAGGTGATGTGACTAATATTAGTAATAATCGCCCAATATCTTCAATTACTCACATTTCCAAGGTATTTGAGAAATTAATTAAACAGAGACTTATTTCATACTTGGATAAATATGAGATACTCTCTAAGCAACAATTTGTGTTTAGAGAAAAAACATCCACCCAAGATTCCGTCATTGCCTTAACTTCAAAAATAATTGAATATCTCAATGAAGGTGAGCAGTGTTTGTGTATATTTATAGATTTGTCAAAGGCTTTCGACACGGTTAGTCATCACCTTCTCTTGCAGTCGCTGGAAGACATTGGCATACGAAGCGGCTGTTTAAAACTACTACAGAGTTATCTTTCAAATAGGCAGCAAATTGTGAGAGTTGGTGATGTGCTCAGTGATGCGATAGATATTGCCCCACTAAACATAATTAAATTTCTTCAATGTTATAGAAACATTTCTGTACTAGCTGTAATGTTGCTCTCAGACTTATAATTAACTGTATGCAATGTCCCAGGGACCTTTATTCTGCAGGCTAGAAACATTGCAGTGTAAGGTTCCTAAGGGAACACATTACTAGCAAATTGCATTTTAATTTCTATTAATATTGCACACAAGTCGCAGTGCAATGTTCTTTTATAACATTCCAGACACTGCATTTGGAATGTTGGTAAGAATGGGGTACCTATTGATTTTTTTAAATTTAAAAATACAGTATCAGTATATACTACAGGGTGTATATTTTCTTCGGGATTTTATGACCAAGCATAAATTAGGAACTATTATTCCCTTGCCCGTGGTGCCAATCGTGCCAATTGCCAAAGATCAAATCTTGTAGATATCCTACCAAAATTCGATTACACAGTATCAGGGAGATATAAGTGGCGCCATCTGTCGGCTATGAATATACATATAATTATCTGAATCGTTTCGTGATTTTGATAAAAACGCATATTCCACAATTTTAAAAATATTTATAAACTGGCCTGCTCGTTTAGCTGAAGCATAATATTTCTGAGAGTAACTATAGATTCAAAAACTAAATAATACCATATGAAAAAAAGATATGCAAATCCGTTGCCGAAATGTTGTAGAATTAATTTACCCTCAACATTTTTAAATAATATTATATTATGAAACATTGTTCAAAGCATTCCACAACTTTCATTAGTTATGTATCGTAATTCAACTCAAATTCAGCTGTATGCAACGTTGCACAGATATGCTGTAATGTTTCATGCTTAGTGGGATGAGTATGGAGTACCACAAGGTTCAGTACTTGGATCTACCTTGTTTAATATATACATAAACGGGTTATTTTCATTGAGAACTAGTGGGAACATTATTAGGTTTGCTGATGATACAGCTATCTTCTACAGGGCGAAAAACTGGGAAAACTTGAAACAAATCGCTGAAGGTGACTTCCTACAAATAAAAAAAATGGTTGGATCACAAATTATTAACAATTAACATAGATAAAACGAATTACTTACCTTTTAGTTGCAATTCCTCTGGCGTTCCACCATTTAACCAGCTATGTATCACCAAGAACATGTCAATCTTACCTGAAACTAAAATGAAATATTTGGGTATAATTATAGATCCTCATATGAAATGGAACATGCATATAACATTTTTAGTGAACAAATTACGTACTATATTGTATAAATTCCGCAAACTGAAGGAGCTCTTACCTGTGCATTACTTAAAACAGTTATATATTGCTTTAGTTGAAAGCCACTTCCGTTACGGAATATTGGTATGGGGCGCAGCTCTTAATTCTCATCTTTGCTCTTTGGATGTCATGCAGCGAAGGTTTTTGAAAATTTGAGATTAATTTTTTCCAAAAAAGCAAGGTATCCAACAGACAAACTGTATGATGAGACACAAATTCTAGACATACGGCAATTATATTATTTGTGTTCCGGTATCAGATATCACGTACATAGGCACCATGGTTTACTTCTCTCCCACCAATATGGTACCCGACACAAAGAATATTATATATCTCCATTTATGATTAGGTCCTGTGCGCAACGGTCTTACTCTTGCATGGCTCCGAAATTGTACAATTCAATTCCAAATAATATAAAATCAATATGTAATATGCACGCTTACAAGAAACAGTTAAAAGTTTATACAATTAAGCATAGAACATCTATTATTGCGAACTACTTTGAAAATTAAAATTCCTATTAAAACTATATGTAGTCAATTATATTTATAATATATAGACTTGCACCGTTGTATATTGTCCTTGATCTATGCGTTATTTTTAAGTATATGTAGTATGATTGTGTATGTAGATATGAACCTGTGCATGAGTGTAAATATATGTATATATCTATATGCTGCCGAAACAAGTGTGTACAC
Source organism: Monochamus saltuarius (assembly GCA_025584915.1). NCBI lineage: Eukaryota > Metazoa > Arthropoda > Insecta > Coleoptera > Cerambycidae > Monochamus > Monochamus saltuarius. The sequence continues at coordinate 31,615,285 of CM046727.1, forward strand.
ACTTATCGGTTAACAGACTTTATTCCTTCTATTTTATTGATTGTTTTTAATCTATTAGCTAATTAAATGTATAGCCCCATAATATTATTGTGTGTGAATAAAATTTATTATTATTATTATTCAGTAGTAACCTAATTGCACTGCACCAGACGTTAAGTGTATCTCTGCAATGCCGCATCCAACTCAGTATCAGCTTCACAGAATATTTTCATGCCATCGGCGCAAAGCAAATGAAGAACACCAAGGTCACAGGCAATATCGTTTACAAAAATTGAGAATAAAAGGGGTCAGAGAATAGAACCTTGTGGGCAAACTTGACCTGACACGAGATATTTGTACAAACTGAGTTCTACCTAGTAGGTAGACATTTAGTAAACCTAATAACTCTGGGCTAAGGGCACACTAATTAATTAAGTTTAGATAACAGTAACCCATGGATCAAGTCTATCGAAGGCTTTTGAGAAATCCGTATAGATAACATCAACATCATTACGCCAAGATGGCTGCAAGCACAAGTAGCGCTGCTATTAACGTCTGTAAAAGATGTAATAAAAATGTTGTTAGTTTTCTTAAATGTGAAAACTGTAATAGCTTATATCATGTAAGCTGTGCTAAATTAAGTAACAATGTCAAGTTTATTAGTGACAGTGCAATAATTTGTTGTGAAAGTTTGTATCAAACTGATAATGATACCGTTGCCTTCTTTGATGCCATAGAAGAGGTAGCTAATAAAGACAGAAAGGTAGATTTAAATATTTTTAATTACATCCTAAAACAAAAAGACATTATAATTAATGAGCTTCGCGATAAAATTAAATTATTAAACAGTCATATAGACTTGTTGAATAAATGTCAATCAGGTGGTATATCTAAGTTAAACGATGCTGAACAAAAACCAGATAAGATTAATTTGTGTCCGGCAGATAAAAACATTTCAAATAAAACATTCCCTAAAAACAGAATCAGTGTTAAACTCAAAAACATTTACAAAAAATATCAACAAACCTGGGAGTTCTAAGGTAATAAATAAGAATGAAGTGGCTACTGAAATATTGCAAGTACAAAGTCAATTAAAAATGAATGAATATATTAATTTATCTGATACAAATAAAAGTTCCGTGCCTCAATCAACTTATGTAAAACCAAAAAATGATGAATGGCAAGAAGTACGGAATAATAAAAAGCGACCAAATCGTAGATCTATAATTACAGGAAGAAACACAGAGTATACGTCTATTAAGGGTGTCCCCAGAACTGTAACTCTGCATGTATACAGGATTGATATAAAAACAACATGGGAAGATTTAGTAGCAATGTTGAAACCGAACTTTCCTGAAGTTAGTTGCGAAGCAATCAAACCGAAACATCCTGAGTTATACTCTTCGTTTAAAATTAATATTCTAGAAGATAATTTTAATAAGGCAATGGATCCAAAGTTGTGGCCTTATGGCGCCTGTATCCAACGTTTTTTATATCTGGGAGTGAAGAAGGATACCCAAATAAAGTGATATTTAATCCTAATTTAATGTTATTAAATATACGAAGCCTGAATACGGGAAAGGTCGATAACTTGTACGTCGAACATAGTGGTTATTTGAATTTGAACTTTTTGTGTTTTACCGAAACATGGAAATCCATAGCTTCTATAGGGAATTTACATATAACTGGATATAAGTTAGTCAATTACTATTGTCGTTCTAGCTTTAAAGGTGGCGGCGTAGCAATATGGGCCAAGGAGAATTTTCAAGCCAGTAGTATCGATATACATCGATTTTGTGTTGAAAAACATTTTGAAGCTTGTGCTTTGTGTTGGAAAAAGGATAATGTTAACACTATTATTGTTAATTGTTACAGGTCACCTTCTGGTGATTTTAATTTGTTTTTAGATAGGATTATTGATGTTTTAGACTTTTTGTGTGTAACTAAACCTAATGTTAACTTAGTTGTATGTGGAGATTTTAATATTGATGGTAATAATTTATCAAATAATTTTAAATTTTTTTGTAGTACTCTGTCTAGTTTTAATTTAAATAATATTGTGAAATGGCCCACAGGAGTAACTGACACTACCCTTAGTAAAATAGATCTTATTTTTATTCATTTTAAATTTGACGGTGTTTGTGCTGTATTTGACAACGTGGCATCCTATCACCGAACTGTTTTGTTTTAACAAAATTTTAATGACGATTTAAATGAGAAAAGTACGGTTTTATTTAAAAGAAGTTTTAATGATAGTGCATTGGAAAATTTTAATTTTGATATTTCAAATGAAACTTGGAATTATCTATATAATATTAAAAATGTTAATAATGCGTTTAAATATTTTCATGAACCGTATTTATATTTTAACTTACATTTTTCATTCAAAAAGTATTCTGTAAATAAAATCTGTGATAAGAAATGGGTAAACAGCGATATAAAAAAATCTAGTTCTAAATTGAAAGACTCCAGTTTACAATATAGCAAAAAATAGTCACAAACAGTTAGTTAAACATACGAAAAAAAATTATTATCAAAACAAAATAATGCATTCAGAAAATCCTATTAGATCTGCATGGAATGTAATAGCTGAATTGTCAAATCGAAAAATTAGTTCTAATAATATAAGTATTAATAATGAGGCTGTAGCATCATTACTTAATGAGTATTTTGCAGAAGCACCTCTCAACATTGTAAAAAAATTAACATCACCGAAATCTTATATATCAACATCTAATAATAATATAAAAAATATGACTCACTCCTTATTTTTAAAACCATTTACTAGCCAAGAAATGTTAAGTCTGATATCTAAAAAACTTAAATCCAAAAGGTCATCTGGCTCTGATGATATACCAAGTTTTATAATAAAACAGTCCATAAAATCTATTGTAGAGCCACTGACACATATGATAAATTTATCATTTGAAACAGGAGTTTTTCCAAATGTAATGAAAAATGGAAAAATAGTGCCCATTCTAAAAAAACAGAACCCACAATTGTTGGAAAACTATAGACCAGTTACTGTACCTTTTGGATTTTCAAAAATTTTTGAGTATTGTTTTTTAGATAGATTACTTAATTTTTTAGAAAAATTTAATATCATAACAAAAAATCAACATGGATTTCGGAATGGTATGTCGACAATTTCAGCTGTGCACTCCTTTCTTAATAGGATTTTAGATTATATTGATGCGGGAGAATGTCCTGTGGGAATATTTTGTGATCTCAGCAGGGCATTCGACTGCGTCGATCACAAGTTATTGATGTCCAAGTTGTCCCATTATGGTATTAGAGGAACATCTTTAAATTGGGTAGCCTCATTTCTTGAAGGTAGAAAGCAGTGTGTGAATTTAAAGCATTCTGAGCAGCATATAGTGAAATGTGTCAACATCAACATGTTTAGATGTAAGTATGGGAGTTCCTCAAGGATCTGTTTTGGGACCCATTCTATTCCTTTTATATATAAATGATATTGAGCACATAACATCTTCTGCACATTTCACTATGTATGCGGATGATATCTCTGTTATTGTTTCTAGCACATCTGATGAATTAATTCAACACAACTGCAAGTATGTCCTAACCTTGTTAAATCATTATTTCAATCAACAAAATCTCTATATGAATCCTACTAAAACTCAGGTAATACGATTTCATAATAGGCAAAGAAAATGTGACAATTTGGACATCAATTTTTGTAATACTAAATTTAAATGCGAGGAAACTGTTAAGTTTCTCGGAATGCGCCTAGATGAATGTCTAAACTGAAAATGCCATTGTGAAGCATTGATATCCAAAATTTCTTCATTAACACATTTATTTCGAAATATTAAACCATTTTTAAGTAAAGCACAGATTAAAGCATTATATTATGCACAAATTGACTCACGTTTAAGGTATGGTGTCTGTTTTTGGGGCAATTCCACATTAAATTCTAACATTTTCATAGCGCAAAAAAGAATTTTAAGGTGTATTGTCGGTATAAAAGTAGGCAGTCTTAAAAACCTATTTTTAAGGAATTTGAAATTTGTGTATATGTTTTTAAGAATAGAAATGACTTTGTTTTAAATAGCCATTATAATAAGTTAAATACAAGACAAAAGAATAAGATGTACGAGCCTATTTCTAGATTAAAAATAACCGGTAACTCAACTAAATTTATAGGGCCTAAAATATTTAATATGTTACCGCAAAATGTAAGTCAGAGTACTACGGAAGCGATGTTTAAAAAGAGGTTAAACAACTTTCTAAAAGAAAAATGTTTTTATTCTTTAGATGAATATTTTAGTTTGTAATTACTAGACCTAAGTTAACATGACTATTTCTATACAATAATTAAAATTGTCATAAAGGAAAATGAATAAATAAATAAATAAATAAATAAAACCTGCTCCCACGATCAATAATTTTGCTAACGTACCGAGTTAAGCAAGTCAAGTTTGTGACAGTTGAGCAACCCTCTATGAAATCATGTTATTCAAATTATAATATTTTTTATATGAAGAGATAAGATATTGCAAAAGGTCATTTCGAAGATATTACTTAAGTTACTAAGAATCGCGATGGAACAATAATTGCAAATACACACAAAGTCAAAAGTCTTGGACCCTCTCTATATAAAATGATTCGATTAAACCTAGTGGTTTTTCTTAATGTGGTAAAAAAGTACATGTACTTAGGGAACAAAAAATGCAATTAAAAATTGCAGACCATGAACCTTTACTTTATTACCAATGTTTTTACAAATCTGGTCAGTTTGGTAGTGTATTCAGCCAAGTGTTTCTTTGATTTTTTTTGTACATTATAATGCCAGGACGTGAAATTTCTGCGTTTACCAGAGCAAGAATGACTGTTTGACATGATGGAGGACATTCTAATCATCAGATATCGAACATGTTGGGTATTCCTAGATCATCTATTGTACGAATAGTATACAGATATGAAGAATTTGATACAGTGAAAAACAGGCCACGTAGTGGACGTCCTCGAGTATCTAATGTAAGGGAAGATCGGTATTTGGTGCAATATGCCTGTAGACTTTTTCATATATTTTTAGGTATTAACAATATTGTGTGAAACTAACTACTCAGTGGACAAAAAAAAAAAAAAAAAAAAAAAAAACAATAAATAAAAGGTAAATTTTTTTATTAATTTTTATTTATTTTAGTAGGTTGTTATGATATTCATTGACAGTTAATCAGTTTGACGTTGTCGATATTTCATTTTGACATTCAATTTCAAATAATTTTAATTTATTGGTATAATCATCTTTATAGTTAGATATTTGACTTAAGTTAAAGGAGGCCACCTGATGAAGCGATCCATAAAACGTAGAAATAAGTGAGATCTCAATTATTGTGGTTGAATTTCGAGTTCCCACTCCAGAGGTTAGTAAATATATTAAATTTTTTAGATAATTATTGAATAGAGTTTTGTCTGTGGATGTTCATTAGCATACCTAGATGTTTGGTATCAGAGAACATACATATGACTTCATTGATAGGAATTGTAGGAGATTTGATACATATTAGCTTAAAATACCTTTCTTAAACAGTAAAAATGCCTGTAGACACCGCACATTTTCAGCTCTCAGGGCCCACTTTCAAGGTACGTTTCGCCGTGTCATATCGACATCTACTATTCGAAGACGACTCCACAATGCAAATTTACGTGCTAGAAGACCATTACGGGTCACCGCTATACTTCCAAGGTATCATGCTGCCTGTCTCCAGTGGGCGCGAGAGTATAGGGATTGGCTTTTACGCCAGTGGTGACAATAGACAAAGAGTCTGGAAATAACCAGGTCGTCATCATTCATTTTCTCCCTAAAGTTGCTCCGTATGAAGGGGGTACCGTAATATTTTGGGGTGAAATAATGTTCAACCGCCGCACCCCTTTAATTCGCATACCACAGAATATGACCAGTCAAATTTACATCGAACAAGTTATTACGCCTATTGTCTACCCCTCTACGTAATAAATTAGGTGAAAATTTTGTGTTTATGGACAGCAATGCTCGACCACATCGGGCAAGAAGGGTTCAAAAGATACTCGAAGCAGGACATATCAATAGATTAGATTGGCCAGCCAACTCTCCTGACATGAATCCTATTGAAATTATGTGGGATTTCGTTGCTAGAGCCATTCATAATCATATCCTCCATCTCAGACTGCAGATGAGTTAGTCGTGGCGACAGAAGAGGAATGGAACAATATTCCGCAAGAGATCGTTAACACACATTTGCTGGTTTTTAATTTTCTAAGTACTCAGTTTATCGAACATATTCTTTCACAAAAACAAGATTTAGAAAACAAGAATGAGGGGGGGCAAGACTTTTGACGTTGTGTGTATCAATTTTGTTGTCTTGTTTGTAGATTGGGCAGACCCTCGATAGGTATCGAGGAAGGATGGAAGATTCCAGTAGTTTGGAAATGTGCTAGCAGATAAAATCAAATTGAAAATTATGTGAAGCGGCTCACAGAACACAACGGCACAGTCTCAAATGAGAAACGCAGGTATTTGATCAGTATTTGATTGAAATACGTAATTTCTGGAGAATCAAGTAAGAGATAAGATGTTGGAGTTATTATATGAAAGAGTAGACCGGTCAAGATTGCTAGAATCGATAAGCACACTGGAAAAGTAATCAGCAAAGCGATAAGCGATTGAATGTGGGCCAGACAAGGTTACGTCGTTATAAAACATTTGGCTAGGTATAGTTGAGAAACCCCTTTTTATATATTGCTTGTATGCCAATCTAATATTAGTCTTTACAATAGATCGTAAGCGCTTAAAGACTAAAAGATCCCCTTCAATACCTGAAAAATGGTATTTTTTCCAAGCTTTATTCTTACGTTTGATATCATCTATTATTTCCTTATTGAACCATGGAAAGATTGACCTCTAGAGAAGACTTTCTTAATAACATGTTTTATAAAGACCAGATTTATCATCTCGTAAAACTTAGAAAGAAGCTCGTCAACACATTCATATTCCCTAAGACGAGACCAATCTATAGAAGAGATATGTGGTATAGAGCTGGGAAATTAGCATTTTTAAAGTTGTAGCTCAGCATGAGATTTTTCTGTGATTTTCTCATTTCGCCTCCGAGAGTAACACCCATTGCAAAGCAGAATAATGGTGATCCTCGGGAAGTAAAATATCTGGTACCATGAATACATTACATTCAACACTACTAAGGAGAAGATGTCCAAGATTCTGCTAAAGGAACTGACATACGGTTATATTGAAATTATAAAAACTATTAAAATTATTCAATAAGTTGATTTTTAGACACAGTGAAATTGGGACATCACAAACGTAATTCAGCATATTGAAATCACGTACAATGAATACATTAGAAGTGTAAATATCACAAAGAGCCTTAAAGGCATAGAAAATTATTGTTTACTTTAATTTTCACTGATGAGATATCAATAACAAACCAATCATCAAACGCATCGTCACTACTTCTCACATCAAAAAGACAAGAATAATAACTTTTTTTGCAGGCTAGAAGGTCACCACCACCTCTGAAGGTATTTGTTGGAGCATAATTTCGATCAGACCGGAAAATATCATACTTATCTGCATCTATCAGTTTAGCGTCAAGGAAGCTGTCAGTCAGCCACGTCTCGGTAAGAGCAATAACATCATGGTCAGCTGTTAAACAATTTAGAAACAGGTTAGCTGTCTCTGTGCGAACCTCTCTTATGTTTTGGTAATACAGAGTAAGATTTAGAATAGTTGTTTCGCCGGTAGTGTATGTCACTGTGGCCAGCTGGTTGCTATTGGGGGTTCACAATGTTATCCTTAAACTTTTTTAAATATAAATTGTAAACGTGACAGGTGCGATCCCAATAAGCATGATTGACATTTACAGGGTCAGTGTTGTTCCGATTATAATTAACACAGTTTTTAAGAATATGCGTTTGGCCTGGTGCATTCTTCAAGTTTATAATAATTAGCACACAAGGGACATATGTATGTCAGTCAATCAATATTAATAATAAAAGTGTATTCCACTATTAATGTTCTTTATTTTAGAATATATTATTTTACAAGACACACTAATCTATAATACAAGTTACAATACTCGGCAACTGTCAATCTCTCCCCATCCACCATTGCTAACCTCTACATACAATGTACAGCCAACTCATTACCTGACATCTCCCTTTTTTACTCTATTTAACATATTCTGAAAGATACTCAGGCTTTCTGCAAATTCTACCAGACCTAGAGACATACTGTTTGCCGCCGTTTTCTTCTGAATTGGAACAGGTCGAAGTATTATTAGGTGTATAGTTACCATCAGTACTATGTTGGTTAGTATCTTCTACCTGTCCATTTTCTGTTGATAAGTAATCATTCTTATCTACAGTAAACTTTTGATTTGGCGAGGCTTTGTACAAATTAAAACGATTTATGTCTACAATATTGCCAGAAGGTAATTGAACTCGATACAAACGTGGTTTGTGACCTTTGCTAACAACTCTGGCATTCGTCATTTTGTTTACGTTATCTTTAATATGTACCACCTCCCATTTTTCATAATTTTATATTCCATATTTGGAACATACGAGTGATTTCTTTCATCATGATAATATTTATAGGTCTCTAGCCTTAATTCTAATTATTGTTTTGTAATATGATTGTTTGGTTTACATTCAGACTCATTCTCAAAATCTTCTGGAGACGGTAGAAAGGCATTTATATTTCGATCGAATAGAATTTCACAGGGTGATTTATTAATTTTAGAGTCTATTGGAGTATTTCTGTATTCTATTAAAGCGATATAAGAATCACGCCTACTATAGTCTGCTTTCTTTAGCATCTGTTTCACTGTCTGCAAATATATTTCTACCACCCCGTTTGATTTTGGGTAATGAGGACTATATGTTACATGTTTAAAACTCCGCATTTTTTAAAATTCTCTAGATTTTAAAATAGATATTACACTTTCAGTTTTTTCACTGCTTAGTTCCATCATCTCAACGAATTTACTGAAAAAATCTATGATAAGTAAAAATGCCTTTGATTTATAATAAAAAATGTCTTCCTAGAACTTCCCACGGTTTGTTTGGTACCTCTCTCAACAAAAGTTCTTCACTTTTATGTGATTTTTGAAATTTTAAGCACGTACTGCAATTTTTCTTTGGCTCCTTTAGACCCAAATCGCACGCACTTTGTCTTTATCGGGTCTCAGACCCGACAGGTCTTTACTAAAAATATGACCAACATATTTCACTTCACTAACACCAAACTGACACTCTCTTTTATTAAAACGCACATTAGCTTCCTCTGTTCTTTTTAATACTGCTTTTAATATTGATGCAAATTGTTCTTCCGATTCACCCGAATATGATGTCAATATACATTTCTACTCCTGGTAAATCTTGAAATATTTCCTTAAAGGTTCTATGGAACGCTTCAGGTACTGAACAGAGTTCATATGGCATTCTTAGATAGCAATACCTGACAAAATTACCTGCACTGAATGTTGTTAAAAGTTGCCTCTTGCCAGTCAATTTTATTTGGTAAAAAACCTTGTTTCCATCTAATATTGAGAACACACTAGCACCTTCCAAAAGAGCAGCTATCTCCTCAAACTTTGTATGTTGAAATGAAACCATTCTCTCAAAACAGCTTAATTTCAATTCTTCCGATCTAAACACAATCGTAGAGTTTTATCTGGTTTTTCCACTGTAACTAACGAACTGCACCACTCTGTAGGCTCAGAAACCCTTCTTATAATTTTCAATTTTTCCATCTTATCTAACTCTTTTTTAACATCCTGTATGCTAATAGGTATTTTTCTAAGTGGTTCCACGACCGGTATAACATAATTTTTTAATTTTATATCATATGGTTTACCATTTCTCCAATAAAATAAATCTTGGTATTCTATTACCAGTTGTTTAATATATATTTTATTTATAGTATCAACTCTTTTCAGCAACTTTAACTTTTCTATAAAAGGTAGTCCAATAATGCCTGGAAATTCACCATCAACGATTTGAAAATCCACATTATTCGTCACATTTTTAGTACTACAGTATTAACCACAATTATTGTGGATCCATTGTAGCATTTTAATCTTGCCTTTGAGGGCCTTATTTCCGAATCAATATCATTCACTGTTCTTATATTTAAAATGTTTACTTCAGCTCCAGTGTCAACTTTTCATTCTATTACTTTATCCTTGACTTTTATTTTCTGGTACCACTTTATACCATTTACTTGTTCACTACTTTCTATCATTCCGACGAACAAGTCTATATCATTACTCTCTCCCCCTTCAATTACGTTTATTTTTTTAAAACGAACATTTTTTCAAAATGATATTTTTTGCAATTTCGACAGATTTTCCCATAAGCTGGACATGTTGCATTCCACAATAACTGCACTTACTCTGTTTTTTTTTATCTTCCACGATAGCTTCTGTATCTTTTTTTCGTTCTTTCTATAGTTTCTGTTTTTTCACTTTACTGTATGTACAGCATTTGTTTCTTCTACTAAATGCATAGAGTGAATTTCAGCTATTTCTGATGCTCGACATATGTCTATACATTTTGTTAGACTCAAATTTGCTTCCCGCAACAATCTATTTCGTACTTTGGAGTCCACAAGAAAATAGAAATATCTTTAACTTCCGGTCCTGTTATGTGTAACAATATCGCCCCTTTTCTTCAATGAATATTATAAATTGTTGTTTCCACCGCTTAAAACTGATAGCTGCATCACCTTCAAGGGACATTTCACGTGGAGGCCTCAAGTTCTCCATTTTTGCAGGTTCCACCAGAGTATTCTTCCCACTTTATTTTTATTCTTTTCACAGTTGCTCGCAAAAATTCGCAGCGTCATGTCAGACAATCAATAATAATAATAATAAAAATTTATTCCACTATTAATGTCCTTTATTTTAGAATATATTATTTTACAAGACACAAGACGCAACTGTCAATCTCCCCCCAACCACCATTGCCAACCTCACTACCTGACAATGTAGTTAGGCGACGAACACCTGTTAGCATGATGGTGGTACCCACAACATTTGTAGCATCTGCGCAGTTCTATTGCATTGAAGACGCTGCAATAGTCGTAACCAATAAACATCCTACCACAATCCATAACACTATGATAAGTACTAATGTCCATCTGATTCACGGCCTGATATACGGTCTTATTTTTTTTTCAATGGCAAACACGATATTACTTTAACAACACTACTTTCAGAAATCAAACTTTTATTTTGGATACTTATTGTATATCTAACCAGAATCTCATCATTCACGTATTTCGAAAAACCAACGACTTTGAAACGGGGATTTTAGCGTATCCTTGACCGTATAGTTATCAGATAATTTGTCGGGGATGAGTTGTTTAAATTTACTATAATCGTCGGTGTTTTCACAACTGACAAGAAGCCCATCGTCACGAGTTCCTTTAACCTTAGTGATGCACAAGTTGGTGTCTATCGAATTTAAGTTTCTACCATGTCTGATTTAGTTACTGCAAGACTTTGCTTCAATTTTAATTTTATTATGACAGTAGGTTGTTTCTTAGCGACGTTGGAGTAGCTGTCTTTTGCCTTAGAGTCGACTCTTTGAGACATTTGATCAATTTTGGGGATTAGTTTAGACTCACGATGTTAGATTAAAACTGTCCAAAGAGATTTGCAAACTCGGTGAATTTATCGTTTACTTTGCCATTAATGGATGAAAAAACCGTGGATATATTTTAATTTTTCATTGACACGTTGAAGCTGTGCTGAATATTCTTTTAGTGTTTTCAGAGACACTTTCTTTTACAGGGGTCACCAGAAAAGAAGGATTTTTACTTTTCGTCAGTAGATATATTAAACTCCCTCATTTTTCTCAATTGCTGCTTTTTTCCAAATTTGCTTTTTGGGTAGAACACTGATTTAAAAAATCGTCAATTAAAATATACACCAGTTTCTTTGCTTCATCTAACATTTTTTTAACTAAAAACAAAAGCAACTGGAACAAACAGTAATTAAATAAGTTTAATTATTTATTTAGTACGTCTTCCGGATACTGATGCACTACTAATTTCATAAATTTATTTACTATTATTTGTTCTTTGTAATTATTAGTAATATATTCCTTTTCAGATAAACTCTCCGAAGCATTCAATACATTCAAAGAATCTTCTACTACCGCCATTTTTAACATGCACTCGACGATTGAACTGACCATTTTTCTCAGTGCAAGAACATTTGCATTCTCGTCGAAATGTAAATCGAAATAGTCATAAGAAAACCAAAAGCAGTTACGTTTTTTAATTATAAATTCTGTACCATTTTTAATTGAAGAGTTTCTTAAAATCTTCTTAAATGTAAGCATTAACTCTTGTATATCAAAAGATAGATATGCAAGTAGACCAAACTATCGTACATTTATGTTTTTGGGGTCGCTGAATCCGAATCTGGAGTCCATTTAACCCCATCGCTCAAAGTAAGTGAAAATATATATATAAAAATATAGATTTAGTCCGTCGACTGACAAAAATATTGTCTAAACATTTTAAAGTCTGTAGAATTTTTCAGACGCACTGTTAAGCCAGCTAGTTTAGAAAATAATGATGAGTGACTCAAATTAGATGCATCACAGTACTCTAAACAAGTACCACAGGCATGTTTTATAAGGCATTTACGCAAAAAATATCCACTCCATATACTAGCGCATTCCCTTCTTCTGTTAATAAATTTTGATGTGGTATGATCATTTCTTTGCCCTTAAATTAATATACGGTAGTAATATCTTTACACTAATAATATGTATATTATTATTAAATTCATATAAAGCAAATATATGTTCTCCGAAAAAGCCTAAACTATCTTTCCATTGCTGATACCTTCGAAACGTATATTTACGTATTATTGAATTTCTAAGGCATTATAAACATTTTAACTAACACAACGCAATACTTTACGCTTAAATAAAAAATTACAGATATTGGTAACTGTAATTCATAAATTTGAATTTCTGTTAATACATTATTATAAATGTATTTAACTTTCAGGATGTTTGGACAAGTCAGAGACAGAGTAGAATTCCAATACGTTGCCTGAATAGTTACTCGGGGAGTAACTATGTATGGGTATTTCTTCGATGTAATCAGGCTAAAGTGCCAGCTGGACGTCAGTACACGTAGTAGTAACCTGTTTGTATAGTTGAAGGTGAGCCAGAGGTTTGTAACTATATGACGATATGTACAGAAATTTGTAATCGGTATCTTGTTTGCCGTGAAGGTGTTGTATGGCCAAAAGAATGTGGTCTCCAATAAGGGCACACGTTGACAAAATTTTACATGCACGAGAACGTCTCGAAATCCAGTGAACGCTGTTAAGTGTAGAAACTAATTGTAGTTCTAAATGCAACTTTTTGTCAAGATTAAATCAGCTAGAGCTTTACAATGAAACTCACAGAAGGGACGATGGAAATAAACAGTTGAACAAGTTTACTATTAAAAATGTCATCTAAAAATACACCAAATGTTACATATAAATTTGATCTATACAGGGTGATTCAGGTTTAATCTTGATAACTTCAGGAATCGATAGAACAGGTCAAAATAATGTTCATTTGTGATATAAACTTATTTCCCAATACGCATCGTTTCCGAGGTAGAGGGCGTTGAAGTAGGAATTTTTTTCTCGTTTTTCCCTCATAACTTTTGAACCACTTACAAAAAAAAAAAAATTAATTTCAATAAAACATTTACACACAACTTTGACCTGATTAATTTCGAAACTTTTTCGTCTCCTGTTTTTTTTTCGACGTTTGGTCTTGTTTCTGAGATATTCAAAGAAATTGGTGACAGTGTAGCGCACCAGCCGCGTAAATTTCATTTAACGTTATAGCAACCCATGAAAACAAAACTCAGTGATTTGTGTAAACTGACGTTTTGGACGCCGCGATAGCCGAGGTGGCTAGGAGACGACTGCTTGTGGAACCAGTCTGAATCGGCTATTTCGGTGTGGGTTCGAATCCCACTGTAGTACATCATGGATGTTTGTGCTCGTCGAGAGATGCACAATAAATCTATAGGATGCGGTGCTTCCGGGGACACTGTCGGACGGCTCTCAACTCACGTTTCTGTTTCGGTCTCGGAAACGATGCATTTTAGGAAATAAGTTTATATCACAAATGAACATTATTTTAACCTGTTCTATCGATTCCTGAAGTTATCAAGATTAAACCTGAATCACCCTGTATAAAGAAGTTTGGCTTTCACAAAACCACAAATGAGATTTAAGACGATTTTACTGTTACAAAATGAAGGTAAATCTAAATTTACATTCAACTAGAGTTTAGCTTCAGTAAAATAGTAAAAAGTTTCAACAAAAAAACACATTCATATATGACTAATGTTTTTCACTATTTCGTAGCACCGATGCATTCAACTTCAAAATATGTATAAAACGAACAGTAATTGTAGCCCTCAACATGAAAAGTACTTATTAGCATATACCAGGTGACAACGGAAAGTGGGAACACGCTGTAACTTTTTTATGACTGCTGATAAAAATTTGAAATTGGGTGGGTTTATACTAGATGGTCTTTGAGGTCATTTCGGATTTCATGACATTTCCGGTTTGACCGAAAATGACCGTAAATTTATATTTTTAAATGGGACATCCTGTATTTTTTGACATTTTTGGAATCAGCGGATCATTTTGCGTATGGCAGGACCAATTTTCTGACACATTTTCTGGATTAAGTAATTTTTTTTTTAATTTTTACAAATAAAACTAGAGGCCGCGACGGGCAGAAATTATTTACTATTTTTCTTTACTTGACGTATTTTAAAAATTGCTGTACTACAAATTTCAGAAAAAAATCGTTTATTAAAAAATCAATAGGGCCCACCCTCTTTACATTTGAAAAAAAATGAGTTTTTAAGGAAATACAATAAATCGAAATTTTTAGTGGTAATAACTTAAAAAATGTACAAAAATATTCAAATTTAGAATTTTTCCCATAATTACAAACAAAAAAGAACACAAGTCTTTATCCAGTTCCATAAAAAGTTCTAATTAAAAAAAATAACAGAGGTTGGTGGTTGCCAATTGCCATCCATCTGTGTAGACATTTGGTAAAAATAAAAATCATACTCAACAATGTCACTTAATTAACTAAATGTATTCACCAATTTTCAGGTTTATAAATTTAACCGTTTTTGAGAAAAAAAATGAAAACCGAAACTTTTTCAATTTTTTAGAAGCCCTTATCTTGTAAGGGAGGGCTCAAATCGAAAAATTTTATATAAAGAACCCCCTCTAAAATAGCCCAATAAACACACACTCCAAAGGAGCGTACATCATTATGGGACACCCTGTATATTTGTGAGACAGTTAATATATACGCGAGAATAGATAATAATATTTAATATTAGACAAATGACAAGACAAATTAAATGAGATAACCAAACCAGTCGACAAAGACAAGACAACAGTCAGTTACAAAATTGTGTTTTCTTACAGCTTTCTAAAGACCTCAACGTATTTCAAATTCAATATGTGCCTCTCACCAGAAAAAAATAAGTTCATAAGAACAAGATATCACAAAATGCCTTAATCCCATAGAGCGGGAGAATATTGTCACGGAATTTGCCCCACTCACTCCCAAACTGACGACTGTGGCACCGCGAATTGCCTAAGATTGCCCCGATCGCCCCTACGCCATTCTGGTAAACAAACAACATGCCATGAATCGAGGCGGTACTAGAAAATTGTGGAAACGACGAGAAGCGTTCCAGTCGTTCGAGAAAATGGGTCTAGAAATGCTAGAAAATACCTGGAACATTCGTTGGGTCTATAAAAGAAGAATAAACGGCCGAGTTAGTTAGTCTTGTATAAGTCTTGTATTACAGTCTGAATTAAAGTGTTTAGTTGGAGATATCAAAGTGATTTAGATAGCGATTAATTAAATAAGTGTTTAGTTGACCTGTAATTAGTAGTGTTCAGTAGTTAATAAAGAAGTAATTTATTAACGGATTCTTTTTTCTGGAAGTAAGAAAAAGACGGATTGGGAAATCCGTGACAATTTGGTGTCGGAAGTGGATTTAACTGGAAGTTTGAGAAGCTTTCTGGAACCCTGTGCGTGAGTGGGTTTAAGTGGAAGTTGAAAGAACTTTCTGGAACTCTGTGGGTGGGTGGAATAAAGACCCAAGTGTGATATATCACCGCACTCGTCTTGTCGAAAGGAAGTGAACGATGGTATTTGCGAAGGACATTCTCGAACATTCTAGAACTTTGTACGGGAGTGAGACAAAGACCCAAGTGTGGCATATCACCGCACTCGTCGTGACTCAAGGAAGTGAACGGTGGTATTTGCGAAGGACATTCTCGAACATTCTAGAACTTTGTACGGGAGTGAGACAAAGACACAAGTGTGGCATATCACCGCACTCGTCGTGACTCAAGGAAGTGAACGGTGGTATTTGCGAAGGACATTCTCGAACATTCTAGAACTTTGTACGGGAGTGAGACAAAGACCCAAGTGTGGCATATCACCGCACTCGTCGTGACTCAAGGAAGTGAACGGTGGTATTTGCGAAGGACATTCTCGAACATTCTAGAACTTTGTCCGGGAGTGAGACAAAGACCCAAGTGTGGCATATCACGGCACTCGTCGTGACTCAAGGAAGTGAACGGTGGTATTTGCGAAGGACATTCTCGAACATTCTAGAACTTTGTACGGGAGTGAGACAAAGACCCAAGTGTGACATATCGCCGCACTCGTCGTGACTCAAGAAAGTGAACGGTGGTATTTCCGAAAGGCATTCCCGAATATTCTAGAACTTTCTACCGATGTGACACAAAGACCCAAGTGTGACATATCACCGCACTCGTCGTGACTTAAGGAAGTGAACGGTGTTATTTGCGAAGGACATTCTCGAACATTCTAGAACTTTATATCAAAGTGAGACAAAGACCCAAGTGTGGCATATCACTGCACTCGTTTCATTGTAAGGAAGTCAACTGTGACATTTACAAACACATTCCTGGACATTTTAGAAGATTCCAAAGAGAGTGAATGCCTGTAACTAGAAGTCAAGTCAATATGGATGCACAAATGGCAAAACTGTTAGAAATGATCCAAACAATGCAACAGGAAATGAGAGACCAGACGAAGACGATGCAAGAGAAATTAGAAGAACAGGGACGAACAATGCAACATAAATTTGAAGAACAAGGGCATATGATCAAAGATCAGTCCCAAACGATGCAGGAGAGATTAGAAAAGAAATTAGAAGAACAGGGACAAGCGATGCAGGAGAAATTAGAAAATAAATTAGAAGAACAAGGATATAAAATGAAAGAACAGATGCAGATAATACAACAGGAAATGAGAACTCAGACAAACGAAATGCAGGTGAAGTTAGAAAAATTAGAAAATACAGTAGAGGAAAAACTGTTAGAACAAAGAAAAGAAATGAACGAAGAACTGTTAGCACAAAAAAAGGAAATAGACGAAGAAATAAACCAGGTTAGAGAAGAGCTTTGACATAAATTAGACAAGATAGCA
Organism: Monochamus saltuarius; assembly: GCA_025584915.1. NCBI lineage: Eukaryota > Metazoa > Arthropoda > Insecta > Coleoptera > Cerambycidae > Monochamus > Monochamus saltuarius. Next base: position 31,632,826 of record CM046727.1, read on the forward strand.
AAGGAGGGCGTAATCAAATCAGAAGGACCTGTTATCCGAACTCAGAAGACGAGACCCCTGAATTGACGGCAAGGTTTCCTGGAATGTATATCTGCGTCAGTTTGAAGCAGCGGCATCAGCAAATGAATGGTCGGATTATGAGAAAGCTACTGCTCTGATAGTTGCTTTACGAGGGAAGCTCTTGACGTCTTACAAGGAGTTCCTGCTGGGCAGCAGAATAACTACGACATTCTAAAACAGCATATGGAAATGAGATATGGGGATAAGCACCTGCAGCAAGTGTACCAGGCACAATTAAAAAATCGCAACCAGCAAAGTGGAGAGAATTTACAACATTTTGAGACCGACGTTGCCCGACTGGTTCGATTGGCCTATCCAACAGCCCCAGACAGTGTAGGGCCCCGGTCGCGGATCAGCAAAAGCGCGACTCCCAGGCGGCAGCTGCACAGGAAAACTAGGCTCAGCCGGCTTAACGGGGCAAAAGCCGGCTGCGTCCTCCTACCATGCCCCACGAGAAGAAATTACGTTGTCACGTCTCCAAGACTCTGACTCCTTGCTAGTAGAAGGCATTATTTTTGGTCGTATGTTCCCTATGGTAATCGACACTGGAGCGGCAAGAACTATTGTACGACCGGATATTATTGGTGATTGGCGTATTAAGAGCCCTGCCAAGCGTTATGTCCTTACAACAGCCAATGGACAACAACTGCCAGTCAAGGGGGAATGCGAGCTTGACATAGAATTAGGAGACGTCAAATTCAAACACAGAGCGCTGGTAGCAGATATATCGGACAATGTCATACTCGGACTAGACTTACTACGAGCAAAGGGGGTGAACTTAGATTTGAATACTGGTACGCTACGGATAATGGGTGAGGAAGTAGTGCTAACGACCACCACTGAGAATAACGCTGTACGGAGACTCGTTGTTAAAGAAGATGTGGTACTACCTGGTCAGACCGAAACATTGGTTGCCACTGTAATGGATGGGGAAATGTCTTGTAGTGTTGGAGTGGTGGAACCCAGTAATCCGGATCTGTTCAATAAATCTATAGTCACCGGCCGCACCCTGATTAAACCAGAAAACGACAATAGTACGGGTAGTTAACCTGAAAACCTTTCCACAGAAAATTACAAAGGGAACTGAAGTAGGAGTCTGTGAACCTGTTGCCATGGTCAGATCACTCAAAGAAAACAACGAAATGGAGAAGAAACCAAACAAGACCAGTCTACCGGAATGTCTAAGGGACATCGTGGATAGGGCCCAGGAAAGATTAACAGAGATGGAGGTGGAACAACTGGAAGAGCTGCTAAGTGAAAATGAAGATGTGTTTGCACTTAAACCAGGCGACTTTGGGAGAACAAAGGTAGTGAAGCATCGAATCGATACTGGTTCATCATCTCCTATAAAGCAGCCACCACGAGGACTTCCACTAGCCAAGCGAGAGGAAGTTAACAAGATGTTAATCGAGATGCAAAATCAAGGCACCATAGAGCCATCTCAAAGTCCTTGGGCTTCTCCTGTAGTTCTGGTCAAGAAGAAAGACGGCTCCACCCGATTTTGTGTGGACTACAGAAAGTTAAATGACGTCACCAAGAAAGACAGTTACCCACTACCAAGAATTGACGATACTATGGACACCTTGGCTGGTGCGCAATGGTTTTCCACTTTGGATTTAAAGAGTGGATATTGGCAAGTCGAGGTCAGCCCAGAAGACAAGGAAAAGACCGCGTTCACTACCGGAAATGGATTGTGGCAGTTCAATGTAATGCCATTTGGTCTATGTAATGCCCCTGCCACTTTTGAACGACTGATGGAAACTGTACTTCATGGCCTGCATTGGGAGACCTGCTTGATTTACTTGACGACGTGGTGGTGCTGGGACGCTCTTTCCAGGAGCACCTGAAGAACGTGTCCGAAGTGTTCAGGAAGTTAAAAGCAGCGAACCTGAAGTTGAACCCGAGGAAGTGCAGTCTGTTCCAAAAGGAGGTTAGATACCTAGGCCACATTATAACTCCAAACGGTGTGAAAACAGACCCGGAGAAGACAGAGTGCATAAAGAACTGGCCGGTTCCTAAAGACAAACATCAAGTTCGAAGTTTTCTCGGCCTATGCACATACTATCGACGATTCGTCCAAGGGTTCTCGGACATTGCCAAGCCCCTTCATAAACTGACAGAAGACAACATCCCGTTCGAATGGACTCCGAGATGCCAGCAAGCCTTTGAGGGGCTGAAAGAGGCTCTCTGCACTACCCCGATTTTGACATACCCAATACCTGGACAACCATTTATAGTGGACACGGATGCAAGCAACATTGGAATTGGTGGAGTTCTTTCCCAAGTACAAGATGGTCAAGAGCGAGTAGTGGGCTACTTCAGCAAAGTCCTGTCAAAAGCCGAAAAGAACTATTGTGTGACTCGGAAAGAATTACTTGCCATCGTCAAGAGCCTAGAACACTTTCATAAATACCTGTATGGCCAAGAATTCCTTCTAAGAACGGATCACGCTTTCCTTAAATGGCTGCTCCAGTTTAAGAACCCTGAAGGACAGATGGCCAGGTGGTTGGAACGGCTGCAAGAATATCACTTTGTTGTTGAACATCGAGCCGGCAGGAAACATGGAAATGCAGATGCCCTTTCTAGGAGACCCTGTCCTGTCAACTGTAAACACTGTAGTAGTCTTGAAAAGAAAGAGGACATCTCATCAGTTCCTTGTAAGGTGGTAGCAGCCCAACCTGAAGACAGATGGAGTTCAGCGGCGATTCGGGAAGACCAGCAAGCTGACTGTGACATCAAGCCCTTACTAGACTGGAAAGAAGCCAGCAACCGACCCTCATGGGCTGAAGTCAGCAGTAAAAGCCCAACATTAAAGAGCTATTGGGCTCAATGGAATTCCTTGGTGTTGGAAGACGATGTCCTAAAAAGAGCATGGGAGAACAATGACGGAACGGAGGTCAAGAAACAAGTACTACTCCCGAGGTCCCGGGTCAAGGAAGTGCTGCAGGAAGTACATGGAGGTACTGGGGTGGACATTTCGGTATCAATAGGACTCTACAGAAGATTAGGGAGCGTTTCTACTGGTTGAGCTGTAAGACGGATGTAGAAGATTGGTGCCGAAAATGTGACGTATGTGCAGCCAGCAAGGGACCGAAGACCCGTTCCAGAGGCAAAATGCTCCAGTACATCGTAGGAGCACCGTTCGAGAGGATTGCCATTGATATCGCTGGCCCATTTCCGAAAACCCAAAGTGGCAACCGATATCTGCTAGTAGCCATGGACTACTTCAGTAAATGGCCGGAAGTATACCCTCTTCCCAATCAAGAGACCACGACCGTAGCAGAAGCCCTAGTCAACAACCTGTTCTGCAGATTTGGTGTGCCCATGGAACTACATTCAGATCAGGGCAGAAATTTCGAATCAGGTGTGTTCCGAAAGGTATGGGAATCCGGAAAACCAGGACCACCCCACTGCATCCCCAGTCAGATGGTTGGTGGAACGCTTCAACGCCACACTAGAAACCAATCTGAGGATGTTTGTGAACGAGAACCAAACAGACTGGGACAAGCTCATTCCACTCTTCTTGTTAGCTTACCGCTCAGCTGTCCATGAAACTACTGGGAAGACTCCCGCAAGGATCATCTTTGGAAGAGAGCTTCGCCTTCCAGTAGATTTGGTATTTGGTCGTCCTGCGGAACAGCTCACAGAGCCAGACACTTACACCCATGAGCTAGAACGAAGACTAGCAGCCGTACACGATCAAGTCAGATCTCGAATGCGACTAGAGAGCGATCGCATGAAGACTCGATACGACGTCCGGGCCAATACAGTCGGATTCCAACAAGGTAACCTGGTGTGGCTGTACAACCCCACGCGGAAGAAAGGATGATCGCGTAAACTACAGAACCGTTGGGAGGGCCCCTACACCGTCATTAAAAGAATCAATGATGTCGTCTACCGGATACAGAGGACTCCCAGGAGTAAAATGGAGGTCGTCCATCTGGAGCGTCTGTCCCCGTATAGAGGTGTAGCCGATCGGGACGATCGGTCCTAAGGAGGGGGCAGTGTCACGGAATTTGCCCCACTCACTCCCAAACTGACGACTGTAGCACCGCGAATTGCCTAAGATTGCCCCGATCGCCCCTACGCCATTCTGGTAAACAAACAACATGCCATGAATCGAGGCGGTACTAGAAAATTGTGGAAACGACGAGAAGCGTTCCAGTCGTTCGAGAAAATGGGTCTAGAAATGCTAGAAAATACCTGGAACATTCGTTGGGTCTATAAAAGAAGAATAAACGGCCGAGTTAGTTAGTCTTGTATAAGTCTTGTATTACAGTCTGAATTAAAGTGTTTAGTTGGAGATATCAAAGTGATTTAGATAGCGATTAATTAAATAAGTGTTTAGTTGACCTGTAATTAGTAGTGTTCAGTAGTTAATAAAGAAGTAATTTATTAACGGATTCTTTTTTCTGGAAGTAAGAAAAAGACGGATTGGGAAATCCGTGACAATATTTACATTTTAAAAGGGGAAAATTGAAAATGCCCTAAATACTTTGGGTTTGATCTCGTGTCTCTTTTCGGACTTTCTATTCATGAGAGAGACACACATGGTGCTAAATAATTACCACATTTGTTTGTTTATAGACCAGTGCTAAAGCCTTTGAAAATGGTAAAAAGTGAAAAAAAATAATAGTAGGATGAAACCCATTGGGAAAGGAAGAGAATACAACAAAAATGAAAGGAAAAATAATTTACGGGCGATCTGAGGTCGGGAAGTGGGTGAGTTTTTAAGGGTAAAAAACAGTTTATCTTGATTTCCGGCAAAACTACAAGTCCTATGCAAAGTTGTAGGTAATAAAATGGTCTACAATTTTTGTATTTACACTTTTTTCACATAACCTCAAAATTTATGTAAAAAAGTCAAATAAACAAGTTTTTGGGTTTTTATTTTAATCTTTTACAAACAAAAATTTTTTTTCATGAAATTTGGTCAAAACTTACCTTTTTATGTCCCAAACACACTGTATTTTTTTTATTTAAAATATTTATTTTTTCACCTTATTTTGACTTAATATCGAAAAACCACCCTAATTTTCAATCAAAAATTCTCACGTCAAAATATCTGCTTTTTTAAAAAAAGTCGGTGGGCTTTTTGTTTGTTGAAATCTCTACTTTCTGATGGTGTAAAAAATATACATTATTATGGTAAATGTTCTCACAAAATGCAAAGAAACGATGCGACAAAATCGAATCTGAAAAATTTTTTTCAATCATTATGTACAATTTTGAGCTATTTATTAAAATTTATACTTTAATTACTCGAAAAACGTAAGACTCCATGTTACATTGATAAACAAAAAAATTGCAAGTCGAAATATACTACTATAATTAACAACCAAATAAGTTAATAAAGTTAATATTTAATAAGACATCTACAATATTTTTTCGTTTCTTTGCATTTTCTGAGAACATTTACCATAGTAATGTATATTTTTTACACCATCAGAAAGTAGAGATTTCAACGAACAAAAAGCCCACCGACTTTTTTAAAAAGCAGATATTTTGACGTGAGAATTTTCGATTGAAAATTAGGGTGCTTTTTCGATATTAAGTCAAAATAAGGTGAAAAAATAAATATTTTAAATCAAAAAAATTACAGTGTGTTTGGGAAATAAAAATGTAAGTTTTCACCAAATTTTGTGAAAAAAAAATTGTTTGTAAAAGATAAAAATAAATAACCAAAATCTTGATTATTTGAAATTTTCACATAAATTTTGAGGTTATGTGAAAAAAGTGTAAATACAAAAGTTGTAGATCTTGTTATTACCTACAACTTTGCTATTTAACTTTTTCCAGAGGACTTGTAGTTTTGCCAGAAATCGAGATAAACCCTTTTTTACCCTTAAAAACTCACCCCCTTCCACTTCCCGACCTCAGAACGCGTGAACCCGTAAATTATTTTTCCTTTCATTTTTGTTGTATTCTCTTCCTTTTCCAATGGGTTTCATTCTACTATTATTTTTTTTTGGTTTAAAAAATTATCGACCCTGGGATATTATGCTTAATTATGACCATAACTTAATACAGAAATGACAGAGGGCCGGGCAGATCATAAGAGCAGTTTTATATAAAAGATTTCCCTAAGACAATGGATATAATATGCATTCTGCATGTACTTAAAAATATGTGATCAGGAACTAATAAAATTCAACTATATAACTGTTTCTGTTTTCAGCTGACATCGAAACTGATCCGGGGTGAATAAGACAGTATGGGAGGAAAACTCATTATTCAGAGCTGCTACCCCGAGGATCTGTATAGCTAGTGAGTAAAACACTATTCGAATCCTATTGCAATGTTTAATTTGCTTTCCAATGATATATTTATATAACTGTAAATGTGTAAATCAATAAAGCTAATGAAATCTATCCATGTCCTTTCTTATTATTATACGTGGGTGTCCTAAAAATAATCACGAAGTGACAAATCATCTCGAATAAAATAAAACCGTAACCGGGGTTGAGAAGAAAAATGTACTGAGATGAAGAATCCACTCTAGATGAATTGATGAAGTATTAAATATTTTTAAAACAAATGTAAAATACTTAAACATTATAACGTGACAATGTCTGATCAAAAGATAAAACCGACAGCACTAATTGTCAATGGCGATACCACTACAAATTACTTAAATTATCTCCAATTAAAAGATATTCTGAAATAAAAATAAAATCACGAAGAATTTATTTAGATAAATTTTGTACTAGTTTTTCTTGTAAAATATATTCGAAACTACATCATACAATATTACACTTCAACTCTAATAATGATGAGTCCACTTCTATTGGATAGTGGCCCAGAATCAAATTTTTGTTTTGAAAATCTTGCTAATAAACTACATATTAATAAAATAAATATTTATGTTTCTGGTATAAGTGTACAAGTGTTCCAGCAATTTAACACATTCAACTCAGCTAATCTTTGGATTAAATCACATTCAACATTAACATTTTTATGCAAACCTTTCCTAGTTTAATAAATATCATCTATGCAACATATACAACTAAATCATGTAAATTTAATTACTACCTGACTAATAATTGTGTTAGATATCATTAGTAATTATTTCTATAAAATTAAGTTCATCCCGTAGGTAGCTGTTATATGTAAATTTTAGCAAATATTTCTGACGTTTTTGGATATCCATTAAATTTTTAACAGCTTCAGCATTAATCCCTCTATAAGCTCCTGACGTATTTACGTCTCTAGTACCACAGCTTAAACCACTTAATTCGGCTGATCTAAAGTCGTTGCCTTTCGTCATAACCAGCATTTGGGAATATTCAAAAAGAATTATATTATCTGACAATGCATACTATACTATATACGTACTACTATACAGGGTGATTTTAAATAAAGTAGCAAAAATGAGACCACAGATTCCTTAGGTGAATGTAAATCGATTTAACCTAACATACCTATATTCGAAGACACATAATAACAAAGATACAGGGTGTCAAAATTAGAATTTTATTTTCGATATTTGTAGATAACTTCTTAAAAAATCCAAATATTTACATAAAATTTGTAAATCGGGGGTTTTTGCGGGCGAGAAATTCAAATTTGTTTCTAATTTTGACGTCACTAGTAGAGGGCGCCACTTGTGGCACACCATGTTTCTTTTAAATGGCAGCACTTTTTTGCAGCTTAGTATATCCATCTGACTATCGAAACAATCGATTCTCCTATCTGTTTTATTTGAAAAAAGTATACCTTGCTGAAGTCGGTAAGACTAACCATTTTTGAAATAATCCTATTTGAAAAGCTCGATGCACCGAGTAAAAATTGTTTTGGTTTTAGGTAAAGTGCCTTTTCTGCTGAAAATATAGCAAAATGTTACTTAAAAAAGTTGTTCAGAATGATAAATTATGGAGACGTGCAAAATTTCAAGAAAATCGGCGGGGTTTGAAGAAACCATTTTTCAACAAAGTAGGTACAAGGATTTTATCAAAGCAGGCCGATCTTTTTGAAATTTTACACGTTCTAATAATTTACTGTTCTGAACAACTTTTTCAATTAATATTTTGCTGTATTTTCGTTACAAAAAGCACTTTACCTGAAACTGTAACAGTTTTCAATCGGTGCATTGAATATTTTAAATAGGATTATTTCGAAAACTGTTACTCCTAACAACTTCAACCTATCTACCTTTTTCAGGCATAACAGGTAGAAGAATCGACTATTTCAATAATCAGATGGATCCACTAAGCAGCAAAGAAGTTCTGCCATTTAAAAGAAACATGATGTGCCACAAGTGGCGCCCTCTAGTAGTGACGTCAAAATTTGAATTTATCGCCCACACAAACCATTGATTTACAAATTTTATGTATATATTTGTATTTTTTAAGAAGTTATCTACAAATATCGTAAATAAAATTTTAATTTTGACACCCTGTATCTCTTTTATTATGCGTCTTGGGTTATAGATGTTAGGTTAAATCGATTTACTTTCACCTACGGAATCTGTGGTCTCATTTTTGCTGCTCTATTTAAAATCACTCTGTATAGATGTCAAAATGTGAGCAAAATATTCCGCGGACAATTTTTTCAATAATTTTTTTAATACTGTTTTTACTCATCATGACTATTCACTTGCCTCGAATATTCTGCAAACTATTATTTCTGACTATTGATCTCTGCGTTTACGAGATCGCAATAGAAGTCATTTCTTTACTTTACTGAGAGAAATCGAATTATTAAAGTGTGTCACAGAGAAAAATTTAATAATAGTAATACATATATTTTTTAATTATGATAACAAAAAATCACCACAGCTAAAGTCGTATTGCTTGACCGTATTTACTACTACTCCATTATTTTTTAATAACCATTATTAATATTAATTTTAGCAGTAAATAAATTCAAAAACACTATAATAATCCCAATAAGGATACGTAGCTGCCTTTATTAAAGTACATGTTACAATTATAAAATACATAATTCAAAAACTTAAGCAATAATCCCCGTTAAATATTGACTACGATAAATGGTTTAATCAATAAAATAAATTATTTGTCATATTCTATATAGTTTGCGTTTTATAAATTGTTAAATACATAAATTTTGAAACAACACACGACGGTAAAAATGTAATTGAAAAAGAATAAAATAATTAAAACACCCCCGACTTTAAGAATTTATGTAACTAGAGATAATAAATATAAAAAGGTTTTGTAAGTAGAGCAGAGTCGGACATATGAACAACAGAGTATCAGTTTTCATAGCACTTCCCTATGTACCTATTTGGTTCTCGAAGATGTAGATACCTATGGCAACAACGTATTCAACTCCCTATGAGCTTAATAAAAAACCAAAGAAAATCTGTTTCTGTATCACCACGTTCAACAGAAATACTTACTTATCGAGTTCTATCGATTTTTTTTTTAATATATAGTAGATATAAAATAGAATATATTACTGCAGCGCAGTGTTACCAGGTCTACTGATTTTTCAGTAGATCTACTGATTTACATCTCAGTCTACTGATATACTGAAATCACCTACAAATCTACTGAATTAATGAACATTTTAATCTTTAACATTTTGGCCAGATAGATACTTGAACAAAATTAGATTTTAAATATTACAACATACTCAAGATATTCTTCTCATACTGGATTACAAAACTGTAAGTATTTTCAATTTTTAGGGTTTGTATTTTAGCATTTTTCAATAATCTTAATAAACAAATGCAGTCTGAAGGGCCAAAAATATCTTAATTGCATAGCTCAGTTAGTGCCATTTACAAATGTTTTCTAGAATGTTTCATTAAAAGGGATATTATTTTAAATATATTTCACTTTCTAGAATAAACTATAAGAACTCAGCTAATTTTCTTCCTCTACATGAAATTTATTTGGGTGCAAATTTTTGATCTCAATAAATTCTTTGACTGGGATGAAAAACTAAATTTAAGAAAAAGATGTTTACAATTTTTCTATGAAGCTTCAAATCAAATTAATCAAAGGTTTGATTTTAATAACGAAATTTTCATCAACATGAATTTAATAAATCTAAAAAATATTTTAGATAAGAAAGGAGATAGTATTGTTCCTCTTGCTATGCATTTATTTCCTAATTTAGTAGCTCAAAATGAATTACAGGGTTTAGGTAAGGAGTGACTCCTACTCAGAAATACTCAATTAGAGTACAGACCAGATGTGTCGATTGAAAAATTCCGGAATTAGATCGAAAAAATTTGTTATTCTGGTGATACCGCTATGTATTCAACATGCTAATTTTTCCACATTCATTATGTAGATATTTATTTTTTTGAATAAACAGCTATTTTAGTCTTTTAGTTTGTTGGAGAATTATTTAGTTGTATCTCTTTCTCTGTCTACTGATTTCTACTGAATTTTTAGATAGCAATCTACTGAAGGAAATAAAATTGACCTGGCAACACTGCTGCAGCGCCTCCTAGTGATTTACCACCGTAGCACCTGTTTAAGAACCTTTACTAATCAACCACAAACCCTATACTGAATACCGTATCAAAATCACTGAAATATAATTTTATATTATGACTGGAATGCGCTAAAAATTGCGCGAATGAGATTACTCATGATCAGCGCCATATTTGTTTTGTGCCTTCTAGCAATGGCGGAGCAATAAAGATTTAGCTGATTGTGAATTGAAATGAAATTGAATTCTGGATATGAAGAATTATTTGGTGCTATATGCTGGTTAATTTCACAGTCCCTTATAAAACACGACATGTTCCAGCTATAACACCCACAAAAGATACTGTTACGGGTTTCTTTTGTCACCCGGTAGAATGACAAATTTATTTTGTTCCGGCAATACCTACAGTCTCTATTTTATAAAATACTTAACATCATTGTCCTAAAACCATTTATTTATATTTGTATTTATTTAATTCATAGGTAAAAGATCAATAAATATTATAATTCAAATTAAATAATTTTGCATCAACTAGAAATGAACGGTTTGAGGTAGAAAGAATAGATATTATTAGAAATATTTACAGTTATAATTTTATCGCCGAGTCTGGGCAAAAGGGATAAGTTTTTCGCACCGAAATATATTAAGGATTTTACTTGCTAGTCTGTCTTGAAAGAAAGCAGTTATTATCGCAAATTGCGGATTTATGTAAAGTATTTTAATTACAAGTCTGTTACACTTCATCAATTAATTAATGTTGCTATTGCTAGTAGACAGCAAATTTAATTTGGATTTGTGTTGTGTCGTGCAACAGATTTAACAAACAAGGCCGCCCAACAGCTCAGGTATTTAGAAAAATTAATCTATTTTGTTAGTTAATTCGAGCCATTTATTTAAATTTTATGAGGTGAATGTATTCACCTGTATCACCGTTTATTTCCCTCAACAACCACGTTCATTTCTAGGCCTTTTTTTCCTACTCGTTGTTTGGCATTCTGCATTGGTGCCCCATTTGCAGTTATATTGAGAAGCTGGAAGTACCCCAATAATAACATAGTACGAGTACCGGAAGCTGAGGTGAACCGGCAAGCGAGAGTCCCAGCGAAGGTACCGAGTAAATCGACCCAGGAAGCGAGACTTCGACCCCACATAACCCTAAAATTGGCACGTGGCCGTACCGTGAAGGATTTTCCATCATCCTAGGACCCTATAGGATCACCAATTAAGGTCATATTCACTCATATCACACGTTAATTATTTAAATTATTATTTTAATATTTTTTTTCAATTAATTACTATACATATAGGTAGATCTACGGTTGTAAACCTTATAGTATATACTAAGAGGGCCTTCTATTTTTTTATTTACGTGAATGATATAAATAACATATGATATAATATTGCCTTTTGGGTCTAGGACAGCCCCTTCAAGGGATAAATAGTTTTCCCTATTACGACCATACTGTTCATAAATTTGACCAATCCTAGCATTTTTTTTGTTATTTAATTTCTTTATTTTATTGGTAATGCATTTTAATTATTAAATAAACTTTAAATTATTAGTAGTCTAGCTCTTTTTACTTTTTGGTATAGATACTTTTCGTTAATTTGTTATTAGTCAATAATATAGCCCGGGTGCAATCGCAGAGATAGAGACTGCACTTCCACGCCCAATCTCCCTGAGCTGCTGGACACTCTGCTCCCTCTGCACCCGAATTGTCGAAAGGCTATAGCCGGCAGTCTCGCCCTGTATAGTTATATTATTTTTTTTAGTTTGCTACCAAGCCTAAGCGTAGGTGGACGTGGCAACTTGGCGCCCAACGTGGGGCCGGGTAGGTATTGTTAGTGTCGGAGTAGCTTATAGTATAGTATATTATTAGTAATTTTGATATTGGATTACTGCGTTTAATATTCGATTACTTATCAGTCTTTTTTTTTGATTTTCGAAGGGGTTGGGTTGTGATAATTGACATCAATTACTACCGATTTTTTTTAAATTTCATTTCCAATATGGAGGTCAATAGATTACTTGGGGACGAGTTAGCATACGAATTGTGCATTAGGAAATTACCGATAGGGAATACTGTTGAGGAAAAACGGAATATTCTAAGAGAAGTTTTCCGAAAGGAGAGATTAAATTTGGCGGCTGCGCCTCAAAGAGTTTGTTTGGACGCTGAAAATGAATTGACGATATGTTCCCGGAAAATTCAAGAATTAAATTTAGCTATTGCTAACTTTAATTATAATAATAGGCAAAATGACTTTAAGAGAATTTATTCTCGTCTATTGCATGTCTCTACGAGATTGAACAGAGTTTCTTGTCAAGAAGAAAACCAGACAAAGGTAAGGTCTGATCTGATATCAAGATGTGCGCAGCTTATAGGTGATCTTAATTTGGTTTATGAAGGCCTATCAACAAGCCAAGCTGAAGTGCAAAGAATTGCCTCAACGGAAGGAGAAATTCCGCACCGTTCGCTTTTGGATCAAGACATTCCTCTTATACCAGAGATAGTCTCATCTCAAAACGTAGCGGCAGCAGTTTCTTACGACTTGGTTGATGTTCCTGCTCCTAGGAAGGAAGGATTACCTTGTCATAGAGAAGAATTACTGTCTAATGAGTTGGTACAGCAGTCTTCCCACTCGAGCGTGACATACCCTCCGCGGTCTGGTTTAGAAAATAATCGTTCAGTAATCCATCCAACTGGTAGTACTGGTACAGTTACCGAACCCCACTTCCGTTTTGATATTGCAGCGTCTCCAGTTCCTAGATCATCGGGACCTGGAGAGAGATGTTATTCTGGTGATATTGGTGGACATAATACCTCTGTTCCAAGGGACGATTTCATGGCACGATTGGAGGAGTTGCACTTCTCCCCAATTCGATCAAAGTTACCGATCACGGAGTTTCAACTTAAAGTACCTGAAATCGGACGGTGGAACTTACGCTTCAATGGCAGAACTAGTGTTAATGATTTCTTGGAGAGAGTTGAAGAATTGCGTATCTCTAGAGGTGTGAAGAAGGAGCAAATGTTAAGATCGGCACCTGAACTATTCACGCAAGATGCTTTGATGTGGTACCGAACAAGATCTTTGGAATCATGGGATGAATTAACCTTGCAGCTTAGAGACGCTTTTCGGCCTCATGACTACGAGTACCTGCTATGGGACGAAATTCGACATAGGACCCAAGGAGCACAAGAAAAGGTTGTTAACTTTGTCTCTGTCATGGAAAACCTGTTCCGGAAATTTTCACAAGTTCCATTAGAAGAAACCAGACTGAATATGATTCAACGAAATTTGCTACCTTACATTCAAATGCAATTATCAAATCACTCTATCTATTCCATATCGGAACTGGTTCGTCTCAGTAGAATCATAGAAGAAACTGAGATGAGGATCCAGAAGTTTGCACCCCCACCAAGCAACCACAGACGTTTACTGGATCCAGAATTAGCCTATAGACGACCTTCCAACCAACCAGCTTCTTCCGTAAATGCTATCCGAGAGGTACAAGAGCCCAATCCATCGACTTCCCAATCCTCCGTAATTCCAACGACTTCTGCAACTCCTACTGTAGGATCTTTCGACTGCTAATTCTACTTCTTCTTGTTGGAATTGTGGAGCAGAAAATCACAGGTTTCGAGCCTGCGATAAACCCCGTAGGAAGTTTTGCTTCCGATGTGGATTAGCCAATGTTACAGTGTCTTCATGTCCTCACTGTCAAAAAAACGACAGGAGAGGTCACCATTAGGCCGCAAGGTCGACCTTGATTCTGTTCCAGCGGCTGATCCCAAGTCTCAATGCATTCTAGACTTCATTCTCGCTCATGCGAAAAATGATACTCGACCATATGTGCATGTCAATATCTATGGCCGAGACGTTTTAGGACTACTGGATTCCGGTGCCACAAGAACTTTTATAGGAGGACCAGGCTGGGAATGGTTGCAGACTACTTGTACGTTAACTTCTGCCAGTGTGTCACATTGTACGGTGGCTAACGGGCAGACCTGTTCGGTTATTGGAGAAGTATCTCTTCCAATAACGTTAAATGGTCGAACCAAAATTATTGATGTTTTAGTAGCTCCTATCGTCTCACATGATCTCGTGCTGGGAATAGATTTTTGGCGAATTATGCAAATTATACCCGACATGTTTTCAGGTAGCTGGTCGTTCCGCAATCCTTTGGAAGTAAGTGTCCCGAAAATTGGAGCCATTCATGCTGTAGATACCCTCACTTTGGAGCAAAGAAGCAACTTGAGCAGATGATAGAAGACACTTTTCAAGCTATGGGCAGTAAGCTTGGTTGTACTACTTTAGTGGAGCATGTCATTCGTACCGACTCCCCTCAATAAGACAGAGACATTACCCTATTTCGCCAGCACTTCAGAGAGAAGTGTACGAAGAACTTGACCAAATGTTAGCGGATGGAGTAGTAGAGCCTTCAGATTCTCCGTGGGCTTCACCCATCCTACTCATCAAAAAAGATGATGGAAAATACCGGTTCGTTGTGGATTTTCGTCAACTTAATAAAGTTACCGTTCGGGATGCCTATCCCCTTCCCTTTGTAAGTGCTACCTTAGATAAATTAAGGGACGCTCACTATCTTACAACTCTGGATATTAAGGCCGCATACTGGCAGATTCCACTGTCGAAGGAGTCAAAACCACTCACCGCTTTTGTCATCCCAAACAGGGGACTTTTCCAGTTTCGACGCATGCCTATGGGCCTCCACAATGCTCCTGCCACTTGGCAGCGATTTATCGACCGAGTTATCGGAATTGACCTGGAAAAATATGTGTTTGTTTACTTGGACGACATAATTATATGTACCGACACCTTTGAACGTCACCTTAAAATACTTAAAGAAGTTTTCACTCGCCTTACTAAAGCAGGTCTAACCCTTAATCGGGATAAGTGCCACTTTTGTAAGCAAGAACTTCGGTATTTAGGCTATATTGTGGGTGCCTCGGGATTAATGGTAGATCCTGGAAAAGTTGAGGCCATTGTTAAAATTCCCCCGCCTCGTAATGTAACTGAGGTGCGGCGCTTGATTGGTCTTGCCTCCTGGTATCGGAGGTTTGTACCTAACTTCTCCTCTCTTATCGCTCCTCTCTGTGATTTCTTAAAGAAGAATAAGAAGTTCTTATGGGATGCCGCCTGTGACTCTGCCCTCAGATCTCTGAAAGATTGTTTAATTTCAGGCCCCATTCTCTCATGTCCAAACTTTGACCTTCCCTTTATTATTCAGACCGACGCATCTGATGTAGGACTTGGTGCCGTCCTCACCCAGATGATTAATGGTCAAGAAATGGTTATCAGCTACCTCAGCAGGTCGTTGACTAAAAATGAAAAGAAATTTAGTACCACTGAAAAGGAGTGTCTCGCAGTGTTACTAGCTATCGAGAAGTGGAGAGATCGAGATTTACAGTCGTAACAGACCATTACAGCCTCAAATGGCTCAATAACATCCAGGATCCCGTTGGTCGTATTGCTCGTTGGGCAGTGCGGATGCAGCAATATGATTTTGATATTGTGCACCGTAAGGGCAAGGATCATATAGTGCCTGATGTACTTTCTAGAGCAGTCCCCATCCTCGATTTATTAGAAGCAGATGTTCCATCCGGAGATAAGTGGTATGACGAGATGTGTCGTAAGATGACTCAGACTCCTCGCCGCTATCCTTTGTGGAGGCTAGAAGGCAGTCGTCTTTTTAAAAGAGTGCAGCCCAAATACCCGAAGTTAGCTGAGGAATCAGAGTCCTGGTTGATTGTTGTTCCTAAGGGTAAACGATCCGAGATTATCAAGGATAATCACGATCCCCCTACTTGTGGCCATTTAGGAGTATTTAAAACTTCCTCTCGTATTGCAGCGAAATATTATTGGCCCAAATTAAAGCAGGACTGTGCGAAATATATTCGGAGATGTTCAATTTGTCTCAGGAACAAACCTGAGCAAAAGCCTCCTGCTGGAATGATGTTGAGTGTAGCTCCATCCTTAACTCGACCATGGGAAGTCTTGAGTGTGGATCTGGTTGGCCCGCTTCCTCGCTCTGCCGCAGGTTTTTGTTATATTCTGTCTGTATCTGACGTTTTTAGTAAATTCGTTCTTTTATTTCCACTTCGAGCTGCCACTGCTGTTAATGTGACCAAGATTTTTGAAGATAATATTATCTTGATTTTTGGGGCTCCTGGAAAAGTAATTATGGATAATGGTGTCCAATTCCGATCCAATCACTTTATTAAACTGCTGGAGAAGTACCATATCACTCCTGGACATATTGCTAATTATCATGCACAAGCCAATCCAGTGGAGAGAGTCCACAGGGTAGTGAAAACAGTTCTCACTTCGTACGTTGGTGATAACCACCGCACATGGGATAAGTACCTTGCTCAAGTAGGATGTGCCCTCCGATCTTCTCGACATGAGACTACCCAGCTTACTCCAAATTTTATAATGTTTGGCCGAGAAATCCGTCTGTCTGGAGCAGAAACCCAACATCCAGCTGATAATTCCGAAGATTTTAATGCATTGGGTCGTTCTGAGGCTTTGAAAGAGGTTTTCCAGGATGTCTCCAAGAGACTAAAGCAAGCCTTTGAAAGAAGTCGGAAGTATTATAACTTACGTCGTAGGGATGAACGGTTTCAATTGCATCAACGTGTCTGGAAAAGAAATTACGCCCTTTCGGATGCTAGCAGGGGGGTTACCGCTAAATTCACTCCTAAATTCGAAGGTCCTTATACTATTGTAAAAATCTTGTCACCTTGGTCTTATGAGTTAGCTGATGATACCGGTCGAAGTCGTGGTGTTTGGCACGCCAAGGATGTTAAAGCACATCCTCCAGATGAATAGGTCATCTTCTTCTTATGTTATTCCTATGTTATTTCAAATTTGCTTTGCTATTATGCTAGATTGGTCATGCTCTTGTAATCCTTTTCTCTAATAAAAGAGAGGGAATTATTTTTCCGGGAAAAGGGGGTGTTACGGGTTTCTTTTGTCACCCGGTAGAATGACAAATTTATTTTGTTCCGGCAATACCTACATTTTCATTTTATAAAATACTTAACATCATTGTCCTAAAACCATTTATTTATATTTGTATTTATTTAATTCATAGGTAAAAGATCAATAAATATTATAATTCAAATTAAATAATTTTGCATCAACTAGAAATGAACGGTTTGAGGTAGAAAGAATAGATATTATTAGAAATATTTACAGTTATAATTTTATCGCCGAGTCTGGGCAAAAGGGATAAGTTTTTCGCACCGAAATATATTAAGGATTTACTTGCTAGTCTGTCTTGAAAGAAAGCAGTTATTATCGCAAATTGCGGATTTATGTAAAGTATTTTAATTACAAGTCTGTTACACTTCATCAATTAATTAATGTTGCTATTGCTAGTAGACAGCAAATTTAATTTGGATTTGTGTTGTGTCGTGCAACAGATTTAACAAACAAGGCCGCCCAACAGCTCAGGTATTTAGAAAAATTAATCTATTTTGTTAGTTAATTCGAGCCATTTATTTAAATTTTATGAGGTGAATGTATTCACCTGTATCACCGTTTATTTCCCTCAACAACCACGTTCATTTCTAGGCCTTTTTTTCTACTCGTTGTTTGGCATTCTGCATTGGTGCCCCATTTGCCAGTTATATTGAGAAGCTGGAAGTACCCCAATAATAACATAGTACGAGTACGAGTACCGGAAGCTGAGGTGAACCGGCAAGCGAGAGTCCCAGCGAAGGTACCGAGTAAATCGACTCAGGAAGGACTTCGCCCCACATAACCCTAAAATTGGCACGTGGCCGTACCGTGAAGGATTTTCCATCATCCTAGGACCCTCTAGGATCACCAATTAAGGTCATATTCACTCATATCACACGTTAATTATTTAAATTATTATTTTAATATTTTTTTCTTCAATTAATTACTATACATATAGGTAGATCTACGGTTGTAAACCTTATAGTATATACTACGAGGGCCTTCACCTATTTTTTTATTTACGTGAGTGATATAAATAACATATGATATAATATTGCCTTTTGGGTCTAGGACAGCCCCTTCAAGGGATAAATAGTTTTCCCTATTACGACCATACTGTTCATAAATTTGACCAATCCTAGCATTTTTTTTGTTATTTAATTTCTTTAATTTATTGGTAATGCATTTTAATTATTAAATAAACTTTAAATTATTAGTAGTCTAGCTCTTTTTACTTTTTGGTATAGATACTTTTCGTTAATTACTTATTAGTCAATAATATAGCCCGAGTGCAATCGCAGAGATAGAGACTGCACTTCCACGCCCAATCTCCTTGAGCTGCTGGACACTCTGCTCCCTCTGCACCCGAATTGTCGAAAGGCTATAGCCGGCAGTCTCGCCCTGTATAGTTATATTATATTTTTTTTGTTTGCTTCCAAGCCTAAGCGTAGGTGGACGTGGCAATACACAAAGAATAACACTAATGAGATACAAGATAAAAGAAGAAACCACTCTGTACGCCAATGATGTGTTTACAAACAAAATAATGGGAAATTAAGAACACAATTTATATCGTACGTGTAGATGATTGTCTCTTTCGCACCCTGATATATAACCAATGAAGTATTTCTTTGCTGAGTTTCATGTGCCTCCTTTTGTCTGCTCCTAGGTGTGATACCTTTCTTTGGATGCGCAATGGAACTAAACGCATTCCATATCGTACATTTCAGTGATCAAAATCGGACTAGATATTAATGCAGCGCCACCTAGTGAGTTACTAGCGTAATACCTATTTAAGAATCCTCACTAATCAACCACAGACCCATTAATGAAAACCGCATCCAACACGGACTAGTTTTGATTTTGCACAAACAAATGTTTACTGTAGCGCCTCCTGGTGAGTTGTCACCGTAACACATATCTAAGAATATGAACCACAATTAAACCCGAACCCTTCACTGAAAACCGCATCCAAAATGGACTAGTAGTTTTGGTTTCGCACAAACACATGTTTACTGCAGCGCCCCCTGGTGAGTTTTCATCGTAACACATAATAAGAACATGCACCAATCAAACCAGAACCATCACTGAAAACCGCATCAAAATTGGACTAGTAGTTTTGGAGATAAATGGCAACATTGGTATGCACACACATTCTCTCATCCCAAACGCATATACCGTCACCGTTCCGTCGTGGGTAATAAAGGAATTTATGTCGGGTACAGATATTTCCCTATAACATGGTTTGCTCTATGGTATGTGTTCTTTGTTTTTCTAGAGTCAAGGGCAAATCCAGCAGAGTTAGGCAATCGTGCATGATTTTAGATTTTATACAAGTACGGGACCTGTAATGGGTGAAAATATTGAAAATGTAATTTTGGCAGTGTGCAACGAAGGAACGAAAAACGAATGCAAAATAGGTACTGCAGCTAACCAGATTAACTGTTATCTATCAGGTACATACTATTATTTATAAATAATGTTTATTTTCGTCGTTAATACATTTGACAACGCTGTAAAACGACAGGTGGTGTTGACATTTCTAAGCCAACTCGGGCGGTGATTATCATAAGCGCCGATTTTCCGCCCCATTGTTTAAACATTGAGCTAGAATTCCGATATAAATTTGATATTGTCTTTTAGGCCTCCCTGAGCATGTGGTTAAAATTTTTGTACTTAGTCATAGTTAGCCCTGTACAGCAATTCGAAGTTGATGGATATTGTTTTAACTTATGGTGAAGTGAAAATGATTTTGCTGAACGATTTCTCGGTAACCATATGCCAAATGCAGCTACTTTTATCGCGCTGTACAGTGGGTGCAAGTGGTGTAGTGCAACGCGGACGTGACACGGGAAATTGAAACCGAATCGTGGCAGAGATTAAGGTCCAGACGTTCACGGCGTATTGTAGCAGTGTGGCGTACCATACACATCATCATAATTATATCCGTATCATGTACAGCATGTCCAAGCATTAATACGTAAGGGATTGGACGAGAAGAACTGATATCATCGCAGCCACGATCTCCTGACTTTAAATCATTTGGACTTCTTTTTGTGCGGAAATTTAAAAAATGAAGTGTATTGCGCCGAAGTGGACACTATTGATGATTTACAAAACCAGTTGAATTTGCTGTATAAAATAGGTGTTATAAAATGTTATTTATTTTTTTTCTTGGGAATTTCTTTCAATTTTTTGTCCGGTCGCCGATTGCATGCTTTGCCTTGTCAGGTTTTACCGTGGAGTATTTTTAAATAATTTTTGGACTGCCCTTTTAGAGTTTTACAAAATTTTATTTGTAATAGTCCCTGGTACATTAATTTTTTTTATTTTAGATAAGTTCTCATCATGTCCGAAAATTATGAAGAAATATTTGAAAGGGTGATTCAACAACAAAAAAATAGAAAAACTTCATATAAATAAATGGCCGTCAAATGGACCCCAAGGGAGCTAGACTCTTTTAAAAGATCTAACTTGAGATGATTCTTGTTCAAAATTGTTGAAATAGTTCAAGATAAAATAATGAAATTTGGAATATGTAATCTGATGTATCTTTAATGCGAAAATTTACACGAAATGTAAGCATTTTATGCAGAGGTTTTGTTAGAAATTCTTTTTACAAGTGAACCACAGAAATTAAAAATCTAATGTTATTTACAAGGTATCCGACTTCGATAAAATGCACTAAAAACTCTAAAAGGGTGCAATGGTCACACATTTTATATGGAAAAAACGGCCCATTGTATAAAAATACCATTCTAGTTTAATAACAGAACTGAAATATTGCTCTTAACGAAATATTATTTATTAACATGGAAATTAAAAAACAAATAATAGAAATGTCCTGTTACATGCTTATTTTTGGAATTTTATTGGTTTTAAAAGTTATTGATCAAAATACTCTCCTGTAACTGCTAAAAAGTACCTACACCTACGATAAGTACTTTGCCAGACAAGATCAGTGATGATGCAAAGGTAAGTAAGCAAATTTTGACATTGACATTTCAAAAATGAATATCTAACTCATTAGTAACAAATAGATTATTTGCTGAAGTAGATTACAGGGTGTAACTAAATAAGTGTAAAACATTTAAGGGGGTGATTCCTCATCGAAAAAAACATAGGATCTTTCATATAAAGAAACTTCATTGGAGCATCCCTTGTTAAGATACAGCCCCTTAAAGGGGGTACATAAAATTAGTTTAACAATTTTTTTCACAAGCACTAAACAAGTTACAATATAGAAATTAACCTGACATTTTCTACTACCAAAAAGACACTTAGCCAGTAATTTATTTGGTTTACCCCATGGTTGTAAGGGGTGGAAAACGCAACCCCTAAAATTTATTTCCAACGTAACTTTTTGTCTTATTATTTGTTTACCATTTAAAAATTTATTTCCGATAGCCTGTTTCATTCTAAAAAAATGTCTCTTGAATTTTTTGCCCAAAATAAACCAGTTCGCAGCAAAAAATTATTTTACGAACAAGATACATATCGCCATAAAACGAAAATACGAAACTAATTTATCTAGTAGGCCGCTATTAGCGATACTGACAATTAAATTGGAATCAAGCTGTCAGTTTGTAAATTTTTGAAATTGAAGTAATACTAATTGTGTATTGTTGTTCTGTTCTTAATTTGTTACTTTAATAATTAACTTGTTATTAAAATTGCATACACAAATGAGGAAATGGCTGATATGCATTACGTTTACGGTCTGTCGCAGGGGAATGGGTTAGAAGCTTCTAGAAGATATGCTGAAATGTATCCTCAACGGCAGTATCCTTCACATAGAATATTTGCCCGACTTCATCAACGATTACGAGAATATGGTTCATTCAACAAAAGAACGCAGGATTGTGGTCGCCATCGAGAAGTAAGAACACCACAGCTTGAGGAAGCAGTACTTAATTTGATGGAAGAACAACCTACTCCCAGTACTAGAAAGATTGCTTTCCAGCAAAATGTTGATCATATGACGGTATTTCGAATTTTAAAGGAACATCTCTTATACCCTTACCATCTGCAACGAGTACAGGCACTGTTACCGCGAGACTTTCCGAACCGTCTTGAATTTTGCAATTGGATGCTGGAAATGAATAGAAGAAATCGTGACTTTCTGAAGACGATCGAGTTTCAATTGGTACTTCAAATACCAAATATTTTAATCGACCCCACCAAAAGAAGTCTAACGGAGTTATATCAGGACTTCAAGGAGGCCACCTAACTGTACCAAAGCGTCCTATCCATCTATATTCATAATGGTCGTTTAGCCATACACAAATCTCCCTGCTGTTATGTGTAGGACAACCATCCATTTCAAGCCAGGAATTAATCCGAAAATTTAAAAGAACCTCTTTTAATATATTATGCAGTTCGTTCTGAAGAAGATCAAGAAATGCCTCTGCTTTTAATTTATTTTCTAGTATAATTGGTCTAAGAACGTAATTTCCAATTATCTCCATCCATACGTTAACTTTGATTATTGGAGGGCCTAACGGCATGAGGAATCACAGGTGCCCACGTATGGTCATTATGACAATTAAATATGCCATCTCTGGTAAATGTTGACTCGTCAGTCCAAATTATACTCGTATACTTGTAAAATTGCGGATCTCAGTTTGTTAGATTATAGCACTGACACAACTGAATACGTTTTGCCCTATCACGATCCAGTAAACTTTGAATAGGGGTCAAATGATAATGGTAAAGGTTGTTCCTTCTAAGACTTCTGTGAACTGACGTATGCGAAATTCTCCCAAGTTGTATTGCTGCCCTGCGTGTACTTAATGTGGGAATTTCTTCAAAAAGCGCTGTTATAATTTGGTCTTGATGACGATTTACTTGATCGGCATTTAGATGATGATGTCCTGGAACACTCTCAATTTCTTCCAAAACCTGAAATGCAGTTACAAAAGTTTTTCTGTTTGGAATGCGTCTTTCAGGATAGCGGCGAGAATATTCTTCAACTGCTGCTATAGAATTTCCATTACAAACACCATACACAAATAAAATATCTCGATACTCGTTATTTGTGAAAAAACGTGGCATCTTAAATTTAGATACTTCAACAAGAACACTAAAGTAATTTTATGACTTTGACGGTCAATATTGTTTTTCACAGCCGCCTTGGCATTTATCTACCATGAAAGACGCATTCTAAACAAAAACTCATTTGTAACAATATTTCGGATTATAGGACAAAGAGGAAGAGTTAAAAAACAGCTTTTTGAAGAAATTCCCACAAAAACTACACACAAGTTTGTGTTTTATTACCTTTGCCTTTGGTATTGTTGCCAAAAAAATAGCCGTCTTGAATTTTGCAATTGGATGCTGGAAATGATTAGAAGAAATCGTGACTTTCTGAAGACGATCGAATTCAGAGACGAATGTAGTTTTTCTCGGGACAAAATTATAAATTTTCATAATTACCACATATGGGCTGATGAAAACCCTTACGCTATTGTCGAAACTAACCATCAAGAACAGTTTTCTCTTAACGTGTGGGTCGGAGTTATTGGGGATTATTTAATTGGGTCTCATTTTCTACCTCCTCGATTAAATGGTGAGGCATACGTTCAATTTTTAAGAGAAGTGCATCCCGTACTGCTGGAGGAAGTTCCTTTGGGCGTCAGAAGGGATATGGTTTTTATGATCGATGGGGCTCCCGCCCATTTTAGTCAAGTAGCACGTCAGCATTTAACTGAAACATATGCAAATCAGTGAATAGGTCGAGGAGGACCACAGAATTGGCCCGCTCGATCCCCGGATCTCAATCCTCTCGATTTCTCTACTTGGGGACATTTACAGCATTTGGTTTATCGTACTCCTGTTCGCGATGTAGAGAACTTAAGAAACCGCATTATCGATGCGTGCAGGGTAATTAGAGAGACTCCAGGAATATTTGAGCGAATACGTGGCTCAATGCGCCGACGTCTAGACGCATGCGTAATGTCTGAAGGTAGACATATTGAACATTTACTATGATTTCTACATGTTGTATGTTTTGTTATTAATAAATTAGTTTTGATTATTCCCCTTTAATCATTTAATGCAGGTAGTAACTACAAAATAACAGTAAATCCAGTTCGATTTACGAACACCTACAGAGATAGTTGTTCGTAAAATAATTTTTTGCTGCGAACTGGTTTATTTTGGGCAAAAAATTCAAGAGACTTTTTTTTTTAGAATGAAACAGGCTATCGGAAATAAATTTTGAAATGGTAAACAAATAATAAGACAAAAAGTTACGTTGGAAATAAATTTTAGGGGTTGCGTTTTCCACCCCGTACAACCATGTGGTAAACCAAATAAATTACTGGCTAAGTGTCTTTTTGGTAGTAGAAAATGTCAGGTTAACTTCAATATTGTAACTTGTTTAGTGCTTGTGAAAAAAATTGTTAAACAAATTTTATGTACCCTCTTTAAAGGGCTGTATCTTAACAAGGGATGCTCCAATGAAGTTTTTTTATTTGAAAGATCCTATCTTTTTTTCGATGAGGAATCACCCCCTTAAATGTTTTACACTTATTTAGTTACACCCTGTATAGCGCATGTTTAACCAAACTTTCTACTTACTGAAACCGAGCTATATTTAGCAAAGCATATTTGACCGTGTTCAGGGGCGGATAGAGAAGATTAAACCGGCCCGGGAAATCGGTAGGATCGGCCGTCCCAATTTTGTTGAGAACAAATATGATTAATATGATCCGATGAAAAAAGTATGATTTCTTTATTGTAACGGTCGTCGATAACATTCTGTATTAATTTTTTAAGATTTTAAGAAGACTTTAATTTTGAAGATTTTAATAAGTATAAAATATTTTAAACAGTACAACTGAATGTAAAATATCGAAAATATACTGGGTGTAACGGATGCTGATGGTCAAACTGAGGGTTATTATACAAGTAATTTTCACAAAAAAAAGTATTATAAGATTTTTTTGGAAAGTTGATATTTGCTCTTTTATTTAACATTTTTTGATTTAAAAAAATGTTGTGCCTTTTTTCATAAAAACAAAAATATCTCTGTTACTCTTACAGCCACATCAAATTTAGACATGCCATCGGAAATACCGTTAAAATTGCTACAAGACTAGCATATATGAGTGTTTAAAAAATCTTCTTTAACAGGTGCTGTAAAAAGTTAAATGTAGTAATTGTGAAATGAGCAAAATTAGTGGTGTCTTCTTATTGGTGGTAACGCCAAAAATTACTAATTAAATTACTGTATTTAGTAAGCTTTTCAACGATATATCAACTTTTGAGTTTGCTATTTCCTTGGCAACAATATCAAGGACATAGGTAATAAAACCGTAAAAATCGAAAATACAGGAACTTTATTGGAGTACTTTATTTTTATTTTAACACTGTCCTTCATATCCTTTGTTCGAGCTGTTCTCGAGTTTCAATTGATACTTCAAATACCAAATATTTTAATCTACCCCACCAAAAGAAGTCTAACGGAGTTAGATCAGGACTTCAAGGAGGCCACCTAACTGTACCAAAGCGTCCTATCCATCTATATTCATAATGGTCGTTTAGCCATACACAAATCTCCCTGCTGTTATGTGTAGGACAACCATCCATTTGAAGCCAGGAATTAATCCGAAAATTTAAAAGAACCTCTTCTAATATATTATGCAGTTCGTTCTGAAGAAGATCAAGAAATGCCTCTGCTTTTAATTTATTTTCTAGTATAATTTGTCTAAGAACGTAATTTCCAATTATCTCCATCCATACGTTAACTTTGATTATTGGAGGGCCTGACGGCATGAGGAATCACAGATGCCCACGTATGGTCATTATGACAATTAAATATGCCATCTCTGGTAAATGTTGACTCGTCAGTCCAAATTATACTCGTATGCTTGTAAAATTGCGGATCTCAGTTTGTTGGATTATAGCACTGACAAAACTGAATACATTTTGCCCTATCACGATCCAGTAAACTTTGAATAGGGGTCAAATGATAATGGTGAAGGTTGTTCCTTTTAAGACTTCTGTGAACTGACGTATGCGAAATTCTCCCAAGTTGTATTGCTGCCCTGCGTGTACTTAATGTGGGAGTTTCTTCAAAAAGCGCTGTTATAATTTGGTCTTGACGACGATTTACTTGATCGGCATAGTAGATATACTATGTTCGTCCTACGCCAAAATCCCATGCTTTTTCTTATGAAGGTTCAGATTGCAAATTTTTGACCAATTTTACCCCCTCCACTTTCCTTTTCAGTCCCGCACCCGCGTCCGTTGCCCCGCAGCCCGCCCCTCCACTTTCCTTTTAGGCCCCGCCCCTCGACCAATCAGATTGCAGCATTATTCAAACCCTCGCCTCTCGACCAATCAGATTGCAGCATTATGGCGGGGAATTCAAACTGATTTGAAATTTGACAGAAGCGACCTAACCTAAGTTCAAACTGGCGGGAAATTCAAACTGATTTGAAATTTGACAGTAGCGACCTAACCTAAGTTCAAACTGGCGGGATATTTAAAATTAAGCGGGAAATTCAAACTAAGAAAAAGGATCTAACCTAAATCTAACAGAAAAAACATGCGCAGTAGGGACCTAATCTAATAGAAAAAACATGCGCAGTAGGGAATTAATCTAACAGAAAAAACATGCGCAGTACGTCACACACACAATATTTTGCTAATAACTAAAATTTGACAACTGATTTGATTGGTTACTGTCACGTGACGTTGTTATTTAAATGAAAAAAACTTTACTCTGTGCGCGATTTGAACCCGGGACCTCTCGCATGCAAAGCAGACGCGTTACCACGAGACCGCTATGGCTATTAACAAAAGGTTACAGTAACTGCGTAATATATGAATCAGAGAGCGCTTGAAGGCGTGCCACACCAAGCAGTCTAAGCTATAACAATGATATTAAATAGAAATATTTAAGATTTTACAGGTGCTAATTACAAGTGATATTAAATAATTAGAAATATATATGAAAAAAAAAACTGGTAGCGCTGGGAATCGAACCACAGACCTTTGTGTCAGAAGTGGCGGCAAATTCAAACTGATTTAAAATTAGGCGGGAAATTCAAATTAACGAGAGTGGCGGGAAATTCAAACTGGTAGTAGAATAGCTATGCCGATCCTGCTCCACAATTCAAGATGGCGACTGGAGCAGGATCGGCATAGCTTTCAGCCGTCTACGTCACAATGTTTGGGAGGGGTTACAAGTTTGTAGATAGATGGCGCTAAGCTACTTTAATAATAATAATCGTATTATACTCATGCTGAGCGAAAGTGTTTAATCGATTTTCTTCTGATACAATGAGTGGCCGAAAGCGGGGTGTGTTTAACTTAGACAATAAGGTGCAATAAAACATTCACCTGAAATATAAGACTTGTAGACAAAGGTTTACTTCAAATGTATATCAATATAAAATATTAATATTCGTTTTATGAATTTTTCATGCTTCGGTAATACACTGGAGCAGAAGATATAGTATACAAGGATTTATTTATAGTATATGTACGAGGTAGAATAATAAAATTGCTAATTCGATACAAATAATTTTATTTTACAACTAGGTATAATAACACATTGGTCTGAAATGTTACATAAACGTGACATCGTGACATAAATGTGACATAAACGTGACATAAATGTGACATAAATGTGACATAAACGTGACATAAACGTGACATAAATGTGACATCGTGACATAAATGTGACATAAACGTCACATAAATGTGACATAAATGTGGCATAAACGTGACATCGTGACATAAATGTGACATAAACGTGACATCAATGCGACATCGTGACATAAATGTGACATAAACGTGACATACATGTGACATAAATGTGACATCGTGACATAAACGTGACATACAAGTGACATAAATGTGACATCGTGACATAAATGTGGCATAAACGTGACATAAATGTGACATAAATGTGACATCGTGACATAAATGTGACATCGTGACATAAATGTGACATAAACGTGACATAAATGTGACATCGTGACATAAATGTGACATAAACGTGACATAAATGTGACATAAACGTGACATAAATGTGACATAAACGTGACATAAATGTGACATAAACGTGACATAAATGTGACATCGTGACATAAATGTGACATAAACGTGACATAAATGTGACATAAACGTGACATAAATGTGATGTGTAGGGAAAAAAATAAAAGACAATACTCTTAACATTACATTTTATTATATATATCGGACAAAACATTAGTTTTATAAAAGTAAAGATATTCACGTAGAGCATTACTTAATATACTGTCATTAGATACATCACAAAAGCTATTAATAATTTCTTCAAAATTGAAACTAATTTTATGGGAATTTATCGAATCACTTATAATAGCTAAGACATGATAATAGTAAGCACAAAATTCCAATGAATTTAACATACTTATTCTATGAGAAAGTACACAAGTATCAAGCTTTAGCAGTTCATCAACTTCGAATATGAAAAGTTCGATGTACATTTTATATTTGGTGATATGTAACCTTTTAGTATCTTCGTAGACCATTTGGGTAACTGTAGCGTAATCCCCACAGCGATGAGTCACAGGGTCATACTCATCTGGCCAACCTTGTATGGGTGCTTGGAAGAAATCTGTTTTCAAACGTTGCAGTAGGTCCATGAGAGTGCGCCATTCATAGGTAGAAAACGATAATTTGGAACCAGTGACATAATTTCGCATAATTATTGCAGCGCTAAAAGATCTAGCCGGACTTAAACCACACTGGATTTGAATATAGTCATTGAGAGGGAAAGCACTATTTAGTAAATAATTCTGTTCCCATCGTGCAGCCTCTTCATATTTTTCGATAATTTCATCCACAGCTTTCATATACTGTTTTTCGATAATTTCATCGGCGACCTTCATATCACTATTGCTGCTGCTGCTGTAAGCATCAGCCACACTTCCATAGGACATTTTTGCTTAAAAAATTTCACTTTTATTTTGAAGACGTACAACTTGCTCGCTCGACGACGAACTAGAACAGACTAAATGACGTTGGTGTTCGCGATCCAGCTATTATGTTTTTTATCAAGCCCCAGCCATTTAACGAAAACTTTCATCCCACTTCTCCTTAATACCTTCTCGACGAGATAGATGTCGGCGTTAGAGGTTTTCTGTAGTTCCTCTGTATAGAAGGCGCCTCTTATAGGATGCCCCTGCATATCTTCCAAGAGGTATGTCGTCGGATTCGTAATTTTAACCGACGCAATTTTAAATAATTCGGTCGTCCAATTAGGTGTGTATCCCTTATCGAAGACGTGCTTATTCTTACTGATGCGCACAACGTCACCCACTTTGAATATTTGTGGACCGCTTATCTTAATATGATTGTATGCAGACTTTAAAATTCTCTTCTCGTTGGACTTATTTACTTGAGACGGTTTGTATCCGGTGGTACGATGTCGGGTTTCGTTGTAGGAATTAGTAATTTCCTGTAAAACGTCTATCCACTTATATGTACCGCTTAGGCTAAAGTACTTGTACAGCTTTGATTTCAAAGTTCTTATCACTCGTTCTGCAATGGCAGCCTTTTTCACGCTGTACGTATTTGAATGATTAATATTGTGTTTCTTGAGGAGCTGTTGGAATTTTTGGTTGAAGAATTCGGTACCCTGATCAGACTGTAAATTTTTACACGTTCGTTTACTTGTTTCTAGAATGTCCTGGAACGCCTTTGTCACCTCGTCGCCAGTCTTTCTTTTTACAGGTCTGGTCCATATGAATTTCGAGAAGCAGTCGATAACTACTAAAATGTACTTAAAATTTCTATTCACTTTAGCGTAGTTCCCCATTTCGGCCAAGTCCATTTGCCAAAGGTCGTCAAGCCCCTTAATAATCGTACGTCTGCGAGCATAGTTTTTCCTCATAGGCTTATGAAGCTCATTTACCAGTTGAATTTTTTCCTTGGAATGTTTGATTCGCATCGCAGACATTTTGAACTGATGTGTAACCACCAATTCCCGATGTAATATACTCTTAAATGGGATTTTTATTAATAGTTTTGAGTATGTGCTGCTCTAGTGTGTCAACCATTTTTTAATATCTTCGACATCCCCTCTTGCTTCTTACTCAGTTGGTTAATAGCATCTCCAAGCCGTTTGCCTTCTGCATTAAGTACATAGAGTATATCTGTAGTCATACTAAGTACGATATTTTTTACCGCTTTAATACTAGTTTCCAAATCTTTGTGTAACTTAGAATTTTCCGCTGTAATTCTTTTAATATCACTTTCATGACGTTTTTCCAAGTTTCTCATGGACT
Source organism: Monochamus saltuarius (assembly GCA_025584915.1). Taxonomy (NCBI): domain Eukaryota; kingdom Metazoa; phylum Arthropoda; class Insecta; order Coleoptera; family Cerambycidae; genus Monochamus; species Monochamus saltuarius. The sequence continues at coordinate 31,663,563 of CM046727.1, forward strand.
TGAGTAGGCTGCTGGAATCATTGTGTTGGAGCTGCTTTAAAGTATCATGTATTGCATCCACATATTCTTTATTGGTGGCATCAGTAGCTTGAATGGGGTGCTTCACATAACATATCCTTAAATTACCAATATTAACGTTTCCATCGGGAGTATATGAAAATCCAATTGTATGAGGTATGTAAGGTTCGTTAAAATCTTGATGATGATGACGATGAGAGCTACGTCCGAATTTATCGAGACTCATTGTGTAGAATGACTGGAAATTGTTTGATATGCAACTTTATAGTATTTGATCTACGTAGGATATGGGCGATGTAAAACGTGACAAAAATGAGACGTAAAACGTGATAACGGTGACGTAAAAAAGGACAACAATGACAGAAAAAAAGGACAACGATGGCAACCTATGATATTATTTTAGCCTCTTTTAGCTCCTCGATAATTGCTACAATTTCGTTATCGTGAGATGTATTTCCAGCGTCCTGAGAGGCTATCAACAGTCGTAGACGATCGACAAGTTCGTTGGGATCATCCCAGTAAATATATTCCATCGGTTTTGTATTGTAAGTTAACTTGTTAGATGCTAAGCCTCTGCCAATAGTTTTACGCGGTCCTTTAATGAATAGCGGTCTAATAATTTCTCTATACTTGAACGAACTGGAGCTCTTTAAGCGTCCTGCTTTGTCTTTGTGTGCGTTAGTCATTTGAAGAATATTTTTATAAGATTTCTTATCCTCTTCATTGAAAGACGGGTCATGATAGAAAATCAATTGGTACAATCCTGGTGTTCCTTTGAATTGCTCTCCATCGATTACTATATTACCAGTACGAATGTTAAAATCGATAGGTTTGCTTCCGAGTAACCACGATGATGTTGAGGAATCGTATACTGGTCCATAATTCTTATCAATTACATCGCTGTTAGCCCAATGCTCTGTAACATACTTTTGAGATATTGTGGGATATTGATCTAAATATTCTTCCAACGCTTCTTGAGTTATATCTCCAGGTTGAGTCTCTGGTTCCTCTTCAAATGTTTCATCCTCATCATCATCATCACTTCTAGATGGCGAAGACGACGCTACGTCTTCCAATGGTAAAAAGGTTGTCTGGTCCAATGTAGACGGTTTTTCTTCTACCTTCAATTCCTTCTCCTCCTCCTCTTTCTTAACGAAGGAACGTTTTTAAACTTGTCAATTCTTTCATTTAGTTTGAGTGATGTGCTGGCTATTTCCTTTAACGGTGTTACAATGGGTTTAAACACTTTCTGAAGTGCCTCATCTTCCTCGGTTTTACCTAGTTTTAGAGCCAAGTACTTTCGCTTAATCGACTTTGCGAGTTCGTTGATTTTTTTCTTTCGCGCTGTCTTGGTGATGACGTCTTCAGCCGTTGGATTCATTGTGATTAATATTAGCGTTCACCCTAGTTACAGCTTTATATACTGATCAAAACCTTTTCGGTAGCGTCCTTTGTGAAAATCAAAGTCTTTTACGATTATCATTGTACCATATTTATCAGCCCAACATTCTGAGCAGCAGTTTTTGAATTGATCGTACGTCATGTCGGGTGATACGTGTTCCTCGTAGACGTGTTTTAGATTTACTTCATCTTGCTTGAAAAGAACTATTAGATTACAATTATCTCGAATAAGTTGCTTCGGTATCTTGGAATATGTCTGACATAGGTAGGCGGCGTCGATATTCTTGTGTCTGCACATCGAGTAGTATTCACGTATCTTTTCCTGTTTATCACATGCCACATCGTCGAATATGAATATGGAATGATGTCGAGCTTCTGTCGGACTAATAATTTCATCGCTAGCCCCATATGGGAAATATCCGATTTCCTTCACTTTACTCAAGACGTCTCCCAACAGTTGATATTTAGGTTGGTATAAGGACTTTGAGTAGACATAAACATTTTCAAATTTAGCACCATTCGGATGAAATAGAAGTGATAATATTACGTTGGTCTTCCCGCAACCGCTGGGTCCGCATACGACACATCTGAATGAATTCGGTAACAACGAACCATGTTTACCTACAATACCAGGATTTTCGCCGAAATCTAAGTTTTCAATGGGTAGCGTCTGCTCTTGTTGAACTACCTTCATGGTTTGAAGACATCTATTAAATTACTTTCCATAAATACAGATACCACTATCGGTTTAAATCATTTCTCATGCCGCTGCGATACGGTGAAGGTGTGTTAAATTCGCTGATAGATAAACTACCATTTGAACTACACATTCCAGGCTACAGTTTTTGTGGACCCGGTACAAAACTAGAAAAAAGACTTGCCAGAGGTGATCACGGAATCAATCCTTTGGATTCGGCTTGTCGGGAGCACGATATAGCGTACTCTCAAAATAAGTCCGTAGAAGATAGACATAAGGCCGATCTGGTGTTGGAGAATAGAGCTTGGAAACGCGTTAAATCTAAAGACGCGAATCTAGGAGAAAAAGCAGCCGCTTGGTTCGTAACTACAGCCATGAAGGCGAAACGTAATCTCGGGATGGGCTTGAAAAAGAGTGGAAAAGGACAACGACCACGACGTCAAGTCGCATCTTTCCGCAGAGATGTAGTAGCAAAAATTGCAAACAGTTTGAAAAAGCAGCAACCTAGTACTTCGTTGAGAAAAAACGCTTTGTCGGCTTTAAAAGCAGCAAGGGTAGCAGTTAAAAGGGTCGGTGGTAAGAAAAACATTCGCATACCGAGAATCATTCCGCTCGCCGGAGAACACTCTGGAGGTTTCATACCTCTGCTAATGCCTATACTCGGTGCCCTCGGAGCTCTCGGTTCGCTAGCTGGAGGTGCGGGGGCCGTCGCGAAGACCATAATCGATGCTAAGAATGCAGCAAAAAAACTTGTGGAAGAGCATCGACACAACGAAGCCATGGAAGCTATAGGGTCTAAAGGATCCGGTCTATATTTGAGAAAGAATCGACACGGAGGTTACGGCTTATTCTTGAAAAAGCAAAAAAACTACCAATAAAGCTACCCCATAAGCCACTGTCTGACGCTGACCTGATGAGATACGCCAAACAACTACGAATTCCATATTTTCGAGGAGTTTTCATGCGAGACACGTTACCATCTTCGGGTCCGCGACGACGTGAAAGTGCCATTTTAAATTTAGACTTGAATAAGAATAGGGGCACTCACTGGGTAGCTTATAGGAAAAACGGCAACAACGTAAGAGTACTTTGATAGTTTCGGACATTTGAAACCGCCCAAGGAACTGGCTAGATACTTGGGAGCCAACGATGTGAACATAACCTATAACGCAGATCGTTATCAAAAGTATAATCAAATAAATTGCGGGCACCTATGTCTGCAGTTTCTCTATAAAAGCAACGCCATCTAATGAACATCGTCAGTCATGTCTACATTGGTGACGCTAAAGAGTCATACACCTACTCTAACATTCAACTTTACTCCCGTCGTACGTTTGGATCCACAATTCAGTTACGGGTTGGCTCTTCTTAGTTTCCACTCATACAACAGCATACCAAACATTGAAGCATCTCAAAAGATTTATTTGTACGAGAACAACGACTCGAAGAAAGGCACCGTTATAGAATTTGCCGAGGGCGCCTACGAGATTCGAGACATTGAAAATTATATTAGAAGGGTATTAAATATCGACAAGGACCCCAAAGCCGATCAGATATTTTCGCTAAAACCTAATAATAACACTCTAAGGTGTGAAATATACAGCGACAAATACGCGGTGAACTTTGAAGAAGAAGATAGTATCGGTAGGACGTTGGGATTTTCGAAAAAGATACTAGCATCTAGGAACCTCCACAAATCAGATTTACCGGTAGATATTATAAAAGTACACACCATCCACCTGGACTGTAACATTACTTCGGGAGCGTTTTACAACGACAGACCATCACATACAATATACGAGTTTCCCGTAAGCGTCGACCCTGGATTTGCCATCGACGAAGCCCCGAACCACCTCATCTACCTACCTATAAACAGAACTGAAATAAGCACTCTGACAATCGACGTGTTGGACCAGAATTTTGAGCCTGTAAATTTCAGGGGCGAAGAAATCATCGTTCGCTTGGAGATTAAGAAACTTACATAATGTTAGTTTTCGAGAACACACTGCAAAATTCTAGTCATATAAGGGAACCGCTATTGAGGCATAAGTCAGTATTGCGAGAAATATCTCACGATAAAGTCACATTCGCTAAGCAACAGAAGCCTTTGTCTCTAACGAACACATTGTTTCTAAAATCTCTGGGTTATAATGTTATCCCATCAAACGTTCGATCTTTTCCGTCGGCCCGCAATGGACGAATCCATACAAAAGGTGGAGTGGCGAACGTATTACCCCTACGTAAAGTCCTTTCGAAACAACGACGTCATTGAAATTACCATCAATCAGGCTGATGTTTTCGATGCCACCTACGACGGACACATATGTATCAGCGGAAAGATTACAAAGGCTGGCGGCAACGGAGACGTATCCTTTGTAAACAACGCAGCTGCATTTATGTTTTCATCGGCCGTATATGAAATAAACGCCAAGGAAGTGGAAAATATACGCGAAGTTGGTCTAGTGAGCACCGTTCGCGGGTATTTGTGCTATTGCGCCGAGGATTCTAAACATTTATCCATAGCCGGATGGAACTATCCCAATGCACCTTCCTAAATGATGATGGAACTTTTAATTTTCTCATTCCGTTGAAGCATATTTTCAACATTTTCAACGACTACCGAGTGGTGACGTGCAGCAAGCAATGCATCAAATTAATAAGGAACAGTAACGATTCCAATTGTTTCCTCGTTAAGGAAAAGGTTGCTACTGACCACACAACAGTGACGCTGGACATTCAAAACGTCGAGGTTAAAATTAAACGGCTGTACCTAGCGATGAAATAAAACTTAGCCTACTAAAAGCCATCAGAGCTGATACTCCTATACTGATACCATATAGACAATGGGATTTGCATATGTTACCCGCCCTCACCGCTGGCGCTACCAAAGAAATTTGGGCTGTTAAGACTACTTCATCGATCGAAAGCCCCAGATACGTCATCGTAGGTTTCCAGACGGCTAAACAAAACAACTTCACGACAGATCCTACGCGCTTTGATAACATCAATATTACCAACATCAGATTAACGCTAAACGGAGAGTTTCCCCAACGAGAGGATGCAATTAAATTTTGTTAAGAACAACTACGTCGAAGCTCACTACAAATACACAGAGTTTTATCCCAGTTACACGAATAGCCAGCAGAAGAAATCTTTGCTCGATTACGGCACCTTTAAGAATCACGCTCTTTTCGTCATCGACTGCTCGAGGCGAGACGAAAGCATGAAATCGGCTACCGTGGATGTAAGATTGGACATTGAAGCAACCCAAGGTTTTCCCGCTAATACCAGCGCCTACTGCATAATCGTACACGACTGTATCATGGAACACCTCCCACTTAGCGAAATCGTTAAGAATCTAGCATAAAAATGTGATGCTGTTGAAACCAATATGTTAGTCGTTTGATAATCGTCCGAGATGAAGGTTGTGGTTTTAGACATCGAGGGTTTTATGTTACTGAGTACCAACGGGAGTTATGAATTGTATCCCAAGGAAATAACGATTCAGGACGCGCGTCAAGTGAACCATTATTTGTTGAAACCGCCTACGAGTTTTCGCAGTTTGTCTCGGTCGAATCAGAAACAAGTAAGACACACAGAACAGAATATAAACGGCATCCGTTATTCGTCTGGAGATATAGAATACGACAAGTTGAACGCTATACTGGGTGATAATCTGCTGTGTGCCGATATAATTTATGTGAGTGGTCGTCTAAAACTGGATTATTTAGAGAAGATACTACCACAATTGGCTTCCTCCTCCTCCTCCAACCGGCAATTGCCCAAGGTGATAAACGTCGAAAAATTTAATAATTACAGGGATAACCTCCCACCGCTTGCGAAAGTAGATGTGCATCGCTGCTGTTCGTATCACAGTTTCAATAAAACAATCAGATGCAGCAAGAGAAACTGCGAGGATCTTTTCCGCTGGGTGTACAACCTATTACCGCAATGAAGAAAACAGTTACCTTCGCTAAATCTACGAGTGTACGAAATGAGAACGTGGGCGTATGCGTCCACTGCAGCTCGACGTAGATACTGGGAATTTTTCGCTGTGGACAGACTAAGATTCAAGAGACGAATTGAAATGACTGCCAAAATTCTTCAACCTTTCTTAGATGAACATCTTAAAAACATTCAAAAATTAAAATCCGATATAGCCCGATACGCTAACCAGTGTACACTGACTAAACAGTTTCAGAAGATGACCATTAGAATTAAGTGGGACGATGTATTTATGAATCCACGTCGATTTTCCACAACGAAGGATGCCCCTACAAGAATTATAATACCAAATACTTTATAATATTATTGTATTTCTTTTAATATGTTTAATATACGTGCTTATTTATCTTTGTCTGTTTTATTTCCCCTCTCTCTCTCTCCATATAAGACTTTGCAAACCATAATGGTAGCTTATTCGTTTATAGTCGCCCAAGTAACAACGATGGTAGTTTTACGTTCCAATTTCATCATCTTGAGTACAATACTACAAAATATGTTGTACGTACATGACTTCCGCAACGTACACGAAATGTATGTGTGCTACAGAAATTCCAACGACACAGACACGTGCTCGCATGCGTTAACTCAGATGACTCATGCTATAGTTAATGGTGGGAAGCTGAGAACCTTTGCTGCGGCGATTCCAGAACATTCTAAATTCTACAAGTTGAGAATAACCTTTCAAGATAAATCGATTGGAGATTTCGATACTTGGCGACCGTTACCTTTCTTAAACTGCTCTGATTATGAAGACGTATACGCAGATGCACTCCTAGAAGCGTCCGAGAATACGAAAACAGATATGTATACAATTTCTGGGCTTATTTACTTTATAACAGTTGCTACAATTGCTTTGATACTTAAGAGTATAGCAAAAATCTTTCGAAAGTATTATGAATAAGATGAATTTAATCATTAGATCTTATTCTTATTATTTAGTATATCGTAGTCAAGTGTAGCGATAGGTCCTGTGAACAAGCACAATGTCTGGCGTGAGACCAATCGAAGTAATGCCAAATTCAGTGCCTGAGGATGAATGCTGGAGACCGGATGAAGCTAAAACTTGCAAAATATGTCAAAGACACAAGCGAAACGTAATTTTTCTACCTTGCAGCCACGTGGAAGTCTGCTGGATTTGTGGAAAGTTTATAAAATTCTGTACTTTATGTCATGGAAAACTTGATGCTACTATAGCAATCTAACTGTATAATCTTATCATGCAGATGGCTAGGGATAGAGCTCGCTTTCGAAGAAGATTTAATGATGTCTCATTTATTATAAGTAGTGTTTTAGATAATAATCATCGATCACGTATTTACTATGAAAGGTTTTGTTGCATGTCTATTACTATAAAATAAAGTTTTATTTTCATCACTCTGTATATTATTTTGTGGATACCTAACCTGTTTAGTGTAAGGGTGTTATAAAAGTATGTAACACTCAGTTATTTCAATTATTATCAAATAAGAATCGTGCTGAGCGGAAGTGTTATTAATTGCAATATGCCTGTTCCAGTAAAGTATAAGTGCATCAAATGTGGTGGAGATTGCGACCTGCCAAACAGAAAATGTTTCACATGTGAAACTAAGGATTATTTTGAGGGTGCTGATGGATCAAAACATGTTCCTAGTACTTACTTTGATAAAAGTGATTCCAAGTAACTGTTGCTGGTTGTGTCCAGTACAACTTATTAGCCTCTCTACTATAAAAAGTAGGAGAGTAAATTATAATTCCAAATGTGAGATGGAGGGTACTAGAGAAATATGGGTGGGAGGGTGTATAAGGTATATATATGCATATATGAGACTTATTTGAACAGTCAGTCTACTATATTCATTTATATTCAACATGGATCTGCAAACGTTGAACAAGGCAACTTCATATAAAGAAATTAAAAATGTGAAAGATTTAGAAATAAATCAAAAGTTTAAAATAGTGAAGCTGAGGTTTAGTAAAACCAAATATGGTGACAGTGTTGTGGCTGAAACTGAAAATTTTTCCTGCTATTTACCAAGAAGATTTTACATGCATTTTGAGAAGGAAGGTATTGAAAACTTTAACGATTCTTTAAGAAGTCGACCTGTATATCTGGTTAGTAAAGGAAAAATTGGTTTAACAACGGACATTACATTTGTCCAAGACGATGCATGAAGAATTCATAAAAGGATTATTAATATGTATTTGTCTACAGGTCTTATATTCCAGACCAATGTGTTATTATACCTAGTTGTAAAATAAAAATATTTGTATAGAATTAGCAATTTTATTATTCTACCTCGTACATATACTATAAATAAATCCTTGTATACTATATCTTCTGCTCCAGTGTATTACCGAAGCATGAAAAATTCATAAAACGAATATTAATATTTTATATTGATATACATTTGAAGTAAACCTTTGTCTACAAGTCTTATATTTCAGGTGAATGTTTTATTGCACCTTATTGTCTAAGTTAAACACACCCCGCTTTCGGCCACTCATTGTATCAGAAGAAAATCGATTAAACACTTTCGCTCAGCATGAGTATAATACGATTATTATTATTAAAGTAGCTTAGCGCCATCTATCTACAAACTTGTAACCCCTCCCAAACATTGTGACGTAGACGGCTGAAAGCTATGCCGATCCTGCTCCAGTCGCCATCTTGAATTGTGGAGCAGGATCGGCATAGCTATTCTACTACCAGTTTGAATTTCCCGCCACTCTCGTTAATTTGAATTTCCCGCCTAATTTTAAATCAGTTTGAATTTGCCGCCACTTCTGACACAAAGGTCTGTGGTTCGATTCCCAGCGCTACCAGTTTTTTTTTTCATATATATTTCTAATTATTTAATATCACTTGTAATTAGCACCTGCAAAATCTTAAATATTTCTATTTAATATCATTGTTATAGCTTAGACTGCTTGGTGTGGCACGCCTTCAAGCGCTCTCTGATTCATATATTACGCAGTTACTGTAACCTTTTGTTAATAGCCATAGCGGTCTCGTGGTAACGCGTCTGCTTTGCATGCGAGAGGTCCCGGGTTCAAATCGCGCACAGAGTAAAGTTTTTTTCATTTAAATAACAACGTCACGTGACAGTAACCAATCAAATCAGTTGTCAAATTTTAGTTATTAGCAAAATATTGTGTGTGTGACGTACTGCGCATGTTTTTTCTGTTAGATTAGGTCCCTACTGCGCATGTTTTTTCTGTTAGATTTAGGTTAGATCCTTTTTCTTAGTTTGAATTTCCCGCTTAATTTTAAATATCCCGCCAGTTTGAACTTAGGTTAGGTCGCTACTGTCAAATTTCAAATCAGTTTGAATTTCCCGCCAGTTTGAACTTAGGTTAGGTCGCTTCTGTCAAATTTCAAATCAGTTTGAATTCCCCGCCATAATGCTGCAATCTGATTGGTCGAGAGGCGAGGGTTTGAATAATGCTGCAATCTGATTGGTCGAGGGGCGGGGCCTAAAAGGAAAGTGGAGGGGCGGGCTGCGGGGCAACGGACGCGGGTGCGGGACTGAAAAGGAAAGTGAAGGGGGTAAAATTGGTCAAAAATTTGCAATCTGAACCTTCATAAGAAAAAGCATGGGATTTTGGCGTAGGACGAACATAGTATATCTACTCGGCATTTAGATGATGATGTCCTGGAACACTCTCAATTTCTTCCAAAACCTGAAATGCAGTTACAAAAGTTTTTCTGTTTGGAATGCGTCTTTCAGGATAGCGGCGAGAATATTCTTCAACTGCTGCTATAGAATTTCCATTACAAACACCATACACAAATAAAATATCTCGATACTCGTTATTTGTGAAAAAACGTGGCATCTTAAATTTAGATACTTCAACAAGAAGTAATTTTATGACTTAGACGGTCAATATTGTTTTTCACAGCCGCCTTGGCATTTATCTACCATGAAAGACGCATTCTAAACAAAAACTAATTTGTAACAATATTTCGGATTATAGGAGAAAGAGGAAGAGTTAAAAAAACAGCTTTTTGAAGAAATTCCCACAAAAACTACACACAAGTTTGTGTTTTATTACCTTTGCCTTTGGTATTGTTGCCAAAAAAATAGCAAACTCAAAAGTTGATATATCATTGAAAAGCTTACTAAATACAGTAGTTTTTGCTGAAAAAAAAAACATGTCTTCCTTAAATTTTTGGGGTTACCACCCTTTAAACACTCATATGTTCATCTTGTAGTAAATTTAACGCTGTTTCCGATGGTATGTCTAAATTTGATGTGGATGTAAGAATAACAGAGATATTTTTGTTTTCATGAAAAAAGGCACCAAATTTTTTGAAATCAAAAAATGTCAAATAAAAGAGCAACTCTTAACTTTCCAACAAAATCTTATCATACTTTTTTGTTGAAAATTACTTGTATAATAACTCCCTGAAGTTTAGCCATCAGCATCTGTTACACCCCAAAATAAATATTAAAACTTATAAAGTACGTCAAAATCAAATGAAATATGTAATATAATCAAACAAAATAACTTTATTTCACATCACACTTTGACCGACCCTGACCAACCGGCCCAACATCCAAGATTCGACTGTTATGGTAATACTAGTTTATTTCAGTCCTCGTTCATGCTTATATAAAAAATAAAATGGTTAGTAATATACAAAAAAGCTAAACAGCACCTGCAGCGGCCCGGAAGCAACCGGCCCTTTGGGAAAATTCCCAAAATCCCCGCTGGCCCATCCGCCCCTGACTGTGTTAGGAAAGCAATTGTATTTTTTAAAACTATACAATGCCTCCACGGATGAAGTTGAAGCGAGAGAAATATTTTTTATATTTCATATTACAGAACAATTTTACCCTTATAAAAAAGATACAATGAATTTAGTTACAAAAAAAAATTGTATTGAAATTTGACTTTAAGAAATGGTTCCACTTTGTTAAAAAAATTTATTTGTAGTATATTTATATTTCTTAAAAATTAAGTAGGTTTTGTCAGAAACTGCTGTTTTTGCCAGAAATTTTAGATAAATTTATTCACAATTAAAATGTATGTCCATATTTGGAAGAAATGCAGCTGTGTATGTTTTTTATCTGATAATTATTGTAGAATTAGAACCAATTACTTCTGAATTTGGCACATTTTAATTCTAAATAGTTTCTAGTATTTTACTTTTCTTTCCCTTACACAATAAAGGCACTTTACCAACATACGGAAGTAGAAATTACACAAACCATATGTAACGTAATTTTAATTTTGATAATTTTTTATTAATATTTTATTGATATATTACACAAAACCTCACTGTTGGCAAGACCTTAATTTCCAGAAAAAAAATATGTTTCATATTATTCTTTTAATAAAGAATTTTCAAAAAGTAAAACTTCAACTAAAATCTTTTTCTTTGAAAATTAAAAAAACCGTCTTTTCATCTCCACTCGTATGTTTTGAACTGAAATTTGCTTACCTTTTTAAAATTATACTCCTCCAGGTTCATTTTGTTCAGTTAAGACTAACATCAGTTGATTGGAATGTAATTCTTGCTTTAGGGAGTTCAAATCAAAGGTCATTTTATCTGGTACTTCTCGAGATACTTTTTTTCCTCGAACTCCTACAAATTTTCCTCTAAATTCGTATGGATATTTTTTACCTCTCATACCAAAAAATTCAGAAGACTGTTTTTTTCCTATCAGAAAAAGAATTAAATTAACTATATCTTTATTAATGTTTAAATCAAAATAATTTTATTTAATTAGGATAAAAATTACTAATTTTGAAATTATCATTAAGTATTGTATAAAAGACAAGAATGTCTGTTAAGAATATCAAAATTGGTATATAAATTATCTAAATTAGAAAAATGTTGCACATTAGGGAGCGATTGTCCCATTATTACGCGTACATGGAGCTACCACAGTTTCCTAGGAATTAAACTTACTTTCATCTTAAGCTGCTTCGTTTAACCGCTAGAGAGCATGAAAGTTGGTCAGAACACCCCCCCCCCTGTCTGACCTGACGAATATCTATATCTAATATCTATACATTACATGAATTAAATGAACGCAGAGCAGTTCTGTTTTAGCAACTACTCTTAGATCTCTCAAATGACATTTTTCCATATGTGAATAGTTTTTAGTAAATTATTATCTATTTATAAACACAACAAAAATGTTTGTCCTTAGTAATCATGAAAAAAAAAACATATAGAAAATGTCTGCTTCCCTAACAACACTCAAATGTTTTCTTCAAGTGATTAAATATATTTTTAATGTTATTAATATTTTAAAAATGTTATGACAAAATATTTTAATTTCATTAGCTCCTAAATGGTTTTAAAATGTTATAAAATATTTTTAAAGTATTATAAAAAATTGGCGACGGATTCTATCAGCCAATTGGTGCCATCGCACTAATTTACTGTCAGAACTCAGATATTTGAGTCTTTACTGTCGCCAGGATCGTTAGCCTGCTTTTGCTGCAATAGTCATCAGTTTAAAATAATAGAGAAAAAAAGTGTTCCTTTATCTACCTACGTTTGTGGTGCAAGTGCAGTTACAGGTAAGTGAAATAAATTTTATAAATATTTCTAAAAAGTTATTGCATGTCAGGAAAATGTCAAAGTGCGGAAAATGCACGTATAAACATATAAAGAAGCTAGGGGAAGTGTTTGTCGACATGTTTCACAATTATTAATAAACAAGACAACCCATACAAATATTGAACTAATCAACGACAACATTCGAAATGATAATGATAGTTTTTATGTAAGAAAAATGTTATGTCCTCTTTAATAAAGGGATATTGAATACCACTTTAAACAAGCAAGGAGTTACTTAAACAAATCTCATTGTTATAATAACAGCTTAATAATTTAATTTAATAATTTAAATGTCTAATAAAATATTGTACTCTTAATAACGAAGTTGATAACTATTTTTGGTCTAAGAGGAAGTAAGTACTAGACTACATCTATAAAATTTCAGAACTATACTATACTTAATTTCTATTTCTTTAAAACGTTCAAGTCACTTCCTGTAAAAACTTTGGATCGGTCAGTGGTCGCGCGGTTTAAGGCGTCAGTACTTGAATCGAGGTGACTGGATCGCTGTGGGTTCGACCCCCGCAGCCGGTAGGCCGTATATAAGCTATATTCGTTTAGAGATTGGCGCCCTCTCTGCGGGTATGGAAGGGGGAAGAATGTTGGCTTGGGTCAATGTGAGAGATTGATACCGGTTGACATTTGACTACCCCCCTAATTAATGAGGTTTTCCAGGTTTCCCTCATTCCTGCACTGAATGGTGGTTAGGGCCTACCAACGTAAGTCGTTCCTGGGCGCAAATGCGGCCTGCTTAATAATAATATGCCGCCCCCTCTCCCGCACAAGTCTTCGACTTCTGGGCTAATCCTCGTGATTAGAATGAGGGGTAGAGATATTATTATTAATATTATTATATTATTATTATTATTAAAGAATTATACATAAAACATTTTTTTACTGTATACAGGGTCAGTCAGTATTCGGGAGGCCTAATAAAGGCAGAAAATCGAAAAAAAATTTTTACCCGATCTTTAAAAAAATAAACAAATCACCCTATAAAAATCAGTAACACGACGCTCTTGGTACGCTACGAACTTTGTGATGGCGCACCCGACGAAATTCTAATGCCACAGACTTGCCGTATTAACCATGGATGCCACATTTACATACATAATATCGTCTAACTCTAACACATCAGCGTGTTATTCAAATTTACCTCCATTTAGCACTCTGCATTTCCCGCATTTCTTCCCCCTCAAATTTGTAGATCATGCCACACATTGGAGGGGGGATGGAGAGAATACAAGCAGTAAGCAGTAGTTTGTTTATTTCGGTCTAACCTCACGTATTTGGCGTAAATTCACAACGCATAATTTTACAAATTCCGATTATGTGGAAATGGTAGTGTTATACGGAGAATGTTTAGGAAATGCGACTGAATTTTATTAATAAAGTGCTATGGACGGATAAATGCAGTTTTACTTGAAATGTGGGCTGTAAACAGGTTAGTATCATACTACTTAAAAACAATACATTTCTAGGCTAGATGTACGTAACTACAAATTGTACATTTGGTTATGTGTGCGGTTAATTGTACTTACGAGTAATACTAAAAATTCATATTTATTTGTAAAACGTAGTGAAAACGTAATATCAAAATTATTAAACTGTAATAGCCTAGCATTCGAAAACATTTATTTATTATCTACATTTGTTTTTATTAACAAATAAATCAATATTTAAGAACAATTCATTCATGTATCTAGATTAAAAAAATAGTTTTACTCCTTGTCGTTAAATAACAGTACAAAAACTAGGTAACTAGGTTATTGACCTAATAATACGGTAGGTCAAGGTCAAGATTAACTCTCGATAACTTAGATTAGCGGCGTGCCATTTTGGTCTTGGACAGTTTTCTGTCGACAACACGATGGTTTTTTATTAAGTACTTAGTATTTAAACACGAAACACTTTTCAGCTTCTCAATAATTTACCCATTGGGTATAGGTTTTTAATGTAATGTACGTAAATGGTTTATTACTCAGTTTATTATTAGATACGTTGGAGTTTTGTTGCAGTCATAACAGCTACATTTGCTCAGAGAAAAATCGACACGCGAGTGTACGGGTATCGTTTGATTGGGCCGTATTTTCTAGGAAAACCTGAGTGGACCGCGTTACTTGCAATTTTTAATAGAATTATTTGATTATTATTATTTGATTTTATTGGGTATTAACATTTTAAATTATTATTGGCTGAAGTTGAACTGAGCAAGAAAAAATGATATTCTAAAATAGTCAGTACAACCGTTTATTTGTGATGTCTAAAACCTAGATGGGTAGGTACTATATAGAAAAATATTACAACTTGACAACATTGCATCAGGTCGATATCGAGTTGAACTGTGAGTTGTAACCGACCAAGGCTGTGACCGGTCAGTGACAATCTGAAAAGGGGGTTTAAATAATGATTTGAAAATATTTTTTTTTTTCGGCGTAAATATGCATTTAGATTTTTTTTAGTCACGTATTCGCATTATACTCATTATTCCCTATCTCCTCTTAAAATTAATGACATTATGACTCACCCTGTATAATCATCTTTTTTGTTTTAACAAACTTTCTCTCTTAAAATATTTTAATTAAGCGTTATTTAAAATGTCTATTTTTGTTACAGGTACGAAGAGGCGAAATGAAGAACAAACCATTTTGCAAATACTTAAAAATATTTTAAAAACATTTCTTTGCTGTATGGGAATTATGCTGTGAAGAAGATATCTAACTGTAGCTTTTCAAACATCTTTAAAACATCTCATGATAACTTTATTTTTAGCATAACTTTATATATTAATATCCTAAGATAAAGTATTAAAGAAGTTTTATACAAGTTGCACAAAATATATGCTTCTGCATTTTAGAATTCTCCAGAATGTTTGCAACCTCGTATGATTACTAGGATGTTTTAAAGAAAGCGTAAAGATATTTATTATTATAGTGTTAGTTATAACTATAATTGTAGCTGTCGCTATTGGTGTTACTATTCTCATTCTCACTCATGTTACAATCCTTGATCTCAATCCATGGTCAATGGTCTAAGGTCTAGGGAGTGTTCAGTGGAGAATATAGAGGTTAAAAAAATAAAAGTTAGGATACGTAATGGCTTATGTTTGTATTTTATGCATTTATTTGATATAATAAAAGAGTTGTTAGTAAAGAGTTCTTAACAAAGTTCAAAAGTGGGATTACAGAAGAATATGGATTCATTCGAGAAATTCCAAAAGCAAAACAAAAAAACTGCCAGTGCAAGTTGACGATAATGATAGCGATGACGCCGCCAGTGCCAGTAATTATAGAGACGTTGGAGATGCAGAGGTTGCTGTCCAAAGAGAAGCGAATCACCTATCACGTGAAGGAGGCAACTTGGATGTGAACAAGCTCTTCGAAACATTGATGATAGAAAATCGTCGCCGGGACGAATTTTTTGAGAAGATACTGGATAGACTTGGTAACCGAAGTGAAAATAGTGATGTTGGTTTGTGAATTATGCCAGAATTACTTAAAAATATTCCCAATTTCAATGATGACACCAGAAAAGCAAAATCTTGGTTAAATAGTTTAAATAGTGCCCAGACGCTACATAATTTACCCGATACATTCATGCTGGAAACTGCGAGAACAAGATTCAGAGAAAAAGCATCCTATTGGTACGATTCCAAAAGAGAGTTAATAAATATTTGGGAAGAGTTTGTTACATTTTTTACAGAAACATTCATAGTAAAAGAATCAGTGACTAATAAATGGAAGAAAATGACCAATCGAGTACAAAATAGAGGTGAGAGATTAGACAATTATTTCCATGAGAAGGTGAAACTATGTAAGGATTTAGATGTGAAGGAGACAAAAGAACAAATCTTAGTAGGATTATGGTCAAAATCTATGTGTGACGCTCATAGAAATCATAAAATATATAGAACGCCAGAAGCCTTTACATTAGGCCCTCAAAAATAGTCAGCCTATGGAGGGGCTTAGAAATCAGCCATCTAGGGAAAACTTAAAGTTAGCAGTTGGTTACACTGCATTTTAAGCCTAGTATGCAATTTAATTAAAAACGGAAGGACCATAGAAATCACAAATTTGACGTAAAATTTTCATATTTTGAAATTCCCGCCTATTAGTGTGAAGCTGCCTCGTTAGTGTAACCAACTCATGAAAGCTAAGTTACTGCAATATTACCAGACTCGCGTTTTCTCCATAGGTTGACTATTTTCGATACCTCTTTTGGCGTTCTATATATTTTATGATTTCTATGGTGACGCTATGTTTTCTGTAAAGCACTTTACCACTGACCATCTACTACATGATCTACATGAGTACGAGACCATAGAAACGGAAAAATATCATCAAATACGTGCAAAAAGAGACAGATCCACCGAAAGAACAGGAACAACCCCGAAACAAGAAGCTAAACTACAGGAGGAGAATCAAAAGAATAGAGTGACAAAAGGCAACTTCTTACCATCCAGAAATGCAGAAAACAAGCCACTCTGTTTTAAATGTAAACGATACGGGCACGTTTCGAAGTATTGTTTGACTGACAGGAAGAACCAAAATGGCGATCAAGAGGCACCAAGAGTTTCAAATAACGAAAGAACGAATGATGCTGTTAGAAGACCACTGCAAAATTCACAGAATAATGAAAATAGTGGTATTTATATATTTATTTATTTAATCACTTTATAAAACAGATGTGAACGTCATACAATTCTTACTATAATTAGAAGATAATGAAAAGTTAAAAGAATACATATAGAACATAGTAGACAGAAAACAAAGATTAAAATTCATTGTAAGAATCAACACATTTTTCCAATAAAAACTGTTTAAGATTCGATTCGGTATAACCTCAATGCTAAATGACATTACCCTAGATAAAAAGGAGCCTAATTTAAAATATATCCAGTATCGAGGGTGAACTTGTGGGCAAAAGAAGCAAATGTTATTCCAGCTATGTAGGATTTGTGATTGTTTTTACAGAACAAAACGTGAGCGGTAATCTATATGTAGAAACGCAAAATGCTTTTGATAAATGTATTCCTAGATGTATAATCAGCTTAGATGAAAACAAAGAGGCAAGTATCCCAGTTATAAATATGACGCCTAAAGAGTTAAAGGTTGATGTAAAGGAGAAGTAGTAGTAAAGTGCGGGCGGCCTTAGCCTGGCAAGTAGGCCACACGTGGGCCCTTTTTGCCTACCCTGGCATCCCATCACCCCTCCACTATTCGCCCTCGGCCTTCCTCGAACCTACCCGACGTATGTAAAGGAGAAAATAAGTAAGGGATGTGTGTGTCTAGAAGAACATCGAGAGTAAATGTGAATACAGTACAGCCAGTGAATAGACAGCCGATAGAACTAGAAGATGTAAATATTGGTGGGAATATATCAAAAGAAGATAAGATGAAGTTAATAACCCTCCTTAGAGAATTTGACGTTTGTTTTGCGCGAAGTCTAGAAGAATTAGGTACATCTAGTGGAGTAGAATGTATAATTGAGACCATCACTCAAGAGCCAGTTACCTTTCATCCATATAGATTAAGTTACTACGAGAGGGAAAAAGTGAATAACCTAGTAGACGAACTGAAACGAGCAGGCATAATAATAGATTCTACGTCACCTTACACGAGCCCGATATTAATAGTGAAAAAAAAAAGACGGAAGTGAACGTATGTGTATAGACAATCGAGGACTGAACAAGATAACCAAAAAAAAAATGAACTACCCGCTACCCTTGATTGACGACCAGCTAGAGAGACTCTCGGAAAAAAAAATGTTTCACCACGTTGGACATGATGTCTGGATATTATAAAGTTCCAGTAGATACAGAATCCCCGCCTAAGACAGCATTTGTAACACCAGATGGCGTATACCAGTTCACGAAAATGCCTTTTGGCATCGTTAATGGGCCAGCTATTTTTCAACGAATGATAAACAGTGTACTTGGTCCCTTGCGTTTTTCTATAGCCATGGCATATATGGATGATATTCTACTGCCGAGTGCGAATGTAGAACAAGGACTTGAACATTTAAAACAAATATCACAGACATTTCAAAGTGCTAATCTAAAACTTAAGTTGAAAAAGTGTTATTTCCTCTGTGATAGACTGGACTATTTAGGATTCGAAATCTCATCTGAGGGAGTAAAACCGGGAAAACAAAAAACACAGTGTATTGTAGACTTTCCAGTGCCAAAAACTGTAACGGCTATTAGACAATTTCTTGGACTAACCGGGTATTTCCGGAGGTTTGTGAAAAATGTTGCAACTATAGCTAGACCATTGAGTAAATTGTTATGTAAAAATAACGTATTTCTATGGGAACAAGAACAGGCCGAAGCTTTTGAAAAACTTAAATATGAACTTATGGGAGAAAATGTTTTAGCATTATATGATCCGAAAGCTTACACAGAACTACAGATGCAAGCAAGATTGGCCTTGGGGGTATCTTACTGCAGAAAGGAACTGATGGGAAGATGCACCCGGTTACGTACATAAGCCGACAGACGACAGAAGAAGAAAGAAAATACCATTCAACTGAATTAGAAACGCTATGTGTGATTTGGTCATTGGAAAAACTACGCTCTTATTTGATAGGCCGACCTTTTGTTGTTGTCACAGATTGTAATGCTTTACGTAGTGTATTTAGTAAGAAACATCTTATACCAAGAATAGGAAGGTGGTGGCTAAAGTCACTAGAATTTACATACGAAATAATACACAAACCAGGTACCGAGCCAGGTACGCAAATGTCACATGTTGATGCCCTTTCGAGAAATCCTGTAGGAAAGGAAGAAGAGACAGAATGTAGCGATGGTGTTCAAATTTTGTTCAATACTATGGAAGAAGAAGATTGGTTATGCTTGGTACAGAGACAAGATTTAGAGATTATGGACTTATTGAATGTATTGAATAAGAAAAAGAAAGAGACAGAAAACGATAAAAGAATAGACAGAGAATATGAAGTTAGAGATGGACGAGTATTTAGAAAAGAAGAAAACAAACTGCTGTGGGTGATACCAAAGGCAGTAAGATGGCAAGTTGTGAAAAGATGCCATGATGATTTGGGACATCCCGCTTTTGCAAAAACCTACAACAAAGTGAGGTAGATGTATTGGTGGCCACGTATGAGAAATTACATTAAAAATTATATAGGTTCTTGTCTCGACTGTCAATACAACAAAATTCTAGGTGGTAAGCGACAAGGGAAGTTACATTCAATAGATAAAATCGGAGTGCCATTCCATACAATCCATTTGGATCACCTCGGGCCATTTGTGAGGAGTAAGAAGGGTAACAAATATATATTACTGACCATTGATGGCTTCACCAAATTTACAATAATTCTAAAAGCTGTTCGTGATACTACTGCAGCCGTCTCAGCAAGATCTTTAGAAGAGATAGTAAACTTTGTGGGTCCTTCTCATAGGGTAACTACAGATAGAGGGAGCAGTTTTACTGGAAACATCTTTAGAAAGAGAAAAAGATTGAGCATATTTTGAATGCAACTTCAACCCCAAGAGCCAAAGGTCAAGTGGAGTGCCTAAATAGGTTTGTTACTCCATCTTTAGCATCTATGTGTAAGAAGAAGGACCATTCCGACTGGGATAAGCATTTGAATAGAATTCAATGGGGAATAAATAACACTATACATCAAGCTACTAATAATAGTCCATTTAGACTACTTTTTAATTATGAACCTCGTAAAATTGATGGAGATTGTCTACAGAAAAGTTTACTAAAAGCAGAAACATGTGGAAATGTATCCGAAGAAAGACGATTGGCCTTAGCCACAATTATAGAGGATCAAGAGAAGCAAAGGGAGAGATATAATAAGAAAATAGCAAATGCACAAGAATATGGTCCAGGAGATTTAATCTTAGTACGAAGAGAAGTACCGTCTACCGGAGAATCGAGAAAATTGCAAGAGAAATATAAAGGACCCTATGTTGTTACTAGAAAATTGCCACATGATGTCAAATAGAGGATTTGCCTGAAACTCAGAGAAGTCAAAGATTTTATAGGGGTGTAGTCCCCATAGATGCTATAAAACCATTTAGACCCAATATTGAGGATAAGAATGATACTGATACCGATACTGACAGTTACGAAAGTAAAGACGAAGACAGCGAACAAGATGAGGAAAGTATTGAAATTATTAACAATACTATTCAAAAAAAAGAAGACGGGATGTTCAAACGGAGAGTAAAAATACCAAGGTATTTAGAAGACTACGAGCTTTCGAGGACAAAAGCTACATAGGATGGCCGACTGTTACAATCCTTGATCTATCCAATCCATGGTCAATGGTCTAAGGTCTAGGGAGTGTTCAGTGGAGAATATAGAGGTTAAAAAAATAAACGTTAGGATACGTAATGGCTTATGTTTGTACTTTGATATAATAAAAGAGTTGTTAGTAAAGAGTTCTTAACACTCATACATTTAAATTTAACTTATAAGTACTCTAAAATCAACCTACCCGTTATCTTTTCCTCTCATGCCTACAAAACCATGAATTCTCATTTTCATACTCTTTGCTATTGCTTTTGCTGTTGGTGTTATTGTTACATCATCATTATCATTGTCATCGCCGTTGTTGTCGTAACCGTGATCCTGATTGTTATCTTTATCAATACCGTTATCATTATCATTAGCATTACCATTATCAATTACAACTATTCGAGACAACACATTTCCATCCAGTTAACTTTAATAATACGACCAAATGAGAGGTCTACGGATGATTTATATAGATGTCCCTATTCAACATATTTTTGATTGTTGTTGGGTATGTTTAATTTTTAGATGAAAATTAAAATTAAATAAATGTTTTCAGTAATATAATTTTGACGTTTGCGTAGACATAAATTATAAATAATGTAAACTGAAAACTATTTATTTTCAAAATTTATATTGAAATTAAACGTACAAAACAGTTATCAAAAATATGTTATTGAATCTGGACATCTGTTTGTGTCCGATTTTATGTGAAATGTTTTGGAGACATTTAGACCATCCATAGACCTCTCATCTAGTCGTATTATTAATGTTAATCAGAGTAAATGTGTTGCCTAAGATAATTATTGCATACATTTAAATTTAATTTATTTTATACTCACCAAATTCAACATATCCATTATCTTTTTTTCCTCTCATGCCTACGAAACCAGAACGTGCTCTTTTGTATAACATATCCGGGTATGTTCCTTTCCATAATTGCATATAGGCAAAGGGTTTATTTCCACCATTTGTTATAGAACCGGAGGGTGTTATTCTCACAGAAGTCTCAAGCGTTTCGGAAACTGACAATGGATTATCTTTAGTCTTGAGTATATTAGCGGAATAATTAAATTTGTTCATTGAGTCGTATATTGAATCATCTCTAGATTTTGCTCCACTGACCAAAGTTACACTTGCAAATGTATGATGATTTTCAGATTTGGTGGTAAGTACACAAAAAACAGTACATATGAGGATTTGTGTAAAAAGAAGCTTCATAATATTTTATACTGAAACAAAAGTCATACATTTAAATTTATACACAGCAAGACATGATACGTGTTTCAAAAAATACTATGTTATTTGATATACAGTGTGGAAGAAAATTATGGAATAAATTCATTATTTCTAAAACAACGAAGTTTCATTAAATTTCCTCGGACCCGTCGATTTTGCTTTTTAAAAAGACTCTTTTCCCTATACCAACGCATTTCCGACGTTCATTTGTTTTTGCGTGATGACGTCATCGGATATTTTTTTAAATAGAACCCCTATATTTTTTCATCGGATTCTTGTAGAGTTTAACTTGCTGAATTCAAAAATGTATAATTTCAACACTTTATTCCTTCAACTTTCCGAAAAAAAAAATGACCGATCCAATAAAATCTGCTTGAAAAAAATGTGAATATTCCCATTTATGTCTGTGATGGGCTGATTGAGAGTAAAATGGATACAGTGAATTCATCGGCAGTATCACAAAATAAGGACTCTTCATTTTTAAAACAATTTAACAATAAGTAACAAATTAATTAATTAATTAATTAATAATTAAATTCTGGTTGCCTCAATCGTATTTGACCCCCTAATTCATTATTTTGTTTTATTAGATTGCATGTTAGAATATTACATCTTTTGATAGCAAAAACAACAAATTAAATCAGGTCACCTCAGAAACTGTTTCTGGCAGCTAAACATAATCTAATCAGAATTGACATCTGTCAACTGCAGTGTTTATTGGATCGGTTAATATTTTTTTTCTCGGAAAGTTGAAGGAATAAAGTGTTGAAATGAAATATTTTTGAATTCAGCAAGTTAAGCTCTACAAGAATCCGATGAAAAATATAGGGGTTCTATTGAAAAAAATATCCGATGACGTCATCACGCGAAAACAAATGAACGTCAGAAATGTGTTGGTATAGAAGAAAGAGTCTTTTTAAAAAGCAAAATCGACGGGTCCGAGGATATTTCATGAAACATCGTTGTTTTAGAAATAATGAATTTATTCCACTTTTCTTCCACACTGTATAGAGTGTTTCATTGTAGTATTAGTAGACTCGCGATACCGTGAACACAAAATGCACCAGGGGCCTTCACGGAATCGAATTTGTTCACGTTAATGAAAGTATACAAACAGTGAAAAAGAAGCAAGTAGTCTAGTCTGTAGCATTTTATTTATTAAGCTCTACATCAGTTTTTGTAAAAAATGTAGTTATTTTACTTTGAACTTGTTTAGATGACAACTTTTTCAATATTGCTTTTTCGTAAATAGGTCTAAGATTAAGAATATCACTGATCTCCAATGAATTCTGCTCCGCCCACTTTAATACAGTGTTGATTGTTTCAATTGCTTCTGTGTGTGATACCCGCCGTTGAATAGAACGTTTGTTTACGTTACCAGGAGAAGCGGTGGTCACGTTACAAGATAATGGAACCAATATAGTGTTCATGTTACCGCGAAGTTCACATAAACGCAAGTTCATGTAATCGCGAGTCTACTGTATATAATTTGTATGTACATACTACAATGCAAAGTAGAGCAACCTAGATAAGTCTGTATTTTTACAAAATTACATATTGTATTAAAATGGCTTCCCACGGTCCGTGTTAGCACATGCCAGACGATGCGCCGCAGACAAGTACGGATCGCGCCTTATCTCTTCCCACAGCCTGTAACGGCCCGTATTAATGATGGGCAAAAATGTTATTTTCAAACAATAATCGTAACTGCGTTCGTTATTTTTAAATAACAGTTAAACATAACAGATAACCCGTAGGCGTTGACTACGGTCTGTATTACATAACTATTTATTAACAATATTAGCAATTTATTATGCTGTCCAAATATTTTATTTATGTAGTGTTATTTTTTTGTTGGATATTTTTTTATTAAAAATTAATATTTTTTATTAGGTACCTGACTGTTATGAGCATTGTTCTATTTTTTTACAATTTTTGTTTAAATAAAATTGAAAAATTTAATCCAGCCTTAATTTAATACATCTAATTCTCTTATTTTATTGTTTTACCAAAATAAAAACAGATGTCAAATACTTATACTGAAATGAAATGAAATAAATTCTTTCGGCCGGTATAAGTACAGTGTTAAGTATTTTTGATAATATTTAAAATTATGAATATACTGAGTCTTTACAGAATTATGTTAAGACAATCTAGGAGCAGGTTCTATGTTTAAAAATAAGAAAACAAGTTTATACAGGGTGTCTGTGAAAGGTTGGGAAATCTCGGAGCTGGAGATACTGGTGATCAAAAAAAGTCGATTGAGCCAAATATGCCTTATCCGAATGTTGCTGAATCGCATGAGAATGTATTGATGCACAGGGTAGCCAATTGCAGCATTTAATTTAAATTCTAAGTTTATTACACTTTTTTTTCTAAACAAATAAAAATAAACAATTTGCTATATCGTTAATTGTATCCTGTATGTCAAAAACAAATGTTACGGAAATAGAACTTAGAGTGAAGAACACACTTTTTTCTTACTGAATTTTAACACGAAGTTTAAGACTTTGACGCCAACTATTTTTTATGTGAGTTTCTGAAAATCATTTCTGTATTGTAATGATTAATAAATTATTTTTTATTTTCAAAACTGTGCGTCAGGAAAAGTACAAGAGACACTTTTTAAACATAATTAACTTGGCTTTAATATAACGATACTAATTTGTCCAAAAATCAGTGGTAAACAATTTTTTGCTAAAAATGGGTATTTAATAACACGAACGCCGCTGATGCTAGTATATTACAAGAAAAATGTATACAAGTAAAAGTAGCCCATCACTGTTGTGTACCAGATCTCATCTCCATCGGTTTTCGAAAAATGAAGAGCAGGTATAGTATTTAAGAGAGAAAATTTTAAACAACCTGTATGTCGCAAACGAGGCATTTCCGGACCCATGTTTATATAAACTTTTTTCTTATTTTTAAACAAAACCTGTCCCTAGATTTTCTTAACATCATTCTGTAACTCCCTGTATAAATTATACATGTTTTCGCATCCACTGTTATGCTATTTTCCAAATGCCGCGCCGTTGTTGTGGTGGACTGGAATTGCTGTCGTCGTTGTTGAAAACCCTAAAAACTGCTAAAAGGTGTTGGTGGATAATTTTTTTCAATCTCACAGTGCGGATTCTACTTCAGATAGGAACCAGAAATAAAAACAATCATTGTTTCACTACATATTTATGTAGGTCTATTTCTATTATTTTTTAATAACGATGAACTTCACATGAGGATACAAATACAAACTGATAACCAAAGTAAAAGAAATAACAGATGCGTACCTACAGATGACAAACGGTAGCAGGCGGCAACAGACACAATCAGGCCCGCGCCTTTGATGTTACCGACTTGCGTTGAATACAATAGGCCGATGCAGATCAGCCCGCGCCACGACAAATTAGAGGATTCCCACGGCCCGTCCGCCCGTGCTTGCGCGGCGCGGTTTAAAAAACAAAATTTTAGGCTCAATTTTAAATATATAATTCAAGAAAAATACGGGTCAAATAATTTCTCCATCAGATTATAGTATACCCTAATTTTTTTCCCTAGTATTTCTGAATTACCCTGTATATGTGCATTCTTAATATTTCGGTTTAAACTATAGTTTTGTCTTTGGAATAAAACAATTGTTTTTGAGTAGATGATGAGTTATTACGACCAAATACAACTTAACTGGGCTCACAAAAAGATTCTACATATTTTATAATAAAGGAATTTTGACGAATTAACATTTTTATTATCTCAACTAGATATGGCAAAAGCTTAACGTTTATATTATGTTTCTTAGAACACCTTGAAGCAAAAATATATGTATAATATACAGGGGACATAACTCCTCTCTCTTTAAAATGGCGCATGGGGGCTTTGGGACACCATTGGGACATCATTGGTTGAGTTGCCTCTGGACCTTGTAGTTTTTATGAATTTGGATATTTTCTCTTGGAAACGTTGTCATCAGACCCAGGAATATTAACGTGACGGCAAAGAGGATCCAAAATATTTTGATCTTCTTTTCTGGTAATGCTTCTATTGTAGTGACTGAAGACAGTGAATGGTTCGATTGGATAATTTTATTGATATCCTCGAAATGGACAGTTTTTAGATTGAGATCATGGGAAATGATACTTGACATATTAACTTGTTGTAGTGGTGGTAATAATATACCAGTGCCTGCGACTGTAGTGGGATTGGATGACAATAAGTATGGTTAATTGTCAATCCATAATTTACAATTTGGATCAATAGTGATTAATGAGCGAGATTGCATTCGTTCTACTCCATTGATATCACACTGGAATAGGATACTGGATTCTTTAGATGGTATAACTAGTAGTTGACTTGGGTTGACTTGATAGCCAATTGGTTGAGTGACTTTTACTTTGAAAATTGACAATTTGTGGGTTGTTGGCCATGTATTATTGTTGAAATACAGTCGTCCTGAATGGGTTGTGGTTTCTTATCACAAATGTAATAACCTTCGACTTGTGGGCATTCTTCATCTAGGTATTGCTAATTCTTCTCGCCAAGCATTATTATTGGTTTATAAGGAATAAGAGTAACATTAGCTTGTGGAATTGGGTAGACTTTATAAAGGAATACATTTTCATTTGAGAACAACGGTAATGTTATAATAAAATTAAAATTTGGATATTTGAAAAATACATCTTGATGCATTAGCTTAAAATAAGATAAATCGTTTTCTAAAGGTAATAGCTTAGAATTACCATAAATTTGAGAAAGAGTGTTTTTCATAAATGAAACTTCGTTAAGACTAACTATGGAGTTATATACTGGTTTTAAAGCAGAGAATATATAAATTTCATCAATTAGCGTTAAGAGAGAATTTTCGTTGTCAATAGTTTGTTGTCCAATGAATCTAATATTAACATTATTAACGTCTCTAAAGTCATGCCTTAATCCTTCAACTAATTTAACAATTTGTTGTTGATTATCTGATAAGGTTGATACTGTCTCGTTAAAAATCTTAGAAAGTGGCTGAAGAATGGATAATTGTGTTCTTAGTTGGGTTTCTAAATTTTGTTGGTTTTTATTTAAGATTTTGTATTGTTCGATTATTTCTATTTTGTCATCTTCGGTTAAAGTGCCAAACAGAAATGTTGATACTTTACCAATACCATCCACTAATCCCTCTTATTCCTTTTATTTAAGGGTAAGGAATTAAGTTTTAAAGCTACTTTGGTTAATGTGAAATTTACTAATGGCGGGACATCGAGTGTCAAAGAACAAAGTTTTTCATAAGTTTTGTATAAGTTTTCTGCATGTTCCAAGAGCATTAATGTAATGTGTTTGATATACGAATTTGTTTGTCGATTCTATTAATTTTGTAGGTGCTATTTGTATCGGTAGGATAGGGTTAGTTATTGTTTGAAACAAGAAGTTAATTGCTTGACTGGTCATCGTCAGTCCACTGAATGCGATAAGCAGTGATAAGGTCTTCAAAGTCATTTTCGTCGGCAACCTGTGACAAAGGAGGTTCTTTTAGTTTTTGTCTAGGTTTTTTAATTAACGTCTTATGGTATGTCCCTAATTTTGTCTATGTGTTCTTTATCGGAAGCTATTAGAGTTTCTTTATAAATTGTCTTTGTTTTAGAAGTAAATTTATCTTTTGTTTTTAAATAAACTTAAATTTAATTTGGAAATATTGTGATCTTTAGTTTGAGAAATTTGTTGATTGAGGTTGTCATATAGTTTTTTAGAAATTTTCTTTTGGTCATTAATATAGTCATTTAGGATTTCAGTTTCGTTAATGTCAAATGGAGTTTTTCTTTGGTTTACAAATACTACTTCAAAAGGGGTTAATTTTGTTACTGAATGTGTGGAATTGTTATATCCTATAATTGCTAATTTCATTACCTGATTTAAGTCTTTATTGGGATGTTCTAATTTAACACAACGTATCATGTCTAATAATGTGTGGTGAAAACGTTCAACGGGAGCATTGGAATTTGAATTTTTAGGAGTAGTTATATGAAAGTCAATTTGATGCAAGTTACAAAATTCTTTAAATATATTGTTATCAAATTATTTATTCATTATCACAAATTATTTTGTTGGGAATACCGAAATGTGAGATGAACGTCAATAGAGCTTCATAAGTATCTAGTGCGTTTTTGGATTTTATGTTATAAGCTTGACCTAATTTTGAAAATTGATCTAAAGTTGTAAGAAATATTTTTGATTCTGCAAAAAATAAGTCCATATGAATTATTTCGAAAGGTCTTTTTGGAGTGGGCGTAATTTGAAATTTTATTCTTTGAGGGTGAATGCACTCTCGATCGCTTTAAGTGTATGTACGTGTCGCAAAAGTGCTCCGGCATTAAAGTCCAATTTGAACCGTGCCGAGTTATTTTTGGGATACAAATAGTGTGAGTTTTGGTGGTGGAGGAAAGGGGCAAGCAGACGAATAAGGAAATTTGAAAATAACAGAAAGCAAAAGAAAGACAGAAATTTTTCGGAGGTTAGTGAAAGTAGGTCATCAATAAGGTTCAGTGTTGCTTACAGAGATTGACAGAGTTTCCGATTGGTCGACAAGAACGATTCTGTCAGGCGCGTGGGTAGGCAACCAGTAATTCAGAGACGTATTGCGGAAGAAAATACGTAGGTGGGTAGCGATCTGGTGTCAAGTGAGATAGGCAACCAGTAGTGTCGGAAAAACCGGTGGTCAGTAAAAGGGTAACAAGAATACCCGAGCGAAGAAGGGAAGAGATTGAAATAGAAACAAAAAGTGATGCCAGTGGAACGGATGAGGAAAAGAAAAAGAGAAGTATGGAAGGAGTAGCTGAGGTATTCAGCTGTAGTAAAAAACTAGCACGATCGTCAGTAAAGAAAGGTGATATGGAGGACAACATGGAAAAGGTGAGAATGTTGGAAAGTTTAACGCAGGAAGTAAAAGAAGTGAGAAGAGAAAAAGTATAGAGAGGAGATAAGACAACTCAGAGGAGAGATTGAGGACATGAGGCAGGAAAATAAGGCGCTTAGAGATAAGATGAGAGAGGTAGAAGAAAGAGTAGAGAGTATAGATAAAGAGAAAAGAAAGAAAAATATAGTGGTTCAAGGCCTACAAATTAGAGAAAATTTAGATCAGAATGAGCTAAAAGGACAGATAGAAGAGTTTATAAGAAAGTCAATGCATATGGAGATTGGTACAGAAGCGGTAACGAAAATAGGAGTTAATGTATGTTTAGTAGAATTAAAAAACTTGGAGGACACGATAAGGATAATGAAAAATAAAAGTAAATTAAAGGAGGCAGGAGTAGCCAAAGTCTATATTAATGATGATATGAGCAAAAAAGAAAGGGAAATTCAAAGGAAACTAAGAATGAACGCCAAAGAAGTAAGGATGGAAGGAAAGGTAGCAAAAGTAGGATATCAAAAACTCGCAATAGATAATGAGGTTTGGAAATGGAATAATGATGCAAGCAGGTTAGAAAAAAAGGAAGCAAAAAACTAGATATATCACTTAACATAAAAGAAAGATGGCTGGCAATGGACATGGTTATGAGAAAAGAAAACGACATAAATAGAACCAGGAACAGAAAGCAAAAAATACAGAACGAAGCTAGAAGGACGGAGAGCGGGAAGACAGAAAAAGACGGAAAACAAGAAGGCACAAATCAAGAAAGAGGAATGAGAATGGGAACATGGAATGTAAGAGGGTTAAATGAAAAAGGATTATTAAAAATCCTAGAAAGAGAAGCAAGTAGATACAAAATGAACATAATAGCAATACAGGAGACGCATATAAAGGCGACGGACACATGGGAATTAGAAAATTATTTATTCTTTACGAGCGGAGGCGAAACAAGGCGATACGGAACAGCATTCTTAGTAAATAAAAATATGAGGGATAAAATTTCTAAATTTGAAGCAATTTCAGATAGGTTATGTATGATTAAAATCAGAGAAGAAATAAACATATATATATTAAATATATATGCGCCAACAGAAGAAAAAACAGAAGAAGAAAAATATGAGTTTTATGAGAAGCTAGAAGAAAATTATGGAAAGCTGAATAAAAACACAGTAAGAATGGTGGTAGGGGATGTAAACGCGAAAATAGGGTGAGAAAGGATGTATGAAAGTATAATAGGGACAGAAAGTAAACACCTAGAGAGCAATGACAATGGGCGTAGGTTGATTGAATTTGCAGAAGAACAAAAAATGAAAATAATGAGCACATTCTTTAAAAGAAAAGACATACATAAGGGTACCTGGACCTCTCCAGATGGAGCATATATGAATCAAATTGATCATGTGCATAGAGTTGACTTGAGTTTGACTTGACTGTCAAAAAAGCTCCCCCCAAGAACAAAAATCGACGGGTCTTGGCGAATTTTGAAATATTATTCGGTTTTCCAATTATAGGGGGGGGGGGGAAATTTCATTGGGATACCCTGTATATATATGTATATATTCTATATTCTTTGAGGGTGTCTCTCATATTTTGCTCTCTGACATGTTTTCAAGAATTTATATAATTTGTAACATCGTTAATTAAGTCAGGCCAATAATATCGTTTGAGTAGTGACATTTTTACTTCATTGATTCCTCTGTGGCTGGTTTTTCCTTCATGGTAATATTTTAATTTTTCAGTTTGGTCGTCTAAATTTTGTACGAAGTTTTTGTGAGATACACAGTTTTAAGTTAGTGAAATTTTGTTGAATGATACGGGTAACTTTTCTTTCAATTTCAGGGGTTTTAAAATATAGACAATATGTAGCTTGTGGGGATATTACAGATTTTAATAACTTAACTGTCTTGCTCTGGGGTTGTAGTTCTAAGCGTTACTAAACGTCGAATTTTTGTTTTAAATAAGGTTGAAGCAACAGATGAATCTAAAACAGTGTTATTGGATTCTATGAAAGTAATTTGATGATTAAATTGATTGAGACAATTTTCAGTGTAAGGGATTTCTTGAATTGGGTTTTCTTGCGCAGTGTGTCGTGTTTCGTCATCGTCTACAGTCGGTTCTGGTGCTGTGATGTCTTTAAAGATTTCTTCCATTGTGGGTGTGTCTATAAGTCGTTCAGTTATTTCACCTCCAATTTCGGATATAAAATCGGAAATGTCACCTGGATTTGTTTCTGTGTCAATAGGACTTGCGTCTACCTGATCAA
The DNA here is from genome assembly GCA_025584915.1 of Monochamus saltuarius. Lineage (NCBI taxonomy): Eukaryota > Metazoa > Arthropoda > Insecta > Coleoptera > Cerambycidae > Monochamus > Monochamus saltuarius. The sequence continues at coordinate 31,694,886 of CM046727.1, forward strand.
TTTTGATGCGCGATAAACAGTCTGCGTTGGCGTTATGTTTATCTTTTTTGTACCTAATCCCATAGTCAAACTCTTGTAGACGGAGCCTCCACCTTACAAGGCGACTATTTAGTTCCTTGAGGTTAAAGAGCCATTGTAGTGGTTTATGATCTGTTTGAATTATAAATTTTCTACCAAAAACATAGGGACGGAAATATTTGCAGCCCATACGACAACGATCAGTTCTTTTTCTATAGTGCTATAATTAATCTCAGCGGGATTTAGAGTCCGAGATGCATAACAAATGGGTCGGTCATCTTGACTAAGAATTGCGCCTATAGCATAATTAGAAGCGTCGGTTGTGATGGTGAATTGTTTTTCGAAATCTGGGAAAGCTAATATGGGATCATTACATAGAAGATTTTTACAGTATTTAAAAGTATCAACAAATTCTGGGGTGTGGATTACCTTTTCTCCTTTTTCAAGACATTTTGTAAAAGGTTTAGTTATTTTAGAGAATTTTTTTATGAAACGATAATAACCTAAAGACCTAAAAAGCTTTTAATGTCACGATGGGTTTGAGGAATTGGAAAACGTTGTATTGCTTCGATTTTCTTTGGATTGGGCTTAACACCTTGGGGGGTAACAATGTGACCTAAAAATTCTACTGATTTAGACATGAATTCGGATTTATCCAATTAAATTTTGAGATTATGTTTCCGGAATGCTCCGAATACTTCGAATTTATTATAAACATCCAATAAAGCTTTCTTTTCTTCGGAATTTAAATGATCAAGACTAAGGAGTTTTTCAATATTGTTTTTATCTGAATTCACAGGGGGAGATTTAATATCATCACATCATAGGAATCGTAATTTTCAGAAAAAGGTTCGACATCAAGGGGTTCATAAAATTCAACAGATTCAGTTTCTTCAGACATATTGTATATTTCAACAGTAGCATAACCTTTTTGGCATGTACTTATAGAAGCGGGAATAAAAAAATTATCGGTTGACTGATAAGGGATGTAAATGTCTCCATCAGGTGCGTTTACAGGAATTTCTTTAAGAAAGACTTCATATGCATTAATAGAATATCATTTGGAATTGTCATCTGGATGACGATAGTTAATTGGAATATTAACAGACATATCAGGATTACAAAGAGATTGTTCCGAAAAATTAATTGATAAATGGAATTTTTGAAGATCATTAAAACCTATTAAACCATCATAATACTCATAGAAGAATTACGGTGATTTTTTCATTAGAATTAAATTCATTAAAAATTGGAATGTCGGCTTTATACCTGGTTGAAAATGTACCTGCACATGTTTTTAAATCAGTCTTGTCTATGTAAATACAAAAAGGGTAGTTTTGTTCAATTATAGAGGGTCGAATTATAGAAGTTGCGCAGCCGGTATCTATTAGTAATTTCATAGGTGGTTGTTGAATTATAATAAAAGGTAATGCCTTAAGGTGCCCGTATCTCTCGCCGTAAAATGATCAAATTTGTGGTGTTTTTTAGGTACTGAAATCTCGAAAAATAAAACTCGTAGAGCAAAAGTAATATCAAAAATTGAATTATTGATGTTTTGTTTATCCACTTTTACTATTTAAACTTTCCTCAAATAATGTAATAACTTTTAAAATGCATTTATATGACACACATAATTTCGCTATTCTAACCCCACATTTTAACAATTATTTTCACATACTTATAAACAAAAGTGAACAATCTTATATGCAGAACTATGTAAGTTTATGTTATAACAATGTTTACATCTATAGTTGAATTTAAAAAAATACGTATTTTGAAAGATTTCAGTACCTAAAAATTCATTGGATAGATCGCTTTCTGATGTTAAATATTGATTTTACTTCGGTACCTTTGAATATTTGCAGGTGACATGAAATAACATCCTTGTTATTTGGTAAACTCTATATTATTCAGTTCTTAAATGTCTAAAATTATTTATATTTGTAGAAAACACTTTTTCAGGAATACGGCGCCCTTAAAGCGTTAATTTTATACGGTGGTTCTTCTTCGACGAATGCTATTTGGAGTTGTTCTGATTCGTAGCTGAGTGAAAATTTTCATTTTCAGATGTTTCGTTGGCTTCTGGTTCCATTTGTTCTTGGTGGCACCAGTATTGTTCTTCGTTATGGTCCTCTTCATAATATTCAAGTTGTTCTTCCCCATAACCTTCTTCTGTTTGGAAAGGTCTTTCTCCGACGTGGTAGAGTTCTTCAGATGTCCAGTTTCTTGGACCTGTGGGCTGGAAGTGGTTGTATGGTCTTGGTATGGTCTTGGTGTGGTCGCTTTTGATGTAGTCGACATAGGTGTTGGTTTATATTGGGGAACTATACCTTTAGGTTTAAATACATTTTGTGGTTTACCAAAAACTTTACTACCTGTTGGGAATTTTTGTCATTAGCTTTTGAAAATTACTAGATGGATTATAACTATTAAATGATTTACTATAATTTGAAAAATTTTGTTCTTCATTTACTTTATTAATACCAGTTTCTAAAGAATCTAAATTCTGAATTATGATCATAAATTGAAGCATAGGATTTAGAGATCTGGTGAAAGTATCAAGAGCCATTTGTTCGTAATGTTTTGAATAAAATTCTTTTTCTTGATAAGATTTATTGGAATGAACTAATTTGCTTAATAAAAGGCTTTGTAATTCTTGGTACCTTACCCTAAATTTAATAGATCATGGTCTAAACATTTTATGTCTCTCTGATCGCCAAAGTTAACTCACACAACTTCTTTTATTTGTAACAAACTTTGAATTTCAATTCGGGAGCCTACTAGCATTTGTGTTTTACCAGTTAATTTGCCTAAAATCGCTGGATGAATAAAATTATTTAACGCATGTCTATTTGCTTTGTAAAAAACTAACTAACTTATAGCTAAGGTTTTCTAACTAAAATCAACACGTGAGTTTGAATTCAAGTTTTGTATCTTAAATCTAATTGTTCACAATGAACGGCGGGCCTATTGTTCTCAATTGAAAATAGGGATCGTGAGTCAAGTTGCAATTTGGAGGAAAATAATGCTTGACTTACTACTTTTTGGTGTTTTTCGGCCTGGTCCTCTCTCCTACAGTCCTGGGTGGCTTCGGCTTCGGAAGTTAATTTTCCACCTTAAAAGAGCAGCTTCTAATCGATTATCCCACAAGGAATCGATCGGCAGTCTATCACTTTCACTTTTTGTCCGTTTGTGGATTCGCGGCACCTTCAACTTAGAAAAGTTTATTCGAATCACTAATCATAGGTTCGAACGGCACTACTTATCCGTATCCTCTTCGCCAGTTTTGTCTTTGAAATAAAACAATTGTTTTTGAGTAGATGATGTTTAATGCGAAGCGTTATTACGACCAAATACAACTTAAATGAGCTTACAAAAAGATTCTAGATATTTTATAATAAAGGAATTTTAATAAATTAACCTTTTTATTATCTCAACTAGATATGGCAAAAGCTTAACGTTTATATTATGTTTCTTAGAACACCCTGAAGCAAAAATATATAATATACAGGGGACATAACTCTATTACCAGGTGGTCTGTAACCTCCGTGTGAAACACCCTGTATCGCAGTTAATTAATGCTGTTTTCCAAATCAAATATGAATCGTTTTCGGAAAATAGAATTTTCTCATATTGACGAAGAAATAAGAACCTAGGTAGGCTAGAGTACGTAAAAAATTTGTTCATATATCCCTCTAAATCTTATAACACAAACTTATCACATTTCTTAAGCAAATCAAATCCTAATCAAAATTTTATAATATAATATAAAACTACCCGCAGTTTATCCGATAAAATTCAGAGCTCTCTCGATATAACCTATTAATATACTTTTATTTATCTCCTAGTTCCCCTAGCAATTAAAGTAAACGGACTTTTTTGTTCACATATAAAATATTCAATTTAAACAAAAATATTGTAAAATGACATCTGGTAATATATTGCGAATTAATTTATTAATAATATTTAATTTTCATTGAAAATAATTGAATTTATTGCCTTAACAAATACCAATTAAAGTTACATTTTATTAGATATATATTTTTTAATATTAACTACGCCCTCGTGATTTTGTGTCCAAATGTTTCTCTTCAAATTGCACCACGAATTCACAAGTGATAAGCGAAGATACATTAGGCTAAACAATACTTTAGCAGTATTATGTACAAATCAAATACTAACATAGTACGTTAACGGTTTGAATAGTTTATTCGCCGATATCGAATAATATGTAGAAATTTGGTTATGCCATTGTAATGAAGTGATTTTTAACTGCCCCGAATGCATTTATTTTATTGTTAAAATAGTCCGTTAAACCAGTTTGCTAGTATCCGCGTTGAGAGCCTGTCGACGCTCGGACTCCAGCCGACGCGAAGAGTGGTGACGCACACGGTTGCCTTGATTACGTGTGTCGATCCTAACTACGCGTTCAGAAGAAGGGGGCAACCCTTTAGTCTGGAACGTAGGCCGTCTCCGTCTTTCTCACCAGACCTGTATTCTGGCGTGGTGACGCACACGGTTGCCTTGATCACGTGTGTCGATCCTAACTACGCGTTCAGAGGAAGGAGGCAACCCTTTAGTCTGAAACGTAGGCCGTCTCCGTCTTTCTCACTAGACCAGTATTCCGCCGTGGTGACGCACACGGTTGCCTTGGTCACGTGTGTCGAACCTAACTACGCCTTAAGAGGAAAGAGGTACCTCTTTACTCTGAAACATAGGCCGATCTCCGTTCATCCTACCTGACCTGTTCTCTGTCTGTTTTACGGCGCGGTGACGCACACAGTTGTCTTGATGACGTGTGTCGATCCTAACTGCGCGTTCGGAGGAAGGAGGTTGCCTTAATCGCTTTCTGAAACGTAGGTCGTAAACTGACTTGTCTTGTCATATCTCTTTCAGCGCAACAGTTAGCCGTCCTGCCAGCCTGCCCGAGGGATCATCATCTGTCTGTAATTTGCTATTAATTGTTCTCTTTCAGGAGTGATTGTAGCCAGGTGTATTAATCAATAGTAGTAATTGCTTTTGCTTGTTTGCTTCCTCCCTCGTGGTATTTAGTCCGTAGCTTCCCACCGCTTGTTTACTACCGACCGGCTAACTCAGTAACTCTCTTTCCAGGACCACCAATAACCGCAACCGCAACTGTCCCGCATTTAGCGCTTGTACCCCCGTTTAACTTGTTTTGTTTGCAATTCCGTTTTTAGTTCTAAGTTCTCTAACTGTTTTCCCTAGACCCGCTGGACATATCGTATCTTCACTGTAGCTGCCTGAGTAGTGGTGTTTCTACACTTTAAAACAGAAACTGGCATCCGAGGAACTCGGCCGCCGCACCTCAGGCGTCATAGTGACACCGCGTCGCATCGCAACGCCGCCGAAACGATGTAGGTGCGTCACAACATCTACTGTGACGTTGCCATTTTAAGGAGGCAAAAGCTCTTTGTACGCGACGAAAAATTGAGATTCATATATGGAGGTGACAACGTTGTTTCTCAGTATGCTCTTATAGAATCGGCGCCAGAGGTATATATAAGAACTAAAATATTTTTGTGTGACTATGGAAGTTACATTAGCTCAGACTTTTCTCAGAATTTTTGTTTTTCAACAGTAGATATCATCTTGATTCCAAAACTGATGAAAACAAGAAGAAACGTTGTCGTCTCCAAATTCGGAAGCGGCAACGTTATATGAGAGGTGACAAAGTATGTTTAGTATCTATTTTGGAGATCACAACATACAGTGCATATACAGGGTTAACTATGACTAAGTACAAAAATATTAATCACGTACTCAAGAAGGTCTAAACGACAATAAAAACGCTATTTCAGAATTTTAACTCAATATATAAAAAAAATGGGGCAAAGCTCTTCATTCCTCCGGAAAGTCGGCGCCTATGATAAACATCGATTGAGATGGCTTAGATCCATAGATAAAGCTTACATCTGTCGACAATGTCAAGTATCAAGCGGTAGTTTTTTGCAGCGTTTTTAAATGCAGAAATGATAAAAATTACCATTCTTATTAGTAATAATACCTGATAGATAGGTAACAGTTAATCCAGTTAGCTGTAGTATTTTGCGTTCGTTTTTCATATTTCGTTACAAACTGGCAAACCTACATTTTTATTACAACCACTCACTACCGATAAAATACACTTTCCGTAGGTACAATTAGATAAAATGCCTATTTTATTTTTATCTGACTCTGTAAATGGAATACGTGCGGCGGATGGATCGCATAGGCGGCGTTATATAAGGATTTAATTTAATATCGAATTTTTTTTGCTTTATAAATAAGTTTGAATTTTTTTTCGAGAGTATATCAGGGGACGGAGTCGAGTGGAGTGAAGTCGTGAGCTGATTGGCTCACTCGTCTCGAGCCTATAGAATAAGGCCCTCGAATAGCGAAGGCAGTCGATACTTACCGGTCAGAGTTTAGGCAGATTCTGTAGCAACGGTTCGCTCCTCAAGTAACCTCACAACTAACAATCACAATCTCTAGCCGGCTACGCCTAGCCAGACTGCATTCCGCGCTTTCCGCCATCGTAGTTGAACGAGGTGCGCGAACCGTCTTAAAATGAAACGGTGTCCCTGCGGTCAACCTCGCTTGAGCCACGACCACCCCCCTCCCCCCCCCCCAGACGAGGCCGAGGGCACACCGGTCGTGTCTACCCCACTTCCTCGTAGGAACGTGCCTGTACCGACACAAATTAATTCGTTAGTAGATCTCATCGAGAGCGCCTCCACGGCGAGCCGATAAACGCCTAGTGTGGGAGGCGATCTAGGATAACATGGCGCCCAACTTGATGGCGCTAACCAACGCGAGCTCACGCATTAAATGTACATCAAAGTAGACTATGGGACTACACGCTCGATGAGACGGGCGGTAGTTTCAGAAAATATGACCGAACTCGCTTGGACAATGAAGGACGTGACGCATGAGGTGGCGATTTTAAAAGAAGGAAAGTCGGAAAAGTGAGAGCATAGCGATTTTCAGTTCGGGAGACTATCTGAGGAAGATACGTGAGACTACTTGCGAAGGGCCGAGGAATACATAGACAGCCAACCAGCAGCAGGCGATCATAGACATCGGTCGAAAGTGTGTCCATTTCGGGGACAAACCTCGTCAGACCGAATACTGGCAGGTATCACCGCGACCGGTAGAGACACCGGGGGTATCGATCGGCTGCTTGGATCCTTAGAACCGGAGGATAGACAGAGATATATGGCAATCTTATAACAATATTGCGAGGTGTTGGCCGACGTAGACTATCCCAGCACGACTGCAACGGCACAGCATATTATCCGCCTTAAAGACAGTATCCCTATGCATGCAAAAACATACCGATGCTTAGAGAACAAAAAAAACATCATAAACGAGGAAGCGCGTAAGATGCTCGAGGCGGGGGTGATTCAGAGGAGTACGTCGGAATACAATAGCCCGATAGTCGTAGTACGGAAAAGTGACGGACAGAGCTGGTTTTGTGTTAATTATCTCAACGCTAAAACTCATGTGTTAACCGTGCACCTTCTACCGATTACGGACACGGCCACGGCATGGAACTCGGCCGCGCAACAATCTCCGTACTCGATCTAAAAAGCGGCTACTGGCAGGTGCCCCTGGAGGAGACCAGCATGTACTACCACAGACGGAACTTCGTTTGAATTCTTGGTTATGCCATTTGGTCTCGACGGGGCTCCGGGCACATTTTAAAAACTTACTCCGAAATCCCAGAACAGCATCGCGAACACCTAGCCTTGATATTGGAGCGACTGCAGATACACGAGTTGCGCTGTGCCGCGGAGAAATATCGAATAGCAACCGGGGAATTCGAGTATCTCGGGCATCAGATAACCAGTAAACAGAACGAACCGCAAAACAAATACTTAGTGAAAATACGGGAGTTCTCACCGCTTCCCAACTTGCAGGAACTTCGACAGTTCATTGGAACTGCTAACTGGGTGAGAGGTTACGTACCGAGATAAGCGGAATTAGCATCTCCGTTAACCGATATTGGTTACTAAGCAACGTTTCCGGTGGACGGATTAAACTCAGGTAGCTTTCGAAAAATTCAAAGAAGCCCTAGCTCAACCAATGACGCTTAGTCGACCAGACTCGAATCTGCCGTTGGCGTTACAAACCGACGCAAGTGGAAGTAGCATGGCGGCGGTGGTTTTCCAGCAGGAAAACTGAGGGATCCGACGGTTGATCACGTACGCCTTCGCTAAATTTACGAAAGCGGAAGCTAAATACCACATCAACGAACAGGAGACGCTCGTGGTAGTGTGGGCGGTACGTAAATTCCGAGCGTAACTACAGGGCCGGCCGTTCACCTTGTACATGGATAGTCGGACACTTCTTTGGCTGGAAAAATATCGACGAGAGGACCAAACGTTCACGGTGATATACATACCGGGCCCAAGAAATCACTTCCCGGACTATCCTGTCGAAGAACCCAGAGAAGACCAACCGCTCGATGAAGAATATCAATACCATAAGTTGAACGCCCTCACTGGAACAGATCCGCCCCTACTTGTAGCCGTACAAGCCCAAATCGTGGATGAGACGTGCCAACAAGGTGTGCTGCGGCTTGAAAAGATGTGCCTACAGGGCGCCCCAGAGACCACACGTACCCATTGAATCTTGGCATACCCCGAGTCTAGACGTCGTCGGACCGCTCTACGATGCCCCGGGGTAGGGCCGTTTTTCCGCGGTCCTGATGGACGTCTTTTGTTGATGGGTAGAGGTGAAAGCGATACCAGACACCCATATTGGTATGGGTGTCTGGTCTTGGGACCCTGATCGCATTCCTGGAGGAGTGTTGTGCCCGATTTTGTTACCCACAAGTCGTGATTACTTACGGACGGGGCTCCCTTGTATAGAGGACGCCTGTGGACTAACTATATGACTAAAAATCACATCCAGCTCTACCGCCTGCCTATCACCAACGGGCATTAGAATTACCTGTAGAGCGGCGGGTCCAAGAATTAAAAAAACTGTACGGGATCTTCCCTATGAGCAGCCTGGAGAATAGCAAAAATATGTCCCAGCCGGCTTTTCTGCTCTTAGGACAAGGACCAATGCAGCAACTGGTACGGAACCCAGTACCATATTATTTGGAGTCAATCTAAAATGACCGGGAGAATGGGTCTTACCTACCGAAGCCGCACCACCACGACAACCCCAATACCAGCGTCTAGCCAGAGCCAGACGCAGGCAAGCAAATAATTCCCGGAGCGATTTGGTTATGACCCGAGCTCGACCGGCAGGGCAGTTGCCATTCGGGTCCAAATGGACAGATCCACACCCCATCATCGAGGTGCTGGGTGAGACCGCCTACCAAGTCGACCGGAATGGAAATGCTCAAGCCATCTATCTGGATGACATCCCGCTCCCCGGCTACTGTTAATCCAAGAAGTAGCGGCCCCGGAGGAACCGGCGTCACCACCACCACGGCCTGATAGTCAACCAGCGGAGATGGAGGTTAACCCAGAGGACTGGCCCAGCCAGGGCCAAAATTGGAGGACCTGCTGCAACGGTGGGCTTCTTACCGCACGCTCTAGACCTAGGCGGCGACAGCGATGGGTGCGCCTAGTAATCTATCGCCAACTAGACAACCCGAAACCCCTTCAGTAGTGTTGAGTCTGGTGGGGAAGAAGGACCGTCTGACTCAGAAGCAAACATTTAGCTAAAACCTTTGTAACTAGGTCGTTTGCATTGTATAGAATGTTTCCTTTTTTTATTACTGTTCAGATTGTATCTAGTACAATTTAAATCAATTTTTCATAATGGGGTCATTTGGTATAATCAAATTTTATCTGAATTTGTCAATATCATGGCAGATCTAATAAATTTAAGAATATGTTGAAAAAATTAGGTAAAGTGACTCACAAACAGAGGAGATATTGTCACGGATTTCCCAATCCGTCTTTTTCTTACTGCCAGAAAAACACAATCCGTTAATTAATCACTCCTTTATTAATTACTCAGTACACTATTGAACACTAATAACAACTCAACTAAACACTTATTTAATTAATCGCTATCTAAATCACTTTGATCTAACTAAACACTTCAATTCAGACTGTAATACAAAACTAATACAAGACTAACTAACTCGGCCGTTTATTCTTCTTTTATAGACCCAACGAATGTTCCAGGTATTTTCTAGCATTTCTAGACCCATTTTCTCGAACGACTGGAACGCTTCTCGTCGTTTCCACAATTTTCTAGTAACGCTTCGATTCACAGCATGTTGTTTGTTTACCAGAATGGCGTAGGGGCGATTGGGGCAATCTTAGGCAATTCGCGGTGCCACTGTCGTCGGTTTGGGAGTGAGTGGGGCAAATTCCGTGACAATATATTACACAACCGTCGTTGACGCTTAGTGTAGAGTATGTGTATTTGTTTCTTGTTACGTTGTTTGTGTTTTAATTTGTGTATATAGACAATGACTTCTTTAGACTATGGTTTTGTTAAGGGAGGTTCTGGAAATTTGCTATATGTAGATGTTTTGATAATTATGGATTATTTTAACAGAAATAAGTAGTAACATAAACACATAACTGAGAGGTGTAAAATGGAAAGTTAATCGATGTGCTTATTACTTGTTTTACATTACTTAAATTACTAAACATCATTTATGTATTACTTTTTTATGTAATATTTGTGTAACAGATATATTTTTATATACAAAAGTATTATACATACCTACATTATACCTAATTTTACCATTTAACGTGTTTGGGTATATCTATACGTAATGTTAAGGATTGATGATTTGGAAACCATAAATATGTCATGTCGGCAAAACAATCTGGAGCGAGACGGGCGCGGCCGGCACGTGTGGGTCCACGACACAGTCAAGTGGTAGCTGCCAAAGAAGGCACCTTAATTATTATCATTATCACGTTAATTTATATTTTTATAAAAACAATAAAAGTTGTTCTAACATTTCAGAAGTGGGATCAGGACTTTGATCCAGGTGTTTCTGCAATTTGTGTTAGGTGTTGTTTACTTGTTTGTTGTGTCGTGCCTTGTTGTGTTGTGAAACAAGGACACTCGTCGTCAAATTGGTGAGTAACGCCAAACTGTCATTGCGTTGTCTATCTGCTCTATTTGCTCATTGCTACCTGTTATTTTGTTGTTAATTAATTATTGTGTAATACTGCTTGAAATGAATCGAGATTCTCGAAAGCGTGCGCGAAAACAAGATGCCGCTAGGCGTCGGAGCCGAACCGTCGCTTTAATAATCCCAACGTCGGCGGGACTAGCAACTCCAAATCAGGTCAGAATTGTTTTGTCTGCGGCAAAAGTAATCATAAAGCTGCACAGTGTTTCATGAGAAAAACGTATGATACGGGGACTTAAGAAACTAACAAATATTGTTCATTCTGTAAACGGAATGGTCATAATAAAGATACTTGTTATAAATTAAAATCAAAAACAGGGATGTCAACAAAAATTAATATGATTGACACTGGAGATATGAAATATCATGTGACCGCGAAAATAAATCAGGTTAATGTCCCAGCTTATGTTGACTTTGGAAGTGCGTGCAATGTTATGAAACTTAGTACAGCAGAATCGTTACAGCTGCCTATCGATAAGAATAAACAAACTTTAATGCGTGGTTACGGAGGTGCTGTAGTAGCATCCTTGGGTGAAACAAAAGCTAAATTAAAAATAGATGATGTAGAAAGAGAGGTTCCAATACTTGTCGTGAGCGATTCAAAACAAGATATGGATCTATTAATCGGGCGAACATTTACTGAGTCACCTAACTTGGTTATTGTTAAAACTACCGAAAAGCTGCAATTTCAAGATGATAGTGAAAATACCTTATGACTGCTACCACAGGTATTCGATCAGGAAAACTCTATTTCTAAAGTTCGTCTCATTTGTTCATTAAAAACAAACATTTATCCTGGTATCAACAACCTAGAAGTTTACACTGACTTTAGTAGCGGTAATATCATTCCAAATTATTCCGAACAAGAGAAAAATGGGTGTACAATAATTATACCGCCAACACCCTTTCATGTAACAAATGGCATTGGAATTTTAAAAATTTTGAATGTGAGTAAAATTGTAGGCACATTTGACAAGGGTCACTGTGTGGCACGGGGAATCCCATCTGGGCAGTCACCGACTGAAGTACCTGTAATACCTGAGACTCTATCAAAAGATGTGCAAGAACGCTTAAATAAATTATGTGATAAATACAGCGCTTGTTTTGCAAATTGTAATGCTGAATTGGGGAAAACTAATATTGAAATGGAAATTAACCTAACAAGTACTGAGCCAATTTGTTATCGACCTTACCGATTATCGTACCACGAACGAGCTATAGTGCGTCAAATAGTAGATGACCTATTAACAAATGATATAATTGAACCAACCGTGTCGCCCTATGCAAGCCTAATATTGCTTGTCAAAAGAAAACAGGAGATGTTAGGATGTGCGTCGATTATAGAAAACTGAATGCTATTACAATAAAAGACAAATACCCGTTACCGCGAATAGAAGACCAATTAGAAAGGCTTACCGGAAATACGTGCTTTACCACATTAGACCTAAAATCTGGTTACCATCAGTTAAAAGTAGCAAAGAATAGTAGACCTTATACAGCTTTCGTAACTCCAGATGGTCACTACCAATATAAAAGAGTGCCCTTTGGATTAACTAATGCTCCATCGGTCTTCCAGCGTGCAGTCAATGAAATTTTAGGTCCTGTCAGATTCACATACGCTCTCGCATATTTAGATGATATTCTCATTGTGTCCAAAGGACCTGAACAGTGAACAGGGTTTAGAACGTCTGGAAAATATCTTAAAAATATTTCAGGAAGCTGGATTAACTCTTAACAAACAGAAATGCTCCTTCTTGCGTCCCGAAGTTGAGTATTTAGGATCCGTGATAAGTAATAATGAGATACGACCATCGCAACGAAAAATTGAGGCAGTTTTAAATTTTCCAAGACCAGAAAATGTTCATGCAATACGTCAGTTCGTTGGATTGGCCTCTTATTTCAGAAAATGTATTCGGAATTTTGCACAGAAGGTGAAGCCTCTTACAACTCTAACTAAGTCTAATATGTCCTGGCAATGGGATACTGAACAGGAGACCAGTTTCAATTTGTTGAAAGAGGAACTTAGTTCTGAACCTGTTCTTGCACTGTTTGATCCAGACTATGAGACCCAACTGCATACGGATGCCAGTAAATTAGGCTTAGCTGGTGTACTGCTGCAGAAGCAAGTAAATGGACTATGGAAACCAGTGGGGTACGTTAGCCAACAAACATCAGGCTGCGAAAGTAGATATCACAGCTATGAACTAGAAACATTAGCTGTAGTCACTAGTGTACGCAAATTTCGTAACTTCCTCTATGGGAAGAAATTCACTGTTGTCACTGATTGCAACGCATTAAGATTAACATGGATTAAAAGAGATTTAACACCAAGGATTGGTCGATGGTGGCTCGAATTACAGGAATATGATTTTGATGTCATTTATCGACCAGGAACTCAAATGAAACACGTAGATGCTTTGAGCCGACAACCTATTAGTTACCCTCCACTTGAAATTAATTCTATTAAACAGTCTGATTGGGTGGAATGCGTGCAAGCGCAAGATGATGCGTGTAGTTTAATACGAAATCAAATTAAAGATGGAACAGCAGAAGATTGCTACAGTATAGAAGATAATAAAATTTGTAAAATAGTTAATGGACAGAAGAAAATTTTGATACCAAGAGATGTACGGTGGAGAATTGTAAAACTATATCACGATGATAATGCACACCCAGGGTATAGAAAAACATTAAATTCTATTCAGCAGAAGTTTTGGTTTTCAAAATGACAGAATTTGTATCCAAATATGTAAAATCTTGTATACCATGTCTCTGTGCTAAGAAACCCAGAGGGAAAAGAAGAGGATACCTGTATCCAATACAAAAGTGGAAAAGCCTTTCCATACCTTACATTTAGATCATCTTGGTCCATTTTGTAAAACAGAAAATGGCAATGTGCATATGCTGGTCGTAGTGGACGCATTCACAAAATATACGTGGATCGAAGCTGTGTCAGATACAAGTACACGGAACGTTGTAAAATGTTTGGATTTACTGATAAAAATATTCGGTTCCCCTGTAAGAATTATTACAGATAGAGGAAAATGTTTTACGAGTCAAGAAATGAAAACATTTTGTACCGAAAGAAATATTAAACATGTCCTAAATGCTGTTGCTTGTCCAAGAAGTAATGGACAAGTCGAGCGATTTAACTCCTCCATATTAAATGCCATGATGACAGCGATAGGAGAAGACCATACTGCGTGGGAATCTAAAATCCCAGAAGTGCAGTGCGGAATTAATAGTACGGTAAATGCTACTACCGGGCATGCACCCGCTGATCTATTATTTGGATTTAGACCTAGACTAAAGTATGATGTAGACATTGTTAATAGCGAGCAAATAGATAGACAAATGCAATTAAAAACAATACGTAGTGAGGCGTTACGTAACATAAATAAAAATGCGGAAAAAATGAAAGCCCGTTACGATAAAAATCGCATTGCGGCGAGAACTTATAAAATTGGTGACATGGTCATGTTTGAAAAGACACCGCTAGTGAAGGGTCTTTCCAGTGGGAAATTAGTTCAACGTTATATTGGTCCTCTGCAGGTGGTACGAGTACTTCCCAACGACAGATATAAGGTAAAGCTCTATCCAAAGATAGAAGGCGTTTCCATGGAGTGGTCGCCAGCGACAAACTTAAACTGTTCAGAGCACAAACTATCGAATAACGTGAGTAAACTGTACAATGTTAATTTATTTATTGATATTATTTTTATGAGCTGATTGTATGTTGATTATGTGTTGATTATATTAAGTTATGTACATATTGAGTGGGTGATGCTTAATTGTACCTCTGAACTTAATGTGTTGATTTGTTGAAATGAGAAACGTATTATGTTTAAAAGTTGATTATATTAAGTTATGTACATATTGAGTGGGTGATGCTTAATTGTACCTCTGAACTTAATGTGTTGATTTGTAGAAATGAGAAACGTATTATGTTTAAAAATGTTTGCATAATAGGTGTGAGACGCCTAGTTATTGATTATAAAATATTGTTGAGATTGATATTTTATGACTTCTTGAGTCCATTCGATGTTAGATTTTGCGCACTCCATTTTTCCGTTGAGTCCTTACCACAGTGTGCACTCCGAAAAATTGTTGAGTCCCTTGTGAGCACTCCAATACATTTCGTTGAGTCCTTGTAGTAGTGTGCACTCTAGAAATTAATCTGTTGAGTCCATTTGATAGTATCGTTTGCGCACTCCAATTCGTTTCTGTTGAGTCCTTACAACAGTGTGCACTCCGAAAAATTGTCGAGTCCCTTGTGAGCACTCCAATACATTTCGTTGAGTCCTTGTAGTAGTGTGCACTCTAGAAACCTGTGTTGAGTCCATATTTTGAGCACTCCATGAGCTTGATTTGTTGAGTCCATTTGATAGTGTTCAATTGCTCAAAATAAAATTTAAAAAAATATATTATAGTTTCTATGTATTGATCAAATAGTGATTATTACTCATTTTGTTTCATGTGTTTATTTGGCATTGACATTGGTGGGCCGAGGACGTGCCTAGGTCAGTGAAGGCCGAATGTTAAGGATTGATGATTTGGAAACCATAAATATGTCATGTCGGCAAAACAATCTGGAGCGAGACGGGCGCGGCCGGCACGTGTGGGTCCACGACACAGTCAAGTGGTAGCTGCCAAAGAAGGCACCTTAATTATTATCATTATCACGTTAATTTATATTTTTATAAAAACAATAAAAGTTGTTCTAACAGTAATTATAAGTTATTTAAAATTTCAAGAATATAATACTTACTGCAAAAACAACGCTTTTCATGTTATTGTACCATGTTTGACTCTTCGTTCATACAGGGTGATAAAATTATAAGTATTGGATAAATAATTAAAATATTCAAAGATACCGAAGTCGGTAAAACGAATAATTAATGAGAAAGTGGACTAATCAAGAAATTTATAGACATCTTTGAAACTACGTATTTTTGTAAATAAACTATAGATGTAAATATTGTTATAACATAAACTTACTTAGTACTACATATAAAATTGTTCACTTTTACGTATTTATAAGTATGCAAAATAATTGTTAAAATGTGCTGTTAGAATAGCAAAATAATGTGTATCTACAAACGCTTTTCAAAAGTTATTATTTTATTTGAGGAAAATTTAAATAGTAACAATGAATAAACAAAAAACTCCGCCAAATGCACAAAACTAATTTTAGATTCGTGTTCAACATCCTCGAAAATAGGGAGGCAGGAATTTTTTAATAAAAATTAGAGTTTTACGCTTTAGTAAATAATCATTTTACGGCGATCTTAAAAATTATTTTACATTACTTGTGTTACATGTTAAATATGGTTTAAGATAACGTACCTACATTAAAATTATTTTCACAGGCACATTATCTTCACCGAAAATAAATGGATTGGTCACATATTTCTGCCACAATGTCTTTTCTTTCTCATCTTTTGGCATTATAGTGAATGCTTATTGTTTTCACACTTGTATTTCCACATTTTGGTAGCTACTATACAATACTTACAATATTTATTTTCGCTCATAATTAGATAAAACAGCTGAGCACGTAATGTTTTGACGTAACACCTAGCAACGCCTAACTTTCAAGAGTCAATTTCAACGGCGATTTTAGGGATGAAGGTGGAGGCAGAAAAATCTATTTTTTTGCACATAGGCTTTTCTGATGAAGTACTTTCGATTAATGAAATGAAAAAAATCGAAAATGACATCATTGTGTTAATGTAGCTAGACTACGCCTTCATCATTGTGATAGATTATCATAACGTTCCTTTATACCGTTAATAATATATTCAATAACAAAGCTGATTATGCAAACGATGGCTGAAATTAAGAGAATTATTACCTAATTATGCAGGCTGAGTCACATTTATCTTCAGACCTGAAAGTATGTATTTCTGAATATAAATTGGTTTTTTTCATACGTTTTGAAAAAACTAATATTTTTAAAATTTTCGATCTAGTCATTTTTTGATTGGCTGGAAAAAAAACTTTTCTAATTAATCTAGTGGCCCAATAAAAAATAAAAAGAATTTCTTTATATCTTTGGTAATTTTTATGTTAACGGTTACTTACACAAAATATTTAAGTGGCAATATGTTCCACAACACTTAAGAATACTTATTTCATTCAAATTTGGTAGAGATGTGATGCTAAATTAGAATATATTATTACATTTTTAGATAAAAATACACCTCTTAAAATATCTACATCCTTCTCCATTGTATAAATAATAAATATTACACCACTATGTAAAGCAGAAATACTAATATTTTTAAAATGTTAGTATATGTATTTATTAGTTAGATATTTTAATAACGTTGTAAAGAAATTAGATTTTAATGCTCTACCGCAATTAAGTTACGTAATGTTGAGTACTTATCTATTTACCTTTTTCCTATAATTAAACTTTATCCTTTTGTTGAATTTTTGTTAAACTAGATGGATTTCCTCCTATTCGATAGCCAACGCCCACTGAGATACAGGCTTCTAATTGTTATTTTGTGGAATTATATTTGTGATTTAAGGACTCGTTAAACAAATTCATTTTTTAGAAGGATGCATATTGATCTTAGTATAAACTATTAAAAAAGGGTAGACGGTTGCCCACTTTCATAACGCACATCAGATAAGTTCCTAATTAAAATAAATAAGTTTAGGTTTCTTGTTCCTATACACAGTTTTTATACTCAATTTACTTCAAAGCGGTATAGGGTAGGAAATACGTCATTTAAATTACACTTTGTACTCTAGAAATAGTTTTGGGTAACAAGTAAAAGATATAGCCGTTAAAACATCAAATTTTATTATACTAAATTATTGTATTCCATATATGTCTTTACCGCTATCACCTTCTTATTACAGAAATAATATTTTACTCAGGTTTAATTGCAGTAATAAACAGAAATATTGCTATATCAGGCTCACATTTAGAAGCCTAAAAATTTTCGTATATCATTTAAAGCTCAATAATCGTATTACTACTATAAGTGTTAAATATGAGTTCTACTACCTACAAACCAAAAAGAGCAAGATCGACCCACTCTTTTTATTGATACTCTTGAAGGGCTTTCTAAGGAGTACCAGATGACCTCTCAACACATGAGTAAAGATTTATGACTCTCGTCTTGATGCAATTGGTGTAAGTAATGGACAAAAATTAAGAAATATTACATAAATAATGTTATTTTGTAGTATTTATTTTTCACCATACTTAAAATTCGAGTTGTATATGATCGGTTCCTCGATTTAAAGTATTTTAGTCAACAGGAATATTTACATGATGAATGAGGTAGACATATTCCTTAGGGGACGTATTAGTAGAGCTCATTAGCAATTGTTTAAACTCTAAAAAAAATACTAAGTCCCAGTAGTTTTCGTGTAATTTTAATTTTTGTATTTTTTAAACCCTACCAACTACTGCTCAAATGTTTGTGAAAAATCACTTAAATGTTTATGCATTCATGTGTATGTAACTTGAAAATTTTCCTGAATTATCTTCCAAATCATTCAAACGTGTTTGGTAATTTTACTGGGACTTGATTGGCCTAGTTTATTGGCCACCTTAAATGGAGAAATGTATCTGAATTTCTTAGGTAAACTATTTTACCTGATGAAGTAAAAAATGTACCCCTACCTTAGAACGAAAATGTGATTCATGTACGATGGTGTTTCTCTTCACTTTACAATAAATGTTAAAGCCCATCTGCATGAACAGATTTTGGAATAAAGTTTATTTTAAAAAGTGTTAGTTTTTACCAAAAAAAATAATTACCTACATAAACATTATGCAACAATCTACTTGGTTCTTTTATTTCAGCCTTCGAGATATAAATTGCCCCTTGATCAGGAAAGCTTCAATAAAATTATATTACTCAATAAACTAAAAAAGTAATAAAACATTGAGGTTATAATCAAAACATATGGTTAGACTTGAGTTTAAAAAAAAATAATAAATAAGAAAACTTTTAATTTCAGCCTGGTATAATTTTGCAAAACACTAAGTATAATAAGACTTCTTCATAAAGAAATTCAATAAAAAAATATATTAACCTCCTCAGGAATGGAAACACCTATCTTGAGCCATGCGGCATCCGTCAAAATTGTGTTTATTTGGGTGTTTCAGTATTAAGATTTGAAGCTACAATATCGTCGCAAAAGAACATGAGTAGGTCCCGGACATGACAATAGCGACCACTCATTGGCTGAACGGCTAGGAAAACGTGCACGTCTGAAATCGTCAACAAACGTGAAAAAAAATTATATTAAGAAAATAAAATCGGTAACTCAAACCGATACAATTTTCTTACTTACTTACTTCTTTCCCTTTGAGTTTTTACAGTAGTCGGTTACTAATAATTCTTAAGTTTTGTTTACCAGGAAGTTTTTTCGCACAAAACGAGGACATCAAAACCAAATATTGAATGGAAGTTTCGTGGACTTCATGAAAAGGTTTCTTGCAACTAGTATATTTTTTATTTACTGTAGAAGTTTTCTTTTTGCACAAAACAAGGAAATCAAAATTATTGGATGGAAGTTTCGTGGACTTCATGAAAAGATTATCTGCAACTAATACATTTCTGATTTACTGTAGAAGTTTTTTTTGCACAAAAAAAAATGAATATTGTGTGTGAGAACAGTTTGAAAAAAACATCAGGTTTCTAACCTTTGCCTGCCACAATTGCTAATTGTAACTAAACGGAAATTTGTACGTAAAATCCTAATTTAAACATATTTGTGCAACAAAATGACAAACCAATTTGACTTTAACACATAAAACTTTTGCAAGTTTTACACAAATTAATGTTAAATGTTGTTCCGACAAATAGTAATAACAATATTTTATACTAATTTGGTTTTTCTATAGATACTGCTTCTTCTGCTGGATCGGAATTAAACTACATATATAACATGAACCTGTGTTGGATCTACAGCTCGGACCTAGTTCATTGAGTAAAGAATTTGATTTACCAATATTTGTCTAAATCACACCTTGTTCTTTTAATTTCTCTTAGAACATTTACTTATTATACTGGTAGGTAATTTTAAAGACATTATTTATTTATATCTTTGGGAAGATACTACATAGGTATTTGTATACGAAAGTAGAAAAATGAAAATATATGTGATATATGTCTTAATAAACATGTGTCGTTAAGGAGGCATCTGAAAGCCCAATACCCTACACAGGTAAGTAAGATCCTGTAGATCAATATAGCTTATATGGAGAATAATTATTAGGAGAATACTGTAAGCATATAAAAAGATGAGGAGAGGCTCTCAGGTTTGTACACGCTCTATGAAAAACTTTAACAGACTATGGTAGCTGGGTTAATTTCAAACATTTTTTCTTATATGAACATTAGTCTGACAGTCACCGAGGAGACTCAAGAAACGAGAAACAAATTTAGTTAGAAAAAACCTGAAAGCCTTAGAGCATCAGGGTTGTCATTTCGGGCCCAAGTGTAAAAGCAAGAGTCTGCAGCTTTTAATTTATAGTAATAACAATTTTACGTAGCACTCAACAAACTTGGTATATATTTGTATGATTTTTTTAGATATTCCTAAAAAACTTTGCATTTTTAAATAGTTCCGTTAGTATTTATCTAGAAAAGTAGGTATGACGAGATTTTGGACTGGAAGACGCTAACGACGACCGTGTCAAAGATGTCGATCTTATCGGGGTGAGGCCATATGTTATAAAATGACTTTGAATACAATAATTGCAGAAATCTACCCTGACTCCCCCCGATTTGATTGGTCGTTCAGGACCAAATGCAAAAGGGCCGAAGTCCAAGAACAAAAAAGTGAACAATAATTATGACCTAGAAAAAAACTTACAAATCGACTGTTCATGATCGAGTGCAAAATGTCCGAGGACATTTTGACCTGACATTTTTAGCAGCTGTCTGTTTTTCTAACATATCTCTGGTATTTTATATATTTTTAGGTATTAATAATATTGCGTGAAACTAACTACTCAGTGGACAAAAGCCCCAACCTGCGTTGAATTACACCCACAAAATATACAATTGTTCATTAGCATACCTAGATGTTTGGTATCAGAGAACATACATATGACTTCATTGATAGGAATTGTAGGAGATTTGATTTATATTAGCTTAAAATACCTTTCTAATACAGTAAAAAATATCTCTGGTAGTTCGATGCTTGACCAGTGAAGATTTTGCAGGAGGCGCCATGAGTAACAAACGCAAATAAATATACACTTCAAATAATAAATTTTCATGATTTTAACGTAAAATTCAGACATATACGAGTATGTTAAAGCTAATGGTTAAACCTTAGAGTGAGATAGTAAGTATTGTAAAAAAAATTTCTACTTATGCGTAAAAGCTATTTTATTACTCTTCGGTTGGTTCAGATTTAAATCGCAAACAAAGTTTCACATAAGCTTTATAGTTTGGTAAGATGATGCAATGCCAATGCTCAAAAACGGTGAGCTTATGATGTCAATACACGCAACACTAGCCAAGAAAATCTACTCCTAGCTAAACATAACACTAATATTTTTTTTGGTATAATATGTTTAACTGAAGTTAGATTTAGTAAGGTGATTCTGACAATATGCCAGAAGGTGATATGGTCGTGATTAAAGTCTACTTAAATAAGTATAAATAATATATTAGTACAAAAATGAAAGTAACAAAGTACAAAATTATTGACATATTAAATATTGTTTCTATTTCGTTGCATTTAGGTTAGGATTTATAAAATGAAGCTATAACCAAATTTTTTATTTAGTTACTGTTATTTAAATAGATTTAGATATTTTACCTATAATTGATGAATTAAGCAAAAAAGTAATGGTATAAAATAACAAAGTTATTGATCTTTTCTCAAAATAAAAAAATATTTTATATTTATGGGGATATAAAAAATATTAAAAATAAATTGAGTTATTCTATTTTTTACCTGTATACGGCTTTCTCTAAAACATTTAAAATATTAAAATACGAAGGCACTGCTGAAATATAACAATACGAGTAAGAACCGAAATCAGTATATGAGCGGTCTCAAAGTTACTGAAAACGGGTTCGTCCCCAAAAATCTAGACTGAGAACAACAAGGCCAGATCAAAAAATCTCAGTTAAGACTAGGAATATACAAGTTAATTCTGTTACTGGTAGCGTCCAGTTACCTAGGTCACAGCCTTAACAATTCGGAAAATCACTATAGATCAAATAACAACACCGGCCGTGTAAGCCTCAAAAAAACTATTCCAAATGAACTTGCTTAAATTTCCTCTATAATGACATTTTCTTTTATTTCTGTTATTAAGCGAGACTTAAAAGTGTGTAATACGAAACGTTTTTGATTTCGTGATTTCAATTATATTCTCTCATTTTTCGTGGGTTTTAAAGATAATTTTCTATGTCCTGTTCAACTTAAATTAAAAAACAAACGCAAAAACGTCTTATATGAGTATTTATACACATTATAAAATCACATTAAAATGATCGTCATAACAAAATCTTGTGGCTTTGTCGGAAACAAAATCAGATCTTCGCATTGCACGTTGCCATGCTCTCCTTTGCTTTCGGTCCAGTGACAAACAAATTGTACGACCCACTACTTTATTTTTTTTTTGAACTCATATTGAATTGATTGAATAGGCGCCGACTTAATGAGGACTCTCAGGTCTATGTCTCAAATAAACAATTACCCTGGCTTTTTGCAAAATAATTCAACAAGGACAAATGAAACAAATGACATCGATAATGTCTTAAGTACCTTACATGGCCTATCGCCACTTACTGAATATAATCAAAATTACGCTTATTCAAGTCAAAACATAACGATGCAGTGTTGCCAGCAGTCTGCTAAAGAATTATCAGATTTTCACAAAAAAATATTTTAAAATCTTCTTAAAATATCAAATTTTATTATAAATTACTCAATAATAAATATTATCATTATTTTATAAAAACCATAATAAAACTACTATAAATAAATAAAACTGTACAAAAATCAACTAAAAAATGATGACCTAGCATGCATTTTTTGGGGATATATATAATGAATATATTTTTTAATAATGTATTAATTTTGCTAATAGAATTTCATAATTATAATTAATAACTATAATTATTAATATGCGTAGGTACATGTTGACTTGTTACTGTGTGTTATATTATTTATAACATATTTGATAACTTTCCATATATGATGAAAACTGCCATATATGATCTGTCTTGTCACAAGTCGGAGCGAAAAAATACAGTGTTCCATTTGAGTCAAGAAATAATAACGGCAAGAATAAAACGCATGGTGTAATAATTTTATATTCACGGCTATACCATAATTTATCGCCGTCTAAGTAGTTTACGAATACCAAAAATCAATATATAGCGGTTTTTAGGCTTTCACGGCTGATACTATTTTTTGATATATAATGATTTTTCGGCTGTTATGCCTTGACCTCAGTAACTGTTCGCTGCCAGTAACAGAATTAAAGTGCCCCAGCTTTAGCTGAAATTCTTCGACTTACCCTTGTTGTTCCCGGATTAGGCTCTGTGAGGACAGACCCGCTATCGGGATCCCTGGACTCGCTCATATATTGATTTCGGCTCATGTTGTTGATATTACAACTGTTACGGTCGGAACCGTTTCTCGGATAATGGTGGTCTTCCGAGATATCCTGTAGCCGCCTCGCATCCTATGCTTCCAAGCTTGGCTACTTCTGGGTATAGGAGAAGTTAAATAAAGCGATCCTAAAATTTTCCGTAGTACCTATCAAAAAATTTAATAATATTGGTACAGGGCATCCTATTTAAAATATCGAAGTTGGTGTTGACGTTCGATATAACCAGAAGTGTTGAAGAGTTCTAGATATTTTAGTTGTGTTCCTTAGGAACTTAAAAAAAATTCTACTATTTTACAGATTATTTTTCACCTGTACTTTCGACTTGAAATAAAAAAAAATACTAAACAAATCTATTACAGTGTCAAAATATCAATCAAAGACAACTAAGATATACTGATAAGATTTATTTTTATCATTTGTCATGGTACGCATATTAAGTTTAAAAAAATTAAGTATTTTTGTCTGATAACAAACACTATTGGAGGGTTTTAATTGCTTAAGAACGGTCTAATGTTATTGTCATGTTAAGTGCAAATGTAAAAGTAAATAAATGCGGATGTTATTTGTAATTAAAAATTAAGTGTGTACTTTATGCGCTCCTATCCTATGTGTGTGTGTGTGTGTGTGTACAAGAAATTTTATCATTGTTTCTATTCCAAAATTCCTCTATGTTAAATAATTCATATATTTGAGAAACATTAAAATATAATTACTGTAAAATGTAATTGATAAACCAAGCAAATATAGGTAAAAACTATACTAATTACACTATTATAGGGTAATGACAAAATATTGCAGATTTTAAACAATATCAAAATCTAATAATAAAATACACTTTTTTTAATACATCCCATACATTTTATATAAATGAAAACAAGCTTAAGTTAATAGTTTGAATTAAAAATATAATGAATGTTAAAAAAGTTTGAACATAGACTACCCATTACCATTAAAATAGTATCCATATGTAATGTAATTGTATTTTCAAATTTTTCTTAATTAATTTCAGAATTATTATACATAATAAAAAAGAACTGAATTTATATTTGAAAATTAGAAAAGAAATAAGCCGTTTTATAATTCTAAAAATATGTTATTTTACATCTTATGAAAATAATTCATGGCATCATATTTTTTATGAATCCGAAAACATACTTCAAAGCAAAGCAAATAACCGACAAAACCTTGTATAACCTAGCTACTTGTATAATAAATGCTAAAAAATGTATATAAACTTATAAATTCACTGTTTTAATGTGTGGATAAAATTATGCTTACCTATGTGATTTTTGTAAAGAAACTGTGCACAAAATATTTCACTAAATATCTAGGAATACTGAAACGCGCAAAAGGTTAGCATCCTAATATGTACTTCATCCTCCAATCAGCATTAAAGATTTCTTACCAATTAGGATTAAGCTAAAGGAGAAATGATTTTGATGAGTTGCGCAAAATGAACGGATAAACTTATGGATATACATGTATGAGGTTGATAGTTTTCAAAATTAAAATAAGTTATATGCCCTATTCGAAATTTCAAAATAAAGGAACAGCAGGTCTTCAAAGAAAGGAGGTTGAAACAGATTATTTCCAAATATTAATAATAATAGTTTATACTTTAATAGCTTATTGACAGCTTTATATACAGAGGTATATGTGGTGTCACAATTATAAATGTATTTCAGTAGTGTATTGTATAAATTCTTGTATACTATAGAACCAGTGATCTTATAAATAACGTTTCATAAAATTCTTAAACTTCTATAGACATTCATGTTATTTAAATTAATTAACAATACAAGTATTATCAACATTATACAAATGCAGATTTAATTTGTTATTTTTTGTTGTGTTAATTCTTGAATAATTTACTGAGAATGAGATCCTCAGCATGTCTGGTGTTATAGTTATAATTATTGTAAAGTATTTTAAGCAGCTATAAATCAATTCTCCTACAATTCCTATCAATGATTTATATTAGCTTAAAATACATTTGCAATACAGTAAAAATAATTAGAAAAGTTAATAATAAAGAGTCTATGGGTAGATATTGTGGGTGTAATTCAACGCTGGTCGGGGCTTTAGTCCGCAGAGTAGTCAGTTTCACACAATATTGTTAATACCTAAAAATATATATATAATATAATAATGTTTCTAGAATAAAAAGGCAAGGCAAATGACGGATTTTCAGGTCTCCAAATAAAGGTTTACAATGGATATAAAAATTACCTCGAAAATTATTAGGTATACTTATATGTTTCAGAAATTATCAAGGAAAAATTACCCACTGAGATCCTAGATGAAATGTCATTCCAGAGGCGTTTGTAGTTTTTCGTGTTTTATGCCGATTGTTTGTACAATTTAGCAGTAGCAATTTATTGTAAGTGCATGGGACTCGGGCATTTATGAAGGCACTGTATAAGGTGTCTGTAAAAGGTTTGGAAAAAACCACATGTTCACGGGCCAAAATAGGATGACCTAAATCAAGTTACCTTAGTCCAAAATTTTACGAGATATAGGGTGTCGAGAAATACAGTACTTTACATGCATTTAAACCGTTTGTGGTAGTATGTTTTCCCAATATTTTACAGACACCCTGTATATTCGAGTTATTGAAAAAAATTAAAAAATCTCCCGATATATTAACTCAATAAAAATGAATCTTTCTAGGATTGCTCAGAATTGTGTTATTCTTGGTCAAAAAATTAATTTTTTTGACCAAGAATGGTCCCATTTCATGGGATTTCGCACGATTCCTTATGATTTTGCACGATTTCTCGTGATTTCGCAGGATTTCTTGGAATTTCGAATGATTTTTTGGGATTTCGCAGGATTTCGCAAGGATTTTGCAAGATTTGTGACAAGATTTCTATGAGTGGTTACCCCCTTGGGAGGAACACAGCGAACGTTATGCAATTGTTTTCATTGTCAGCATAAAATACATTTTTGTAATTTAATGCAATATATAGTGCAAACATTTAGTGTAGTATATAATTTTATTATTCTCAGTTGCAGCTTCTCAAATATTTTGATGAAAATGTCATGATTTATTCATTTGTTCGAAAGACGTAAGTTGTCTGAATTCTTCCCGCAACTATAGCTGTTTTTTTGGAATCTGAAAATTCTTCCAATTTTAGAAGAGTTCGCCCATAGAATTATGAGATTTTTAATTAATGAATAATAATATACGGATTTGAGCGCATTCTGTGAAATACTATGTTTTAGATGTCGGAGTCCATATATTTGGGATTAAATTTTACAGCTTCACTGATCGATATGGTACTTCCAGTCTACAAGGGTATCCAAAGTTAAACAAAGCAATTTCATTGGGGAAGAATGAATGTGCAGCCCATCAGAAGAGAAACAAATAGTTCGAGTTTTGTTTTCCTTTATTTTAAGCTTGTTATAGCGGCAAACCAATCTTGAACTAAATGGAGGATATTTATGTTAGGCTGATAATCCCTTATCGAGATAATAATAATATCGTCTGCAAAGAGTATGCAGTGATTATCAATCGCCTGGGGTAGATTATTTATATAAATGAGGACAAAAATGGGTCCTAGTATGGATCCCTGAGGAACACTATTTGTCGCCGTTAATAATGTTAGAATCCACCTCGTACCAAACGACACACTGCTTCCTATTTGAAAGATAGGATTAGATCTTATTCCATAATGTTCAAGTTTATAACACGCAGTTAAATCGTACATTACTGCTTGAGTAGTAAAACCATTATCGATACCATTAACCACTTCCCTAATCAAGTTACTAAGAGCTTTTATTGTTGTTCTGAATTTACAAGGCCTTAAATGATAACCAATCCTGTTCTTATTTAGTAAACAAAAATCTATTTTTTAAATAAATTGCATTATTATGCTTATTGCGCATATTTTTTCAATCTAGTTTGAATATTATACTCCAATAAAGTCAAGATAAATGAAGCAATGCAATTGCTGGCCAGATTGAGTCTACTTGAGGCAAATAGAGATATTTCCGATATATATTTATATAACAACGTCAGCCCTTTTGTATGAGGTATATGCCCACAGTCATAAATGAAAATAAGTTGAGTGCAATGATCTGGTTTATCAGGGTCGAAATTTTCTTACTTATCAGTACTTAAATTTAAAATTACATTATCCAAACATATCGAGGAGGTCATAGTAATCCTAGTAGCGACATTAAACACATGACAAACCATAGATATTCGAGATATTAACAATTTCATAATAGGAAGTTTTGTTCAGTTCCACATTAAAAACGACCAATATGTATATTTGCAATGTATACAATGAATCAGATCTAATAATATATTTTTGAAAACAATTAAATCGTCGTTACTGGATCTATACATATATTGTAGAAAAGACAGTGGAAGAATTTATAATTTTAGATCCATAAAATTCGGTATGAACTGGAACTGACACGCCATCTAAATTTATTTATTTATTGATCAATTTATGAATAAAAGTTAACGTTGTGCTCATGTGCTTCAGGTGAATTGTTGGAAGATTGATCTGCATTTCCAGAAGATTTCTGTTTCATCTTTAACTCCTGATTAAGATGTTTACTACAATGGATTGGTTATGTTTTGTTAAGTCCTTTTGTTTTAAAAGCTCTTCTAAGTATTTAACTTTCAATTCATTAACATCAACTGGAGAGCTGTCAAGTGAATAATACTAATAATAATGATAATGATGGATTCAAAAATTTTGAGGACAGGCAATATTAATACAGGTTAACGCATAACGTATTTTAATATTAAAATTGTATTTACTATTTTTAATCAATAATACTTCGTTTTCGACATATAAGGTGTGAAAAGTTAGTTCTTGGTGACGATTTTTAATTAGTTTTTAATTAATATTTCCCAAATGCTAGAAATAAATAAATAGATAGAAATAAATAGAAATAAATGAATGAAATTTGAAACAATCCCATAATTTTTTATATGCTTTTTGAAGATCTGAAAAAAGTCAATACTGTTTGTTTAGGGGTGGGTCCAACAAGGGGGATTTAAAAAATACCTAAACTTTTTTGTGAATACCTTTTTCTGATATTTTCGTATCAAAAATCAAAACTCTAAAGATTTTTACATCAACAGATATACTTGTTGAAATTCAATGTCGGCAACAGTTTATAAATGAAAGAAAAGAAACAATTTTGGCATCAACTAATACTACTATCCATTTAAAGATCACTTTCATCATAAATTACCTAACTGATCACCAAATTGCGCTCACTAAGTATGTTGAACTTACCACCTAAAGATTTTACTTATTTTTTGTTGTAAAAAAGATATTTATTGGCAAATAAAGATTGGCAGTTAATTATTTTGTGAAGTATAATAAAATAATTCTCACTAAGGTAATATAAATAGCAGCCTAACGTCAAACCTAAAATAATAATTTACCAATACATATTGCCCATAAAATACTTCATAACATACCATATAATAATGCTCATTGACAAAATATAATTTCTAAAATTAAGAACACGTAAGTACATACGCGTATAATGAGATCTTTTTTCCTTTTCTTTTTAAATATTTGATAATAAATGTACCTTTGGAAGTCAAACAAATTATTAGTAGGTACTGCGACTTTTGATGATATTATTTAAAAAATAATATTTGGTGATCGTTCTGCCGTTTAGGAAATCATATAAATATATTATGATTGCAGGGCTGCAAAATTTTGGTTCAGTGATATTACAGAATTAAATACATAACTTTATAGGAATATTTAGTATCAATTTTATTTAAGTATTTACTGATGTTAATTATTTTTTGATGGTTAGACCTAATAGGATAAACTACACTATAAGACACATTCTGTACGTGTGCATGTATTGATATACATTTAATGAATCATTGTTGACAATTGATAACAGTATAAAACATAAACACAGATTGCTGTACATGATTTGTTAATTACAGTTGTTAGATATGATATATATACATAGTAGTTAAAAAATTAGCGACTAGCTAAGTTAAGAACCAAAAAATTCAAAAAATATTTGAAAATGTCAAATTTTTTGGTTCTTAACTTAGCTAGTCGCTAATATTTAGCTAACTATATTCAAGTATATTCAAGGTGTTTCATAATGATATGCAAATATTTAAGGAGGTGTTTAAAAAGTAATTTGGTGGGAGTATGGAGGGGATGGTGTTGAATCTCAAAATGGACGACGCTTTTTTTTTCACGAAAACGGTTAAATTTAGAAATTTTCATAGACGTTAACAAATATACTTTATCTTTAAACTAAGAGAATTAATTCAAATTTCTCGCGCTTAGACAATAGCTTCCTAATTCAAAAGCAAATAAAGTAATAGTTCTTTTCATAACTGCAACGAATTGTATTGCTTCTTGTACATTTTTTCTGTTTTCTTTAAATACAAATTTTATAAAGATACTTCTTGTTTATAAACAAATCCTCATGGGTATTATTGTAAACGGCATGTAAAAAGTAAACGTAGAAACGGGAAGGAAGGGGTTATTTTATCTCCCCATTTTTTTCTGATGTACGCCTATGAATGTTTTCTTATGACCACATAAAGTAGAATTTAGTTTAGAATATTTTACTAGTCTTGATATTTTTTCGTAAAATTCTTTATTGTCGAGATAAATTCAATTTTTGTGCATACAACGTTAGAGATAGTCGCAGCATTTCAAATTACGAAAAATCAATTTGTAATGTTCTAAACTGCTCTGAAGTGTTCTAACTTATTTTATACAGTGTGTCTGAACATAGGGATAGCCAGATGTATTATTTTTATACAAAAAAATCTTCTTATCAACGTAAATTTGTTTATTAAGAAAAACAGAAATTTAAGAATCATATTTGTTATTAAACAGAAGATTTATACTAAAATTGAATTGAAATCTGTAATTTTAACATTTTGATTTACTAATTTAACATTTTAATTGTTCTATATGTCCATCTGCCTCCAAAATGCATAAACGAGCAAAAAATAATATCTGATATTTTGAAGAACCTGTGGCCATTGTATAATTTTTTCAGCCGCATTTGTAATATGCCTTTGTTGATCAATATTCTCATTCGATTCGGAATAAACTTCCGTCCTTTATAAATCCCCAAACACTGCAGTCCAATGGACTAAAATCGGAGAAGCGTGGTGGCTACTGAATAGTTGCATCCAGGGTAGCGTTTGAAAAAAAAATCATAATATATAGCAAAAAAACTAACACCCTGTATCTTTAAAGGAGCCAATTTTTATATAGGTAAGTAGGGTTAAATCGTTATATTTTGTCGTCAAAAATACGCAAGCACCTGCTTTTTTGTTACATCCTGTATTCCGGTTACGAGCTTGTTAGCTCTCATCAGTATGCCATAAGTGAGGTAACCGACAAATAGCCCTAGCTATTTTACGTCTGTCTAACCCGACAGAAGGAACTATGAGTACGCGGTGTAGACAAGCTACAATCTAGCGGCCACTAGCTACTCCATACCGGACTGAAAAAACACAAGCTCAAAGCGTTCTAGATCGCAGTAGACACCATTGAAAGCTATCTACCTCGATTTAAAACAGCTGCTGCTATTCGTCGGTTACCTCACCAATGTCATACTGATGAGAACTAATAAGCTAGAAACCGGTATAGGTTTGACGAGTTGCTAGCGAGTGACTTTAGCTGTTTTGCTATAGGTATTTTAGGTGCAATTCAATGCTGGTCGGGGCATTAGCCCGCAGAGTAGTTGTTTCCTGCAATTCCGTGTTTCCAAAGTATCGTATTCTCTAAATAGCGATAGAGGTCGATAGCTTGGAATAGTGTCTACTGCGATCTAGAACGCTTCGTGTCTGTGGCTTTTTGGTCCAGTATAGAGTAGGGAATGGCCGCTAGATGTAGCTTGTCTACACCGTATTACCGATATTATTAGTTATTTAATAAATAAGCGCGGTTTAAACTGTATATTCCGATTTAAATAGTTGTCGCGAGATTTATTATATTTGACAATAAAATTACTCGTATTTTTTCAAGCTGCAAATTAACAATAATAAGTACAAGTAAATAAAATATTTCAATGACATTGGGTTATGCACGTAAAATAGTGTAATCTCTAAATTAGATTAGCGTAGAAACACGTCACGTAGACAAACAAATTTCATTGTCACTCTTGATTATACAAGAAATATCCTTCAAACAAACTTGGCAACTGTCAACACTTTACTTTGACGTTTCAGTCATTCGCGTTTGGCTGCTCAATATAAACTGACTCCAGCGGCAAAAATGATCCGTTTATATAGGTTTTTAGGATTCTAAAAGTTTTCGGCGATCTCGAGAATCAAATAGAATGTGGCAGAGAATATTCCAGAAAACGTCAAAATAAAGGCATCACAAAAATTATAAATTATAACATAAACAGAAACGTAACATTGCCCCCCTCTTAGAACTGATCGTCCCGATCCTGTTGTCCATATGGCCTTCTTGATAAGGTGTCATCTTGGCTTGGGGATTCCTCTGGATCCTGTAGACTACGTCTTGACACGACGGTATAAGGGCTTTCCCACGATTTCTGCAGCTTAGGAGTTCACTCTTGCTTCTTTTTGGATTATACAGCCACACTTTCTCATGCTCTTGAAATCTACTGCTATTGGCACGCAAGTCGTATCTGGTCTTCATTCTATCGCTTTCTATTTTTAGCTTGTCTCGTACTTCTTCATGTGCCATCTTTATTCGATCTTTCAGATGGCTGAGATAATCATCTTAGTTTTCCTCGCGTTGCGGTCGATTCATAATTACATCTATGGGTAGCCGCAATTCTGTGCCGAAAATCACGCTGGCTAGTGTTTTACCCGTGGTCTCATGAATTGCTGCTCGGTAAGCCAGTAAAAATGGAGGAAGGCAGGTATCCCAGTTGGTCTGTTTCTCGTTGACGGCCGTCCTCAGGAAGTTTTCAATGGTACGATTGAATCTTTCCACCATTCCATCTGACTGTGGATGAAGAGATGTAGTTCTGGTTTTGTGGATGCCTAGTAGCCCACAAACATTCTGAAATACTTCAGATTCGAAATTTCTCCCTTGGTCGGAATGGATCTCTCTAGGGACTCCAAACGGCATATCCAATTTTCATATAAAGCTTCGGCTACGGTGACAGCTTCTTGATTAGGTAAGGGATATATTTCTGGCCACTGACTGATGTAGTCCATCACTACCAAAATATAAAGATTTCCACTGTTACTACGAGGAAAAAGTCGAGCTATGTCAATAGCTATTCTCTCGAATGGAGCTCCAACATTGTACTGCTTCATCTGTCCTCGGCTTCGAGTCCTGGGTCCCTTATTAGAAGAAGGTATCACAACGTCGGCTCCATTCTTCCACATCGGACCGACTGCCAAGCCAGTAGAATCGTTCTCTAACTTTATTCAGAGTTTTGTTTATTTCAAAGTGTCCACCGCCGACCCCACTGTGCAGTGCTTGAAGAACTTCTGGAATTCTTTTCTGGGGCAGTACTGTTTGATAAATCTTTTCTTTGCCGTCGGGACTCTCTCAGACTCTCTTTAATAAGCCGTTTTCGATGGCTAAAGAATTCCGTAGCGCCCAGTAGCATTTTAGAGACGGCGATTTATCAGAAATGTCCTGCCATGTGGGTCTGTCCATGTTTTTTATCTTCCATTGGAAAATTGGTCCAAAATCGGGGACAGTGTTTACAGTTTGGAGGGCATGGTCTTCTGGATAGGGCATCAGCATTCCGATGGTTAGATCCTTTCAGGTATTCAATTTTGAAGTCATACTCCTGCAACAGTTGAAGCCATCTTGCCACTTGGCCTTCCGGATTCTTGAACTGTAGTAGCCACTTCAAAGAAGATCGGTCCTCAAGACGAACGGCTGACCATAGAGATACTTATGAAAATGCTTCACATTTTTAACAATGGCAAATAACTATTTTCTGGTTACACAGTAGTTCATTTCTTGCTTAGAGAGGACCTTGCTAAAGTAGGAAATCACTTTTTCGTGCTCGTCTTCAATTTGTGATAATATCCCCTGTAATATACCAAGGGTGAAATAACACACTAATAAATACGTTTCAAATCCCATATATTACTTTAACTAAGACTGATACAAAACGCTCGTATTTCCCATTTTTATATCTACATACAAACATAAAACATATATACAAAAAACGCTAGAGAACTCGCCGGAACAATTACACAACGAGCCAAATAAATTCAACTATACATACATTACATTACCTCCCCCTAAATCTGAAAACAATTTTAAAAATACTGTAAACGTTCAGGTTGTTTTCTCACACGATTTCCTTTTCTAATATCGCTTTCAAAATTTTTTTCAGATTGACCTTGATTTTCAAAAATATCACTTAAACAAATAATCGTCTTTATTTTCTGATCTTATATCTATATAACTTTCCCCCCTTACATTAACACTGTCACTGTCACTAAATGATGCGTTTTCATTATCACTAGGTACATTTTTATTTTTAGAAACAGGTATGTTATCACTTAACCTACTAAATTCTAAAATGTGGTTTAAATGCCGGTGCCATGTGGTATTAAGTTCTGGAATGAAAATTATGTACGTACGAGGACCTATCTTCTTTTTGATTGTACCTCGTATCCAATTTGTTTTTAAACCTCTATAATCTCTTACTAAAACATAATCACCAACTTGAAAATTTGTATGTCTTTTACCCTGATAATATTTCTTTTGAGCGTTCATACTGTTTAAAATTTGTTTAGGAGTATTAGTGGTACCTTGTGATGAATTTTGTTGAGGAACTAATAGATCTAGTATACTACTTAATTTTCGACCTAACATTAATTCTGCAGGGGAAACACCACTTGAACAATGAGGAGTGTTACGATAGTTCATTAAAAATCTATTTACCAATAAATCCAAGTCTTCTGAATTATATCCAGAATTTACTGATTTAATTAAACTATTTTTTATAGTTTTTACAAAATTTTCTGCAGCTCCGTTCGTAGCGGGATGATAAAGAGGACTGTGTTTTAATTCTATACCGTTTAAATTTAGAAAGTTTTTAAATGTTGCTGAAGTAAAACAAGAGGCATTATCAGAAACCAAAACTTTCGGGAAACCAAATCTTTCAAATAAACTGCGTAAAACTTTAATAGATGTAAAGCTACTTGTACTATTTAAAACGAAAGCTTCAGGGCCACTTTGTATAAGCATCTATAATTATTAATATTTGTTTTCCAAAAATAGGTCCTAAATAATCTATATGTATTCTCGACCAAGGTTCGCTTGGATAATCCCAATTAATTAAAGAAGCTTTTGGAGGATTGTTTCTAAAATTATTGCATGAAGAACAAGCATTTACTGTTTTTTCTATGTCACTATTTAATATGGGCCACCATATATAAGAGCGAGCTAAACTTTTAGTTTTTACCATACCCATATGCGTGTTGTGTAACATTTTTAAAATATCACTCTGTAAATTTTCAGGAACTACAACTCGATTACCAAACATTAAACAGTTTTTTACTATTGAAAGTGAATACCTGTTATCAAAATACGGCTTAAATATTTTATCTACCTTTTTTGGCCAACAAGAAAACCTTCTTTAATATAGGATCTTGTAAACTAATTTCTGCAATCATTTTACTGTCAATAGGTATAAATTTATTTTCAAAAACAAAATTTACATACAAAATATCGTTATCGTCATTTTTATCGTCATTTTTTAAAGGCAAACGAGACAAGAATTCTGCAATATGTCATACCCAGACAGCACAGTATATTTATTAGATATTTAGAGGATATCTTCTGTGGATATCCAATATGTCCAATGGATATCAGTGGATGTCTTATCCACATTTTCTGGATATCCAAATGTCCGCCTATATCCAGGATATAGAAAATATCCTATGGATATGTGTGGTGATATACAATGGGTATCCAATATCTATACAATAATATCCAATAGAGATTAATAGGATATCTTTTGCACATAATTTGCATATCCATATCCAACCCTGGTTGCAATTGAGCCACATATAAAGGGTGTTCCTAAATAAGTGTCGCAACAGAAAACTGTAAATTCCTCATGAAAAAAGAAACACTTCTTTCCTCTTCCACTTTTCTCTCCGGGCTTTGATTTTCGAGATACAGGGTGTTAAAACTTAATTTTTTTTTAGGTTTTTGCCATTATCTTAGGAACCGTTTAAACTATTGGACTGATCTTTCGTACATACATTACCACTATTAATAGCTACTTTTTGCACTATTCTCAAATTCATTGAACGTGCCAGTGGTGGAGATTTTAAGGTATCGTAAGGGTTTACCCCTCACTAACTTTTACGCCACTGGAAAAATTGACATTTGACAGGAAATTATGAAGTGCCAATGAATTCTACACAAAGAGTTCTGCTCTAAAGTCGACCGTTTTCAAGAAAAATTGCTTATTGCTTTATGAATAAAAACAAACATTTTACTAACATTTTGAAAATCTTTTGTAATTCAAAAAATAGGTATATAGTCATAATTAACAATTTTAACGCAATTTGACAACACATTAGATTTGAACTAATTTTTTTATCAACTTGGTGAGTAAAATTTACAAAAACTTTGACTACCCTGTTTGTAAAGTTTTGACACCCTGTATCTCGAAAAAAGCCCGGAAGAA
This sequence comes from Monochamus saltuarius, assembly GCA_025584915.1. Lineage (NCBI taxonomy): Eukaryota > Metazoa > Arthropoda > Insecta > Coleoptera > Cerambycidae > Monochamus > Monochamus saltuarius. The sequence continues at coordinate 31,731,269 of CM046727.1, forward strand.
CTTCTGGAATTCTTTTCTGGGGTAGTACTGTTTGATAAATCTTTTCTTTGCCGTCGGGACTCTCCCAGACTCTTTTTAATAGGCCGTTCTCGATGGCTAAAGAATTCCATAGTGCCCAGTAGCTTTTTAGAGACGGTGATTTATCAGAAATATCCTGCCAGGTGGGTCTGTCCATGTGTTTTATCTTCCATTGGAAAATTGGTCCAAAATCCGGGTCTTCACTTTGTTCTTTAGCAATAATTTTATTATCCCAATCATCTGGGCCCTGGATGTTAATTCTTCGGCAAAGAAATTCATCTTCTTCTCGAGTCTCTTGTCGCAGACAGTGCTTACAGTTTGGAGGGCATGGTCTTCTGGATAGGGCGTCAGCATTCCGATGGTTAGATCCTTTCCGGTGTTCAATTTTGAAGTCGTACTCCTGCAACCGTTGAAGCCATCTTGCCACTTGGCCTTCCGGATTCCTGAACTGCAGTAGCCACTTCAAAGAAGCATGATCGGTCCTCAAGACGAACGGCTGACCATAGAGATACTTATGAAAATGCTCCACAGTTTTAACTATGGCAAGCAACTCTCTTCTGGTTACGCAGTAGTTCATTTCTTGCTTAGATAGGACCTTGCTAAAGTAGGAAATCACTTTTTCATGCCCGTTTTCAATTTGTGATAATATTCCTCCAATTCCAGTATTACTAGCATCCGTGTCCACGATGAATGTCTTTCCAGGTTTGGGATATGACAGAATCGGAGAAGAACACAGAGCTTCTTTTAATCTCTGAAAAGCTTGTTGACATTGTTCCGTCCAGATGAAGGGCTGATTGTTTTCTGTGAGCCGATGTAGGGGTTTCGCAATCTCGGCGAAATTTCTCACAAACTTGCGATAGTAAGTGCAAAGTCCCAGGAAACTCCTTAATTCAGGTTTGTCTTTCGGTACTGGCCATTTCCAGATGGTTTCAGTTTTCTCTGGGTCAGTCTTCACTCCATCAGATGAAATAATGTGTCCTAAATACTTGACTTCCTTTTTAAAGAGCATACACTTCTTAGGACTTAACTTGAGCCGAGCCTCTCTCAACTTTTGGAAAACTTCTTGAACATTCTTCAAATGATCTTCAAAGTCTTTGCCAAGTATTATTATGACATCAAGATAAACGAGACAAGTTTTCCAGGTCATTCCTCGTAGAATGGTTTCCATAAGTCTTTCAAAGGTGGCTGGTGCGTTGCAGAGGCCAAAGGGCATGACGTTGAAGTGCCACAACCCTGTTCCAATGGAAAACGCTGTCTTCTCTTTATCATCTGGGTGAAGTTGCACTTGCCAATAGCCACTTTTCAGGTCTAATGTGGAAAACCATTGGGATCCAGACAAGGTATCCAGGGTATCGTCTATTCTTGGCAACGGATAACTGTCCTTTTTAGTGACATCGTTTAGTCTTCTATAATCTACACAAAATCTGGTAGAGCCATCCTTCTTCTTTACCAGAACAACCGGCGAAGTCCATGGACTCTGGGATGGTTCAATGACTCCCTGTTGCTGCATGTCTCTAAGCATCGTCGATACCTCTTCTTGCTTCGCTAAAGGGATACGTCGTGGAGCTTGTTTAATTGGAGTGGTGTTGCCGGTATTTATGCGGTGCTGCACAAGATTAGTCCTTCCGACGTCATCCTCTGTTAACGAGAATACATCCTGGTAGCGCCTCAACAAATCTTCCAATTTTTGGACTTCATCAGCTCGTAATGGGGACTTGAATCGGTTAACAAGGGTCTGCAGGACTTCGGGTAGTTTTTGAATATTTCGAGGTGCTGTTGATGATTCCATATTTCTGAACACCGATGCAACTGTTTGACAAATTCCCAAAGGTTCGCCTTTCTTGATCTGTTGTGGGTAGTCCTTTAGATTTAGCATTCTCACCAATACCAAATTGTTTTTCCTTTCTGTTAATGTCTTTCCGGTTAATATGCCCTTCCTATAGAGGCTGCTCTCTGGTTCTGGTTCTACAATTACAGTTTCTTCAACTGCCGAAGGACTGCTACAAATAGCTTCAATTACTAGTTCTGAACCTGCTGGAAGTTCTATGTCTGCTGACGCTTTCACAGTTCTAATAGGAAGGTTTCTGATTTCAGGAAACTGCATGATGATTTCTTCATCTTTGGTCTTCAATAGTCTTCGTGGAAGGTCCAATACAAAATTATGTTGAGTCATTACATCAAGTCCAATAATGACATCATCGGTTATATCTGCTACTAGGATGTTGTGTTGGAATGTGGTTGCCCCCAGAGTTATTCTAGCTAGATGGATGCCCTTCACTGATATGACTTCTCCATTTGCTGTCTCCAAGATGTAATTCCGGTCTGGCTTTTGTATTCTACAGTGAGCGACGATGTTCGGTCTTACTATGGTGTGACTAGAGCCGGTATCAAGAACCATTTCACAATCCCGTCCGCATATACGCCCTGGTATTACCAAACTCGTTCCATTATTTTGCAGACAGGTCACCTTGATCTTAATAGTTGGTGGGGCTTGGTAGCACCTAGCCAGCTTTCGCCCTTCAAAGCTGACTAGTTGGCGTTTTCCTGGTCCTGACTAGATGTATTCTTAGGGTATCGATTCCTAAGATGCCCTTCAGCTCCACAATTCCAACACTGAATGGGTCTTCTCCTGTTATATACAGTGGAATTAGTACGGTCTTGTTCTTGTTGGAAGTTATTCATTAAATCTTGCAAACTCTTCATAAATCCTTCCAGGTTATTTTCACTTGATCGTTGTTTGCTAGTTTGAAACTTAACTTGCCTTATTCTGCCTTGACTGTTTCTGGAAGCCTGTCGGGCGGCTTCAATTTCCAGTGCCTGGGCCAGAGCTTCAGATATGTTTTTATGTCTGGCTAACCTTAACGCTTGGCTGATCTCGGAGTCTCGCAGGCCATCAATGAAGCTACTTATTGCTAACTGTTCTTGGAATTCTGTCGGTGCGGTGGGGTAAGCTAGCTTCACCATACGTGCTATATCCGCCTCAAATTGCTGCAGATTTTCTTCGAAACGTTGTCTTCGGCCTTTCAGTCGTGCTTGGTAGACGTGTTGCAGATGGGCGTCGCCATACCTCATTTCCAAAGCACCCTTCAGCATTTGATAGTCCTTTTGTTTATCGTCAGCTAGTGTTCTTAATATCTCCATAGCTTCACCCCGCAGAGCAACTATAAGTGATGTGGCTTTTTCTTCTTCTGACCAGTTATTGGCCAAGGCAGCTGCTTCAAATTGTTTTAGGTAAGTGCTCCATGCTACCTTTCCATCGAATGTTGGTGGCTTCACTCTTGACGACGAAAAACGCTGCTCTCAGTCTTAATGGGCTCTTTTGCAGACAATTGAGATTTCAGATTTGAGACTTCACTTTGCAACTTAGTCATATTGTCTTCTACGACCTGGACCTTATCTTGTACCTCATTTCTTAATTGGTTAATTTCCTCTTCCACAGTTTCCTCAAATTCATTGAGTTTAACTTTAATTGCTTCTTCTAACTTCTTATTGTTTTCTTGTAGACTGGTTTTCATTTCGTTTCTTAACTCTTCCTGATTATTTTTCATTTCTTCTAAACTATTTTTCACTTCCTCTTGACTAGTTTTCATTTCCTTTTTCAAGTCTTCCATCATTTCGTCCTGGCTGTTTTTCATATCCTTTAAATTTTCTCCCATTTAGTCTTGACTCTTCTTTATTTCTTCCTTCATGTCTTTCATCATTCCCATTAACTGTTTCAATGTTTCCTCCATTTCAGTCGCTCTTGATCTCGTTACTGGCATTCACTTGTCTACTGCAAACGTCTTCTTTGCGGAACGTCACACTTCTGACACCAATGTAACCTCGAAATTAGGTTATCGTTGAAACACGTCACGTAGACAAATAATCTTTATTTTCACTCTTGATAAATACAAGAAATCTGCTTCAACAAATTCTGTCAAATACTTTACTTTGACGTTTGTCACTCGCGTTTGGCTGTTCAATACAAACTGACTCAGCGGCCGAGAATGATCTGCTTATATAGGTTTTTACAGTTCTCGAAGTTTCTGAGATTTCGAGAACATGCCGAGAAACAAATAGAATATAGCCTGGAATATTCCGGAAAACGTCAAAATAAAGGCATCACAAAAATTGTAAATTCTAACATAAACAGAAACGTAATTTACAAACTAATGAGGTAGGTGAGCTTCAATTATAAATTCTAACGAAAACAGGAACATAATTAATCAACTAAAAAGGTAGGTGAGCTTTCGTAACAGTATCAACGATATCGACTATTTTAATCGAAATGGAATGTAAAGGAAGGAAAAAGAAACTACTACAAAGAAATTACCTTATTACAATGCCAGAAACATGTTCCTGTGTAATTGACACTTACAAATTAACTCCAAATAAGAATTTTCAAGAAAATGTAGAAACTGTTAATGTGCCAACTATAAATGTACCAAACAATATCACATTTTCAAATTATCAACAAAAATTGACCCTATCAAACAAGGTCAATTTAGAAGAATTATCAGAATGATCAAAACATACAGAGAATTTGCAAAGAGACATTGAAAATTAAAAACTTAACACTATGATAAATGAACCTATTCATTGGATTACATACATTTTAATGTTGCTGATTGCGATAATTATCCTAGCCCTTTTTTGGAAGAATATAAGAAGAATTATTCGAAGAAGATCCAGATTCCAGATTCAACCCCAAGAAGAAGTGGATGTCCAACATGGTGCACATACCCCAGAAGTGGCAGAAGTTTCGAACTTTGGCATTTTTTGAGAAAACCCCCAAGTTCTCATCCCAGGGTGGACGAGTTCTTACCAACAATATGCAACCCTTGCACATTACTTCACACATAGTCTATATATATGGGTCAAGTTTATTGTTCAATCAGTTATCGTCAGAGGTAAATACATAATTCATGTCTTTGAAATTATTGTACGCTTCTCTTTAACTCAAACGATACTTTTGTGTTTTTAAGAATAAAAAATTGTTTTTAAAAACCAAACCCCCTCGGCATAAAAGTTATCTCGCGTTACTAATATCAATAGGTAGATCATTAATATATATGAGAAAAAGTATCGGACCTAAAACCGAACCCTGGGGTACACCTGCCTTGACTGGTATTAAGGCTGATTAAAACACACATACTACCTATGTCGTTCAAATATGAATGGAATAACTGAAGTTCTTTACCACGAACTCCATAATATTCCAGTTTAAGAAGTATATTAAGATTAACGCCGGAAGGCCTTGTAGAGGTCAGACATTATAGAGTGTGTAGGTTAAACCTGATCAAGACCCTCAACTTGGTCATCCAAAATTGCTAACAATGCTTTTGCAGTAGAAAGATCCTTCCTGAACCCAAACTGAGATGATTTGTTATATAAAATAGTGGAGAGACAAGTATCTCTAATGACATCGTAACTATATGACTGTTTAATCCAAAGTAGTCAGTGCAAGATGATTTATTCAAGTTTAATATAGCTCGAACTTTATAAATTTGCAAATGTATATGGTATAGATATGTAGCGATATGTAGCGAATGCGGCGAACTATTCACACCCAATTGTGCGAATCGAATCTGTTCTTCTTCGGTGAGTAGGTCGCAAAAACAATCTCATTGGTTACAAAAAAATTAGAAAATAAAAACTATGCGGATATCGGTATTTTAATAAGGCGAAACATTTAATTTAAGAAAAATATTAAATAAGTTGAATATGAAATTAACTAATACTATTCTAACCTCGAAATTAGGTTATCGTTGGAACACGTCACGTAGACAAACAATCTTTATTGCCACTCTTGATAATACAAGAAATATCCTTCAAATCAATTTCACAACTGTCAACGCTTTACTTTGACGTTTCAGGCATTCGCGTTTGGCTGCTCAATATAAACTGATCCAGCGGCCGAAAATGATCTGCTTATATAGGTTTTTACAGTTCTCGAAGTTTCTGAGATCTCGAGAACGTGTCGAGAAACAAATAGAATATAGCCTGGAATATTCCGGAAAACGTCAAAATAAAGGCATCACAAAAATTATAAATTCCAACGTAAACAGGAACACAATTAACAATCCAAAAAGGTAGGTGAGCCTTCGTAACATTGCCCCCCCTCTTAGAACTGATCGTTCCGATCAGGTTACTCCACTATAGAACCTCCTTTAGCTAACGTGCAAGTACTACGCTGTCGACACCATTCTTCTACATCGGTACGACTTCCAAGCCAATAAAATCGTTCTCTGACTTTATTCAAAGTTTTATTTCTTCCTAAATGCACGCCACCTATACCACTATGAAGAGCTTCCAGAACTTCTGGCACTCTTTTTCGGGGTAATACAGTTTGATAAATCCTCTCTTTACCATTAGGACTTTCCAGTACTCTTTTCAATACGCCATTCTGTATTACTAAAGAATCCCATAGGGTCCAGTAATTTTTCAAAGGCGAAGATCTGTTCGAAATGTCTTTCCAGTTGAGTCTATCCAGGTTTTTAATCTTCCACTGATATATATCTCCGAAGTCTGAATCTTCGCTCTGTTCTTTAGCAAGGGTTTTATGATCCCATTCATTCGGGCTCTGCAACTTAGTTCTTTGGCACAAAAATGGGTCCTTTTCTTTCGCTTCACTCAGTTCAGTGGTTAAAGTTACTACGCTACTTTGTACTTCTTCTTCCACTGATGGTTTTGCCTTTTCTATTTCCTCCAACTGAGTTTCTAACTTGCTTTTATTGTTATTTAACTTTCGCAACAACTGATCTTTATGTTTTAATTTTGTCAACAGTTTCTCTTTATGTTTAATCCACTGGGCTTCTTTTTGTTTCATTTGATCTTGAATTAATTTTATCTGCTTGAAGAGTTCGGCATTAGTAGCTTCCAAAGTTTTATTCTGGTTGTTCAGATCAGTTACGGTTTTCTTCTTTTTCTCCAAGTCCTGTCTCAATTTAAATAATTGATTCTTCTGTGTCTCAACATTAGAACTAAGTTGCGGCTGGACTCTTTTGTTGCTGGTTCTCCAGTTGTCTCTTCTCGATTTCGACTGGAAATATTCCTAGAGCACTGATTCCTGAGATGTTCCTTTGCTCCACAGTTCCAACACAGAATGGGTCTTCGTCTACTGTATACCGTAGAATCGGTCCAAACTTGTCCTTTCTGGTAGTTGCCCAATAAATTTCTCAAGTTATTTATCAATCCTTCGTTGTCCTTCTTGGTTTCACGTCGTCCTTGTCTTTCCGTCCTGAATCTTAGTTGTCTTGTTCTGCCTTGACTGCTTCTAGAAGCTTGCCGTGCAGCTTCAATTTCCAAAGCAAGGGCTAGAGCTTCGAATATATTCTTGTGTCTGGCTAATCTTAATGCTTGACTAATTTCGAAATCTAGCAGGCCATCAATGAAGCTACTTATTGCTAACTGTTCTTGGAATTCTGTAGGTGCGGTGGGGTAGGCTAGCTTCACCATACGTGCTATATCCGCCTCAAATTGCTGCAGATTTTCTTCGAAGCGTTGTCTTCGGCCTTTTAGTTGTGCCTGGTAAACGTGTTGTAGATGAGCCTCGCCATACCTCATTTCTAAAGCACTCTTCAGCGTTTGATAGTTCTTTTGTTTATCGTCAGCTAGTGTTCTTAATATCTCCGTAGCTTCACCTCGTAAGGCAACTATTAGTGATGTAGCCTTTTCTTCTTCTGACCAGTTATTTGCCAAGGCAGCTGCCTCAAATTGTTTAAGGTAAGTGCTCCATGACACCTTTCCATCAAATGTGGGTGGTTTAATCCTTGCAGATGGAATGTAACTGTTGTCAGCCTTTACAATCTCCTTCGCGGACCATTGTGACTGTAAATTTGTAACTTTATGCTCTAACTTAATTAGGCTTTCTTCTAAGACTTGGACTTTGACTACTTCAGTTTGTAATTTACTAACACTTTCTTCTACGACCTGAACTTTATCTTGCACTTCATTCCTCAATAGATTAATTTCTTCTTCAACGGTTTCCTCAAACTCTTTGAGATTGATCTTAATTACTTCTTCTAACTTTTTATTTACTTCTTGATAATTTTTCATTTCTTCTAACCTGTTCCTCATTTCCTCTTGACTGTTCTTCATTTCCTCTTGACTGTTTTTCATTTCTCTTTTCAAGTCTTCTTTCATTTCGTCCTGGCTGTTCTTCATTTCATCCTGGCTGTTTTTTATTTCCTTTTTTAAGTTTTCCCCCATTTCGTCTTGATTCTTCTTCATCATTCCCATTAACTGTTTCAATGTTTCCTCCATCTCCGTCGCTTTTGATCTCGTTACTGGCATTCACTTGTCTACTCCAAACACAGACTCCAAACATCTTCTTTGCGGAACGTCGCACTTCTGACACCAATGTAACCTCTAAATTAGGTTATCGTTGAAACACGTCACGTAGACAAACAATCTTTATTGCCACTCTTGATAATACAAGAAATATCCTTCAAATCAATTTCACAACTGTCAACGCTTTACTTTGACGTTTCAGGCATTCGCGTTTGGCTGCTCAATATAAACTGATCCAGCGGCCGAAAATGATCTGCTTATATAGGTTTTTACAGTTCTCGAAGTTTCTGAGATCTCGAGAACGTGTCGAGAAACAAATAGAATATAGCCTGGAATATTCCGGAAAACGTCAAAATAAAGGCATCACAAAAATTATAAATTCCAACGTAAACAGGAACACAATTAACAATCCAAAAAGGTAGGTGAGCCTTCGTAACACTATTAAAACTAAATGAAAATGGAACATTTCGGCCCACCAAAATGCTTATGCATTTTCGGAAGGAGAAACAGGTAAAGGACATAACTTACTGAGCGGTCTTTTAATTATACCATTAGCCAATTGTATGGCAGTCACTCTCGCAACTCCATCACTCCCTGTATATAATCGAGAAATGCGGTCAAGGCGCCATTGCAATGGAGGAATGTTATCGTCTTTGATAAGAACAATCAAACCAATTTCGGGTTTATTAGTGGAAGTTAACCATTTGGTTTTCTGCTGCAATGTAGAGGTGGGCAACTCGATTATTTTTGATGAATCGATTGACACGATTCAATTTGATAAAATGAATCGACTCTTACGATTCGTTCATTTGAACGATGAAATTTAATCCCGAGATCTAATGTTCTAATATATAATTATAGGATCGGTCAGTGGTCGCGCGGTTTAAGGCGTCAGTACTTGAATCGAGATGACTGGATCACTGTAGGTTCGACCCCCGCAGCCGGTAGACCGTATATAAGCTATATTCGTGGCACGAATATAGCTTATATCGATCGAGAGATTGGCACCCTCTCTGCGGGTATGGTAGGGTGGAAGAATGTTGGCTTGGGTCAATGTGAGAGATTGATACCGGTTGGCATTTGACTAACCCCCTAATTAATGAAGTTTTCCAGGTTTCCCTCATTCCTGCACTGAATGGTGGTTAGAACCTACCAACGTAAGTCGTTCCTGGGCGCAAATGCGGCCTGCTTAATAATAATATGCCGCCCCCTCTCCCGCACAAGTCTTCGACTTCTGGGCTAATCCTCGTGATTAGAATGAGGGGTAGAGATATTATTAATATAAATTATAATAATACAATTGTTTGAAAATTTAAATCACTGCAATAATTTATATCATGTGGCAAAGGGCGATTCCTTTGAACGAATTGCTTCTCAAATATTGGACCGATAATACATACTACGATTCATTTCTCGGTTCAAGAATCTTCACAAGGCAAGTGGCGATTCATTTCAACGAGAGTTGCTTCTCAAATATTGGCTCGATACACTACGATTCATTTCGCGACTCGCGAATCCTATGACAAGTGGCGATTCATTTGAACGGAGAGTTGCTGCCTGATGCCATTACATTTCATTTTGGGCCTCGCGACGTGCTCGCGACACAGTGCATGGCGATTCATTTGAAGGAATCGCTTGCCAAATACAGAGTCGATTCACACAATTCTTTTTTAAGAGTCGTTCAAATGAACGACTCGTTCAATCTTTGCCCATCTCTATGGCAATGTATTCAAATACTCTTTTTGCCAGCGACTCCAGAGATCTTGGTGAATTCTTTGGAGCAGCTGCCAGCGAGTTAGGCGATTTAAATTTTCATCGCGTAAATCTAAATCTGGAATAGCGGTAAGTGGTTGTAAAGTGAGAAAATGGCCAGGCGTTAATCCAGAAAAATCATTTGGATTAGAACTAGTCTGTGTTAATGGACGCGAATTAAAAATTGATTGCACTTGACATAAGATAGTGTACAATTCTTCGTAAGTTAATATTTGTTGACCAATTACACGCATTAAATGACTTCATACTTTTCACACCCGCTTCCCACAGACCTCCAAAATTTGGAGCGGACGGTGGAATAAAATGCCGAGAAATAGCTTCACTTGACGCTGCGGAGCGAGCTAAATTTATAAGTTCTTTATTCGCTTTAACAAAACAAGTGCCGTTATCGTTATATAAGTGACAAACACGACCACGACGAGCAATGAATCTGCGCAATGCGGCTAAAAAATAATCTGCGGTTAAATCCGACACCAGTTCAATGTGGATAGCTTTGGTAGACATACAAATAAACAAACAAATGTACGCCTTGTGAGTTTTTGAACCACGAGACTTACTTAAAGTTATAAAAAATGACCTGCATAGTCCACGCCTGAGTGGAAAAATGCTTTACTAGATGAAACACGAGCGGCGTGTAAATTACCCATGACTGGTTGATAAGTTTTAGGATTAACTCTAAAACACCTTGTGCATCGCGATAGTACATGACGTATAGTACGCTTAGGAGAAAAAAGCCAAAAGTTCTGAGAAAGTAAATAATGAACGGTTTGAAGTCCGGGGTGAAAGTATTTTTTCTGTATTTGTTCAATAAGTAGTGTAGCAGGAAACTTATTTTCATAGCTAAGAGAAGCATGTTGCAATCGACCCCCAACTTTAAGAACTTTTTGTTCGTTCATAAAAACACTTAATTTTTGAAAATGTTTAGGTAACTTTAGATTATTATTGATTTCATTCGGAAAGAAAATTAATTGTTCTTGTTTAACTAAAACAAGTAGCGAAGTGTGAAGTTCATGAAAAGAAAGATGGCCAATTATTTTATTTTTCGGAAAGCGACAATTATTGGTAAAACGTAAAATGTAAGTGATAATGCATTGTATAGAATTTAATGACGAATTATTTTTTAATAAAGTATTTAAAAAATTAGTTTCAATTGGTTTTGCAGCGGTTAAAACAATTTTCTTCTTTTCTTCAGAAAATACTACGTGATCACTTATAACATTAAATTTTGACGGGCCATTACTCATTAAATTTTATAAGAAAATCGGGCGCGGCCCACCATAAAGAATTGTTTAAAAGTTCCGAAGGAAAACTTCCTCGAGATGCTATATCTACGGGATTCTGAGAAGATATAACGTGGTGCCAATTTTCGGGATGAATTTTTTCTTGAACATAACTCACACGGTTACTAATAAACGGTTGCCACCTGTGAGGATGAAATTTTATCCAGGCAAGCGCAACAGAAGGGTCAGTCCAGGCGTATATCTTTTCAAAAGAAATAGTTGCATAACAAAACGGCAGCGCACAATTCCAATCTTGGTATGGACATAGTTCTCAAAGGAGCTACTCGCGATTTTGCACAAATAAAATGAGTAGAATAATTGTTTAAGTGAAAAATTCGGAAATATGTTACAGCAGCGTAACCGCGTTCACTAGCGTCACAAAATCCATGAAGTTCAATACATGAATTTTTAAAATATTTGAGATCAATACGGCGAGGTAAATTAAAATTTGAAAGAAGCGCTAATTCTTGTTTATATTTAGTCCATGCGCGAATAATATTTTCAGGAGGAGTATCATCCCAAGAGAGACCGAGTATCCACAGCTGCTGAATTAAATATTTTATTGAAAAGGTTACCGGAGCTAAAAAACCTAACGGGTCAAAAATTCTTGCCAGTTCAGAGAGAATATTACGTTTAGTGCAAGATTTTTCTAGAGGTTTTACATTGTAAGTAAAATTGTCGGATGCTGGTTGCCGGCATAAACCTAAAACTTTAGTAACCTCATCGCGATCAAGCGAAAGCGCAGCAGGATTTATTAATGATAAAGGCAAATGAGATAAAACTTCAGATTTATTCGAAGCCCGTTTATGCAGTTCAAAGCCAGCCGATTTTAGTACAGCGGTAAGTTCTCGTTTCAAAGTTTAGACATCTTCAATAGAAGAACAACCAGCAGCAATATCGTCCACGTAAGTATCGTTTTTTAAAACATTTGCTGCTCTAGGAAATTTTAATTTTTCATCATCGGCTAATTTTAATAAAACGCGCAAGGCTAAATAAGGAGCGGATGATATCCCGTAAGTAACGGTTCGCAAGCGATAGTCTTGGACAAAGTGTTTTTCATCAAATTGCCATAAAATACGCTGATAGTCTTGATGACCAGGTGCGATTAGTATTTGACGATACATTTTTGTTATATCAGCTGTAAGAACTACGGCAGGTAATCTAAAATATAATAAAATTTGCACAATATCTTTTTGTAATTTTGGACCTGTTAAAAGCGTGTCATTGAGCGATATATTATTTATTTTATTGGAAGCGTTAAAAACTATGCGAACAGGAGTAGAAACGCTGTCCGGTTTTATTACACAATGATGCGGTATATAATAAGATTTGTTAGTATCCGTTGGCGTCGATAATAATTCCATGTGATTAAGATTTAATTATTCTTGTATAACTTTAGAATATTCAGCGTATAAAGTAGGATTTTTTATTAAGCGTTTTTCTAGCGAGAAAAATTGATTTAAGGCGATTTCTCTACTACCCGGAAAAGTCGGTTCTTTGACATCACGAAACGGTAATGCAACTGTATATCTACCTTCAGAATTTCTATAAACCGATTGTATAAATTTTGTTTCACAGAGAACGTCTTCTGGCGAAGTTATATTTTTATGCGGAACATTTTCTATTTCCCAAAATTTGCGTAAAATATTATTTAAACGTTGAGTTGAAGAATATGATAAGAACGATTTAATATTTGCGAAATATTATTTTTGTATGGTCCCATTAAAATGTAACCAAATATTGTATTAATAGCTGCAGGTTCATGTTGGTCACCGATAATTTTACCACTCTGTATTATAAAGGAAATACGTCAGCTCCTGATAATAAGTCAATTGATCCTGGTTTGTAAAAATATGGATCGGCGAGATTTAAATTCTTAATATAAGCCCATCTTTGTATAGGTAATTGTGTAGTAGGCATTTCTGAGCAGATTCGGGGTAAAATTATTGTATGCACCTGTATAGATTTGTTATTTGTATCAATGGGTCGAACAGTAAGAGAGATTGAACCAAGGTTAGAGTTTATTTGAGCTTCTTCAATTCCTTGGATTTCAGAGTAATATTTTTCTTTAGGCAATCCCAAACGATTCGCACATTTTTGCGAGATAAAGCTAGTTTGGGAACCGGTATCAATTAATGCCCTAAATTTTTGATAATGTCCACGGACATCAAGAATTTCAATAAGAGAAGTTGAAATTAAAACTGAAGTTGAGGCTTGCAACAAACCAGCTAGCGTTTGAGCCTGAGCCTCTGGTTGAGAAGAAGTCTCATTTACGTTAGATGAAGAAGTACTTGGTGAAATGATATTATTTGAATTAAAAGATTTTTCACGGCGTTCCATGTGTAGAAGAGTGTAGTCTCTTTTTTTTTGCAAATGCGGCAGGATTTAGTAGACTTGCAATTTAAGGTTTTATGTACGTTACTTAAACAATTAACGCATAAATTTTTATCTTTAGCAAAGTGAAAGCGTTCCTGAGTAGTCTTATTATGAAAATCAGGACATTTACACCGCCGAGGAATTACTATTATTAGTTCCTAAAAATGATGTGGAAGCGTGTGCGCGGGAAGTAACATTGGAAAATTTGGTAAAATCATTTTTCTTGAAATTTGATTTAATATTGCGAGAATTTAAGTTAAAAAAAGCGTTGCAATTATTTTCCAAAAAATTAAAAAGATTTTTGTACTTGGGTATATCACTCGAATGACTATGATGTAATTCAAATCTTGTCGCGGTAGCGTGATCAATTTTTTTCAAGAACATATTAGTTAGTATAAAATCCCAGTCATCTACAGGATGATTTAAAATTCTTAGAGCTTCTAGATTTTCTGAAAATATATCTAACAAGTTGCGTAAAGCATGAGGGTATTCTGAATTTAATTTAGTAGCGTTTTCTATGGCCGACCAATGTACTTGTGAAAGCAATCTTTTATTTTTATAACGTTTGACCAGACTATATGCAATTTCATAATTAGCACTAGACATAGGCAGACATTTTACTACACCAAGTGCAGGACCTTCAAGCGATGAAATTAAATAGTTAAATTTTTTAATTGTGGATAAAGTTGAATTATTATGTACTAACGAATCATACATGTCTAAAAATGTGGGAAAAGACTGAATATCTCCCTTAGATTTTATTAGTTCTATTTTTGGCAACTTAATGTGAGTAGGAGTAACCGTAGGTTCATCATTAGTATTTGAATTATTAAACAAAGTTTCATAAGTGAATTTTATTTTATGCAATATTTTCTCAAAGCGAGTCATAACTGCAAGTGCAGATTCAAATTCTTCCTCATCGTTGAACACGATATTGATTAGTGTGTCATGTTGAGCTCTAAATGAACGTTTAATATCTCTAACATCATCCCACATATACTTAAAAATCATTTTTTCATTGGGATCTAAGCTAGCTCGTTCAGCAGCGAGTGATATTTCATCAATTTTTCGAATTTCAACTTGCCGTAAAGCTTTTATTTTCTTGATTTTATCAGCCATGACAGTATGTAAAACGAAAGAAAAGTACGAATGCGAAATATATTTTTTAGCGAAGTAAATATTCGATATGTTTTTAAAAGTATGAAAAGTACGGTTACACTAGTGCGATCAATTCTTTACTCAGTCACAGTAAGCCAACAACTAAAATTATTGTCAAAATTATGGTAAAGCGTCGACTCCGAAATTTAATTAACGTCTGCACATATCAAGACCACACCTCCCCGGTCGCCGGTCGGAACGGTAAAGGAAGTCACGAAGAATAGCTGACCTAGCGAATAGATAAGGCAATATGGCGGGATTGATAATTTAATTGAAATTATATTACTATTAAATGGTTAACACTTATGCAAATAATAAGGAAATTATGTAAAAAATTTGTGCTCGAAGCACCAAAATGTTTAGTAATAGCTTTACTAGAGAAAAATGGACTGTATGCGGGGAGCGCCTTATTAAAATAAATATTAACCGAAAAAATATAAGTTGAAAATAAATTACCAATGAAAAAATATAATATGCGACTCACCGTGATCTTCTTGGTTTCCTATTTAGAGAGGCGCCTCTCGGAGTCTGGAGAACTAAAATGTAGCTTGGTTTCTTGCACTAAATTTGCACTAAAGTCTAAAATTAATTATCTAAAAGTTCATTGAGTTATTATTTACACTTTGGAAATTTGCGAATGTATATGGTATAGATATGTAGCGAATCCGGCGAACTATTCACACCCAATTGTGCGAATCGAATCTGTTCTTCTTCGGTGAGTAGGTCAGTAGAATAGCTATGCCGATCCTGCTCCACAATTCAAGATGGCGACTGGAGCAGGATCGGCATAGCTTTCAGCCGTCTACGTCACAATGTTTGGGAGGGGTTACAAGTGTGTAGATAGATGACGCTAAGCTACTTTAATAGTAATCGTATTATACTCGTGCTGAGCGAAAGTATTTAACACTTGAAGTTTATTGTTTAATCGATTTTCTTCTGATACAATGAGTGGCCAAAAGCGGGTTGTAATTAACTTAGACAATAATAAAACGATTATACTTATGGATCCTGATGGTTGGTTTGAAAAAGCAAGAAAATCAGATTGGATGCAGATGACTAGAGACAGAGCTCGCTGTCAATGAAGAATCAATGATGTCTCATTTATTATAAGTAGTGTTTTAGATAATAATCATCGATCACGTATTTACTATGAAAGGTTTTGTTGCATGTCTATTACTATAAAATAAAGTTTTATTTTCATCACTCTGTATATTATTTTGTGGATACCTAACCTGTTTAGTGTAAGGGCTGTTATAAAAGTATGTGACGCTCAGTTATTTCAATTATTATCAAATTAGAATCGTGCTGAGCGGAAGTGTTATTAACAGAAAATGTTTCACATGTGAAACTAAGGATTATTTTGAAGGTGCTGATGGATCAAAACATGTTCCTAGTTCTTACTTTGATAAAAGTGATTCCAAGTAACTGTTGCGGGTTGTGTTAATTAAAGAATATCTGTATCTTACTTAATTTCATTACTTTTTATTATTTAAAAATTAAACACAGTGACGTTTTAAAATATTTTATTTATTAAAACAATTGAATACAATTCAATTTAGCCTCTTTCTCTTCCACATCTGCAGTTGGTGTGGTTTATCTTCTTGTTAACAGTGCTCTGTTGTCTATCAGCGATATTTTCTCGCTCTCCATCATTTTTGTTTATGTCATGAAGCCCTGATTGATATTTTTGTTGCTGATACAGGCTGGGTCTACTATTTTATCAAATGGTTTTCCAACCGATGTCGTAAGACATGATGGACAATTTAGGAAGGAATAATCGGAACACAGGACAATATATTTGATGGTCTAGATTTTCTAACTAAGCAACGTTTCGATTTATTTTAAATCTTCTTCAGGGTTACAATGGAAGCAACAGATAAGAATTATAAAACAATATTGACAATTTAAAATTTAAAACAAAACAAACGAAAATAGTTGTACATAAATATGAA
The DNA here is from genome assembly GCA_025584915.1 of Monochamus saltuarius. NCBI lineage: Eukaryota > Metazoa > Arthropoda > Insecta > Coleoptera > Cerambycidae > Monochamus > Monochamus saltuarius. The sequence continues at coordinate 31,748,097 of CM046727.1, forward strand.
TAATTTGAAAAAACATTATTAGAATACTATTAATTAAACAACAAAACATTAGATTAAAACATTAATTTAAAAATTTTTTAACACTTTCTTTAAAAAACTTCTTTAAAAGAATTAAAAAATTTAAAAAATTTTGTAGCAACCTTACCTGCCTAGTGAGACAAAAACCAGAGTCAAAAACAATAAAATTATTATTCATCATATAATGAACAAGTCAATAGGAAATGTATTTACTACTTTAGTGATGGACAATTGACAAAATCTGTAACGAATATATACAGATAAATTTGAATTAAATATAAAAAATATATGTATTACTTACCACTGCGTTCCATATTAACAAGAAAGTATATTTTATTGTGTTGAAATAATGATACAGTTATTTATTTGATGAGGGATATATACAGCTAACAGATACAACTTATTAGCCTCTCTACTATATGGAGGGGGTACTAGAGAAATATGGGTGGGTGGGTAAGGTATATATATATATATATATATGCATATATGAGACTTATTTGAACAGTCAGTCTACTATATTCATTTATATTCAACATGGATCTGCAAAAGTTGAACAAAGCAACTTCATATAAAGAAATTAAGAACGTAAAAGATTTAGAAATAAATAAAAGTTTAAAATAGTGAAGCTGAGGTTTAGTAAAACCAAATATGGTGACAGTGTTGTGGCTGAAACTGAAAATTTTTCCTGCTATTTACCAAGAAGATTTTACATGCATTTTGAGAAGGAAGGTATTGAAAACTTTAACGATTCTTTAAGAAGTCGACCTGTATATATGGTTAGTAAAGGAAAAATAATTGATTTAACAACGGGCATTACATTTATCCAAGACGATGCATGAAGAATTCATAAAAGGATTATTAATATGTTATATTCATATGTATTTGTCTACGGGTTTTATATTCCAGACAAATGTATTATTATACCTAGTTATAAAATAAAAATATTTGTATCGAATTAGCAATTTTATTATTCTACCTCGTACATATACTATAAATAAATCCTTGTATACTATCTTCTGCTTCAGTGTATTACCGAAGCATGAAAAATTCATAAAACGAATATTAATATTTTATATTGATATACATTTGAAGTAAACCTTTGTCTACAAGTCTTATATTTCAGGTAAATGTTTTATTGTACCTAGTTAGAAAATAAAAATATTTATATTGAATTAGCAAATTTATTATTCTACCCCGTACATATACTATAAAATACATGATATAGTGAATGTATTGTCATAGTTTTTCTCCTGAAACTTGATCAAACCTTGTATATAGGCAGAATCTAACATTTTACACATATATTGTTATTATATTTCGATATCCTCGTCCAATTAGATAACACATGTAGTCACACAGTCGTGTTCTTTGTCGAGCACATTTAAAAGATGAATTATCACAACCAAAAAATGATTCCATAACTTCTCTTTTAACCGCTAGCCGGACATTCATTACACTGTTGTGCTTTGTCAAGATAACACGGTTTGAGTTCATGTGTGAAAAGTGAAAATGCCGTTGAAGCTGTGAAGTTTAGTGTGTGTTCAGTTACTAGTGAAAACATTATTAATGAAGTTCACATAAACTTCAGAATTATTCCTAGGTAAAACTTTAAACCTAGATACGATAAACTTACTAAAAGTTGTTCATAGGTAAAACTTTAAACATATATGAATAAAAATCATCTAAAATTATTCCTAGATAAAACTGTAAACCTAGATATGATAAACTTACTAAAAGTTGTTCATAGGTAAAACTTTAAACCTATATGAATAAAAATCATCTAAAATTATTAATCCTGTGAAGTTAATCAGCCAAGTCTATGACTGGCGATAATTGCTGAGAGATGTTTTCCTCCTCAGGTGTGGTCGATTTTGGATCAGTTTCAGGTAAAATGTTGAAAAGAAATACGTAGTTCATAGTGAAAAAAACGGAAAATGTTATTTATAATTAATGAAGTTATACTTATCAGAATTATTCATAGATAAAATGATAAATCTATATGAATAACAACCAGCGATAATCATTGAAACTGTGAAGTTAATCACCCCGGCCAATGAATGGCCATATCACTATTTCTCTATATTTATTGTTAATAAATAGATATAGATACTAATTATTCCCAAGATGAAGTTGATTCTAGAACAGTTTATAGGAAAAAAGGACAATAGTAAAAACAATAGTGAACTATTGAAAAAGGAAAGCAAAAAATTATCAATGAAATACAAACTTATATGTATGAATTATTCATAAGTGTAACAGTAAACTCATACGAGTAAAAATCAGCTAAATCAGTTATAGCTGTTAAATTAATCGGCCAAATCTATGAATTGAGTACTTACTTTATATTTTGAAAGGGGATGTTTTCTCCTAAATGAGACAAAGAGAAAGGCTATGTCAGATATATGAGATGAGGTTAAATTTATGTTTCATAGAAAATGACGAAAAGAATTAGTTAATAGCGAAAATAATAATAAACTATTAGAAAAGTAAAGGAGAAAATTGTTAATGACGTAAATATAAACTTAACAGAATTATTCATAGGTATAACAGTAAACCTATCTGATAAGCCGTTAAAGCCGTTAACCAGTCAAATGACAGTATTTATTTTTCTTTAATGTATGGTAAGGAGGATTTTGCTTCCCTAAGTGAGAAAATGATTAATGAAGTTAATATGAACTTAGAATTAATAGTAATAATAATAAAGGTTCATATTTATTTTCTCAAAAATTTTTCAAAAATGTGGTATACAAAAATACTATATAATTATACATGTATATACACATATATACACAATTATTCATAGGTATAACTTTAAACCTATATGAATACAATTAGTTAAAACCGTTTAACTATTAAAATTAGTCAAATAAAGATTTATTTATTTTCTCAAAATTTTACAAAAATGTGGTATACAAAAATACTATATAATTATACATGTATATACACAATTATTCATAGGTATACCTTTAAACCTATATGAATAACAATTAGTTAAAACCGTTTAACTATTAAAATTAGTCAAATAAAGGTTTATTTATTTTCTCAAAATTTTACAAAAATGTGGTATACAAAAATACTATATAATTATACATGTATATACACATATATACACAATTATTCATAGGTATAACTTTAAACCTATATGAATAACAATTAGTTAAAACTATTAAAATTAGTCAAATATTTATTTATTTTCTCGAAATTTTACAAAAATGTGATATACAAAAATACTATATAATTATACATGTATATACACATATATACACAATTATTCATAGGTACAACTTTAAACCTATATGAATAACAATTAGTTAAAACCGTTTAACTATTAAAATTAGTCAAATGACCGTATTTAGTTTGTTTTATATACGGTAAGGAGGATTTTTGGTTTAATTTCAGGAAAAATAGTAAAGATAGATATAATCCTTAGTCTATGAACAGCCATATTTGAGTTCTTCAATATATTGCAAAGATATATTGTATGAACATTTTTGTTTTTCTTCCTTAAATAAGGATGATTCTAGATATGTGTGGTTAGAATCTAACATTACATACCTATTACTGGCATATAATTCTGGAAATATTCCTCTAGATACAAGTTCCTATTGATATATGTAAACTCATTTACATGGGCCTAGGTCCAAAAGTTCAAGTGATTGAAGACAATGTTCTGTAGTTAATCGATTATATTCAACAACATTTTCTGAGTTGATCCTCCCGTCTGCCATACACGCAGCTCCATAATTATTCACAAAACGCACTCTTTATTAATTTTCGCGCCCATAGCTGCATCATCGGTAAAATGCAACTGTAAAAAGTAATATGTACACTTCATATTTTAAATTTGAAAAAATTTTAACGCGACAAAACTGGCATCGCACTTGTCTAGTTGGTAGTGACAACACAGAAATATACATTTTCAAAATTTTCGAAATGGTTCTTTATCCAGTGTACTTAAAAATTTTACAAATGCTTAACGTACTTTTCAATGTCTGCAATTGTAAGAATTTCATCCAATTAAGATATTCTTGCAAATACGACAAGATGGCACTGCACTGCCGTACATTATTTTTGGAAAATACATTTGTTCCAAGTCAGTCGACGGGGAAGATTTAATATCGTATAGGTATGTACGTTCTTTAGCTGCGCTGGTGATTCCTCAGAACACGCCAGCTCTATTAATCAGCATGGTTTTCTTTTTAAGATTATCATTACAAAGCCAAAAGTGCAGCAATTTATTTGCCGCCTTTTAACACTAGATACGTGTTATAGAAGTTTTCCCTGGTGGTTTAGAAACTGTCAACAATTCATCTTTTTTTTATTGAAGTATAAGAAAATTCCATCATATCAAAGTCACTTAAAATGAAACTCTCTTGCATCTGTAAAAGATATATATACCTCCTGCATCTATATTATACATTCAGAAATAGTGGTTACTTTGCCAAAAGAAAAAATATTTACTTTACACTGCAAATGTCAATCCCACTGTCCCGTTTTAAGAGATTCATTTGCTTATAACATTTCTTGCTCTATATACTTAACTCATATAAGTCAACTATCTCTCAATCTTTAATTTTGAATATATTGGATACCGACAAGTTATTAACAAATCGGTTTTAAAGGTTGCATTCTGAATGAAATTCTAGTTTGACTAAGAATAATGTAACTTGGGATTGCTGCGAAGTTTGAAATTATATATAACATTCCTTAGAAAATTTAGCGATAGAAAAGAGAGCTAAGAAATTAGTAATGTTTGTTTTATTGTGTTAACTTCATTAGTTCCTTATTTAGAATACAATCTAAAATCAATATAAATAATATTATTAAAGAGAAAATATAGTATAGAAATTTATATTACAGATATATTGAAATAGTAAACCAGTATTTAACTTCAATTGATTTGTTGAACATCCTGAACTGTGTTTCGCTAATTAAAATAATTAAGAAAGTTGTCGTATTTAGAAATAACAAGTATTACTTAATTTCAACGAATTTAAAGCAATTTTGTATCACATCTGAATCTGTATAAGCCGCTGAATAAAAATATTATGGAAGCTAGTGGAATAAACACTCAAAAAATTGTCAGTTACTATCATACTACTATAATGAGTGCTGCGTAACCCAGCAGTTTCACTCACATTGTGAGTAGTCTAATTTTTTTAGCCTGCTATGGAGTTCTTGAATTGCAAAACAGCGAATATAAATGTCGCTGTAGTAAAGAATGTTCTATTAAAGTAGTAATATTCGTTATAATTACGAGTGTATACAATGCAGTGAATATAACAATAAAATAAATAAATAAAATAAAATTATGCATTTAAGGAACAAATTATATATGTTATTAATAATTTGTGACCGTTTTTTATAATTATATTTGCCCTTGATGGCATTATTGAAAATATGGTGTTGGAAATCCCTATTTGCTCAAATTTTGACAGCTATATACGTAGTATAGTATGAATTCTCAGAAATTATAATACTTTTAAATATTCTCAAATCTTAGTTATAAGGAAATCCAACGACTTTGGATCAAATGATTTAAGTGATTTAAGCTGTGGTACTAGACACACAAGTATGTCAGCAGCTTATATCATAGAAATTAATGTCGAAGGTATTAAAAAAATTTAACTGGATAGCCAAAAAAGTCCGAAATATTTGCTAAAATTTACATACCCATATACGGCATACATTTAATTTTATAGAAATAATTGCTAATGATATGTAAAACAATTGTCAGTCAACTTGTACCTAATTAATTAAACATTATTATAATATCTATACAGATGATATTTATTAAATTGGGAAAGGTTTGCAAAAAAAAATATATTTGGTAAGCTAATAGTTTGACTTTCAAATAAATGGTATAACTAAGCAAAATGCTATATTAAAATAACAAAACGAAAATTGATTATCTTTAAACATCTACATGTGTTATCTAATTGGACGAGGATATCGAAATATAATTACAAGAACAAACGACTTACCTGTAGGAAGTTCGTTCTGAATTATATGAGATATACTCGTCCAATTAGATAGGTCCCACCCTGTGAGCCCTCCCAATTATCAATTTTGCGTTTTAACTTCAACAGTGTAATGAATGTCCGGCTAGCGGTTAAAAGAGAAGTTATGGAATCATTTTTTGGTTGTGATGATTCATCTTTTAAATGTGCTCGACAAAGAACACGACTGTGTGACTACATGTGTTATCTAATTGGACGAGTATATCTCATATAATTCAGAACGAACTTCCTACAGGTAAGTCGTTTGTTCTTGTAATTATTTTATATAAAATTACTGGAAGTGAGTCGTAACGTTTCTATCGGACCGTTTTTGTTGTAAGCATGACCATAGACTTAAACAAGACAATTGCGTTTAGCATTGGTTACTTAAAAAATCTATAAAACAGTGCAACAATAACCACCATAACATTTTGACATCTCATTTAGTTTAAAAATTTTTACTAGGTAACATATACTTTAAAATTTTTTTATATTTGAAATATAAACTATAATCCATTGCATTAATAATATTTTATATTATTCTGAAAAGCTGCTATGTAGCACATATTTTACTTTAATGTTCACGAGAAAATATATTTATAATTAAAAAAATAAATAAATGTTATTTTACTTGTAATCAAAAACTAAATAATTGCAAAATATGCTTTATTGTTTATTAGATATTCAGGTTTGAATTGGTAAAGAAAACAAATGAATAGATAATAATGCTATATATTTTTTAAAAACTATACTACAATACATAATTAAAAAAACAAAATATAATATAAATATATACAAAAAACAAAATATATACAAAAAATAAGATTAAAAAGAGCAGTAATTTAATGAAATTAATAATTAATTATTAATTTCATTAAACTTTGCCGCGATGGCCTAATATTTTTTTCGCGTCTCGTTAGCAGAACGCTCCCTCTTATCGATGGAGCGTTCTTGCTCATCAAGCAGCCGAATCTGTTCCCTGAGGGTCTCTCAGTGTACCCTCAGTGATTTTCTTTCCCCTTTTAACCGCGATATGAAGTCATCGCTGTTTTTAATCTTCTTTTTTATAGCAGTCATCTTTCCATCCATCCGCTGACGGAATTCTGCCCTCCGCTGCATTTCTTCGTTAATTACTCCTATCCACTCTTCGGAATCCGAGAAGGAGGAGCAGGTCGAGGGCGTAGGCGACAGCGAGCGAATGGAAGATGAGGGCCGTCTAATATTTTTCCGAGCCAAACCCAAATTTTTGCCTCTGCAACAAAAAATAACAGATAATAATTCATACATTTTTCGATGATGTCTTTAGACTTTTTTAAAATTATTTTTTGAATATTTACCTAGAAAGAAGTGCAGGAATTTCCCGCGGAGAATTTTGGAATACGTCCGCGTCATCCTCTTGTTCGAAACACTTTCTTTTGGCAGCAGCCACCTTCGATAAACTTGAGCTTGGCTTGCTCGAAGCTTCCAAGGAGGTAATTGTCTTCACCGCCAAATTGAGTTCCTCTATTCTGTAAAAAACGAGAAAATAGTTTAACAAAACGTAGAAAAATATTAGAAAAAAACTTCAGATAAAAATAGTCATTTTTAGAACGGTATAAAAATTATTTGTGAATCAAAGTTAACACTGTTACTTACTAATAGGTTTGTATAAGAATGAATATACTCAACGAATGCAGTATGCTTATATATCAAATTGTTGCAACTTACACAGTAATATGAACATCCGATGAATTCCTTTGAACTACAGGTCACTAACTTTCTGGTGTCAGATAAAATTCAGTTTCATACTTATTCTTTGAGAATTGTAATCCGACACCATTTCCTGCTGAGTTAACAAAAAATGTAATTTGACACCACGTTTTGAAATTTGACACCACGTTTTGAAATTTGACACTGCGTTTTGTAATTTGACACGGCGTTTTGAAATTTGACAGCTTTGTTTTGAAATTTGACACCTTTGTTTTGAAATTTGACACCGCGTTTTGTAATTTGATACCGCGTTTTGTAATTTGACACCTTATTTTGACATTTGACACCTGTGTTTTGAAATTTGACACCGCGTTTTGAAATTTGACACCGCGTTTTGTAATTTAACACCTTATTTTGAAATTTGACACGGCGTTTTGAAATTTGACACCGTGTTATGTAATTTGATTTTTTATTGCAATTTTGGAAAATACTTTTGTTCTATAATTCAAAAAGTAACATTGCAACCCCTCATCCTTATGTAAAATTTTGCGCTACCCCCACCCCCGATTTTCATACTAGTTGTGAAACCAAAATTATACCATCGCTCGATAGCTTTCTCTTTCCTCTTCATAATAAAAAAAATCAACTTTCTATCTCTTACAGTAATCAAGTTATAACGAAAAAACTGTTTAAGGGTGTTTTGTTTTTTTCACCCCTAGCCCTTAAACGCGACGCTTGACGGTGAAGTTTGTATAAACTTTTTTTCTCTACTCGACCTCTAATATGACTTGCTAGAATTTAAAAAAAATTCTACGATTGGTTTCATTTTCAGATTTCAGAAATTTCTTTGAAAATGTCCAAAATTTTGGATGTGTATAGGATCTCTGTTATAGGTTTATTTTTAGGAAAATCTGATACAGGGTCAATTAGGGAATGTCAAATCATGTAAGATTTTTCTATATTAAGCAAAAAAATACGTGACCTTGACATACTACCTATTACGATTTCCAGAAAATAGTATTGGCCAAATTCATCTAATCTATTTCACTTCATACTATATGCTATATACTTTCAATTCATTTTTTTTTTAAATCAAAAAAAAATTTTAAAACCCAAAATTTTTTCAAAAATCATGTTTTTTTTCGAGACAGGTTTTTTCTGATGACAAATTCTGAAAGAGCACCCTCGAAAACATAATGATACACAGTTTCATATTTTCACCTTTTCTATGCAAATAACGTTGACATTTTAAATTTTTTTAGATTTGTACTTTAAGTTAGGCAAACAAATTTTTTCATATCTTCTATGTTTTTAAGATGACTTAAAATCTTATAAAGTTATGTAAAGTGTTCCACCAAGACGTATTCAATAATGCTTAATGTTTCACAGATTCGTTATTCCTCCCACCACGATCATTATAAGCGCTGACTTGATCATTTAGAAAGTATATAAAGCAGTATCCTAGAGTTTTTAACCATATTACAGATATCTGAACTAAATAGAACATTATATTTAAAGATCCTTCGAAAAAGATGACTTCCGACTGCGTGGTAGACATTCAGTGTTTTAAAATTAGTAACAAGAAGGGCGACATCAGATGGGCTGTGAAGGAATTGGGGGTTTATAATGGTAAAATCTCCTACCATTATATATTTAAACCCCCTTTCCTCTTTAATCAGCTGTCACGGGAGCTACAAAAAGAGGCGTATTGGGTAGTCAACTTCCATCATGATATTCCATGGAATGATGGCGACGAATCCCTAGAGGATCTTCCAGAAATTCTTAAGGCAGCAACCCAGGCAGCTGGAATAATATATGTGAAGGGGAATCAGAAGGCTGAATTCCTCAGGAAATATGTAGACAAACCGGTGGTTGAGCTTCTGGAACGTCCGAAATTGAAGCCCATGGTTCCGGAATGTTGGTTCCACAAACTGCAGCATTGCGCATGTGCGTTAGCAAATGTTTACAGTTTATATAATTTTTATTTAGAATTTGCAAAATAAAGAAATAAATTATATATTTTTTTGTTTTATTGTTTTCCCTGTAATATAGTTGCTGCAGTGTATTTTTTAAGAACATATCTTGGTTAAACTCTGAATCAAAATATACAAATAATTTATAAATTTTATATAAGTTTTATTAGGTTACCTGTAATAAAGTTGTTGTGGTGTTATAGTTAAGAACATGTCTTGTTCAAAATAAATGTGAAGGAATAAGTTATATATTTATTAAGCGGTTGAGGTGTTACGTTTAACAATAGCAAATGCAAAAATGCAGATCTGCGCAAGCACCAGCAGGATTGCGCATATAAATGAGTCATCCTATTTAAGAAATCACACAGTTTATATTTACATTTACATACAACTACATTTCAAACATTTCAGTTACAAAGAAAGAGTACCTTTTATTTATTTATTTATTTATTTATTTGCCCAACAGAAAGTCCATTTACAGGGCAACAATTGAACAGTAAATACACATATATAAAAAAAATATAAAATAATAATAAAAAATACAAATACACAATTTAAAACATGAAATAGTACAATATATAAAATTAATTATAATTAAAATAATCTACATCACATGGAGATACCTATATTTCACAATAAATTATAAAATCAACTAAATATCTGTATGGGAATAAAACCGGTTGGCACTTTGTAATAAAGTATTTATATCACAGACATTTATATCACAGTAGCTGGCTAAATTATTAAAATAGTTTAACATCGAGAACATTGGTGACTTAATTAACATATTGGTTCTAGGTACTGAACAAATAAACGTCTTATTCTGCCGAGAGTTTTAGCGAGGCACGTAGAACTTGATTTCATTTAATAATACAGGACTATCAATTGTACCATGTAATAATTTAAATAGGAACCGCAAATAATATAATATTCTGCGGTGCTTTAAAGATTGCATACCAAATGCATTTAATAAGAGAGCTTAACTAGCACCTCTCTCTGGATATAGTCCATGACATTTCAAATGTAAGAATTTTAAAAATTTTCTTTGAATTGTTTCAAATACATGCAGAATAAGACGTATAAATTGGCGAAAACACAAGTGAACAATATTCAACTTTAGATCAGACAAGAGAATTAAATAATGTTTTTAACGCCAACTCATTGGAAAACAGCTTACAATTGCGCAATATAAATCCCAGAGATCTGTTACAACTAGCTACTACATTCTCGATGTGCATTGCGAATGATAAAGTCGAATCAAAAGTAATTCCCAGATCGCGAATAAAATGACACCTTGTAAGTACTATATCATTTATTGCATAATGGAATATAGATGGGGACTTTTTACGTGAGTACGTTACTACTTTGCATTTGGATATATTTAGTGATAAATTATTGACATTGCACCACTCAACCAATTTAGTCAACTGTGACTGCAAATTTAAAGAGTCATCCTCATTACCTATAGAGCTAAACATTTTCAAATCATCTGCATACAAAAGATGTTCGCATCTAATATAATCTGAAAGGTCATTAACAAATAACAAAAACAGTAGTGGGCCGAGATTAGATCCCTGAGGTATTCCCGAAGTAGCAGTATACATATTAGATTTATATCCATTATATGCGACATACTGAAGTCTGTCTTTAAGATAAGATTCAAATAATTTCAACAAGGCCGAACTGAAACCAAATGTTTCGAGCTTAGACAAGAGAGTCGTATGACATATGCGATCAAATGCCTTCGAGAAATCTGTGTACAATACGTCAACCTGTCCTTGATCGTCTAAGACATTAGAAATATATTGAGTCATCACAATTAAGTTGGTCATCGTTGATCTTTGGCTCATAAAACCATGCTGTGAAATAGATATACAATTTTTAACAGCATTATATATACGATTATATACAGACATCTCGAAAAGCTTTGAGAAATTCAGTATTATAGAAATAGGTCTGTAATTATTAAAATAGGCTACATCTCCATCTTTGAACACCGGACATACTCTGCTAAATTTCCAAACAGTCAGGAAAAGTCGATGTAGACAAAATGAGATTAAATATTATTAACAGAGGAACCGCAAAAACATTGGAATAATCTTTAGCGAGAAAACTAGGTACTTGGTCATGACCTGCTGTCATTTTATTTTTCAATTTCCGCAGAGCTTGCTGCACTTCACCCATATTTAAATATGGTATGTTTATACAGGTATTTGAAATGCAACTGATATTAGTATCACAATAAATATCGGTATTATTTGGCAAGTAAACACTGCTAGAATATTCTCGAAAACCATTAACAATCGTGTAAGGGTCACTAACATCTTACCCGGAATTCGTGTTGAACCTTGTTTGCTTTGTACATATGCCCAAAAAGATCTAGGATCATTTATTACTTTTTGCTCTGTGTTCTCAATCTACTTTTTATAAGCATCATTTACTTGCGATTTAATAAGTATACGCAATCTTTTGAAATCATTGAGGTATTGAGTGTCATTATATTTTTTATACTTATTACGATACTTTTCTTTTAATTTTATATTGTTGATAATTTCTGATGTATACCAAAACGGATATTTTTTCCTAGTATTAGAATTATATAATGGTACATGCATATCAAACACAGCATATAACTTATTATAAAAAAAACATACAGGCATCATTAACATTGTTTATGGCATTCAAACATGACCAGTCGATATTAAAGAGAGCATCATACATGGCTGGATAATTTGCCAATCTAAAATTGTACGAGTAAAATTGTTTGGAAATCGATTGTAATCATCTTTTACAGTTCTGAGAGAAATATTTAATGCAGGGTGATGAGCATCTGCATTTATTAAAGGTGCATCATCTCTAAACACTTTAGCAGAACAATTACTTATAATCAAGTCTAAAAGTCTACCATTGGAGTTAACAATATCATTCAGTTGTACAGCGCCCAAAAAAATTAATAAAATTATACATCAGTCGAGATTTATTATCATGTACCTGCTCATTGTTAAAGTAGCTAATATTGAAATCACCTAAGAGTATCACATTTACATTTTTGTTAATTACAAGCTCTAACATATCCAACAGTACCTCATAATCAGCTAGAGGAAAATTAGGTGGGACATAAATGACATAAATGTACAAATAGAAGTAAGATATCATACACTTACAACCAACAACATCAACAGTAGGAAGGCTATCCTTTATATATGACATATTCAGGTTTTCTACAGTGAAGTTATTCCTAATTGCCAGCAGCACTTCGCCACCAGTAGCATGGCCAGTTAAATCTAATCTTCTGTCACTTCGGAAAACAGTATAATCATTAGAGAAATATTCAGAACTTTTAATTTCATTTGACAGCCAAGTCTCTACTAAACAGACACAGTCAAATTCAGCTAAACTAATAGATGAGCAAAAATTATCAACCTTAGACCTTAGTCCACGCGTATTTTGAAAATATATTTTAAAAGGGCTTCTGTTGGGCGAAGTCAGTTTAAAGAGGTTACAATTTTCGGAATGCCAGAAACGTATTTGATTGTCAAGTTGCTTTCTCCTTGGCGAATTCGTTCATTCATTTGACTTTTCACAGATTTATAGTAAGCAATTAGCCTTGGTGTTCTGTCTACAGAAATACGAATTTTCTTATATGATTCGTTATTTCTTAGTCTATTTGCTAAGCGAATTATATTATATACACTCTGGCTATTTTCAAGTTTAACTTTAATTGGTCTTGGAGTCGGCTTAGTTCTATCAAACTTTCCAAGTCTGACAGGAACAATATCTGTGTTAATATTAACAGCTAAATAATTGAAAACATCACCTAGTAATAGCTTTTCTTGATTAATCCGCTCATCCTTATTCGAAGTCAAGATTTCATCAACTCCAAAAAAGATTAAGTTGTATTTTCTCTTTTTTGATTGTGACCTTTTGTGATATATGCCGATCTTGAAAGTATTCTTGAACCGTGTGAAACCTTAGGAGTGGAAAAGTGCAATTCAGTTAATTATCAAAAGCATACACCATTCAGTGTAGCATATTATTGGAAATGTTTATATGATAATAATTTATCAAGACTTAAACTATATCGAGGTGATGATTGCATAAAATGGTTTATTTCAGAACTACAAGATATTGCATTAAATATTGATAGTATCCTTAAAAATTCAAAAGAAATGGAAACTTTATCATTCGAACAAGAAATAAATTATGCTACCGCAACACACTGTCACATAATGCACCAAACCATTTACATCGAGTGATACCAAAGTTCGTGATCATTGTCACTTCAGCTCTAAATACAGAGGTGCTGCTCATCAAGATTGTAATCTAAATTATCAAAACTCATTTAATATACCTGTTGTTTTTCATAATTTAAGCGGTTATGATGCAAATTTTATAATGAAACAATTGGCTACCGGTTTTGTTGTTTGTTGTTTTTCATTTACTAAAACGGTTGAAGGTACTGCTGTACACTTGCGATTCATCGGCTCATTCCGCTTTATGTCTAGTAGTCTTGATAAATTATCTTCCTATTTAGAAAATGAAAAGAAAACCATTGTTAAGGCTTATCGTAACACTGATCAAGAATTTAATTTATTAATAAGAAAGGGTATTTTTCCTTACGATTATATTGATTCGTGGGAAAAACTCACTGAAACATGTTTACCACCAAAAGCGAATTTCTATAGTCAATTGCATGATGAATGTATTAAAGATGAAGATTATCAGCATGCCCTTAATGTTTGGAAAACATTTAACATAAAAACGTTAGGTGATTATTCTGATTTATACTTGAAAAGTGATGTTCTCCTTCTTTCTGATATATTCGAAAATTTTCGACGAACTTGTTTATTAACATATGAATTGGATCCATTACATTTTTATACTGCTCCAGGTTTAGCGTATTATGGAGTACACTTAGAACTTTTAACGGATATCGAAAAACTTATGTTTATTGAGAGTTCCAATAGATATGCAAAAGCAAATAATAAATATATGGGAGATCTCTATGATTCAAGTCAAGAATCCGTATATCTAATGTATTTTGATATAAACAATTTATATGAGGCTGCAATGTCTGAATATTTACCATATGGAAAATTTGAATTTCTGAAAGAGAATGAAATTGAAAATTTAAATATAATAAATATTTCAGACTTATCTACATCAAATTCATAGTGATCTACCTTTAGTTCCACAACACATGACACTACCAGTACCTTCAAGATCAAAATTAAAGAAATTATTACTAACATTGTATCCAAAAAGTAATTGTGTTGTTCATTATAGAAATTTAAAGCTGTATTTGAAGCATAGATTACGTTAAAAGAAAATTAACAGGGTTCTCAGATTCAAACAAGCTGCGTGGTTGAAAAATTATATTGATTTAAACACCACGTTGCGTCAGCAAGCCAAAAATGATTTTGATAAGAATTTTTATAAATTAATGATAAATGCTGTGTACGGCAAATTAATGGAAAACGTACGGAAATATAGAGATGTCCGTATGACCACTAAATGGGACGGCCGTTATGGGGCTCAAAAATATATTGTAAAACCTAATTTCCACAGTTGTAGCATTTTTGATGATGATATGATTATTGTAGAAATGAATAAATTAGAAATTTAATTTAATAAACCTATATACGCAGGATTCTGTGTCCTTTCTGTATGAATTTCACTATGATTATATCTTGCAAAAATTTAAAAATAAAGCAAAACTCCTGTACACAGATACCGATAGCCTAATTTATCAATTGAATGTGCCTGATATTTATGAGTATATTACACTGAAATATACGATATGGAATGCGTTAAGTCCTATTGCGCATCCAAATAAAGGTACCAACCCTAGGAGCAGTTAAAAGGAGGCACATGAAACTCGTACGATATGAATTGTGTTCTTAATTTCCCATTATTTTGTTTGTAAACACGTCAATGGCGTACAGTTTGGCTTCTTCCTTTATCTTGTATCTCAGTGTTTTTCTTTGTGTATTTTTGTGGGTGTTATTGTTGGAACATGTCATGTTTTATAAGGGACTGTAAAATTAACCAGCATATAGCACGAAATAATTCTTCATATACATAATTCAATTCCATTTCAATTCACAATCAGCTAAGCCCCTACTGCTCCGCCATTGGTAGAGGCACAAAACAAAATATGGCGCTGATCGTAAATAATCCAGTCGCGCAGCTTTTAGCGCATTCCAGTCATCATAATATAAAATTACATTTCAGTGGTATATTAAAGAATACAGTCTGAGGTTTGATACATCTGATTATGATCCTCATAATCCATATGGAATAGAACAGAAAAACAAGAAAGTGCCAGGTTTGATGAAAGATGAAAAATATATATAATGGAAAAATCATGCTAGAATTTGTAGGCCTTCGAGCAAAAATGTATGCTTATAAAGTTCATAATAACAAGATAGTTAAAAAGTCAAAGGGTTCTACATCAGCAAGTGTTAAGAAAATTACATTTGAAGATTACAAAAGAACTCTGTTCGATAATGAAATTATTTACAAGCCACAGCATCTAATTAGATCTAAAAAGCATTGTGTTTATACAATTCGACAACATAAGATGATTCTTAACCCTTACGATGATAAAAGAATTTTAAATTCTAAGAGCACAGTTACGAAGTCCTGGGGTTATGAAAGAATTTCAGATGATAACGATAACATTCCAAACAAAAGAATTTGTATTCGATAAAATTATGTGGGGCAATGTCTACTATAAACTGGATAGTGTACTGGTGAGTCAGCAAATTACTGGTATATAAGTTGTAAGCTA
Source organism: Monochamus saltuarius (assembly GCA_025584915.1). Classification (NCBI taxonomy): domain Eukaryota; kingdom Metazoa; phylum Arthropoda; class Insecta; order Coleoptera; family Cerambycidae; genus Monochamus; species Monochamus saltuarius. The sequence goes on from CM046727.1 coordinate 31,764,569, forward strand.
ACAGATCAAAATCAGTTTGTTTTTCATCTCTCCAACGAATAACATGACTATGAAGAATCTGTGTAGTGAGATGCATATTGCTTTGCATTGTGCAACCGTTAAAGTTTACAATAAATTTATCGAACGTTGCATTATCAAGTGCTGTTACAGTGAAGAAAGATACAAGTTATTAAAGAGTATCTTGGAAGAACTGGTAATTCCAGAGGAAGCCTTTAAGTGGTTATCGGAATATGATATAGAACCTCTTTTACAATTCATTGAATTGTTGATGGACAAGAAAATGGAACTTGATGAGTTTATTCACAGCGTGTTGGCGGTGTGTCACAAAGAAGGATATGAATACGTATCCGTTAAACGATTGAATGATATTATTCAAATATTAGATCCCTCAATTAAAATATCACTCAAAATATACTTATTTCAATTGTTAGTAGATGACAAATATTATCCATATCTTGACAATACCACTTTTCCACTAAGAAATATATTAAGTAATTATAAAACCATTGACAAAACGATGGATGAAGCCATGTAAAGCGGCATACTATGCCAGACGCCGTACACTTCGCAAATTGTGCACGCTACAAGAATCTAAAAAGTTGCACTGGAAGTTTCAGCCATCCACAAATTTTCATCATGGTAATATTCTTAAATGGATTGAGGATAATGTACCAAAAGCTGAACAAGATTTAGATGCTTGTTTAGGATGGAGCTGTGGTCCCGATTCCGCCCCATGGCCTTCTACACATTTGTATGATTATAATAGAACTCTTTGTATATTAAATGAAATTAAGAAATAAAATGATTTAAAACACTTTAAGACTTGTTTTTATTTATTAAGTAATATACAATAACAACTTACAATAATAACAAACAATAACTATCATTAATTATATGTTTTATAAAATCCTTACAGTACTAGTTAGAGGACTATATTTAACTAATCTATCATGAAGTATAAGAGCGTAACAACTTGTATTTGAAGGAATATTTTTATTTGTTTCGAATTCTAGTCGAATATCAACTGAACCAGATTTAAGACTTTCATTCTGATGAGAACAATCTATAACAATTAAAGGTGCATATTTCTTGAACTCTGCACGTGTATAAATAGGTTCATTTTCCTTTTCATAATACGATCGTTGAAACTTTGCATACACGTCAAACAAGGTTGCTATCTGATTGTTGTCAAAATTTATATTCAAATTGTCATAAGGAAACATCTCAGAATTAAGATACAGTTTCATATTAATTAAATTACAATGATTAAAGTGACTGAAATTTTTGTTCAATTTATTTTTACGGTTAGTATGGAAACCTACATTTACAAATCTAGGTTTCTCAAGTTGCGACGCCGTATTGATATTCCAGGTGTGACGTTGAGTTTCTTGTAGGAGAGGATACTCATGCAGTTCCCAACCCCTCAAGGGAACTTCCAATTCCTTGTTCCTAGCTACATAGTCAACCAATTTCAATCTTTCCACATCTGACACTGATATATGAGGCATTTTCCACAATACTTTATTTAACACAACTTTAACTGACTCGTTCTCTGCAGAATTTATTATAGCGTTGGTATCCGAATTTAAGCGAATTAACACCAACTCCTGCCTCAAATTTAAAATAATTTTCTTAAAGTCTTCGCAGAATCCGAAAATGGTGGATAAATCGATTAAAACATTAAAATTTCCATGATCGTCAACTATAAGTGACCGTTCGTTGTTATTAAAAAACCATCCACTATTTTGTAGGTATTGAGTATCACTTGTGTTGAATGACACATATCCTTTTAGAATGGAGGTTAGACCTGGATGACGGATGCGATCCATATCCACCCATTTCATATCTGATTTCATCAAATAAAAGCATGACACCGTTATTCACAAATGCAGCAGTTTTGGAGGGTGTATTATCAGTTTTCAGTAATTTACTTTCAATATACAATGAACTTTCACTGGGTAATGTGTAGACATCCTGCTGTTGTATTGGAATGCAAATTTTATCATTATTATTCAAAGACGTAGATGCGTACGGTTTATGAGTATGTTTCTCAGAGTTAATAATAGTGTTGTCAAAATAAGCCCTCTCGTTGACATTTAATATATCCATTTTTATTATCACTTCTTAAAAATTACCTTAAAACCAAGAGATTTGAGAAACTTTTGATTTCTTACTGTTATTGGTTTGATGGTTCGTGTAGAACTGATGGCAGGTTTTAAATATATACCTCCTATATACCTTCGACTACTAGAACCGCCACGTTTGTTGTACCTTATTACCATTGCTCTTATTGATTACGCTTCCTTCAAATGTAGTCTTAATGACACCACCTCTCTTCCGAAATTGATGAGTTCACCATCTTGACTGACTATATTAACAACAATCTGATCGATAAATCGAGTGTTGATGAGTAAATAGACAACGTTATTTGGAGTCTCAACAATTTTGAAACCAGCTGGCACTGTAGGGAAAAATTCGTGAATAACGTGAGCTTACCTGTCATTAATATAGGATCCACCCACAATATTGCATTCTATGCAAATGGTATTTACACTAAAAATATCGACTGGAAAATCTGATACATGGTAACCAAATTTAGCCAATTTTCTTGGTTTAAAACCAAGCAAGTGTCCTATTGAATATTGTTTAGTAAAATCTATGTCCTCACTGCACTTGATTCTACACTTCAGAGTGTTATTGTTAGCTTTAATAGAAATGAGCTTTTGATGCTCCTTAACAATTCCCTCTCTTATGCTGTCATCATTATCATGTCATCTGAAGTCACCTAAGGCTCGTTGTAGATTTTTATTTATTGCATCAATATCATAGTTACCCTCTGGAATTTCAATGTATTTACCCTTGGAACCATAATAAAATTTGTTGTTCTTATTTTTCTCGGTATTTGGAATTGAATTGTAAGCCTCAAAGTTTATTAACCCTAAGACATAGTCTTTACTATCATCTAATATAATTGGAGGAGTATACCTAGAAGTAAGAGTTGAGCTTCTTCCAGACAGTAAAAAAGAATTCGACATCTTCGGTGTCGTGACATATACTATTCAAATACAGCACTGCATTTTTAATTATACAAAAATTTCAGACATAGATGACCACAGTTGAATGTATTAAATGTTTGTAACTGATTATACAATATTTTACACGGTCCATTTGTATTTAGGTAATGTACCAATTCTCGTGGAGGCCTTAAGTTGTCATAGCTATCAAAATATACTGCTTTTTCTCCAGTTTTCTTATATGCAGTCCAGTGTGTCCCAGAGCCTCTTTCATTGTCTAGATGAATAATACCACATTCTTTATAATGCACCCGACGTGGTAAACTATCTCATGAATATGCCTCGAAAATGTTGAATATTTAATTTCTTAGTTAATCTTATTAAATCCAAATTAGTAAGAGCTCGTTTCGGTAATTTTATCAGTAACGCTTGGAAGGTTTTTTGCGTCATAAAAAAAGACCAAAGCCTTGCTTGTAAGGTCTCATGTATAGTCCTTTACCCATAGCTATTTCTTCCATTGCAGCATTGTGACGTTTACTTTCTTCAAGCTTTTGCTTTGCAGCTTTGGCATCATTCACAGTCTTTGCAATTCCTGCTGCTCCACCATCTGAAGCACCAAGCGCACTTAAGCCTGCAAGTAATGGAATTAGTGGTAGAAATCCTCCTGTCTTAGGTATTGGTATTACTCGGGCAGCTTTAATATATTTCTTCTTCTTAACTTTATTAACAGCTTTTAATGCAACTCTAATAGCATCTTTCATATTCTGCACATGTTTAGCTTTTAGCGCTACTCGTGCTTGCTTTGTTACATTTTTAAATGCTAACGATCCACCAACCTTTTTAGATTTCGCTTTAGGTTTACTAGTTTTACTTTTATTTTTTTTAGTTTTTCCGTTAATGCATCCCATTCCTAATTTAACTTTAGCTTTCATTGCTGCTGCCACAGCCAAGGCTGCTGCTAGATGCGTTTGGTGATTTAAATCTCTCCACAGCCTTCTCACCCAAAATTTTATCCGTCGTATGTCGTTGCTCCAAGTTTTTTTCTCTGCTATAAGCCTCGTCGTGTTCTTTACAAGCTTTGTCTAAACCATTAATACCCACATCACGTCTTGCTAATCTCTTCGCAAGTTTTGTACCAGGACCACAAAATTTATATCCTGGAATATGGAGCTCTACTGGTAAATTATTTATAGCAGAGTTCAATATACCGCTGCCAGATTTTCTTGTTATTCTAAGCATTTGGCATCACGAACTACTCACGAATGATGATAATACCAGTATCACATCTGATATATATACACACACAATCATAGACTGAGCTTTATTTATAGGTTTGCTTCCGTCATGCGTATTATAAAATAGCCAATTGATTTACCTATTAACAACAATGATATCGCAGAAATAAAAATCTCGAAGAGACATGGAGAATTGTTACCATCTACAATCCGCTGCTTGGTTGTCGGTCCATCAAACTGTGGTAAAACTAATGTCATGATTAGTTTGATCAAGCATCCCAATGGATTAAAGTTTGAAAATATTTATATTTTTTTTCTAAGTCTCTCTATCAATCAAAATATCAGTATTTAGAAGAACTTAACCAATAAAAGGAATTGGATACTACGCCTTCAATAACTGCGACAACATTCTACCGCCTGAAGATGTAAAACAAAACTCAATATTTATTTTTGATGATGTAGCCTGTGATAAACAAAATGTTATGAGAGATTACTTCAGTATGGGGCGTCATAAAGACGTAGATTGCTTTTACCTTTGCCAAACTTATACACGTATTCCAAAACATCTAATACGTGATAACGCAAATATGTTGGTAGTCTTCAAAGAAGATGATTTGAATTTGAAGCATATATATGAAGATCACATTAACAGCGATATGAGTTTTAATAAGTTTAAGGAAATTTGCTCACTGTGCTGGAAAGACAAATATAGTTTTATGGTGATTAATAAAGACAGTGACATTAATAATGGTAGATTCCTTGTTGAAAATAAAAGGTAGTTTGTTATATAAACGTTGGGTCACAAGTCAACCATTAGGGAGATATCGCGTTGCAAAGATGGCGGAAAAAAGAGTATTTTTATTGTTTTTCTCGGAAACAAAAAGCGTGGGAATGGTAAAATTTTGTGGAAGTGTTACCATCATCGAAAGACACTTGTGACATAATTTTTCACTTTTTTAAAATAATTGGAAAGGGTTGAAATAAACTACCCCTTTCAGTTTTTTTAACTATACTTTCAAAAAACTTCCTTAACGAAGTAGAAAAAAATTAATTAAGTTAAGCCGATTCATTTAGAAACTTTTTTCTCTCTTATATTTTTTTGATAAAATTAACTGTTTCGACGTTAAAAAATAAAATGTAAAGTATTGCACGTCGGGAAGAGGCAGTTTTACTACACCCATTATTAGGAAAAACTAGTTGGCTGCTGTCAATTTCCGGATGTTTCCATTGTTGCTTTGACAGATAGCAAATGTTTTGTACTATTTTAACATTTTGAGAGTGGTTTACGGGATAATTTGCCTTTCGTTGTGTGATATGTTTCATTGCGCAGTACGTTGAGATTCAATACAACAAAAATGGTTATTTTCAAAAATGCAGAAATGACAGACATGCACTTTATGTACGGCCAGGCAAATGGAAATTCCTTACATGCTTGTCGCCTTTATGCAGAAGCGTATCCTAACCGTAGAATTCCTGATCATAGTATATTTTCTAAGCTTCATCGAAGGCTATGTAAATCCGGAAAATTCAAAAAAAGAAGTTTTAATACAGGCCGACACCGGGAAGTACAAGGAATGAGAGATCATTATTAAAATCAACATATACTCATTTAGAAATTGCTAATAAAATAACAAAATTTAAAGTAGGCGACCATGTGAGAATTAGCAAATATAGAGAAGCTTTTAAGAAAGGATACACTCCAAACTGGTCTAGCGAGATTTTTATCATTAGGAAAATAAGACCAACCCTACAACATATTTATTTATTGAAAGATTAGAGTGATAAAGAAATAACAGGAGGCTTCTATGAATTGGAATTATAAAGAGCAAAACATCATGACGCTCACTTAGTTGAAAAGGTGTTACGAAAAAAACGAAATAAAGTTTTTGTCAAATGGTTAGGATACGATGACAAACATAATTCTTCGGTTGATAAAAATAATGTATTGTAGCATGTTATATTGTATAAGAATTATAATAAATGATATACATTCTATATTCGATTTTTTATTTTAATAATTAACCCTATTAGTTACATAATAATGATAAGCAGGTCATCAACCCAGCTGACGTAGTCGACAGAAACCGACAATATACTTCCGCTCAGCACAAACGGTTCTCAACCTCTACCGCGCAGGTGCCAGCTGCTGTGACGTAGACGGCTGAAAGCTATGCCGATCCTGCTCCAGTCGCCATCTTCAATTGTGGAGCATGATCGGCATAGCTATTCTACTTAGGTCGCAAAAACAATCTCATTGGTTACAAAAAATTAGAAAATAAAAACTATGCGAATATCGGTATTTTAATAAGGCGAAAATTTTAATTTAAGAAAAATATTCAATAAGTTGAATATGAAATTTACTAATACCCTTGACTATATACACTAAGACGAGTCAATCTAATGGGAGACCCTGTTGCTCTGAATGGGAAACCAACTCTCGCGTGATGGGAAACGAACTCAAAAATAACGTTTACGTTTGGGCTATTTGCTAATAGATGGCGCAATATTAGGTACTAAAATGACATGAATTTGGATCAGAGAAATGGAGTAGGGAGAACGCGCTTCGACGACTGCGCATCGGTTTCTCGTCCGACGCTAAGCGGGCAGCCATTGTCTAACCCAACTGTCAAAGAGTTTTGTTTACTCTGGGATTTGTTGTGTATAAATATATTTTTTCGATTTGTGAATATTTGAATTTAATTATTCTGATCTCTTTGTGTTTCAATATTGACTGGTGTAAATTTAAACATTTTACCATGGCTAAATGTGCTGTGAGAGACTGTTTCAATAATAGAAAATTTTTACGTGAAGGTATCAGTTTTCATACGTAAGTTGTTAATTGAGACTAATATAACTTGAAACTATGGTTAATACTTTTTCTTTACAGGTTTTCTAAAGGTGATTTGCAGAAAGAGTGGCTACAAGCATTGGGTAAATCTAATGAAAAATGTGTCTGGTCGAAGAATAAAATTGTTTGTTCAGAGCATTTTAAAAAGGAAGACTTTATTTACGTGATTTCAGAAGTTCAGAGACATAAATCAACTTACCTGTAGAACTATTAAAATTAAAATGAGATATCAAATGATGGGAACAAATTTCAATCAAATCATGTGAGTGATGCACAGATAAACAAAAATCACTAAAAACTATTTAAAATTACCTAAGACATGATTATGGTTAAAAGGATACCATTTATTTGAGAATTAACTAGTGGTAAACTGATATTGAGATATTTTAGATCTATATCCAAGTTGTAGAAGTAGATATCGCCCATGGAACCTGGGCAGGTTCGGAGAATGTTTAAAGGTTTTATAACAAGCAACTTTAAGGAAAAAACTTAACTGGTGAGTTGTTTGATAGGCCCATTTATTAAGGGCACTATTCATACTGCCTCGCGTAATTCCCAAAAAGGGTTCGGGTCCCTGGCACGGTGCCCCAGATCCAAGACGAGCCAGCAAGTCAGCCGTCTCATTACCGGGGATTCCCTTATGGCCAGGAACCCAGACCAACTCCACCTCTCTTTGTCTGGCCAGGGACTCCAGGGCATCTCCACACTCCTGGACAAGACTAGATCTAGTCACCGGAGAGCTAAGAGCCCTGAGTGCAGCCTGGCTGTCCGAGCAGATGAAGATTTTCTCCTCCACACAATTCCTTACTTCTTCCTTGCTTGCTACCATCAAAATAGCAAAAAAACGTAGAGTATGTACCCAGCGAAAAGCTCTGTCGGATGTCCCAGTTTTTCAGATATATTTCTGCTCCAGAAAACTCATCCCCTACCCAGATCCATTTGTATAGCATATCAGAGATCCCGGGGGAAACATGTTTTCTGCCCTCTCCCACTGCTCTCTCGAAGGGAAAACAGTGGTATATCTCCTACCCAGCCTTAGTTTATCCTTTGCTTCAATAACCCTCAGAGCGGATACTGGAATTTCATTCTCCGCCCTCAAGGCTATAGAAGCGTGACCCTCCACACGACCCTCTGCCTTCCAGCAGCCTGCATCCCTTGTTCTCAGGTAGGTCGCCATCGCCTCCTTTACAATCCATGTTGGGAGGGTGGCAACCCCAGCAAAACTTCCAGGGCGGCAGTTGGGGTTGTCCTCATTGCTCCTGTAATACTTAAGCAAGCCAGTCTTTGGATCCTCGACAACACCTTGGCCATAGTCACCCGGCTCACACTCGGCCACCAGACCAAGGCCCCATATTGTAGCCTCGGCCTGATCACCGCCGTGTACACCCAGTGAAGTACCCTTGGGTTGAGTCCCCAGTTTTTGCCTACTACTTTCCTTAATTGCCAAAAGGTTGCCATTGATTTCCGGGTAACCCGTTCAATCTGTGGCCCCCAAGACAACTTACTGTCCAAGGTTACACCCAAGTATTTTACCTCCTTACTTAGAGTAAGGGTTTTTCCATACATAGTTGGGGCCCTGAAATCTTCTATCTTCCTCCTTTTTGTGAAGAGGATCAACTCAGTCTTACTTGCATTGACCGAGAGACCCGTCTCGTCACACCATCTCTCTACAATCCTACAAGCTCCCTGCATTCTGTCGCATACTACGCCCAGAAACCGGCCTACCACTAAAACCACGCCATCATCGGCGTAGGCTTGAGTGTCCCTGTATCCCTCTTGAGTAAGGCGATTAGGAGACCATCCATCACCAGGCACCATAGGTGTGGCGAAAGGCAGCTACCTTGCGGGCAACCACCTCTCACTCCCAGGTCCCTGTGGCTATCTCCTATAGTCGCACTAACTCTTCTCTCCTCCAATGCGGATCTCACCCATCCGACCATGGCAGGCGGTGTGCCCCGGTCCTGAAGTGAGTCACATATAGTTTTTGTTCTTGCCTTGTCAAAGGCACCCTCAATGTCAAAGAACATGGCCAATGCGACCTCCTTGTACTGAAGGGCCTTCTCTACCTTATGTACAATACTATGTAGCGCTGTCTCCGTGAACCTGCCTCGCATATAAGCGTGCTGGTTCACATGAATCGGGTGTCTGATCAACACCCCATCCACGAGATACCTGTCCACAATCCTTTCCATCGTCTTGAATAGGAAAGATGTGAGACTAATTGCTCTAAACGCCTTTGCCGTTGTGTAGTCCTCCTTCCCAGCTTTGGGGATGAAGACTACCTTGGCTGCCCTCCATGCCAGTGGAACATATCCCATCGCCAGACTGGCCCGAAAAACCCTTACCATGCTTGGCAAGAGAATGTCCTGGCCCTTCTGTAACAGCGAAGGAAAAACTCCGTCTGGCCCTGCAGCCTTGTAGAGGCGGTTACCGCCTCGCCGCTGAATATTTCCCCAGCAAGGGGCCAATCTATGCTTAGCATTGGCCCCGCCGTGGTAGTCCCAGCAACGTGCCCTTCACCCGTAAAGTGAGTCTCCAGCAAGAGATCTAAACATTCTTCGCTGGAGGTGGTCCACGTCCCATCCCCCCTTTTTAATGAACCTATCTTCTCCCTTTTATCATAACTTAAGATTTTCATCAGTCTAGCCGTTTCCGGCAGTGACTCTAGCTCGCTACAGTATGCCTTCCAGTCAGACCTTTTACTATGTCTTAATTCCTTCTTAAAATCTCTCCTTGCCACCTTGTAGTCTTCCCAGGAGAACCCATCCCCTCCCCTGACGGCTCGGTTGAGTGTGCGCCTGGCCGACCGGCGGAGATCCTCTAGGGACCTATTCCACCAGCGGACCTTGCGCTCTCCAACCGCCTTGAGAGGGCAGGCTTCCTCATATGCTGAGATGATGCAACTACTTAGGTGCTCTACTTCATCATCTAACTGCCTATGAGAGATAATCCGTTCGTCCTGGTTGTTCTGTCTCACAGAACTCCCCAGACTATTACGATATATCTCCCAATTAGTTGCTCTCGGATTTCTTCGGAGGGTTGTTGTTTTTAGATCGGACCTCATCTCGAATCGAATCATCCTGTGATCGGACATCGAGATATAGTCCGTCACCCTCCATCCAGAGATACATTCACTCAAGTTCTGTGAAACCAACGTAACGTCAATCACCTCCTTTCGGATACGATTCACAAACGTCGGTTCCCTTCCTCTATTCATAACTTGTAGATCCGTTGTTGCTATATATTCCAGTAACGCCTCCCCTCGGGAGTTAATGTCCCCGCTACCCCATATTGTGTGGTGTGAGTTCGCGTCACACCCAATCACTACAGACAGACCTATATCCTTAACGAAATCTACTATACTTTCTAACTCTCTGGTAGGTGGTAGTCTTTCATTATCATATGGGAGGTATATGCTGCTAACTACAACCTTACCACTAATTCCACTCACCTTATACTCGAGGATGGCCGCAGTAGCATCCCTGGTCCCCAGTTGTGGTAGTGGCACCATCTGGAGTTCCTTGGACGCCAGTATGCAAGTCCGCGGTGCCTCGGTTCCATCTTCCTTACCGACTATCAGCTGATAGCCCATGCCTTCCAGCCCCACTACTCTATTCCTGTAAACATAAGGCTCCTGAATCAAAATTAATACTCCAGTCTTACCCGTCAGTAGCTTTACCAGTTCCCCAGTAGCCGACTGACTGTGCTGAAGATTAATTTGTCTTACCTGCAATGTATCCATTTTGAGGCCTAATGGTGCAGGGGGGTATTCACTTTTCCCCCTCGGCTGGCCTGGGCTCTCCTGACGCCCTGGGTGCCTGGCGTGCCACTCCACTCCAAGCCTGTACTCGGCGAACCGCCAACGTAACCAGCTCAAAGTAGAGCACCCACCCGGCCTCCTCTAGGCGCCTGGATATGTCCTGGCCTACCATAAAGGTCAAGTGCCACCCTCCAGGTCCTCCTGTTGTCTCCAGATGTTTCCACCTTGTGACCTCCAAAGAGCGGTTCTGGAGATCCAACATTACCGTCACCTTAGGGAGGTCCACCTCTGGGCTCCTCAACCAGAACCCAATCTTCTCCGGCCATGGCGCGTCACTCGCCCGGATCGCTCTGAACGCGACGCCTTCCTCGACCAGAGGTTTCCAGTTCTCAAGGAGCTAGCCCATGGAGATCTCGTCTTTGGTCGTCACCAGAAACCTGCCAGGATCAACCAGGCCAGAGTTTCTGAAACGAAGTTCCGGTCCTCGGGGGCCCCCTTCAGGACCCACCATGGCTCGGAACATCTCAGAGACGAGATACTCCCGCAGTCTTCCTCCTTCGGCAGGGGTTATCACACCATCCTCCCGGTTGGACAGTATGACAACCTGGTTCTCCCTTTTTTTGGTGCTTTCCCCTCCGCCCTCTGCCGGGGGACCGCCCCCTCTCTGCCCCTGAGCAGAGGAGAGACATGGGAAGGCCCCCCCGCAGAAGACGAGGGGTCAGCACGCTTTATCTTCTTTTTCTGCCGCTCTGGCGGCGTAGCCTTATCCGTTCTAACCCTCTTGCGTTCAGTCTGAGATGAGGGGCCTGGCTGTCCTTCTGGACCTCCCGGCTTCCCATCCCTAACCGCAGCAGGAGCAGTGGGTAGGACAAAGGATCGCCTTTTGGCTTCCCTCTTGTCCTCCCTCCGCCCCCGCCTTGCAAGAGAGCCACGAGGGGCCGCCGGCCTTTGGTTGCCTTTTCCTGGGACCTCCATGGTGGTGCTGGTCCCTGGCTGGCAGTGCATCGGCTCCGGCGCAGAGGAACAGGCCTCAGGTGCAGCTGCTGGGGCACTTTGTGGTGCCTCCTGCAGTCCTTGCCCCTTTCTGGCCTCTCTTTCCTCCTTCCTTCTCCTCTGTCTTAGCCTTCTTTTTTTCTCTTGTCTTTTTTCTTTCCTCCGGGCCTCCCTGGTGACTAAATCCATGGGAGCACATTCCTGTGCTTCCTCGGTTTCACCCCCTGAGGACCTCAGAAGTTCTTCCTCTCTTAACGACGAGCTGGGCGAGGCAAAATTAGCCCCACCCACCTCCATCGCATCTTCCTTCGTAGAGTTAGGGTTCTCTGTATTTGTACCTATCTTTTGTGGTACGTTTACGTTGTCTATTTTATTGTTGTCTTCCATTTGGGATGTTTGTAATGTGTTTTCCCTGTGGTGATGTCTTTGCTCGGTACCATAAACTTCACAGTACTCCAAGTCCCCACCTCCACTATTAACCCATGGCCGAACGTTTGCTCCCAGTGAGAAGGTCTGGCAGCCGCAGGTGAAGCCCCCCGGAACATGCAGCAGGGCCCTATCCAGGCGCCACCTGGCACTACTACACGTTCCGAGATTATACACTCGATGATAGGGCAGCCCCCTACACCGGCTAGGCAAGGGTGGGCCCCTGTGCTGTCGAGCGGCACCAGGTGTACCATCCCTAGCTTCTTTCACCGCTACCCCTCCAGGTTCCTCCTCCTCTGGGGTCCAGCCTCGGAATTGCAAGCGGAAGAGTAGGGGAGTCAGAATGACCGCGCCCGAGCGTGTTGAAAGTATGTGTCCTATATGTGTGTATGTATAAGCGTACGTGTTTATGGAGTGTTGTGTTGTGAGTGTGGCAGTGTAGTAGTGGTGTGTGTGCAGTATCAGTTTGTCTGGTATCTCCTCCGAGACCCGTCCGACATGGGAGACCCTACCGGTAGAAACTACCGTCGGCATGGCTCTCAGACTCATTGATACTCGCATCAAACACTAGGAGGGAATTGGAGAAGGAATGGGGGATGTAGACAGGCCCATGACTTCTTCAATGAACCTAATAAATCTAGGACGAAGTGGCTGCTGAGCCTTAGTCGAAGGTCCCTGAACCAAATGGTGGGGGTCCTGACAGGCCACTGCAGACTCAGGAGGCATTTGAATTTGATAGGCATAGAAGATAGTCCCTTATGTCCGGAATGCGGAGAGGGGGAAGAGACCCCTATCCATTTTCTAGGATACTGTGCGGCTCTTGGTAGACTAAGATATAGAATCTTTGGCACCGAGGAGCTGCAAAGGGAAGAGATGAGGAGCCTACCATGGACCAGGATCCTGGCGTTCATTAGGACGTCGGGTAGGTTCGAGGAAGGCCGAGGGCGAATAGTGGAGGGGTGATTGGATGCCAGGGTAGGCAAAAAGGGCCCACGTGTGGCCTACTTGCCAGGCTAAGGCCGCCCGCACTTTACTACTAACTGGTGAGTTGTAATTAATGTCAAAGTTTTTATTTTTATTACAATCTTTATTGACATGGGCTAGCTGGGCCTCTTTTCAATTCGGAACCAGCAGATCAACTATCGTTAAAAAGCTAAAAATTACCAGTTATGGCCACACTGCTGTTGTTGTTTTTCTTTTTGTTTAAGTGCTGACGCATATAGGCCTGGGACCTACCATTAGCATGATAGCTGAATGTTAAGGCTTTTCCAGGGCTGCGGTATTGTAATATTTTTTGTGTGTTACTGTGGATTTAAGTATCTATATTTTGTAAATAGTTTAATTTATCATTATAACAGAATTACAGATATTTGTTTGAATTATGATCGGGGTTTTCTCTGCCGTGCTCTTTTCCCCCGTGAATTCAACGCTGAGTACGGCACTCTGGTTCTCATTTATATTCCACTCAGTCATTCATAGTTAAGTCAGGTTTTTTGGTTAATAATCTTCATTGTCGACAGAAAATAAATAAACTAGGTGTATTTATTCTTTTTATAATCTTCCCCTTTTCCCTAATTTTGTACATAGCTAGCCTATCCAAGGTAAGTTAATAAATAAAAGAAATAAAAAATAAACACAAGACGTACGTAAATTTTAATGTAGCTCTAGTAATCTTTATTATTTTGCTTTGCAAAATAGAACAATTACAGTTGTCATAGAATGAAGTGAGCCTAACCACTCATCCTACCTCCTGTGCTTTGCTTTCAGATGATGTCCACCATTTGTCAAAATTGTGTTATAAAAAAACTGATTGACAAGACAGAGATTTACGTCATTTTTTCATAACTTAAAATTAGTCATGAGGTAATTTGTTTAATATATTTTTTATTAACATACCGCTTTCAGGCGTAACTGAAAAGTGGTAACTACTAAATATTTTTTTGTAATATTTACAAAAGCGTATCTAAATACGTTTAAGTTAATACTATTAAAAGCAATAAAATTTTTTTTACAAATTGTTAAAAAATTATTTTAACTTTCAAGCTAAAGGAGATTTTTCTTATAATTGATATTAATATTACAATCCGTAAAAAAATTATTTCCAAAATAATCCAATTTTTAAACTATAAGTTTTTTTTACTTTAACATCAATTGCAGAATAGTTACATAGTTTTATTTTTTAACAATTTTTTATACGATTTGGTGCGTTAAACAATGTCGAGATAATTGTAAACAGCCCCGGTAAGTATAAAATATTGATCACTCCCTGTAGAAAATTTGACAGTTGGGTTAGACAATGTCAGCGCGCTTCATTAGGAAATTTGCGCATGTTGACGATCGTTCTCCCTACTCTATTTCTCTAATTTGGATATATAATTTTGAAAGCTCCTCCCATCGAACATGATTGGTTCGTACATATTATCTTATGTACAATCATTTGCAGTAATAATGACACTTTTTAAATTGAATTTTGCTATTTCTTTTGAACTGCTGACGTATTTGTAATGAAATCTACTTTCAACTTTTAACATTAGTAATTAGTTGCTTCACTTACCTGCTGACCGTGTAGCGAGTAGTGATACCCTTCAGAACGGCTCCGCCGTATCACCCTGTGGATTGGTAGATCTTTTTGCAAAGCGACCGCGTCATGTATTTATCGTTGAACATTTCTTATATGGTAGGATAAGGTTTTTGAGAGCATTCCTTATTCATTCTGTTTTCTCACTATGTAATGAATAGACTTGTACATTTTACAATTTGTTAATAAACCTAAAATTGCTATTATAAGTGCATTTTATTCGTAAACTACAATAGTCTACATCAGAAGTGGTGAAAAGAGTTTATTGTGTGCGGTGTTCTTGTGTTAATTTCTGTGGCAACAAAGAAAATATTATATGGTAGGATAAGGTTTTTGGGAGCATTCCTTATTCATTCTGTTTTCTCACTATGTAATGAATAGACTTGTACATTTTACAATTTGTTAATAAACCTAAAATTGCTATTATAAGTGCATTTTATTCGTAAACTACAATAGTCTACATCAGAAGTGGTGAAGAGTTTATTGTGTTCGGTGTTCTTGTGTTAATTTCTGTGGCAACAAAGAAAATATTATATGGTAGAATAAGGTTTTTGAGAGCATTCCTTATTCATTCTGTTTTCTCACTATGTAATGAATAGACTTGTACATTTTACAATTTGTTAATAAACCTAAAATTGCTATTATAAGTGCATTTTATTCGTAAACTACAATAGTCTACATACCAATATAGATTTAATGAA
This sequence comes from Monochamus saltuarius, assembly GCA_025584915.1. Taxonomy (NCBI): domain Eukaryota; kingdom Metazoa; phylum Arthropoda; class Insecta; order Coleoptera; family Cerambycidae; genus Monochamus; species Monochamus saltuarius. Next base: position 31,780,124 of record CM046727.1, read on the forward strand.
ATTTCTACTCAGAACTTCAAGAAGTTCAAAAACTGTTTTGAGAGTGTCATTATTATTCGAAAAGCTTGTATGTACTTAAAATTCATAACTTTAATGACATTCAATAGGATTGCTGTTTAATTTATTATTAAGTGAATGTGTTAGTCATGAAGAAGCAGGGAGGAAATAAATGTTATTTTTTAAAATGTAATAAAACTAGATGAAACATTTCAGGAATAAAACTTTTCCGCAAGGCGAAAATCGACTATAATGATAGATTTTGAATTGTGATAAGTAATTATAGTAATTACATCACATGATTTAATAATAAAAATATTCTCATATTTACAGAAAACAAACAAATTACAGAAGTGCAGTTATCTAGTTTATATTCACTTTCACGTATCAATGAAAGTCAAAGCTTAAAATATATTAACCGCCAGATAACACTTTTATCATACTCCTCCAGCTTTGGTAAATTCAAGTGAAGAAGTCATTCAATACCTACGTGGCGATAATAATATACAGGGTGGGTCATTAATAAGGGGACATAGAGAAGGAGTAGGTAACAGCATTGGGAGGAAATATGAATATACAGCTAAATATACGCGACAAGGTGTCAAAGATGAAATATTTTTATTTGTGTTTCTTTTTTTGTAATAACGCGAGTATCTCTCAACTGATTGTCACCAAATTTGGTAGGGAAACATTTTTTAAGAAAAATAAATAATTTATGTAATAAATCAGTTTTGCCAATAAAGGGTGCCGCCCTAACAATGTCTAATGATGAATTTTTCTCTTATTTTTTGTTGACAAAATATTTTGATTCGGTCGACTACAAAATTGTATCCGAACATCATTTCTACGTTCTGCTTACACGCGACTTCAAAAATGCTATTGAAATTTAATTCCAAAAAATTAGTAGGTATCAATGAGTCGTTTATTTTTTTCAAATATCCAGAGTAACTTTGGAAAAAAACTCATATTTGAAAAAAAAATTACCTACATATTTACTTTTATTTACAAAAATAACAATAGAGCACTAAAAACAACTTAGCCCTTGAGCAAACTCTCTCTACCTCTACTCGTACATGTCTTAATTAATTAAACTAATTATTACAGCTAATTACGGTAAATTTTCAATATGGCCTTCCACTTCTATGCAATTTTCTAATGCTCCTAAGAGATTTCCTCACGTCGAAAAATACATAATAGATCAGTTTTCTGGAAAACGGTAGGAATTTCGTTAACAAAAAATAAGAGAGAAATTGTCATCATCTGGCATTGTTAATGGTCTATCTGTTTTAATAGGTACCTACTACATAAATTATGATTACTTTTCTGAAAATATGTTTCTCTACCAAGTTTGATGACAATCGGTTGAGCGATCCTAGTTATTACAAAAAAACGTGTATCTTTTTCCACAGCAATAGCCTTACTAAAGTAAGGTATATTTAGCTATATCTACATATTTTGCTCCAAAGATGTCATTCCTACTCTGGCACATTATTAATGGTTCACCCTATATAATACTTAAAATAATAAATAAATTTTGAAACGCATTTTTTTCTGATGAGGCCTGTAAAGTTCACAAATTATTTTTACTAAAAACATTAGCGCATGTAAATTTATTTAAATTTGCATGCGCAAAATTAAATGTTAAATTATTTGAATTTATAAATAAATTTAAATTTAATTTTAATTTAAAAATTACTCTTCAAAGAGACTACAAAATAATATTTATTTCACACCATCATAAAATTATACTTAGACCAATCATTGAAAAAAGATTTGTATACTTATTGTTTTAGAATTTTTACTAATGAATTTTTTTTAAAAATAATAATGCATCTTATGCAATAAGATAAAGCCACACGATAATCTGTAGTTGTATATGTCTCTTTATAGAAGTAGGTATATCGAATTCATTTGAATTATCTTAATATCTTTAAAGCAAATAAAATAGAAACTGTAAATTTTGGCATAGGTATCGCTGAAAACTCTTTTTTACAATCTTATTTTTCTGTTTTTTTTTTAATTAATTAACAGTTCATATTCTTACTACTCTAGCGCAATAACATAAACTGGTTATGTTTCAAATTTTATGGTCTGTGGTTTGAATATAAATATATTGCAACAATCTTATTATTTAGACAGGTATATGAATAAGGGCACGCGCCACGCCCTCGAAACGCCTTCGCAGTTTTTTGCATATTAAAATAGTAGCGCTTTATTTCCTTCGTTTGAATAAATGCGTATTGTTACACCGTACGACATCTAACAGGAATTATGATAACTATTTAGGTTTTTATTAAGGACTGACTCTCTTGGTGTATATACTCGAGGCTAATACTATTCAAACTAAATGAAAACGGAACAGTTTCATTACCCTTAATTATTTGGTAAACCATTTAATTCTAGGTGCAAACTTATCAGCCACAAATGGAAGACAATTATTTACAATCCGTACATAAGTATTGAAAAACAATTCAAAATAGTCTTTACTATTGAGTTTCAATATAAGTAAATTTGACAAATCGACACGTTTTAAAAATACTAGCGAATTATTATTATTATTTAATATACGTCTAAGTGAATATTCACTAGAAATTACATTTGTATCCTTATCATTATCTCCTACCTGGATAAAAACACCTGCAATGACACTTTTATGGCAAATATTGGTAACATATAGAGATGTTGTTTTCTTAGGATTTCGGTCAAACGTAATAAAACAGCTTATTTTCCTACGTACGTTTCGGTTTATTAACCATCATCAGGGCTATAAAATTTCTATAATGTACTTTGAGTTTTACTATTATTTATAAATGGTTTACTTACAGTTGTTTTGTGTTTTGTATATTGTACAATTTACATGCTTTCTATTCTATGGTATGCAAGACATGCAAGACCATTACTCTTATCACATAGTTAACATAAACAAACTTCAAAACCCTTAGCAGTCAAAGCTTAAAAATAGACACATAGTTCAGTTTCATTAATACCATAGAATAGAAAGCATGTAAAATTTTAAATTGTACAATATACAAAACACAAAACAACTGTAAGTAAACCATTTATAAATAATAGTAAAACTCAAAGTACATTATAGAAATTTTATAGCCCTGATGATGGTTAATAAACCGAAACGTACGTAGGAAAATAAGCTGTTTTATTACGTTTGACCGAAATCCCAAGAAAACAACATCTCTATATATTTAGTGAACGGTCAGGAAAAAGGAATATATATACGTGCACATATACATATATGTGTTTTATATGAATATATAATATACGTATATATATAGTTATTTAATATTGGTAACAATATTGTCACGACCTAGAAGTCAGTCCTAGTTGCTCCACTTGGTAAAAATTACAACACCGCCATGACAATTACCTTTCCGACAAAATGAAGACATAAAGTGCTAATCATTTAACTTAATTTAGATAATCATATTCAAGCCAATGTTCTGAGAAGCATAATATGTCAAATTGATCAATCGTTAAAGATAGGCACATATCATCAGTTTTGTTCGCTAAACTTTGGACATTGACGTGAAACACAGAAAAATGCTAGTTAATAGAATTAGGACAAAGTGTTTCTTTCTGGTTCAGCTGATGGTCCACTTGTAAGGCTTCTTGCACGAAAAATAATGTTGCAGCTGTTCATGGTTACTATAAATTGTTCTATTTGTGTTTCTGTACACTCGCAAATACTAAACAGGCACTAGACAAAAATGAAACGCACTTCACAATAGTACTATGACTAATACTAGCTTTAGGTTAACAGCGGCAGCTGATGAATTGCATTTGCAACGCTGTCGTGCGTTACAGTAAGTATGTTACAATTTTAACGATTTTATGAGAAACTTCAATTGTTTACTTCATTAATACTGATATAAAAAAAAATTACGTTACATTTTATTGCAGTTGTATTTTTATTTTTTAAATGCATCTATAAAAAAATTATTCATTTTAGAATTTTTGGATAAGAATTTTTTGTTGCTTTTGGTTAGCCCTTACGGAAGTCATATTCTGGACGCCATGTACCTATGTACATTGGGTATCGTAATACAGAGGTCTCGGAAACAGTAATATATACAGAGTGGCTTAAATTAGGAAAAAGTTCACATTTTTTATGCCTTTCGATTTTCAGAAAAGAAATATAAGATATTTGTTGTATTTCCTGAGACAATTTAATTGTCTTGTTTAATTTAATTCATTTAATTTAATTAACCATATTCTGATAAAATACCTATTCTTACCTATAAAACCAAGTTTGAGGCGACGGAGGAAAATGAATTAAATTTTTTAAATGCCAAAAAGGCAAAACAAGGTGTTTCGATTCCTTCAGCGAAAAGTTTTCCTAGAGGAATCACTTCAGAAAGAAGGGACTTAATATTGACGAAATTATGCAGCACAATGTCACAAAGTATTCATTTCAACAGAAGCTATTGATATTGATGATTAATAAAAATGTATTGGTATTGTTTTGTAACACGTGTATTGTTTTTCAATAAATCTATTCAAGTTATGTGTACTTACGCTTTTAATTTCTATGTTATTTCTTCAAACCGTATTCGACTGTGTTTCGCATTTATATTTTTATGGTTTTTCAAGCGAAAGCATAAGATTATGTTCAATGCACAGTATTAAGAAAATTATTCATGGTGTGCCTCAGGGCTCAGTATTGGGTCCTTTGCTATTTTAATTTAATTTAGATTAATGACTTTCCCATTTCATTAGATAAATATATTAATAGCGTGTTATTTGCTGATAATACAAATATAATTTATAGAATTAAAGACTTAACTTTATTAACTGAGAAAATGCCTCAAAATCAGTTAAAGGCAAGATATTGGTTTGCGTCTAATAACTTAAGTTTAAACATATTTAAAAATGGAGAGACTGTGGTTCTTATTTTACGAAATACAGAGCATTTGGATAATCCAGACTTTGTTAAATTCCTAGGTGTATACCTGGATCATAAATTGTCATGGGTTCATCATGCCAATTACATGTTCCAAAATATCAATAAAAAACGTAACTACCTATATACTTATGATAGCTTATATTTACCGGTCTTTTTATCAGAATTCTAGAAAGTACCTTGGATTGCTTTGTAATAAAACGTTAAAATCAAATTAACAGGTGTTTTTAGAGACCGGACCTTATTTAATTAACTTTTGAAATATTATCTCTTTCAAATTACCTGTTCCCAATGCAATATATGCTATTGTTATTTAGATGCTCAACGTTTCGCTGTTTTCTGTGGTTGATATTATAAGCGATCCTGATCATTGTACATCGTATTTTAAAATGTAGTTTTAAGATTGATGATGCCTTTCTCGAAACAGGGAAGTCATAGTCTTGATCTTGCAAATGAATGGTTCTCAGCAAACAACTTGAAATTAAACATTAATAAAACTAACTTTATAACATTTACAGCTAGCAAAAGATCTGAAATGTCTGACCCAGTGAACTTATGAGGGATTACTCTTGATGGTGGATTGACTTGGCTGCCTCATGTCAATAGACTCTACTCAAAGCTTGCCACGCAGATATGTTTCATGCGGCAGTTAAGACTCTATGTTTCTAGCAGTGTTATATGAAAACGGTTTACTTTTCGTTAGTTCATAGTCAGTTAAGCTATTGTGTGCAACTGTGGGGTAACTCTGGTGGCTCACATAAAATTTTTGTAATGTAAAAGCAGCTGTTCGTCTTCTTGCTGGTGTCTCTACTTTGACACCCAGTAAGGAGATTTTTCTTAAATTTAAGATTCTACCTTTGGCATGTCTATATTGACTTGATTCACTTCACCTTGTACATTCTAATTTATGTAATCTTCAGTTTCATTCTGATATTCATCAGTATAACACTAGGCATGCTGGAAATCTGTTTCAATCTTTTTCTAGGATCACTTTAATTAAGCGTAACAAATCTACATTTAATTTGTATAATATATTTGATAATTTTTTTAAACAAAAACAGATAAAAAATGTTATTATTATTATTTTTTTTTCCAGTAAACACCTTCCGAGGCTCCGACACATTCGGAGATGTGCTGGAGAGTCAAGCAATGACCACTCTCCACTCCGTGGAGTCAGTAATCATTGCGCCCGTAAATCGTGTGTTCTGAACAGACGTAGCGAACCAAGGACGATTGCCTTCTGCATTCTGCCGGCTAAGATCTCTGCCGAATTTCGACAAGCCGGTATGATCTTTAAGTCAGAAAGTTATTATTATTGATTATTATTATTATTGATTATTATTATTGATTATTATTATTATTATTATTATTATTATTATTATTATTATTATTATTATTTTTTTTTTTTTTTTTTTTTTTTTTTTTTTCAGTAAACACCTTCCGAGGCTCCGACACATTCGGAGATGTTCTGGAGAGTCAAGCAATGACCACTCTCCACTCCGTGGAGTCAGTAATCATTGCGCCCGCAAATCGTGTGTTCTGAGCAGACGTAGCGAACCAAGGACGATTGCCTTCTGCATTCTGCTGGCTAAGATCTCTGCCGAATTTCGACAAGCCGGTATGATCTTTAAGTCAGAAAGCAACGTATGTCTCATTCCACTCAGGACGCCTATAATTAGCACCACAATCTTAACAGAGTGGTCTGGATACAGCCTGCGGAGCTCAGAGAGAAGATCTCGATACTTCCTCCGTTTTTCCTCCTCTTTTAGGACGATGTTGTTCTCTGCGGGAGCCGAGAACTCAATCACAAACATCGTCCTAAGCTGGTGGTCGAGGAGGACTACATCAGGCTTATTGGCTTGGATTTGCCTGAGGGTGGGGAATGAATAGTTCCAATAAATTCGGCACTTCTCATTCCCCACAACGGATTCTATATACCCCGGAGCATAAGGCAGCACTGGCGTCTCGTCTACCTCATACGAGTGTCGTAAATGGTAATACAACACCCGTAAGGCTGAATCGTGTCTTTGGATATACGCTGTGGCCGCATATACCGGACAGGCCGACAGGAGATGCATAAGCGTCTCCGGCGCCTGGCGGCAGGCCCTGCAGCTGGTGTCAGGAACCTCGATACCCAAGACACGACTACGATAGACGAGTGTGTTAATTACACCATCTTGGCAAGCCATTATGAATCCCTCAGTCTCAGAGTTCAGCCCCGCAGACCTCAAAAAAGCAAAGGTCAGCCTTTCAGATAAGCCAAGCCCCTCTAGATGACGGTAGAAGAGACCATGCATTGGCTTATCCTTATGTAGCTGCAGAAGATGACGCGCTTCTGCAGCTTTAATTTGGGCTTTTAACTGAGCAGGATCCGACTCGGTGACAGAATCTGGATTTTCCCGCTCAGTATCGAACACGAGACCAAGTTCATCGGCTGCTCTTCTCGCTGCCTTATATACAAACGCTCCTATCCCTGCTGCTTCATGGTCTTGGACCATGCAGAGAAGGGGATCCGAGCTCCTGATGACTTTACAGGCCTCCTCCAAAACCACTCTGCCCTGGAGACACTCCAAACTCAAGAGTCCACGGCCTCCCCGATTTCTTGGGAAGTATAGCCGCGGAACGGACGATCTTGGATGCAAACTCCGATGGAGATGCATCATTTTACGGATCCCTACATCGAGTTGCCTCAGCTCTTCTTGTGTCCATTTCACTACTCCAAAGGAGTAGAGAAGGATCGGAACGGCAAGCATATTTGTGGCACTCACCTTGTTCTTACCCGACAGCTCCGAAGACCAGATCTGTCGGAGGCAGTGCCGATATTATTATTATTATTATTTTTTTTTTCCAGTAAACACCTTCCGAGGCTCCGACACATTCGGAGATGTTCTGGAGAGTCAAGCAATGACTACTCTCCACTCCGTGGAGTCAGTAATCATTGCGCCCGTAAATCGTGTGTTCTGAGCAGACGTAGCGAACCAAGGACGATTGCCTTCTGCGTTCTGCCGGCTAAGATCTCTGCCGAATTTCGACAAGCCGGTATAATCTTTAAGTCAGAAAGCAACGTATGTCTCATTCCACCCAGGACGCCTATAATTAGCACCACAATCTTAACAGAGTGTTCTGGATACAGCCTGCGGAGCTCGGAGAGAAGATCTCGTTATTTCCTCCGTTTTTCCTCTTCTTTTAGGACGATGTTGTTCTCTGCGGGAGCCGAGAACTCAATCACAAACATCGTCCTAAGCTGGTGGTCGAGGAGGACTACATCAGGCTTATTGGCTTGGATTTGCCTGAGGGTGGGGAATGAATAGTTCCAATAAATTCGGCACTTCTCATTCCCCACTACGGATTCTATATCCCCCGGAGCATAAGGCAGCACTATTATTATTATTATTATTATTATTATTATTATTATTATTATTATTATTATTATTATTATTATTATTATTATTATTATTATTATTATTATTATTATTATTATTTTTTTTTTCCAGTAAACACCTTCCGAGGCTCCGACACATTCGGAGATGTTCTGGAGAGTCAAGCAATGACTACTCTCCACTCCGTGGAGTCAGTAATCATTGCGCCCGTAAATCGTGTGTTCTGAGCAGACGTAGCGAACCAAGGACGATTGCCTTCTGCATTCTGCCGGCTAAGATCTCTGCCGAATTTCGACAAGCCGGTATGATCTTTAAGTCAGAAAGCAACGTATGTCTCATTCCACCCAGGACGCCTATAATTAGCACCACAATCTTAACAGAGTGGTCTGGATACAGCCTGCGGAGCTCGGAGAGAAGATCTCGATATTTCCTCCGTTTTTCCTCCTCTTTAGGACGATGTTGTTCTGCGGGAGCCGAGAACTCAATCACAAACATCGTCCTAAGCTGGTGGTCGAGGAGGACTACATCAGGCTTATTGGCTTAGATTTGCCTGAGGGTGGGGAATGAATAGTTCCAATAAATTCGGCACTTCTCATTCCCCACTACGGATTCTATATCCCCCGGAGCATAAGGCAGCACTGGCGTCTCGTCTATCTCATACGAGTGTCGTAAATGATAATACAACACCCGTAAGGCTGAATCGTGTCTTTGGATATACGCTGTGGCCGCATATACCGGACAGGCCGACAGGAGATGCATAAGCGTCTCCGGCGCCTGGCGGCAGGCCCTGCAGCTGGTATCAGGAACCTCGATACCCAAGACACGACTACGATAGACGAGTGTGTTAATTACACCATCTTGGCAAGCCATTATGAATCCCTCGGTCTCAGAGTTCAGCCCCGCTGACCTCAAAAAGCAAAGGTCAGCCTTTCAGATAAGCCAAGCCCCTCTAGATGACGGTAGAAGAGACCATGCATTGGCTTATCCTTATGTAGCTGCAGAAGATGACGCGTTTCTGCAGCTTTAATTAGGGCTTTTAACTGAGCAGGATCCGACTCGATGACAGAGTCTGGTTTTCCCGCTCAGTATCGAACACGAGACCAAGTTCATCGGCTGCTCTTCTCGCTGCCTTATACACAAACGCTCCTATCCCTGCTGCTTCATGGTCTTGGACCATGCAGAGAAGGGGATCCGAGCTCCTGATGACTTTGCAGACCTCCTCCAAAACCACTCTGCCCTGGAGACACTCCAAACTCAAGAGTCCACGGCCTCCCCGATTTCTTGGGAAGTATAGCCGCGGAACGGACGATCTTGGATGCAAACTCCGATGGAGATGCATCATTTTACGGGTCCCTACATCGAGTTGCCTCAGCTCTTCTTGTGTCCATTTCACTACTCCAAAGGAGTAGAGAAGGATCGGAACGGCAAGCATATTTGTGGCACTCACCTTGTTCTTACCCGACAGCTCCGAAGACCAGATCTGTCGGAGGCGGTGCCGATACCTGCCGCGGAGAGCGTTTTTCACCGTTGCCACCTCATGAGTGCCCCGCTGTGGGACACCCAAATAGGTGTACGACTCTCCGGCATCTAGATAGTGAAAGATGCTTCCGTCTATGAGCTGGGCGTCCTCTCCGTATGGACCGCATCGTCCTCTCTTGAGATGAACCAGTGCACATTTGTCCAGCCCGAACTCCATCCCAACCGCCTGCGTGTACTCATGTACCACTCTGAGGGACTGATTTAAATCCCTCTCTCCGGAGGCGTAGAGTTTAAGGTCATCCATATAGAACAAATGGGTGACCTTATGCCTCCGGTCTCCTGGGGTACCGCAGTTGTAACCCCGGGTACGACGAAGTGCAACGGATAATGGCAGCAGTGAGATGCAAAACAAGAGGGGACTCAGGAAATCTCCCTGGAACACTCCCCTCCTGATAAAAACCGGCTCTGTCTGGACCCTTTAATTATCCGATGTTATGGTAAAGCGTGTCCTCCAGAGCGGCATGAGTTGTTCAATACATCTCACTATGGGGTCGGCCACCGCAAGACATTGGAGCAAGTGGACTATTAGCTCATGGGATGTCATATCAAATGCCTTGCGGTAATCTATCCAGGCCATTGAGAGGTTTCGCTTGTACTGCACGGAGTCCTGCGTAATACATCTGTCGATGAGCAGGTTCTCCTTACAGCCAGCTACACCCCTCTTGGACCCTCGCTGCTCGTATATCCGTTGATAAACGGGGTTCACTGCGTGGAGCACACGCGCGTACAAGATGCGAGTAAACACCTTGTAACACGCATTCAGGCAGGTTATTGGACGGCAGTTCTTTGGCTGGGACAAATCTCCGCTCTTAGGGATAAGCACGGTTCTCCCTCGACAAACCACGCCGGAATTTGCTGCTCTCCATTTAGCCAGGACGTGAATATTCTGGCCAAATGGCGGTGGACACTGGTGAATTTTTCCACCAGAAGTTGCTGATCCCATCGGGACCAGGAGCAGCGAAGTTCTTCGATCTAATAAATGATCTCCGAACTTCATCCGGGGTTATCGGTGGGCACACCTCTTGTGGCTCTCGAAGCCTTTGACAAAAGGCCTCGAAGTGTGCCAGGGCTGGAGTGTCTCTATCCAGTGGAATCCTGCGGCCATAAAGATCTCTCCAGAAGGCTTCTACCTGATCTACAGTCGGCGGATTGTCCGCAACACGCTGAGGCTGTTCAAAAAGTCGAGAAGGCCTTACACGGAACAAATTATTTTGCTCCAACCTCCTCGACCGCCTCACTAGTGACTTTTTTGCAGCCACTAGCATCCGTATCCTGTCGAGAGAATGCTGCTTGATGGTGAGCAGCACCCCCCGATTCAGGGTATGATGGACCCGCCTAAGGGAGGTAGCTATGCGTCTCACCTTAGGTGTGAAAGCCCTATTGGCTTCCACGTAGTCCATCACACATTGGATACGGGACGCGTGTTGCCTCGCCGACCGGATCTTAGCTTCCATCTTGTGCACTCGCCGCCGTGCTCTCTCCTGTGGAGAAACGGCATTTTCACGCCCTCCACACGAGTCAGCAGTTCAGCGGCGTCGTACACAGCGCAATTGACGCGCCAGATGTCAGCCTCTTCTGGAAGATCCTCACGGAGCGCAGTATCCACTCGGGCCAGATCTGCGGGCTTCGGGGTTTAATAAAGGGCAACCCCCGACGGGTGCTCAGGTCGTCCTGTTCTCGGGGAATGAAGCGCGGCGCCTCTTCGGGATCATTCCGTGGTTCTTCAACCACTTCATTCACCCTTAGATGAGGACGCCTCTCATAGCCTCTGCGACGAAGGTAGGATACATAATCCCGCAGATTTTGTGCGGTGAGGGCGCAAATAAACCAGTTAATAAATAATAATCTACTACACCAGTGGCATCAACTATGTCATCAACTAAATCGAACTCCGAAATTAATAATAGATCGGTAGCAAATGCTATTCATAATGCTAAAGCTCAAACTATATGTAAAGAGATTATAAATTTGGACAATGATGCTATTAACGGCTCTCAGCCTCGATCAACTCCAACTGTAAAGACTAGATCCAGAAAAATCTTGAGTGGCAATCTAGATAATTCTTTAAATTGTCCCTTTAAAGCTGCACCAAACTTTCCCAAACAACAAATTTATGAATATCATATTACTAATTTGGAACCAAGCACCGATTTGGCTTCACTTAATGGATACTTAAGAGATTTTGCTCCAAACGTAGTGGTGGAGAAATTGATAAGCAAGAATCCTGAAAGATATTCTTCTTTTAAAGTGTCCCTTCCAGCAGCGGAATCTCAGAATATACTGAATAGTAACATATGGCCACAAGGTGTGACTGTGAATCGTTTTTTTCGCCCCAAAAATTCAAGCAGTGTTACCAAACGTCAACCTTAAAGAAGATGATATTCTTAACAAGATAAATTCCGGTTTATCTAATTTTTCGGTATTGCATATCAATGTCCAAAGCCTTTTCAACAAAATTGACGAACTGCAAATTGCTCTTACTGATAAACATTTTGACATATTGTGCGTTTCTGAACATTGGTTGGAGTACGGCAATTTGGAACAGATATCTTTGCCTGGGTATCGTCTGGTGTCTTCATTTTGTAGAGAGGGGAAGAATAAGCATGGTGGTGTGGCAATCTTTGCTTCTACTAGTATGACATTAGAACCTGTAGACGTGAGTGGTTATTGCAAATCGGTGCATATAGAGTTATGTGCGGCTGAGGTTAGTGGTAGAAATTGTTTGTTATTAGCTTTATATAGGTCTTCCTCTAATGGTGACTTAGCAATTTTTAAGGATTGTCTCTTAAATGTAATTGATTTTTATTTGAATAGGTATAAGTTTATTATTGTGATTGGTGATTTCAATTTGGATTTTGAAGCAAAATCTAATTATGTACAAGATTTGGTTAATATGTTTTTGATGTATGGCATAAAGCATTGCATAAAGGTACCCACAAGAATTACTCCAACTACCAAATCAACTCTCGATAATATACTGACTAATATATCTCATGCTGATATTGACTCGGGTATCTTTGATGTAAATATTTCAGATCATCTTGGAGTCTTTGTTACTGTCAAGGGTCATACTGACAGGTGTTTGTCTCGGTCATGCAAAAAGTCACTTAAACGTAATTTAACTTCGTTAAAAAAAATTCGTGCAATAGGTCGGATATATTGCCAGAAGAGTTTAATAATTATTTCTCTTCAATTTCGGATGTTATTCTCGGGACCATTGATTCGCATGACTTTGATCCTATACATCTTTTAAATAACTGTCCTAAGCCTTCTTCTTCTTTTTATGTCTGCAATATTAGAGACCGATGTACGTCAATCTATTTTACAACTGAAAAATACTAGTTGCTTGGACTATTATGGGTTGAATACACGAATATTAAAATCGTCTTTGGAATATCTTGTTCCTCCATTGACTCTGCTATTCAACAAGATTATAGAAGAAGGTTGCTGGCCTAGTGCTCTGAAAGTTACAAAAATTTTGCCCGTTCACAAAAGGTGAGTTCGTGCTTGGCAATTTTCGACCCATAGCTATTGTGCCTGTATTTTCTAAAATCTTGGAAAAACTTGTAAAGAGCGGCTACTGTCTTATCTGGAGGATAAGTCGATTTTGTCGTCAGTCCAATTTGGATTTAGAAAGGATTCTCCACTGTTAGAGCGCTCTTGACAGTGATAGATGAGGTGGTAGAGTCTCTTGATTGGTGTACCTCAACGCATGCAACATTGTGTGATCTCACTAAAGCGTTTGATTGCGTTGACAATGCCATCTTGCTGCAAAAGCTTGAATATTACGGTATTCGTAATAAAGAATTACAACTATTCAAATCTTACGTATCGGAGAGGCAGCAATATGTTAGTATTGACAATGTTGACTCAAACATGTGCCATACATTAAATGGTGTTCCGCAGGGGTTAGTATTAGGGCCTTTGCTATTTCTGATTTATATTAATGATCTACCGGCAAATATTTTTGACAGTACATGTGTCTTATTTGCCGATGATACAACCCTACTGACTCGTGGTAATCTGAATACAGATGGGAATACTCTGAGAACTGCTGAAATGTGGTTTTCAGCTAATAAGCTTAAACTTAATATCGAAAAGACACAAACGTTGACTTTTACCTCAGATAAATGGCATCCAAGATCAAGTACAGCTACATTGCTAGGAGTAACATTCGATTCGGGATTAAATTGGTCCTCTCATATTGCTAAACTATGTCAAAAACTTGCATCACAGATATTTGTGATGAGACAGTTGCGTCCTCTTGTGGACAATAATGTCCTGAGAACGGTGTATTTTTCATTATTTCACAGTAGGCTGACATATGGCGTTGCTTTATGGGGCAATTCTAGCTCCGCTTATAGGGCATTTATTTTACAGAAAGCCGCGTTGCGCCTCATTTCAGCAGTTTCTAGAGGTGTTCCTTGCAGAGATTTGTTTGTGAAGCTGGGGATTCTACCGCTGCCTTGCTTATACATCTTGGAATCTCTAGTATTAGTTCATAAGAACGTACCTAATTTATTAAAACATTCGGATTTACATGAACACGCGACCAGGTATGCGGAGAATCTTGTGGTTCCTTTCTCTCGTATAAACATAACAAAAAATAATAAATATACAATTGGCTTATATAATAAATTTCATAATTATTTTAAGGAAAAACAATTAAATCAGATGTCTCTGCAAGGGTTTCTCCGTTTTACAAGAGATTTTTTGCTGTGTCATTGTTTTTACACTATTGACGACTTTATTGTGTTCCTTAAGTGATTTACTCTTGTCGTGTTGTGCTTTATTTATTTATTATTACTTATTTATTTATTTTATTATTGTTTTTTTTACTGACTGATTTGTATGTGTATTTTACATTTTACCTGCATTACTTGTGTCTTTTATTGTATTTTTAGTGACGATTTTAATGTGTGCATTATTGATGTGATTTATACTTTGAATCTATACCTAGTTATGACTACAAATGTACGTGTATCTGTATGTATGAGTATTATTATCACTATCACTATCACTATCACTATCACTATGATTATGATTATGATTATGATTATGATTATTTTTATTGTTTGTTATTGTTATTGTTATTATTATTATTATTATTATTATTATTATTATTATTATTATTATTATTATTATTATTATTATTATTATTATTATTATTATTATTATTATTATTATTATTATTATTATTATTATTATTATTATTATTATTATTATTATTATTATTATTATTATTATTATTATTATTATTATTATTATTATTATTATTATTATTATTATTATTATTATTATTATTATTATTATTATTATTATTATTATTATTATTATTATTATTATTATTATTATTATTATTATTATTATTATTATTATTATTATTATTATTATTATTATTATTATTATTATTATTATTATTATTATTATTATTATTATTATTATTATTATTATTATTATTATTATTATTATTATTATTATTATTATTATTATTATTATTATTATTATTATTATTATTATTATTATTATTATTATTATTATTATTATTATTATTATTATTATTATTATTATTATTATTATTATTATTATTATTATTATTATTATTATTATTATTATTATTATTATTATTATTATTATTATTATTATTATTATTATTATTATTATTATTATTATTATTATTATTATTATTATTATTATTATTATTATTATTATTATTATTATTATTATTATTGCCTGAGGGTGGAATGAATAGTTCCAATAAATTCGGCACTTCTCATTCCCCACTACGGATTCTATATCCCCCGGAGCATAAGGCAGCACTGGCGTCTCGTCTATCTCATACGAGTGTCGTAAATGATAATACAACACCCGTAAGGCTGAATCGTGTCTTTGGATATACGCTGTGGCCGCATATACCGGACAGGCCGACAGGAGATGCATAAGCGTCTCCGGCGCCTGGCGGCAGGCCCTGCAGCTGGTATCAGGAACCTCGATACCCAAGACACGACTACGATAGACGAGTGTGTTAATTACACCATCTTGGCAAGCCATTATGAATCCCTCGGTCTCAGAGTTCAGCCCCGCTGACCTCAAAAAAGCAAAGGTCAGCCTTTCAGATAAGCCAAGCCCCTCTAGATGACGGTAGAAGAGACCATGCATTGGCTTATCCTTATGTAGCTGCAGAAGATGACGCGTTTCTGCAGCTTTAATTAGGGCTTTTAACTGAGCAGGATCCGACTCGGTGACAGAGTCTGGATTTCCCCGCCCAGTATCGAACACGAGACCAAGTTCATCGGCTGCTCTTCTCGCTGCCTTATACACAAACGCTCCTATCCCTGCTGCTTCATGGTCTTGGACCATGCAGAGAAGGGGATCCGAGCTCCTGATGACTTTGCAGACCTCCTCCAAAACCACTCTGCCCTGGAGACACTCCAAACTCAAGAGTCCACGGCCTCCCCGATTTCTTGGGAAGTATAGCCGCGGAACGGACGATCTTGGATGCAAACTCCGATGGAGATGCATCATTTTACGGGTCCCTACATCGAGTTGCCTCAGCTCTTCTTGTGTCCATTTCACTACTCCAAAGGAGTAGAGAAGGATCGGAACGGCAAGCATATTTGTGGCACTCACCTTGTTCTTACCCGACAGCTCCGAAGACCAGATCTGTCGGAGGCGGTGCCGATACCTGCCGCGGAGAGCGTTTTTCACCGTTGCCACCTCATGAGTGCCCCGCTGTGGGACACCCAAATAGGTGTACGACTCTCCGGCATCTAGATAGTGAAAGATGCTTCCGTCTATGAGCTGGGCGTCCTCTCCGTATGGACCGCATCGTCCTCTCTTGAGATGAACCAGTGCACATTTGTCCAGCCCGAACTCCATCCCAACCGCCTGCGTGTACTCATGTACCACTCTGAGGGACTGATTTAAATCCCTCTCTCCGGAGGCGTAGAGTTTAAGGTCATCCATATAGAACAAATGGGTGACCTTATGCCTCCGGTCTCCTGGGGTACCGCAGTTGTAACCCCGGGTACGACGAAGTGCAACGGATAATGGCAGCAGTGAGATGCAAAACAAGAGGGGACTCAGGGAATCTCCTGGAACACTCCTCCTGAACAAAACCGGCTCTGTCTGGATCCTTGCATTAGCCGATGTTATGGTAAAGCGTGTCCTCCAGAGCGGCATGAGTTGTTCAATACATCTCACTATGGGGTCGGCCACCGCAAGACATTGGAGCAAGTGGACTATTAGCTCATGGGATGTCATATCAAATGCCTTGCGGTAATCTATCCAGGCCATTGAGAGGTTTCGCTTGTACTGCACGGAGTCCTGCGTAATACATCTGTCGATGAGCAGGTTCTCCTTACAGCCAGCTACACCCCTCTTGGACCCTCGCTGCTCGTATATCCGTTGATAAACGGGGTTCACTGCGTGGAGCACACGCGCGTACAAGATGCGAGTAAACACCTTGTAACACGCATTCAGGCAGGTTATTGGACGGCAGTTCTTTGGCTGGGACAAATCTCCGCTCTTAGGGATAAGCACGGTTCTCCCTCGACAAACCACGCCGGAATTTGCTGCTCTCCATTTAGCCAGGACGTGAATATTCTGGCCAAATGGCGGTGGACACTGGTGAATTTTTCCACCAGAAGTTGCTGATCCCATCGGGACCAGGAGCAGCGAAGTTCTTCGATCTAATAAATGATCTCCGAACTTCATCCGGGGTTATCGGTGGGCACACCTCTTGTGGCTCTCGAAGCCTTTGACAAAAGGCCTCGAAGTGTGCCAGGGCTGGAGTGTCTCTATCCAGTGGAATCCTGCGGCCATAAAGATCTCTCCAGAAGGCTTCTACCTGATCTACAGTCGGCGGATTGTCCGCAACACGCTGAGGCTGTTCAAAAAGTCGAGAAGGCCTTACACGGAACAAATTATTTTGCTCCAACCTCCTCGACCGCCTCACTAGTGACTTTTTTGCAGCCACTAGCATCCGTATCCTGTCGAGAGAATGCTGCTTGATGGTGAGCAGCACCCCCCGATTCAGGGTATGATGGACCCGCCTAAGGGAGGTAGCTATGCGTCTCACCTTAGGTGTGAAAGCCCTATTGGCTTCCACGTAGTCCATCACACATTGGATACGGGACGCGTGTTGCCTCGCCGACCGGATCTTAGCTTCCATCTTGTGCACTCGCCGCCGTGCTCTCCTGTGGAGAAACGGCATTTTCACGCCCTCTCTCCACACGAGTCAGCAGTTCAGCGGCGTCGTACACAGCGCAATTGACGCGCCAGATGTCAGCCTCTTCTGGAAGATCCTCACGGAGCGCAGTATCCACTCGGGCCAGATCTGCGGGCTTCGGGGGTTTTATAAAGGGCAACCCCGACGGGTGCTCAGGTCGTCCTGTTCTCGGGGAATGAAGCGCGGCGCCTTCGGGATCATTCCGTGGTTCTTCAACCACTTCATTCACCCTTAGATGAGGACGCCTCTCATAGCCTCTGCGACGAAGGTAGGATACATAATCCCGCAGATTTTGTGCGGTGAGGGCGCAAATAAACCAGTTAATAAATAATAATCTACTACACCAGTGGCATCAACTATGTCATCAACTAAATCGAACTCCGAAATTAATAATAGATCGGTAGCAAATGCTATTCATAATGCTAAAGCTCAAACTATATGTAAAGAGATTATAAATTTGGACAATGATGCTATTAACGGCTCTCAGCCTCGATCAACTCCAACTGTAAAGACTAGATCCAGAAAAATCTTGAGTGGCAATCTAGATAATTCTTTAAATTGTCCCTTTAAAGCTGCACCAAACTTTCCCAAACAACAAATTTATGAATATCATATTACTAATTTGGAACCAAGCACCGATTTGGCTTCACTTAATGGATACTTAAGAGATTTTGCTCCAAACGTAGTGGTGGAGAAATTGATAAGCAAGAATCCTGAAAGATATTCTTCTTTTAAAGTGTCCTTCCAGCAGCGGAATCTCAGAATATACTGAATAGTAACATATGGCCACAAGGTGTGACTGTGAATCGTTTTTTTCGCCCCAAAAATTCAAGCAGTGTTACCAAACGTCAACCTTAAAGAAGATGATATTCTTAACAAGATAAATTCCGGTTTATCTAATTTTTCGGTATTGCATATCAATGTCCAAAGCCTTTTCAACAAAATTGACGAACTGCAAATTGCTCTTACTGATAAACATTTTGACATATTGTGCGTTTCTGAACATTGGTTGGAGTACGGCAATTTGGAACAGATATCTTTGCCTGGGTATCGTCTGGTGTCTTCATTTTGTAGAGAGGGGAAGAATAAGCATGGTGGTGTGGCAATCTTTGCTTCTACTAGTATGACATTAGAACCTGTAGACGTGAGTGGTTATTGCAAATCGGTGCATATAGAGTTATGTGCGGCTGAGGTTAGTGGTAGAAATTGTTTGTTATTAGCTTTATATAGGTCTTCCTCTAATGGTGACTTAGCAATTTTTAAGGATTGTCTCTTAAATGTAATTGATTTTTATTTGAATAGGTATAAGTTTATTATTGTGATTGGTGATTTCAATTTGGATTTTGAAGCAAAATCTGATTATGTACAAGATTTGGTTAATATGTTTTTGATGTATGGCATAAAGCATTGCATAAAGGTACCCACAAGAATTACTCCAACTACCAAATCAACTCTCGATAATATACTGACTAATATATCTCATGCTGATATTGACTCTGGTATCTTTGATGTAAATATTTCAGATCATCTTGGAGTCTTTGTTACTGTCAAGGGTCATACTGACAGGTGTTTGTCTCGGTCATGCAAAAAGTCACTTAAACGTAATTTAACTTCGTTAAAAAAAATTCGTGCAATAGGTCGGATATATTGCCAGAAGAGTTTAATAATTATTTCTCTTCAATTTCGGATGTTATTCTCGGGACCATTGATTCGCATGACTTTGATCCTATACATCTTTTAAATAACTGTCCTAAGCCTTCTTCTTCTTTTTTTATGTCTGCAATATTAGAGACCGATGTACGTCAATCTATTTTACAACTGAAAAATACTAGTTGCTTGGACTATTATGGGTTGAATACACGAATATTAAAATCGTCTTTGGAATATCTTGTTCCTCCATTGACTCTGCTATTCAACAAGATTATAGAAGAAGGTTGCTGGCCTAGTGCTCTGAAAGTTACAAAAATTTTGCCCGTTCACAAAAAAGGTGAGTTCGTGCTTGGCAATTTTCGACCCATAGCTATTGTGCCTGTATTTTCTAAAATCTTGGAAAAACTTGTAAAAGAGCGGCTACTGTCTTATCTGGAGGATAAGTCGATTTTGTCGTCAGTCCAATTTGGATTTAGAAAGGGATTCTCCACTGTTAGAGCGCTCTTGACAGTGATAGATGAGGTGGTAGAGTCTCTTGATTGGTGTACCTCAACGCATGCAACATTGTGTGATCTCACTAAAGCGTTTGATTGCGTTGACAATGCCATCTTGCTGCAAAAGCTTGAATATTACGGTATTCGTAATAAAGAATTACAACTATTCAAATCTTACGTATCGGAGAGGCAGCAATATGTTAGTATTGACAATGTTGACTCAAACATGTGCCATACATTAAATGGTGTTCCGCAGGGGTTAGTATTAGGGCCTTTGCTATTTCTGATTTATATTAATGATCTACCGGCAAATATTTTTGACAGTACATGTGTCTTATTTGCCGATGATACAACCCTACTGACTCGTGGTAATCTGAATACAGATGGGAATACTCTGAGAACTGCTGAAATGTGGTTTTCAGCTAATAAGCTTAAACTTAATATCGAAAAGACACAAACGTTGACTTTTACCTCAGATAAATGGCATCCAAGATCAAGTACAGCTACATTGCTAGGAGTAACATTCGATTCGGGATTAAATTGGTCCTCTCATATTGCTAAACTATGTCAAAAACTTGCATCACAGATATTTGTGATGAGACAGTTGCGTCCTCTTGTGGACAATAATGTCCTGAGAACGGTGTATTTTTCATTATTTCACAGTAGGCTGACATATGGCGTTGCTTTATGGGGCAATTCTAGCTCCGCTTATAGGGCATTTATTTTACAGAAAGCCGCGTTGCGCCTCATTTCAGCAGTTTCTAGAGGTGTTCCTTGCAGAGATTTGTTTGTGAAGCTGGGGATTCTACCGCTGCCTTGCTTATACATCTTGGAATCTCTAGTATTAGTTCATAAGAACGTACCTAATTTATTAAAACATTCGGATTTACATGAACACGCGACCAGGTATGCGGAGAATCTTGTGGTTCCTTTCTCTCGTATAAACATAACAAAATATAATAAATATACAATTGGCTTATATAATAAATTTCATAATTATTTTAAGGAAAAACAATTAAATCAGATGTCTCTGCAAGGGTTTCTCCGTTTTACAAGAGATTTTTTGCTGTGTCATTGTTTTTACACTATTGACGACTTTATTGTGTTCCTTAAGTGATTTACTCTTGTCGTGTTGTGCTTTATTTATTTATTATTACTTATTTATTTATTTTATTGTTTTTTTTTTACTGACTGATTTGTATGTGTATTTTACATTTTACCTGCATTACTTGTGTCTTTTATTGTATTTTTAGTGACGATTTTAATGTGTGCATTATTGATGTGATTTATACTTTGAATCTATACCTAGTTATGACTACAAATGTACGTGTATCTGTATGTATGAGTATTATTATCACTATCACTATCACTATCACTATCACTATCACTATGATTATGATTATGATTATGATTATGATTATTATTATTATTATTATTATTATTATTATTATTATTATTATTATTATTATTATTATTATTATTATTATTATTATTATTTTTATTATTATTATTATTATTATTATTATTATTATTATTATTATTATTATTATTATTATTATTATTATTATTATTATTATTATTATTATTATTATTATTATTATTATTATTATTATTATTATTATTATTATTATTATTATTATTATTATTATTATTATTATTATTATTATTATTATTATTATTATTATTATTATTATTATTATTATTATTATTATTATTATTATTATTATTATTATTATTATTATTATTATTATTATTATTATTATTATTATTATTATTATTATTATTATTATTATTATTATTATTATTATTATTATTATTATTATTATTATTATTATTATTATTATTATTATTATTATTATTATTATTATTATTATTATTATTATTATTATTATTATTATTATTATTATTATTATTATTATTATTATTATTATTATTATTATTATTATTATTATTATTATTATTATTATTATTATTATTATTATTATTATTATTATTATTATTATTATTATTATTATTATTATTATTATTATTATTATTATTATTATTATTATTATTATTATTATTATTATTATTATTATTATTATTATTATTATTATTATTATTATTATTATTATTATTATTATTATTATTATTATTATTATTATTATTATTATTATTATTATTATTATTATTATTATTATTATTATTATTATTATTATTATTATTATTATTATTATTATTATTATTATTATTATTATTATTATTATTATTATTATTATTATTATTATTATTATTATTATTATTATTATTATTATTATTATTATTATTATTATTATTATTATTATTATTATTATTATTATTATTATTATTATTATTATTATTATTATTATTATTATTATTATTATTATTATTATTATTATTATTATTATTATTATTATTATTATTATTATTATTATTATTATTATTATTATTATTATTATTATTATTATTATTATTATTATTATTATTATTATTATTATTATTATTATTATTATTATTATTATTATTATTATTATTATTATTATTATTATTATTATTATTATTATTATTATTATTATTATTATTATTATTATTATTATTATTATTATTATTATTATTATTATTATTATTATTATTATTATTATTATTATTATTATTATTATTATTATTATTATTATTATTATTATTATTATTATTATTATTATTATTATTATTATTATTATTATTATTATTATTATTATTATTATTATTATTATTATTATTATTATTATTATTATTATTATTATTATTATTATTATTATTATTATTATTATTATTATTATTATTATTATTATTATTATTATTATTATTATTATTATTATTATTATTATTATTATTATTGTTATTATTATTATTATTATTATTATTATTATTATTATTATTATTATTATTATTATTATTATTATTATTATTATTATTATTATTATTATTATCTATTGATTGTTCTTATTATCTGTATTAATTCAACATGTTTTTATTTGTATGTTTGTAATATATTTTTAAATTTACTCTGTATTTTTTATGTTAGTTTTATCTGTATATTTGTGAATTTCTTAGTCTTTTTTCAAGTATGAAGCCAATGTTTCTAATTTATGATATTTGTTGCTTTTTTGACGTGCATATTGACACGAATTTGGATAAATAAATAAAGTATTAGTGCAAAAGGTCATATTTATCAAAAATCTAATTTCTACTTATAATATAATGCCCAGGCCTAATAGAACCTAATGTGAAACATGTAGTACAACAAAATTTAAAATTTGATGGCACAGCAAATTACCTACTAAGCATTATCTCAGAATTAAGATTTTGTCGGTTACGACTTTTATGCTTAACAGGGCAGTGTAGTAGTAGTAGAAGGGGTGGCTTTAAGTTTTGTAGCAAGACGATTTAATTGTTTTTATTTAATTTAATTTTAATAACCATATTCTAATAAAATATCTACGACATATCATTAAATTTGATATTTATATCCAATTTTCCTAATATACTGATTATTTATAAATTAAAACGTATCTTAAAAGCTCTGAAAACCAATGCAGTTAATTAACCTTTACTTCGCTGAACACAAATAGTCCTATTTTCAAAAGCACGAGCAAAATGTCAATTAGAAGATCTGTTCAGAATAAGATTAATTGTACCCATCTATTACGCTAGATCTGAATTCCTTAATGTATCATACATCTTAATATATAAAGATGTTTTGTATAAGATAGGTAATGCTTTAGGCTATAATGCATATACAGTGGTTTTAAGGCTTTCACGGTCCGTGCTGATATTTAATCAACTATGATTTTTCGGCTTGTCATGTCATGGCCTAGATGGCTGATAACCGCCAGTCCAGGGGCGGCTCGCTAGGTGGCGCACGCTTTACTTAAAATTACCGGTTGTATATTCCACTTAAAAGTACTTTTAATTTAAGTCTGTAATTTAGGATAAACATACGTGCACACTATAGAACCATTGCTGAAGAAGATTCTTAAAACTTATGAAACGAATAAATGTTGCAATTCTCTGCAAATTTCTTTGTTAAAGTAAATGTATTTAGTTTTAATTAGTTTTTGTAAATGCCGGCAACGGCGCATGTGACGTATGTTAGATGTTCTGTTGTGTTGGAGCAGTACAAGCCAGTGTTGTTCAAGTCAGTACAATTGTACTAAATTCAGTACACTTGACAGTGTTAATGCACGACAGTACCCCTTTATGAAATTTAGTACAATTATAGTATTACAAACAAATTCAGGAACAATATTACAGTATCACGGTCTGTTGAACTGTGACCACAGATTATTAGATTATCTAGGGACTTATTTCATATATTTACCTATAATCTACTTATTCTGTGGTATGTGATATTCTTGTATAAACAATAGCTAAACCCACGGGTCAGGTGATGTCCCAAAATTCCCGTAGATAAAGACAAAATATAGTCTTTCTCGATAGATGGACTGAGATAGACTGTGTCATACGTCACAAAAGTCCCCAGTTTCATTGGCTACCTGCTCGTGACTCCGACAGTGTAGTTAATAGACCGTGGGCTAAACCATCGTCGGCTAAATCGCAGCAGCCGTGCTTTTTCAAAGCGACGCAACAACTTACTAATAGTTTCATACCACACTTTATTAAGTTTCCATTAAATTTAGATATGAAAGAAAATATTGAAGGGCATCTTATTTAAGTATACCTTAAATGAAAAGTCACACTTAAGTGAAGTGCTGACTATTAATTCCCTAAGTAAATCTTCGTGTCTCATCTATGATTTTAATTTGTTAGTATAAACTTTTGTTATCTATGGGATATTTAGTGTATTTTAAATATGAAGACAAAAATAAAATCCATGACAAATTTCAAATCTAAATAAATAAAACACCTACATAGTAAATCCTGTAGAAATAAGAAAATATTAACATGGGAAAAATTTGCGTTTCGCGAAGAACCCAGTAAAACAGGTTATATGCCTAAATTAAGAAGAAGAAGAAGAATAGATAATTTTAGTACCATCTAATGTCAATTCAGTACAATTTTTCCCTGCAACCTAGTACAATTATTTTTATTTCTAGAACAACACTGGTACAAGCACAAGCAGTACAATGATTGACTCCATAAAGCATACATCGCTCCGTATTACAAATAAAATTTATAACTAACAAGGTCCTTCGAGTTTTAATAATTAATAAAATAACATAACATAAGTCTTTAACCTCGACTGGTTAGAGATCTTCCAGTTGAGAAACAATAAATATTTAGGTTAATTTTGTTATTATCTGTCATTATCAGTCTTGAGAATGGCGGTACTAGATTCTCCCTCCACTTTGTATAATCATGTCTATCCGAATGAGATAGAAAATTATTCAAGTTTTGTGAATACACATTAAAGTTTCTAAAATGAAAACAAAGAAAAAATAGAAAAAACTTCTTGAATAAAGACCTACACGTTGTAAACCATATGGTGCTGAGTCTTTGATTATCACGACAGCTTTTTGTAAAGAGAAAGTTTTATTTGATTTTAAGGAGTTACCCCAATAGTATCATAATATGTCAAAAGACTATGAATTAGAGCAAACAGGATGTAAGTTGACGAATTGCAAATACATTAGCAGAGAGTTTAGAACCCTAACTTAGTCCTAACTTAGCCTTAATCTTTACGTTAAGAAGTTAAACGTATATATTTCCTTGTGCACGTTTATAAAAATCCTAACTTAGTCTTAGTCCTAACAAGGTCTTAAGACCTGACCTGTAAAGTTCCTATCTTTTAACTTCTTAGGACTAAGACTAAGATCAAATAAGTACCTGCGCAAAAATTCTCCAATTCCTTCTACATGCCTTCTACGGTGTCGGCGATTGGCCGGGGCTTATAGAGACAAAATAGAGGTTAAGTTACGACTAAATATTTATAAAGTGTCAAAATCTTAGAATTAAGATTAAGACTAAGGTTACGGTTAAGGTTATGTTAGGGTTAATTTTTTTTATAAACCTATCATCAGACATTTTGTGCAAAGAAGGCGTAGCTTGTCCATTAATGAAACAATTTTAAGTTAAGTTAAAGGTCTTAGTATACCCTTAAGTAACATTCCCAGACAAACAGTTATACCGACAGAACCACAACGGTCTTCAAAAGAAAAATAAATTATCGGCGATTTATTAAAAAGGGATAGCATTTCTCTTGCTGAGCCAAGTGCGGGTCAATTTATTTCTAGTAGACCTAAAAGATGCTTATTATCTGATAGGTACCTATCAAAAGAACATATAGAAAATACTTACGATTTAAGTTTACTGGCTCTCTGTACGAATATAACTGTTTACTCTTTGGTTTAAGTTGCCCCTTTGATTTTCTCCCTTAGGGAGAAGGTCCTCTGTTATATATTTAGACGATATCCTTCTTTTAGCTACACAAGTAACGAATGTAAATATAATGTAAGAAAAACAATAACGTTGTTACAATATTTAGGTTTTTAATAAATTATAAAAAGAGTAATAGTATTCCTAATCAATTGCGTAAATATTTAGGGTTTTTATATAACTAAAAAGGATGTCCTTATCGTTGCCTAACGAAAAACGCCTTAGATTATTAGAATGTCTAAAAAAATGTAAGATTCGATAATTTTCAAAATTTATAGGTACGTTAATATCAGCTGCACCAGCCATTAAATACAGTTTTTTGTACAGTAAATTATTCGATCGTGAGAAATAGGTACTTAGCATTATTAACATATAAAGGGAATTATGAAGCAAAGATGCATATACCATCTACCCTATCTGCTGATTGGTGGATAAACAATCAAAGGATTCATATAATCTAATTGGTCGTGATAATTTTCAGATTGAATTATTTACCGATGCCTCCAGATCTGGTTAGAGCCCCTGGCAGTATTTTTTGGCCTAGGCTGGCCACAGTCACTCTCTAATTGTAATATTTTATGCAGAGTGGACAACACGACAGGAGTATGCACCATTAACCACACGGAAAGTGTCCGTTTTAAAAATTTAAATAATATAGCAAGGACAATATGGACTTGGTGTCAAGATATAGAGGGATTTACATCTTTACTTCATATATTAACTCTAAAGAGAACTTTATGCAGACAGGGCGTCACATCAAATTCATAAAGAAACAGAATGGTGCTTCGCTGATGATGCTTTCAGAAAAATAGAGATACAGTTCGGGAATCCACATATAGATCTATTTGCAAGCCGAATAAATAAAAAATGCCCAAGATTCGCGTCCTGGTTGAGGAATCCCGAGGCCTACAGGCTCGATGCCTTCACATTAGACTGGAGCAAATTTTATTTTTATGCCTTGCCACTGTTTGCCATGATTTTAAGAGCGAGTGTTGCAAAAAATCATGGAATATAAAGCCGAAGGGATTGTGGCAATACCCATGTGGATCTCTCAACCATGGTATCCTGTTTTCAAATCCTTAACAATTGCAAAACATTTAGTATACGAACCTAAAAGGACTTTACTGTCTTTTAGTGGAACACATCATCTTTTGTCGGAAAACCTTTCCCTGGTAGCAGGAGAGAGGTGCTCCAAGAATCGTTAGATATATGTCTATCATCCATTGTTGGTCTTAAACAATAGTGGCAATTTTGTTGTTTATTAAAAGAACTTGAGCCATTTAATGTCACAGTTTCGAGTGTTCTGGATTTTTTGACTTGCCAATTTAAAAATGGTGCTTGCTATGGCCCTCTCAAATCTCCGCTATTGGCCAGATTGTTGGACCATAAATAGGTTCACATTTCAGGGTAAAAAGATTTTTCCAAGTTTATGATATGATACCACCAATGCCAAACGAAAACACTTGAGACCCCAATATAGTTTTAATCTATATAAAAACGCTCAATAATGATGAAATCTCGTTCGAACGCTTAACTCAAAAATTGGCACTGCTATTGGCTTTAGCTACAGGTCAGCGAATACAGACATTAAGCTTGATACATCTTAATAATATCTATGTTCATTCTGAATAGACCGATAATAGATAATTTTTGCAAATACTGTGTTGGATTCGAGTAATACTTAATGAGATCATTCATATTGCTGTACAATGTTTTTCGTTGTATAGTTATTTTTTCTTTTTCTTGTTGTTTGTTCGGATATACAGAATTTATTAGTTACATGTTGTAAAAATCGAAGTTTTCCCATTATGATTACTTATATAAAGATTTTTGTTTTATTTTGTCCTTGTACGTTACCTATACAGTTCAATTTAATATAGCTAATACAAGCTGATGTTTTATTTGTTGCAACATCCTTTAAACGACTACACCATTTATTTATGCGACGGGGCCGAATATAATCACAAGATCAAATGAACTTACTTAAGTGACGTTCGATCTTGATTATATGATGGACCCGTCGAAATAAAGTCCCAATATCCCACCCTACAATAATTATCAATGATAATTGTAAGATTAATCAACTTACCTTAAGGAAGATTAATCTGAATTTTCTGAGCTTGTCCGAGGGTATAATTACGTTGTAGTTTCCGCGGAAGGTACTTGTCAGCACGCATTGTACAAATACAAAAAGGTTGTTTTTGTCCATTCATTATTACTGAGCCCTCTTGGATAATCATTCCATTGTAGTGGTTGTCTGTCAAAATCGGTATTATTATGGAGAAAAAAGGGAGGGTGGGTAATTATATCCTCGGACAAGATCAGACAAAAATAAAATTAGAACTTAGTTGCAGGTGAACCCTAATGTAAGGTTACCGTAGGAGATCTAGTTCACTGACCGCGTTGCTAAATCTTAGCGAATAGAGCAATTGCAGGTTTGTAGTGAGACATTATCTATATACCTACCTACTAATTTTTGAGGTATGACCAATATTTATAAGTAAAAGTGTTTGTATACTCAGCTAGTTCATTTATTTTAAAATAAATACTTGGCATGCCAATTTTTATGATCATTGAATTTTGAATCAATTTATAAAACTTAAGTTTGTATCTTAGTATTGATACAGCCAACAATGTATTAACATTGAAATAAATAAGTATCTCTGAAATAATTAAGACTCCTGAACAATGAGTTTTATTTAACAATTTATATTAAGTGAACGTTAGCAGCTAAAGGAGGGAAGAACTGAAGCTCTGTAAGGACTGCCCCTCCGAAATAAAAACAGAAAGCAGCTCTGGTCATGAGTGGACCCAGTTTCAAATCCAAATTTTCGACACTTAAGTGTTTTACTAGATAGCATTTTTCTCAATATGACAAAAGTGAGACCGTTTTAAGTAAATAATTATTTAGATTTGGAAAATGAAAAATAAAAACGCTTTTCGGCAACCTATTCGTTATTTTTTCATCGTTCTTACATATTAAGTTTCCCGCTAATTTATAAGAATTTAATACTGAGTCGTCCTTTAACGTTTAGAAAGACATTCATATAATTTTCTTACTTCCAGGAAAACTTTTTTGTCAGGAGGAAATCTTAAAAAGTATTTTCCTAACATAGGGAAATTATAGGAGGAGTATGTCTTAGGTACTGGGAATCATATAATATATTTTTTTACATTTTAAATTGATTTTTTGGCATCTTGGACTTCCCAATTATGTATTTTTATATAAGAAAATCAGTTCTTAAATTTACACTTTGTTTCAATGTACAGGGACATTGATTTCTTGTCTGTTTCTATATTAAAATAATATAAGATATAAATACCATAAACAGGATTTTTTCCTTTTCATACCCACGGTTCACAGTTGTTTTATTTAAAATATCCGAATTTGACACTGCCTCCTCGATTTGGTTGTCTTTTCTTAATAAATAAAAAGCGTGTTTCAAACATTTTGTTAGAGATTTTAAGTTTGCTTTTCACAGTTACTTCAAAATTCTTGTCCCTTACAATGTTTTTGATTAAAAATATTTTTATATTGATTTTATATTTTGATCTGTACCTACCTATAAATTTTCAATTACCCTTGTAATTCGTGTTTTATAATATCTACAATTACCCTTATTTATTTATTTAACTAAGAGCAATTACTTGGAACAGGCGGACAGGCCCCAAAAATTCATAGAGAGCTTTTTTCTACATCACGTTTCGACTTTTGTTAAGTCATCATCAGGATGTGAAAACTGTGCCTTTTTTGTCAATAATATATAATACAACATTTGTGTAAAAGCAAACTAGACAGTAGACAGTTGTTAAAATATAATTTTTTGATATGCAATTATTTATTACAATAATTTAGTATCGATGGGAAAACTGCATTGATTTTTGTAATTTTGATAATACCTCTATAGTGACAATTATTTTATTTTATTTCAAACTAGTTTAATACATTTTTAAATATAAACATTAGGTTTTTTACATCCCTGAGTGTTTCTTCTGGCAGTGATATCGATATTTTTGAAAACAAAAGTAAATACAATTCAAGCTTTAATATACCTTTCTCTGTGATGGAGTCTTGGCTCCTTCTCATATAAGAGGTGATACTGGACTGTATCATATTTTTATATGATTTGTTGGGGTTTATTGAGTCAATTGGATTCCGGAACTATAGTCACAGTAATTGCAATATTTGTCAAGTTTTTTATATTCGAAAAATTGTTTTTGCTGTCAATTTATATTAAATTACAACACTGTAATAAATAATATTTCTTATTCACAGCTAACTAAAATTAATAATTGGATAATTCAACACTCTGTATTACTTATAATTCCAAAACTCTTAGTAGTCCAAGAGCAATCTTATGAGGTATATTGTTGCATTCAATTTCATTGGACACAACTGGTGATATATTTAGCTCAAATGATACACAATTTTAAACTTAAAAAATATTGAAATATGTTTCAATAATAGTAGGATAGTTAACAATTTCAGTATTTATACATATAATTAAGTCGCACGACTTTCCTTTCAAGTGTAACACGTTACTTCCCTACCGTCCGTTCCGAAAAAAGGGCCTGCTCCTATATCTCTGGACATTTTTAAGACATCGAATTGAAATTTACAGGGCTAAAGTAAAATGTTTTGCTCTATCCAATGAAACCAATGGGAACACCAGTCAGCTTCCGGATTAATCGGAAGTCGTCTCAACTTGGTTATTTTAAATGGAACATCCTGTATATTGTTACATATTTGAATACAGCGCTTCGTCCCAAATACACTCATACCAAGTTTCATGGGTTCATCTGCGACAACAACGGAGATATATGAAATCACATTTGATCAAGGAAATAAAAGAAACATAGTAATCTATGGAATAGAACTTAAAACAAGAACTATTAAACATTAATAACTAAACAACATTAATAACAAAGCTATAAGTATTGTTCGAAATGCAAACCGTTTTTATTAATTCACGTTTGACACCTTCTTAGTACACCTCGGGCTGCATTCAAAACCATTTGTGGACTAAGATTTTCGCAAGCGTTTCTTATTCTTGTTTTCATGATGTCCACATTTTCCGGAAGTGTGGTAAAAACTATGTCTTTAATATAAGCCCACAAAAAAAAACCAAAGGCGTGAGGTCAGGTGACCTCGCAGGCCATCGAATTGGCCCATTAGTACCCATCCAATTCCCTTGGAACTGCTCGTTTAAGTATTCAACATTAATAGCAGCGTTGTGCGCAGGGGCACCGTCTTGCTAAATAAATAAATAATGCTGCATACCTGAGCCAGAGGGAATTCCTCAATATAATTTTCCATCAAATCTAAAAGCAGGTCTTTATATTTATCTGCGTTAAGTTGTCCATCAATGAAAATAGGGCCAATTTTCTTATTGCCAAGACCCCCGCACCAAACATTCACTTTAAAACGTATTTGTACATTTGTTTCAATTACGTGTCTAGGATTTTCGGAGGCTCAATAAAAGTGATGATTTCGGTTAAACATTCCGTTATTCGAAAAAGTACATTCTTCGGTCCATAAGATTTTTGTATAAAACACAGGATCCTGTTGTTGTCTTTGTAAGAAATAGTTGCAGAATTCCAGTCTTCTTGGACCATCTTGCTCTTGCAAATGTTGTACTGGGGAATCCTTATAGGCTTTTTTATAATGTTTTTTAAAATACGATGAACAGTGGTCGCTGCTATACCCGTATTAAATGAAATTTCTCTCACCGAAGTTCTAGGATTTTCTTCTAGACACAATAGTACATTAAGTTCTAAGTCGGGTTTATTTATTTCATACTCGCGCTTCGCCTTCACAAAGGATCCAGTTCGCCTTAAAGTCTGCTCAAGTTTGCTAAATATTCTTCTATTGGGAAGTCGCCTTGCACCAAATTGATCTCTATACAAACGCAACGCTTGATAGCTATTTCTTCCCGATTGTAAATACACATTATACATGTCAATTTTCTCCTCCAAGAAAAACATATTTCATATCATGAAAAATACTATAGTTATCACTATTATAAAACAATTAATCAACAATAATGCGCACACAAGTTAAATATTGGAACTGTCAAATTTAAATCGTACAAATATGTTTTTTGTTTAATTTCCATAGGCGCCTATGTCTAGAAATGTTTTTTCAAATATCTCCGTTGGTGTCGAAGGTGAACCCATGAAACTTGGTATGAGTGTATTTGGGAGGAAACGATGTAATCAAATATGTAAAATTATACAGGATGTTCTATTTAAAACAACTAAGTTGATATGACTTCCGGTTAAACCGGAAGCTGACTGGTGTTCCCATTAGCTTTATTAGATAGAGCGGAAAACTTTATTTTAGCCCTGTATATTTCAATTCGATACCTCAAAAATGTCCAGAGATATTGGAACAGGCCCTTTTTTCGGAACGGACGGTATATATATATATATTATTATTATTATTATTGTGATTTGTAAATGTGTATGTGTTTGTGATGATACGTGTGATATGTGATTTGATTTTTGTTATGTATATAAATTTTTTATTGGGCGCCAATGATTTATTTTATTTTGTTTTATTTAAATTTTTTTTATTAGTGTAGATTGTATTTATGTTATATGTTATATGTTAAGTGTATAAGTGAATAAATATAAGTTTTGTTTTAAAAATTTAATTTATGATTTTATTTTGCTAATCATTTTTTTTAACTGTACTTTACTATACCCTGGCTATGTTTCCCTCTTTCCTCAGGAGTGAGTTCCAGCAGAATAAATAACACCTTTTTTATATAATGCTGTTATATCTGTTAACAACCAGTATACATAAAATAAGACATGGAACTGTACATTCGTTGTTTTTATTCATACAAAAATGAAACATTCTCAATTTAAATAAGAAATAGTATCAATAAACATTAAGGAATAATTCCTAACAATTCTGATTAATTAATTTTTAATATGTGAACAAGAAATTTTATTTTAACTTCAGTAACATACCTGTATATTTCATCTATTTTTTAAAATTCTGGTAAAACTATTTGTTAATTTATGCAACCAGAAATATAAAAATGTGTTGTGATAACTGCCTAGTTCTATTTCTA
Source organism: Monochamus saltuarius (assembly GCA_025584915.1). Taxonomy (NCBI): domain Eukaryota; kingdom Metazoa; phylum Arthropoda; class Insecta; order Coleoptera; family Cerambycidae; genus Monochamus; species Monochamus saltuarius. Next base: position 31,813,786 of record CM046727.1, read on the forward strand.
TAGTTTAAAGAAAATGGTTGCCTTTGATTTACGTATTGTCTGGTGGACATTTAATAATCAAAATTTCATAAAATTTAAACTTTCAATATTGTTTAGATTTTATAGAGGTAAGTCTTTTTATATTATATTTTATTTTTATCGTCAGAGAAGTTGAATATCAGTTATGATGCATGCTAGCTAGCTAAATTTTTAATGTGCACATGAAAATTTTTTATCTTACTCTTCTGTAGACTGGCTGTAGTAGTGATCCCTAAAAGTTGATTTCCTCTCTCTGGAAGCCGTAGAATTCCCAGGATGCCGTTGATGACCTGGGCTGGATATGATGTTCCAAGGATGAATTTCTACCTGGTGATATTCTTGATAGATTGTTTGAGGTTATCTTCTACAGGAGACTTGTATGTAGAACTTTTTGCAGCTCCAGCTCTAGCTATGGAGATGGTTTCTACCAAACTTCTTGAATTTTATACTTGTGGATGGTAAATTGGAGTTACTTTTTTTCTTTAGAACTGTGAGACATCGGTGAGTATACAATTATACTGTTTAATTGCTTTTTCTATTTAAAAAACCAAATTTTTTCTAAGCCCAAACTTAGTACATGTTCTCGTTTTTACAGTCTCTGCGTAACTAATCAAGAAATTATTGTTTCTAGGTAATTTTGCCTTCTAGATTATTATTAGTTTTTCTTAGGGTCAATACACATGTAATATTTTTATTTTTTTATTCTTGTCGAAACACTATTCACGATACTAATTGTCTTTTGTATTCTTATAACTATATTTTACAACTACAGAACATTTTTTACTAATTTTATATGGAAATATTCTTTAATTTATTTCTTTGTCCTGTCCTGTCAGAGATGTTGAAATTTCATTGAATAGCCATCTTTACATTTGACATTTCTAATTGTCATTATGTTCACAATTGGAATTTTCATTTTATTTAACTAATATTTTATTTGACTGTTGGTTTCGTCTTGCGATATGTATATATGCTAAATCTTTGTTCTTTAAGCTTTCTTTTTATATTTCAATGTCTGGGTTTTGAATTCATTTTCTTTGTGTACTGTATGTTTTTGTATTGTCATGTCCAGATTTGATAGATAAAATTTTAAATTGAATTTGATAAAATTTGTAAAATTTTGTTATTTTAATATAATAATAGGCTTCTTTCGATATGTTTATTTAAGATAATTTCAATAATAATAATTTATCTATATTTTACATCAATAATATATATATATATATATATGTTGGTCCTTCGCAAGTATTGAGGACCAATTAGGGAGGGGCTTAGAAAAATAGCTATTGCAAGCTTTGAGGACCCAAGAGGAGGAGTTTCTTGTTGACGTCACTATTACGTGACGTCAACAAGACCAACAAAAATTTTAAATACTCATTCAAGAGAAAATAACAACTAAACTTATTGTTTTGCTATATATTGCTCATATTATTTCTCCAAGACAGAAAAATAACTAGAACTAACATATTTAATATAAGTATAAATTTAAAATTAAAATTTTCTGATATGTTAAAAATAAAAATTGATTTATATTTACATTGTGAAAAAAGTGCCGATGAGGTCGACAAGTTCCTGAAATTTCAGGGGTAGTTTTTAAAGGACCTAAATTTTAACTTTACCATCGTTTCCAGCGTATTTTGTTATCCTGAAACCAACTCTGAATATTCTTTAAAAATATTTTTGTTCCACCCAGATACGAACTATATATTTTTGAAGAGTTCGGCTGAGGGGTTTTTACTGATATCTAGAGAAAGGGTTATCAGAAAAATTTGAAATTTTACATGAGAACCATACCGAGGGTGGTCGACAAGTTCCTGAAATTTCAACCCCCTCCTACAAGTCTTAAGGGTTGATGGGGGTTGAAGGTGGTGGTTTATTTAAAAGACCTAAATTTTAACTATACCATCGTTTCCAGCGTATTTTTATCCGCGAAACCAACTCTGTCATATTTATAAAAATATTTTTGTTCCACCCAGATACGGACTTGTCATATTTTTAAATATTTTTGAAGAATAGGAAGAGGGTTTTTACTGATAACTAGGAGTGGGTAACCAGATAAATTTGAAATTTTACAGGGTACTATACTGAGAGTGGTACACAAGTTTCTGAAATTTTAACCCCTCCGCCACCCCTAAGGAGGTATGGGGTTGAAGGGGTGATTTTTAAAGGTCCTAAATTTTAACTTTTCTTCGTTTTCAGAGTATTTTTATCCTGAAACCACCTCTCCCATAATATAAAAAAATATTTTTGTTCTTTATATATTAAACATATCCTACAAATTTAGATGCATTGTACCATAAATTTTCTTCTTTTAATAATAATTCCTACAATTTCTAGATACTTAAGTTAATAAACTAATTTTTAACTCCCGTTCCTTTAAATTTGTGGTGTGTTTATTTAGAATTGCAAATAAGTTTATTATGTAAATTCTAAAATGTCTATATCCTGAAAATGATTTTTGAAATGTATATTGACAAAAATGTATGATTCAATTTGAAATGAAAAGCAGAACTCGCCAAGCGTCGAACTGTTGTACTCCCTATCATAGTGAGTCGAATTTCGCCAAGCGTCGGATTATCAAAGTGACAGAAGTCGCCAAACATCGAATTGTTGTATTCCCTATCATCGCGAGGCGACCTTTTCTTTGGAGAAATAACCGGTCTATCGAATGCGTTGCTCTAAATTCTACTAGAACGTTCCATAAAAGTTTTAGCTGAAAATAACACCAGAGTCACGCGTAACTAGCGCCCTCTAGCAGCTGTTGCAAAATACCCCAGTACCAAAATTTTATACATTTTCGCTGATAATATAATTACAGTAATTATTAAATAAATTTTAAAAATAAAAACAAAATTTGACACTCTGTACATCGAAGAGGGATTTTATTAAAGCATGTTTGGTGGAATCCTAATATTTTGATCTCTAGAATCTAACCTTGATTTTTGGCGCATTCTTTACTTAACACCCTGTACATATATATTTGGGTGGTACAAAAATATGTTTAAAATTGTGACTGAGTTGGTTTCTTGGATAAAAAAATACGCTGAAAACGATGGTAAAGATAAAATTTAGGTCCTTTAAAAACCACCCTCTTCAACCCCCATATTTGAAATTTCAGGAACTTGTGGACCACCCTCGGTATAATATCCCTGTAAATTTTCAAATTTTTCTGGTTACCCACTCCCTAGTTATTAGTAAAAATCCCTCTTCCCTACTCTTCAAAAATAAGACAAAGTCCGTATCTGGGTGGAACAAAAATATATTTTTTTAAATATGGCAGAGTTGGTTTCAGGGATAAAGAAATACGCTGAAAACGATGGTAAAGTTAAAATTTAGGTCTTTTAAAAAGACCACCCCCTTCAACCCCCATACCTCCTTAGGGGTGGCGGAGGAGGTTGAAATTTCAGGAACTTGTTGACCACCCTCCGCATAGCCCCTGTGCAAAATTTCAAAGGTCTGTGGTTACTTTTCCCTAGATATCCGTAAAATCCTCTCAGCCGAACTCGTACCTCTGTGACGTCACTAAGCGAAATTTTAAACTCAGCGCCAAATTTAGTAATTTCTAGGGTGTTTTGTGTTGTTTGGTTGTGTGACATTTAGCAGTTGGCACGATTGGTATAGTTTGACAATAATGGAGTGACAGAGAAACTATTTTATAAATAATTTTATAAAAAAAATGTGCAACTGTGTTGTGTTACGTGGTGTATGTTATTCACTATTTTATTATTATTTAAGTGTTACTGTTTAATTGTTCATATTTGAATCAGTCTGTTTGGTGTTTGCTACAGAAGGTAAGTGGAGTAAACAACTTTGATTATGGATTATGGTGTAATGTTTAATTTTATGTTTCAGTAAACATGCACAAATCTTGCTTTGTGCCTAGATGTAACAATACATCAGCAAACTCTAATAAAATATTTATAACTGTGCCCTTTAATGAGTACAATATATAAGAATAACAAGTTGGTGTGCTGCTGCAAAACGAGATAAAATTCCGAAATCAACATCTGGAAGTATATACTGCTGTGAAGATCATTTTGATGTAAGTTGGTAGTTTAGACTAGTTGTGATGAGGTATTAATTTTTTTTTTAGTTGGAGAATAATTGTGAAAATTGGGTACGTTACAAGTTAATGCGACAGAAACTTGTTTAAAAAAAAGGTGTTGTTCCACATAAGAACTCCCAGTTGACTGATTCTGCTAAGAAAAGGAAACAAGAAAATATAGAATATAGGCTTTATTTAGGATTACCTGAAGATACATACTTTATCATTAAAATCCTTGAAATTGAAGCTAACGTCATTTACAGGAATATTTTAATAGTTTTGAAAAAAAAAATAAGATTAAATGACATATTTTATCGCATGGCTTTAGATTTTGGTGTTAGTATCTCTACTGTGTCAAAAATATTTGAAAAGGACCTACTAATATTAGCAGGTTTCTTTAAAAACTTAATATATTGGCCACAATCCAGTCTTATTAAGGAACATTTACCTATACCATTTAGAGGTACTCTAATTCAAATAGAGCAGCCTTCTAACAGCTTACAGCAGTCATTAACATAGTCTCAATATAAGAAAGCCAACACATTGAAATATTTAGTGAGTGCCACTCCGGACGGTATAATAAATTTTGTTTCAAGAGGATATGGTGGCAGAACGACAGATACAGAATTTATTATTTATAAAGTTATTATTTATAAATAATACTTGTACCCATTAAAGTAAATTCAGAACTGTGAGGTTCGTCAGAAACTGTTGAAAGTTTAGTGCAATAGATAAGACGTAACTGTTATTCCAAAAATGTCGATACCACCATACCATAATTTTAAATGGAACACCCCGTAGATTATGGGTTTATTTGAAAGATATTTCAGTTCTGCAGCCCTGTGCCACACTTGGGGTATTTATTAATTTCTCTATTATTATTATTTTTGTAAGCGTTTTACAGGCTATAAATCATACTAATGAAGTGGCAATTTTTCCCTGAATATCTGACAAATACGCCAATGTAACACACGGCTGTATTTGAAACTAAAATATCTTTCGAATGATTTCACAACATACAAGACAAGTGTACCAAATTAATATTTGAAATATGGTGGCTTTAATAACATCTTCACAATAGCTGTTACGTTATCTATTATCCTAAAATTTCAGCAGTTTCTGCAAAATGTTACGGTTGCAATCCTATGAAGACAGTTCAGTAAATCACCCTGAATATGATGATGAATAGCTTATTTTTGTGAATATTAAGCATTTTATACCAAACACATTACAATAAATATGTTTAACTGATATACAATCTATTTTTTAATATATTCCTCACATACTTATAAGTATTATTTTTTCTCTCGTATCTGATACATGCATGTACAGTGTATCCGTAAAGTAATAATAAATTTTCCCTGAACCAGGTCGATTTATAATTTTAATTTGTCATGTTTTTTGACCTGCTCTCTCAAAATATATTTGTGTAAAAGAACAAGGTCTATAAATGAAAAAAAAATCAGCTCTTTGGAATAACTTTTATTACAGTATTCAAAATATAATAAAAAATATATATATTTTGGATGTTGAGTCTTTTGACCAAAACTTCCAAAACACTACCTTCCAAATCCCTTCCTCGTTTCATGACCTCTGAGTCTGGTAAGCTTGTAGCACCAACAATTTGTTCAAATAAACTTCCATCAAGTTTAGAACATGTCAAAACTTCATATATTTTAGATGCTGTTATTCGTCCATACCGTAATTCATACCACATCAAAGATTTATGCTGGTTGATAGTTTCATTTGCTACTGCTGCACATAATTCATCTGACATTTGAGCTGTACAATAAACTAAAAAATTATTCGTGTCTGCGTTGTTTGTGTTTAAAGTAATGTAAACCTAAATGGTGTAATGAAAGCTTCTTGACAGATATTTCCAATGTGAAATATTTTATCAAATTTCCTTCACAGTTTTGTTATTTTGATTTTTGTTTAACTTTATTGAGGAAGCTTTGATTTTCACATATTTCAGGAACTACCTTGCCAGTTTTTAAATCCAAAGCTTTTTTATTTTTGTGGTTCCTACTTTTGCCAATACAGATTTCTTCCAATAACATTCGACTGATGTAGCGCTTGGTTCATCAGATCTTCGTAATATCAAGTATAAAAAAGCTATGGCATGTTTACATCCTCCTAAAAATTTAAAAAATGTACAATGTAATAAAAGGTTTTTAAAATTAATTTTACCAGAACTAGCAACACAATCATGACATTCAGATGATATAATTTTGGTGTCTCCATCTATTTTTACTGTAAAATTATAGGCTTGAGCTCCAACTTTATGCTCGGGAGTGACTTTCCTTTTACTATGCAAATATTGTTGTCCCTTTTTAATTGCACATATCCAACAGCTTGATATCCGTGTGTCTCTTGTAGCTGTAAAATGTATAAAGTTTCCTTAATGACAGTTGTACAGATATAAATAATGTACTAACCTCATATTCTTGACACTTTTTATCTCAGCACTTAAATAATTCATATTGTCCATAAAATACACAGATATCATAAAGGGATCTACAATTGGTAAATTGTCTGATTTAGCTTCTACAAATCCTTCCATTGTGTAAAAAAATGTAAAACACTTAACCAGATCAACCACAACTAACATTTAGGTTTAGATTATGATGGTGACAACTGACAACTGTCAACTGACAAAACAAGACAAGAAATGTAAATATGAAAGCTCGCAGGGATGCCAACGTAGCAATACACATCTAGTAATTTTCCTAGTTTTCGCTTCATGACGTCATATTAATAAAATAAAATTTCAAATTAAAATAATTCTCAAAATATAATTTTCCATATTCAAATCTACTGAGTGCAAAGGCCCCAAAGAATACTTGTTGAAAATAAGCTTCTTGTAATAAGTAATTCATTTTGATTATTTTAGACTGTAGTGTGCAAAAGATAATGACATATAGTTAGGGTTACCATCCGTCCGGATAAAGCCGGACATGTCCTCCTTTTTAAGGCAAATTTAATTGCCCGACCGGATATCCCCTTTGTTCGGGTTTTTTAAAATAATATCAATCTGAAATCATGGATCATATGAAAAATATTATTCTCAAGCATCACCTTCTGACCCCGAAAGAGAACGCCGATGAGAATAAAAGTCTAAATCTAATTATATTTTGGCTTTAATATTTAAAATATTATGTTTTATTTTTATTATTTCACATTCTTTATTTTTGATATTATAGTATCAACCTATTATACATAAGTTCAAAGTTTTTGTTTTGTTAACGCAATATATGCAGAGTGCAATATTTTTAAGGTTACTTGTGTTTACAAGTATGTTGTGGTTTTATGTTACTAAATAAAATTTAGTTAAATAAAATGTTCGATAAATGTTCTCTCCCTAGATAAACTGTGTCATATGTCACAAAAATCCTCAGTTTCCATTGGTTAACTGCTGATGACCCCGACCGTGTAGTTAATAGACGTACGTACAATGGTCGTCAGCTTAAAGTCACCACTTCCATGTTTTGTCCCTTCCTAGCACCGTGTATAATAAATGGCACTAGAAAAGAATGGACCATGGAACTGGTGACTTTAAGCTGACGACCATTGTACACATAACTGTCAATATCTACGTAGCTGTCAATATCTACGTTTACGTCTTTGGCATCGCTTTATGTCTCTATTAAAAAAGTGCCATTATAGTAATGGGCATAATAGGCAAATTTCAGATTCGAATTTCCCGATATAATTATTTTAATAATCAGAGGGGTAAGAAAACCTGGTCCCTTATGCAACCAGTACTACTACCGGGTGTACCTACTGTATCACTACGTACTTGTAGAATCAGAATTCATAGATTTATAAGTCTATGATAGAATCTAATTATAATAGCTGTGTTTGGTATTCTAATCGAATGCAGCAAGTGTATTAGCAATATTAATTTATAATTTACTTCTTATTGTATTTTGTGAGTTCAATCTGCTAAATGAAAATCTCCGATTTGGAATTATTTTAATAAAAATAAATACATTTATTTCAAACATTTAAGGAGAAAAATATTTTAGAATAGTCCAAAAACTAGCAAGTAGCTTTATTTTATCTATATTATAGTGTATATATTTTTTAACTTTTTATAACTAAATGTCATACGATTTAAATAAAGTGATTTTACACAATATTCACGCTTAACGGAGCTGTAACCCTAGCTGTAACGGAATACTGCGCCGGCGCAGCGACCCCAATGCTCAAAAGCTTCAACTCAAGTCTAAATTTTTATCAATTTTCGATTTTTATTGAAAGTCTCAATATAACACCATTGTGCATACGTAAATTGCATTAAATACATTATTTAGCGTTACTTATGTCCAATAAAATATTTTATGCCATTAATATTTGACAATTCATAGTTCTTCTTTCTTCTATGTAAGTCTGGCTTAAGGCTATACACGTTTTGCACGACAATACAATTAAATTTGGGACTTTTTGGAGACGTTTTTTATGTCAAATTTTAAAATTTTGGAATGTTTATTTTTCAGAATGTGTTCCTAATTAAGTATATATCAATTTAAATACAAGTTTAAACGGGGTTGACTACCAAAAAATCAAAATGAAATCGATTTCCTGAAAACTGGAACACCTTGTATAAGAATTGATGTTATCATCAGATTCTACACGCCATCTAGTGGCTGTATACCAAATTGAGTAGCACTGAAATGATATAACATCAAAAGTTAAAATTACTTTTAGGTTGGTAAGAGTGACATCTGACAGCAAAATGTTTAAGAAACTTGACAAAGCCACAACACATGTAAAACCAAAGTGCGGCCTTGAAGAAATTTATAAATACATTCATCAATTTCTTCGACAATAAATTGTTAGTGTAATGCCCGCTTTAGAGGGAAAACCCGGTATATCTAAATTTTCTTTAATGTAGTGATGATGATGGACTCCATGTGAGAGGATTTGTAAAGATTCCACGCAAGACTACATATTTATCTTTTTTAAACATAGACGTTTCTATGACACAATAATGTTATTTTTATTGATATTTATTTTTCAAATGTCATGTCAAATAAAATATGTCTTGCCATTTCATTCTAAACTGATGCATTGAAAAGCTAAACTAAGAGAAAGTGGGATAGACCTTGTATTGTACTGAAGTTGTCTTTGTCTTTGCTATGGCAACTTTGAGAAAGTTATAGGCGTTTTTTCGCGACTGAATATTCGATTGTGGTATGTGTAGTAGTATGATTGAAAATTTTACACCTCTATTTTAAAACTAATAAGATGCCTTTATTTTGACTCGTTACCATGGCAACCAGAAAAATTTCCGAAACTTTTTTCATGGCGAAGCGATAACTAATACGGAATGAGACCGATCGTGTAATTTGAACTCTAATATTCGCCAAGCGGCTTCCATAAAGCTGACGTAACGAAAGTGGAATTTTTTTGACATTGAGAAAGTAAAATTAATTTAAAATGTCAGGTTTGTTTATACTTGGGGTGTGAATACCACACGAGCGTAAATTATTGAAAATTGTTTCAAGCTCTTGTGATTTTATAAGTGAATATATCATTTTTGCGAGAGTAGTAATACATTTAACCTACCATCCGACGTCACAAATTTAAATCAAATGTCTGAAACACAAACCTAGAAAAAATATAGACGGTGCCAGCGGCAAATTGCCGTCGACCGCTAATTCATGGCAACCCTAAAAGGTCCACAATCGCTAAAACTTGCTTTTTATGCCAATTTACGTTGGATGTACTGTAGCGTGAAGCTCGTTTGTTTGCTGTGATTGGTTACAATCCTTAATAACAGCAAGTTTAACTAACTTGCTGTTATTAAGGAATTAACTATTCCATATTGCAATGCAGCCATCATATTTGCATAACTGCAACATAAAGCAAATAGAATATCCATTTTCGAGACCTTAATAGACCCTAGGCGACGCTGGACCTGTCACGTGATCTATATAACGGAATAGCGCCTTCTATATTTTTTTTAGGTTTGTGGTCTGAAATGTTCACCTAGACACTGAATATGCTGTTGATATAACCAGTGTTTTCAATGGTATTATACTCTATTTTTAAACTAAGCATTGAAATGTAGGGAGTAGGGGCTTAGCTGATTGCCAATTGAAATGAAATTGAATTCTGGATATGAAGAATTATTTGTGCTATATGCTGGTTAATTTTACAGTCCATAAAACATGACATGTTCCAACAATAACACCCACAAAAATACATAAAGAATAACACTAACGAGATACAAGATAAAAGAAGAAACCAGACAGTACGCCAATGACGTGTTTACAAACAAAATAATGCGAAATTAAGAACACAATTCATATCATAGGTACGTGCAGATGGTTGTTTCTCTTGCACCTATATACATAACCAATTAAGTATGTTTTTGCTGAGTTTCATGCCTCTCCTAGGTGTGGTAACTTTATTTGGATGCGCAATGGACTAAACGCATTCCATATCGTACATTTCAGTGAAACTAGAGGAGTAAATGATGAAGGCATATATACACAGGGAAAAGTATCTAGAAAATGTAACTAGATTATTTTGGCGGTAAATTTGAAAAAAAACAGCAATACAATAATTTGTTACTGAGTTATGAAAAGAACTATATTTGCTTTTGCATTAACAAGAAAGAATAAACACAAAATAAATATGAAGAATTATTCTTCTTGGACGTTTGATATTGATATACTCAGTGTTGAACCCTAAGCTTGCATCTTGATAGTGTTATTTATATACTGGATGTATGAATTTAGATTTGCAAATTTGAATAGCACACTGCCTCTGGCATGATTCCGGAAGAGTAATTTATTCCAAAAGGAAATTCGACACCCCTTTCTCTAATACTTTTTTACTTTCGCCATCCTGTATATGATTAGGTTATAATGTACAAACTTGAAATATTAATGACACCAATAAATATGCATTTTGCAAAAATTTTTGAACTGCACGCCTATTCGTAATGAATTCTACTTTCAACTTTTAGCATTAGTTCTTAGTTATTCTGATCACCAATAGAGGATGGAGATCTAAGAATGTTTTGTGAAGTTCATAAAAAACACATAAAAAAACAAAAAATTTGACAATTTATATGCAAGTGGTGCAAGTGCAATTTATATTCGTAATTCGTAATCTGTGATTCCTTTCTATATTTTAATTTTAAAACAAATAAAGTAATATCATTTTTCAAAAACAATATGTGACCTTATATAATAGTCTAATCATTGGTTATATAAGCTTCATATAAACTCAATAGAGCAATCCAGCATGCTGTCAAATCACTTTAAAAATGGCGGCTGTAGGACAAACAACTTGAAACTTGACACAGCATAAAAACAATTACCTGTTATGCTGTGCTTGACATATGATAATAACTAGAAATTTATGCTTTTGTGTAGAACTGTCAACTGGTGTGTTGTCTCTTTGTATTTTATGCATAGAAATCATAAAATATATAGAACGCCAGAAGCCTTTACATTATGCACTCAAAAATAGTCAGACTATGGAGGGGCTTAGAAATCAGCCAATTAGGGAAAGCTTAATGTAAGCAGTTGGTTACACTGCATTTTAAGCCTAGCATACAATGGAATTCAAATCGGAAGGACCATAGAAATCACAAATTGGACGTAAAATTTTCATATTTTGAAATTCCCGCCTATTAGTGTGAAGCTGCCTCGTAAGTGTAACCAACTCATGAAAGCTAAGTTAGTGCAATATTACCAGACTCGCATTTTCTCTATAGGTTGACTATTTTCGATACTTGTTTTGGCGTTCTATATATTTTATGATTTCTATGATTTTATGCCTATTTTGTAATACCATGGATAATTTAGACCATTATACTGGTTTTGTTTTGTTGGGTTACACAAATACGCACTGTTTGTCCTACAGCCGCCATTTTGAAAGTGATTTGACAGCAAGGTGACAACACGTTGGATATTGCTCTATGGTTTAATAATAGTTTTGGTCGTAAATCCTACACAGCGTGTAGTGTACTGAAATTCAGTGTTGCACTCATACAGATTTGGAAAGTGAGGATCTTGATGGCGAATTGTGTTTTGCCGCTTGCGTGTATTTGTGTCATGCTACACGCATACTTCCACCACAGCGTTTTTGCATCAGGCAGTGTTGCCAGGTGGGAAAAATTCAGTGCATGAGAATAATTTCAAAGAAGCGTGAGGTTTGAGAGAAAAAGCATGAGATGGCTTAATTTATCAAAAAATACCTCTTGACACAGCTTAATTTTTAATTACTTTTGTAATGCCATTTTTATTTCATTAAAAACCATTATGTTCTGCTATTTTATCATAATATTACATTGTAAGTAGGTACTTACTTAAAAGTTATTAACCACGTAACCTTTATAATTTATTTTATTGTTAGGCCGAGCGAACGTTGAGGCGCAGTTGACGTGACGCAGGGTGACTCACGGGTCGTAAAATCTGTTGTTTCCAGAAAATGTAGGTACCCATACGGAATAGAGTTAAGAATCACTGCAATACAGCGTGAATACAGCACACACACCGCATATCCGTAGATTGTCATACCCGTTTATGTATTCATTGCTAATTATTAAGAGAGCAGTCTACAATAAACGACATTTCAAGTACCCAAATATTGTATATACCTACCTCTATCTATTCAATTTTGCCCTCTATTTTGCCTTTATTTCTCGTTAGGTCTTAGTTTTGGTAGATTTCAAAGAGTAATTTTAATAATTGTATTATTTCTTTTTGTATCTATTGAAAAGCATGAGATTTTGTAATCAAAATATGAGAGAATGAGGTTTCCTCTGTATGCATGAGATCTCATGCAAAAACATGAGACCTGGCAACACTGGCATCAGTTGACCGGACAGTTAGATTTGCAATGGCAAATTGGCGTTGGCGATACGGAACCGATTACCGTAGTAGTGGGGAATGCTAGATCAATGCACGTCGCCGCGCCTCTTATACTTCGTACTTTCCCTGGGATAAAGCGGCAATTTCTACTTTATCTGTAAAGATCCGCAATTTCCGAATCTGTATAATAATTTTACACCACTTTCTAATAAAAATTTGGCTGTTCATAAATACAAGTTAGGTAAACTGCATAACCTAATTTCCAATTCTGTTTCGTTTTCTTAATAAAGTGTCAATTTCTGACTGGCGCACGAAAATCTCTTTTTCAAGATCATCTATACCGAATAAAGTAATAAAAACATATCTTAGTTAAATTAACGTACGCATCAAAAACAAATTTGTATCCTGTAATTCCAGACAAAGGGTTGTTCGTTATTGTACTGTAAATATGCATATTTCTTTGCATATTTCGGAATTAACCATTTCTGCGACAAAACAGAGAAAACCCATTAGGTACTTTTGAGCTTATAATGTTTAAAAATATCCACCAAAAGGTGAGTTTTGTGATAAAAATTTCATTTTCGCGCCACAAATATACTACACTACACTTTTACACCACCTTGTTAGCAAGTGTAGTAGTGTTGCGCTATTGGACTACACTGAAATTTTGAACGCCTGTATGATACTTACTACTGATACTTGGCTACACTGCAATAAACGAACAACGTATTTTACACTAGTGCAGCAGTGCACGGTTTACGAACTAAGCTAATTATGATTTGTATCACAAACCTAGAAAAAATATAGACTGCGTTGGTTCATGATATAGGTCACGTGACAGGTGTCGCGTTTTCTAGGGACCTACGGTCCAGAAAATTGATATTTTATTTGCTTTATGTTGGCGGTTGTGCAAATATGATGGCTGCATTGCAATCTGAAATTAACTAACTTGCTGTCATTTTAAATGTCATTAAAGAATGTGACATGAATGTGACCAATCACAGTAAACAAATGACCTTCATGCTACAATACAACCAACGTAAATTGGCATAAAAACCAAGTTTTAGCGATTTGGACCTTTTAGGGCAGCCATGAATTTGCGGTCGTGGGCAATATGACACTGTCGCAGTCTATATTTTTTCTAGGTTTGTGATTTGTATTTGTTTTGTAAAAGACATTTGACAATCTAGAAAATGGAGATTGTTGTTTTCATAAATTTGGGAATCAAAATTGAAAAAGTCAATAAAAACGTGAGTTTAAATGTTTTTACTTATAGGTATGTTGAAGGGTCTTTTCAAACTTGAGTATTTTGGTTTGAAAAATGTTACCTTTGTTAAAATTTCTGAAAACATTGTGGTAGTTTCCATCCAGAATACGGTGTATTTTCTGGTTTAGGCAAGCCATTTTTGTTTTATTTTATTTATTATTACGTGTATATTTTTACAATTTTATTAATGTTAAAAGGCAATATACGAAGGTAAAAAGTAAAACAATGATTACAGTTCTGGCAAGAATTCAGTGGATGTAAGGTCATATCGTTTCAATTTCCAGTTTGAAGTATAAAATTACTATTACATAAGGCATAAATAGAATATTAGAATAGAAATTTAATAACAAGTGGGCACATACAATGGGGCAAGAACTAAGCAGTGTGCTATCATTTGCTATCTGAACAAATTGCTAAAATATCCTGTAGTAAATACAATTTTTCTACAAAAAAACTGCTTTGCAGTAAGCATTGATTTACAAGCCATCAGAAATTGTTGCAAAAATTGATTAATTATTCAAACATGAATATGTTATTAACATTAGGTGAGTGCCACCTTTTTTATGTAAAAATCTTTAGTTTTCATATTTGCTATGAAATTTAAAAACATGCTTAAAAACAAAAAAGTTTGAACATTTTTAAGCACTATCACCCTTTATCCACCGCTAGACAAATTTTGTTCACTACTATCTAATCTTTCAAAAGGGCATATAAAGTTATGGGATTGACCCAAATGTCATTAATTTATCCCTACACGTTTGAGAAATATTAATATATAACTGTCATACGGAATTAACTTTTCAGACCCTATATGCAATTCATAATACTAGTTACTGCATTTTCTAGACCCCAAAATTAAAAGCATTAAACATGTAATTGTGTCGTTCTATAAAATGTACTGTCTACTGAATTCTTGATACTATAGTGAATTTTTATTTATCTTGAATTAAAAATTGTGTCGCCTGAAAAAATGGCATAATAATACTAAAGAAAATAATTATTAAATCTGTTTAAAAATATATTATTTGCAAAAATATTTGTAGTATAGAGTACCTTTTTCAACCACTGGAGGTTTTTTCTGTAAAAGTATGTGAAACATCTCTTCTGGGTTTATAGTAACTTTTATAATACTTTTGATAAATACTGTTTGCTAAAATATAATAAAAGTCTAATTTTTGTACAATATTAGGTGTTTAACTAGTAAAATATTTTACTAATAGGTGTAAATTAATATTAAAATTTTCAGTCAAAAATAATTATATTTTCAGATAATTTCTTGGTTAACGTTTATATAGAACAGATAATTTTAAATTTGTAATTTATTATGGTTGCAGTATTGAAATAAAGTGACACAACACACATTTAAGCAAGATTTTTCTTAAATAATTTTCCCACAAGTAGTAAAAAACAACATTGGACCTCAATTCTGAAATGCTTCAGTATATGAATAAATTTGACGAGGAATGCATTCCCCGCACATTTAAAGCGTTAGAAATAATTTTGAGAAACGATATAGTCTTATTAACTATTCCCTATTTTTAATTAAAAAGATTCAAATTTATCACTCCTGAAAGATAGCTTTTTATTGGTTAATTTGTGGCGAAGTTTACACAACCCCATAAATACATGTCAATGTCAACTACCTACTAATACTTATATTATCCTAAGATGAATGTTATTTTGCGACTTCGTAGATTTAATTTGTTTATTCTTTCTCTGTTAATCTTTTTCAAATTTACCGCGAACTGATGTAGTAAATTTTCCTGTGTATATAATTATGACATGACTTCTTCATTTGCTCTAAAATAAATATTATTATGTAGTAAATAATTATCTTATAAGTATTTTATATTCTAAGGTAATTATAGGTATATATATCTAATATGGTTTACCCATTACTCCTACATGTTTTGCTAAAACCTGACAGATTAGGATTAGATTATTTGCATTTGTTTGTTTATTGGCAAAAATATGACTTATATGAATTTTAATAACGGAATCATAACATTCATCATAAATGTTTGTGCTGAAAATTATTTTTATACGAGAGAATTTTGAACTTTTTAGGTAAAATATACCTACTAGAACTAGATGATCGCCACCTGTATGGGTGCAGACGATATATCTACACACTATACAGCACGGATTTCTTGGATACCTATAGATATTGTGAAACCAATTTAGATTTTAGAAATAAAATTAATGTACCAAGCTCTATAAACTAGTTACTTTTTGTGTTTTAAAGAGAATTGTCTATGTTTTTGTAGCAATTATTTCGACGTACTACTTTTTTGTGTTTCGACGTACCTATGTAATATGATTGTATTATCAGATCAGAAGTAGGTGGGTATTGGGTAAACCACGGTAAACATAAACAATCACCCACCAACAATAATAAGGTCAACCAGAATGGTACCAACCGCCATCCAACCGCATTCTATTGGAAGCTCATGACGTCCACAGATCATTGGCCGAAAAGAAAAATGACGTCAAGGCAGCAATTCGGTCTGTCAATTTTAGAACCATCCAAATAGTGGCGGGTCAAATTCTTGGTTTATTTACTTTACAAATTAACAAATATTTTTAAACGTGTGTAAAGCACAACCCCACAGAATCAATGCATCCAATTGGCAATAATGATGACGTCACGAATTTAGAACCAAGGTACAACCACTGTCAAAAATCTGCCAATTTTAGTCAACCGAAAGCCGAAGTTGAAAAAATTTGCCTTATCTCTATTTTATTTATTTTTATCCGAATTTCTCACTAAATTATTTCCATCGCATCGCCCTCTCACGGCAGGAAAATATTCATACACACTGTATTTTTCCGTGGTAAGAGAGCGATGCGGACAGGAGCGAACTCTATTAAAATTTCGAGTATCAAAGTGTTTTGAAGCGGTTTCACTAATATTGCAAAAGTTTGTACTTCTGTAATAAAGACACTATTATTATTATATATGCGAAACCTGTAAAATAACTATAGAGTTTTTCAATCTCCACAAAAGATGTCGCGAGTCATCAAATTAATTTTTATTGATAATAAATATATTTCAAATGTAATAGTGTAGTCGTTCTTCATTTCCCAAAATTAAATAACGGGTTAAAAACATGTATTATGTATAATCAAATATAAATTCCTGATTGGTAGATACTGTAAAGTGAAAGATACGTTGGTATACCTACTTTTCTCCACAGGAGAGTGTTGGGGTAAAATGAAAATAAACTAGGAATTAATTGTCAAATCTGCCAGTCAAAATATGAGCTGTTATCAAATATCAAATACATATTATATATTTATTTAATCTGTGATTTTATCTAGGATCAAATATGGTTAATGTTTGTTTTGCACAAGAATGAAGTTTATTTATTTATTATAAATATAACAGTAAGAAAATAAGTGATGCCGAGGAATATTTATGAAATATGAAAGTTTATATCAGATTTATTATTTTAAAGTCTTTATCATACAGTGTGTAAAAATGTATGCATTAAGTTGTAAAGCTTAGCTCGCCCTGGAAAACTAAACAAGCTAAATATGTTTCAAGGACACTATTTTAAGGGCGCCGTTTTATAGGCAAATTTTCAACGAATTTCATAGCTGTTTGTTGAGACAGTCTAAAAAAAGTTAGAAAGAATATCTCTTCACTATGTCAATTATACAAGTTTTCTCCGGGATATAAAACAATTTTCAGGCTGACAAGTCATTTAGAATAAGAAAAAAAGAGCATCATTTTCACCTATTACGTTTTATCATAAAATCTATTGAATTTTACAAGTCAACTGCACATTGAGAAAATTATATACAACATTAGGTTTGTTCCTACATAGCAAGGACTGATAGTTTGCAGCACTGTTTTAATGCGCAAGTGCAATTCATGTACTAGTTTGAAATCGGTTTCTAATTCCACTGTTGGAACGACACGTTTAGTTCAAGCAGTAACCGTTAGGGGTCTAGTTTGTTCGGTGTAATTTTCATTTTCGATCTCTCATGTATAAGGAAGTGATAATCTCATCATCACTAGAATCCGAGGTATTGCTGTAATTGCTATCTTGCTCCTCTTCACTAGAGTCACTCATTTTGAAAAACTACAGAATTACGTACTTAAAAGTCTGCAAATTAATTGTGCAACTATAATAACTTTCTCAAATAGCATTATTACATAAAACTTTAGTTACGTTCATTACCTAGCCTACCAAAAGTTGACTTCTGTTAGCGGTTAGATTCTATCTGCGCATGCGTCTGACTAGTGGTTTCCTAATAATCGTCAAACCGATTTGACTGTCAGCAAACAGTTTCCAAACCATCCACTTTTGTGTTGGAACAAAAAATCTTACAACTAGTTCCCGGATTGATTGTGTTGGAATGGTTAAATTCGTACTGCGCAAACTCGTGACAGTTTGCTGCTAGTTTGATGCTGTGTAGGAACAAACCTATTATAAACATTATCACATCCCGCAGAATTCTTTTAAAAACTAGTAACACTTGAATTTATGTAAATTTTCAAGTATTTTTCACGGTGTATATAACACAGTTTCCCTTCAAAAGTTAAAGAAAATGATTCAATTTCAACATTATATTTTAGTACTACATTAATAAGGACCTCCACCTACTGTGTGTATTTTTTGTGTGCATATTTAGATATGACTATTTGTCCTTGAAACGCCAGCCTTAAGAGGTCCTTACTAGTGTTCATCTCATTAAAATTCTGTAGGAGTTCGACTGAGGGGATTTTACGGATATCTAGGGAAAAAATAACCACAGACCTTTGAAATTGTGCACAGGGGCTATGCGCAGGGTGGTCGACAGTTCCTGAAATTTCATTAAAGGACCTAAATTTTAACTTTACCATCGTTTTCAGCTTATTTTTTTATCCCCGAAACCAACTCCAAGTGCCATATTTTAAAAAAATATTTTTGTTCCACCCAGATACGTACTTTGTCATTATTTTGAAGAGTGTGGCTGAGGGGATTGTACGGATATCAAGGAAAGGGTAACCACAAAAATTTGAAATTTTACATGGTTACTATACCGAGGGTGGTCGACAAGTTCCTGAAATTTCAACCTCCTCCGTCACCCCTAAGGAGGTATGGGGGTTGCAGGGGTGGTTTTTAAAGGACCTACATTTTAACCCTACCATAGTTTCCAGCGTATTTTTATCTTTGAAACCAACCCTGCCATATTTTTAAAAAATATTTTTTTGTTCCACCCAGATACGGACTTGTCATTATTTTGAAGAGTTCGGCTGAGGGGATTGTACGGATATCTAGGGAAAGGGTAATCAGAAAAATTTGAAATTTTACAGGGGTACTTTACCGACGGTGGTCGATAAGTTGCTGAAATTGCAACCCCCTCCTACAACTCCTAAGGGTGGATAGGGGTTGAAGGGGGTGGCTTTTTAAAGGACCTAAATTTTAGCTTTACCATCGTTTTCAGCGTATTTTTTTATCTCCGAAACCACCTCTGCCATAATTTAAAAAAATATGTTTGTTCTATATTTTCTTCTTTTAAAAATAATTCCTTCAGTTTCTAGATACTTTAAGTCTAATACCCGATTTCAATAAACTGTGCCATATATTTTAAAAAATCAATTTTTATCTCCCGTTCCTTTAAATTTGCCGGTGTGTTTAATTAGAATTGCATAGTTTATTATTTAAATTCTAAAGTGTCTATTTCCTGAAAATGATTTTTGAAATGCATATTGACAAAAATGTATGATTCCATAAAATTGAAAATGAAAAAGAGGTTTATGTCACATTTGAAAAACATGCAAACACGCCTTATATCTGAACAAATTTGTGATATGTTTAACTTATTTATTTATTTTTCAGTATCGGCAATAATAAAAAATGTATATACCTACTTAGGTATATGAAATGTTCACTTATTTATATTAAATCAGGATATTCACAGTTACAATATACATCATGACTTTTATATTTCATTAGTTAACGAATATCTCGAAAATGGCTCGTTCTATCAGTTTCACAGAACGTTCCACAAAAAAGTTTTAGCTAAAAATAACACCAGTCACGCGTAACTAGCGCCCTCTAGCAGCTGCCGCAAAGTACCCCCAGTACCAAAATTTCATACATGTTTGATGATAATATAATTACAGTAATTATTAAATAAATTTTAAAAATAAAAACAAAATTTGACACTGTACATCGAAGAGGAGCGACATTTTATTAAAACATGTTTGGTGGAATCCTAATATTTTGGGGTCTAGAATCTAATCGCTTTTTGGCGCATTCTTTACGGAACACCCTGTATATACCGGGTGTTCCCTCTAAGACTTTCAGTGCGAATATCTCAGAAACCAGCATAGTCAGTGCGACGAAATTTGGTATACAGACACTAGATGGCGCGTAGAATCTGATGATAAAATCAATTCTTATACAGGGTGTTCCATTTTCCAAGAAATCGATTTAATTTTGATTTTTTGGTTGTCAGCCATGCTAAAACTTATGGTTAAATTGAAATATACTTAATTATGAACACATTCTGATAAATAAACATTCAAAAATTTCAAAATTTAACATAAAAATGCCTCCAACAAGTACCCAAATTTCATTGTTTTGTCATGTAAAACGTGCATAGCCTTGAGCCAGACTTACACAGAAGAAACTAACATCGCTAAACGTCAAAACTATGGATTGTCATTGAATTGTCAAATATTAATGGCATAAAGTATTTTACTTTACAGAAATAACGCTAAATAATGTATTTAATGCAATTTACGTATGCACAATGGTGTTATTGAGACTTGTCGATAAAAATTTAGACTTAAGTTGAACCTTTTGGAGCATTGGGGTCGCCTTGTCGGTACAATCTACCGCTACAGCTAGGGTTACAGTGTGAATATTGTAAAATATCTGTGGATATTTTTAAATTGTTCCATTATAATGTAATAAAACTTCAGTAAATTGTTTTTTATGTTACTACAGTGTACATAATAATTAGGTACCCGTATTTTTCATCACAAAATAATTTACAAAATTGTGTAAGTACCTAAAGAATATCTCTCTTTTCCAACTGCTGTAATTATTGATTACTTATTTAGCAACAACTAAATTCGAACAAAACGATTCCTAAAACTTTTTTATTATAATGTGAACGTGTTTGTCGTTGAGAGTCAGATTGGAACCTACCCCAGCACCACAAAAGAAATGTTACGAAAGCATAACCTAGAAATTATTGAGATTACTTCTGCTTGTGTCCACATATTTCAGCAGTTCAGCACTTTACTTATGTTCCTGATGAATAAAATATGTTTAAGAAGAACTTTACATCTGTAAAATAGTAAACAATGAACTACAATGTTTGTATTTCATATGATACAGAACTAAAATAAAGCAACTGGTTTTTGCTAGGAAGAATCACCTGCAGACGTACTATACCCAGTAGGTACCTATTAAGTAGTCATTTAAAGCTAGATAATAATTTGTAATTGTTGTATTTATCTTTCAGTTATGTGTGAGTACCTAGTGCCAGACTGCCACCAGAAAGAATAAGCAAAAATATTAGACATTTTCTTGCAAATAATTCAGAATATGGAATGATGGATCAGGATAATATTATAAAGAAGTCTCTAACTCACTTTGAAAAGTATTCTATAAGACATTAAATTCAGTTGTCTGTCGTGGGTTTTAAAATTTCTAAACGAATAAATTTAAGAAAAATAAACTAATTTCATAATTCTATGTACAGTATGAAAACATCTCGTTAGAATATCTTAAAAATGTTGAAAGCTAACTGTTGTTACAATATACAAAACATAATGTAATAAGGTTGGTATCGAACAATGAAATGGCAAGATTTGTTTGTAATCGTACATGCATGACCATCCCTCAGATTGAACGTTGCTCTGTAATAGAAATTAGAATACAGAATAACTGTTTAATATCAAACCAGATGTAATAATGTAGATACTTAATGTAATTTTATTTTATTGTTAATAAATTAAAGTCTGTATTTGTTGGTTTTATTCTACACAAATTATTAAACAAATGTTTAAGAAATAATGAATACTTAAAGATGAAGGGTCAAGTTAATCAATTTAGTCACTAATAAAAAAAAATAAACCACTATGTACGCAGGTAGGATTATTTTTTAATTGAAATTATGCTGGTAGATATAATAAAATATAAAAAATCACTCAGTAACATTTTTGAATATTTTGTCCTTGTAGAATACTGTTCGCAATGAATCATACTTACCTTATTTAAGAACTGAATTTTAATTCTTCAGTGAAATTTATATTTTAGACATCTTACTTTTGTTATAAAATTATTAAACACAAGTGGTATTTGCTGTAGTGTATAATAATACTTACTAACAATTTAATAAACTTTAATTTCCGTTATACTTGCATTATTTACATTTTTTATTTAGTTCACTAGTTAACTTACACATTCCATGCACTTTAATTTTATTAAATAATTAAACCAAGTACAGAAAGTTAGGTATGTCCTTATTTATGGCAAAACGTAAAGTCTAATGTTTTCTAGCAAAATTTTCCTCGTCTCTCTCATCTATCTGTCGTACGAATAGAAACTAATCTTGGCATCTGGCTTCTTCAGTATCTTATCGAATCTTTTAACCAATGAATAACGTAACTGTGTATGTCAACCTGTTTCCATAAGAGTACTTTGTTTTCCTGGTTCCTATCTATTGAAGATATGCTGGTGAGACAACATTTTTGTGGATATTTTTACGTTTGTTCTTTCTGTTCTACAAATATTGGAAAATACCTTCTCATCCCTGCTCTTGAAAGTAAGCCAGAAATTTCCCAATAACTTCTCCATCTGAAAGCAATTAAGTAAAAATAATTCTCGTATATGGGTAAATGAGCAGTTTCTTATAAATATAACCCTACAGTTCAAAGGTCAAAAGCAATATGCAAGTTGCAATTACCTACAACATTGACATTCTTGTTCTGTACTTACCTCTTACAGTTTTCCTTAGGCAAGCTACCATTAATCGTACTTAAAGACCTTATGTTATCATCTTTTATTGTATTAATGTACTTAATTTGTGTAGGAATAGGTCTCCAAATTCTACTCAGATTTGATAAATGTGGAATCGTTTTTGAAGCAGGTGAATTTTTATTTATGCTACTGGAACTGAAGTATTCACTCAAGGAACCCATTAAATCATTATTTATGATTGTTTCTAGAGTTTAAAGCCTTTCTACCACTTGTTGCCGGCACGTTATTATTATTTTTAATTCTAGGTTAAGCAACCACAAGTTTAAATTGTCCATACATAGCTCGCACTTCGCAGCGCGCTTGCGCGCTTCAACTCGACAAGGAGAGGATGTTCATAAATTCAGCTTTGTTTGCACGTAATAATTTATTAGTTTTAGAGTGATATGGTGAAAATAATAATAATAATAATTCCCGATAAAATTACTGTATCGTAAGGAAGATGCAATTAAAAAAAACGGCAAATGTTTCACAATTTTCTGTGTTCTGAGTATTCATTACAGACAAGGTTGCTCAAACTTCCATTTTCTTTTAATAAAACTATATCATTATTGCAAATACGTACGCACATTTAATGTAGGTACCTCGTGGTATTACATATTTATAATAAAATTTCTACAAAAATACTCAAACTTGCTTTGACAGTTTCTGTCACTTCACGTTTTGATGTCTATCCATGCGGTAGTTATGTGTGTGTAAATTGGACTCATGGCTGTTCTCATTTGGCATGACAAAACAATGAAATTTGAGGACTTTTCATAGGAGTTTTTTTATGACAAGATAAAAATTTTTCGTGACTTTTTTTTATCAGAACGTGTTCATAATTAAAGATATTTCAATTTAAATACAAATTTTGCTGAGGTTCGCTACCAAAATATCTAAATTAAATTCATTTTCTGCAAAACCGAACACCCTGTATAAAAACTAATGCCATCATCGAATTCTACGCGCCATCTAGTGTCTGTATACCAAATTTCGTCACACTGGCTATGATGGTTTCTGAGATATTCGCACTGAAAGTCTTAGAGGGAACACCCGGTATTTGGGTGGAACAAAAATATATTTTTAAAATTATGGCAGACGTGGCTTCGGGGATAAAAAATACGCTGAAAACGATGATAAAGTTAAAATTTGTGTTCTTTAAAAAAACCACCCCCTTCAACCCACATCCACCCTTAGGAGTTGTAGGAGGGAGTTGAAATTTCAGGAACTCGTCGACCACCCTCGGTAGAGTAGCCATGTAAAATTCAAATTTTTCTGATTACCTTTCCCTAGATATCCGTACAATCCCCTCAGCCGAACTCTTCAAAATAATGACAAGTCCGTATCTGGGTGGAACAAAAATGTTTTTTAAAAAATATGGCAGAGCTGGTTTTGGGGATAAAAAAATACGCTGGAAACGATGGTAAAGTTAAAATTTAGGTCATTTAAAAAAACTACCCCCTTCAACCCCCATACCTCCTTAGAGGTGGCGGAGGGGGTTGAAATTTCAGAAACTTGTCGACCACCCTGCGCATAGCCCCTGTGCAAAATTTCAAAGATCTGTGGTTACTTTTACCCTAGATATCCGTAAAATCCCCTCAGAAACATTACAATTTGTTCTTTAACGAAAGTACTTTTATTGGTTTATAATTACCTTTTGCACCTAAATACGTGGCATCAGGAGTATATATATTTATCAAATATGTAAATGTTGAAATTTATTTATTTAAGCTAGAAGGAGAGATTACAGAAGTATAAATCTATACATTAAAACAAAATTTTAGTCTATGTTTATCCTTAAACTAATTTTATTTTGAGGAATTTAAGACCCGCCCACAACTAATCGTAGCTCCGCCCCCAGGTCCTCAATTCCAAAGCTCATGGTTCTTAAAACACGAAAAGTTCTTAAATCTTGCGATAGACACCTGAATTGGTCCTCAATGCCAACGATAGAGCAATATATATATATATAGTACAAAAGGAATTAAGCGGATCGTAAATATACAAGATAGAAAACATTTAGCGGCTAAAGGATCCGGAAAAGAAGGTGATAAGGAACAACGAGCAACTGCGGACAACGTTGTTTCTAGGTTATTGCCCTTCATCAGCGCAGTGCAGCTTAAACAAACAAGAAGGAAAAAAGAAGGGCAAATGACACGACTACACAGGAGAATGACCAGCAGCCACCTATCCCTAATTTGCAGCATCGTGCCACATCCTCTGTTTTGAGAGGACAAGAGTAGCAGTCGCTGCGGAAGAGAGTCCAGCGACTACTGTGTCAGGGTCTCAGCCAGAACAATACAAGTACAAAAGGAATTAAGCGGATCGTAAATATACAAGATAGAAAACATTTAGCGGCTAAAGGATCCGGAAAAGAAGGTGATAAGGAACAACGAGCAACTGCGGACAACGTTGTTTCTAGGTTATTGCCCTTCATCAGCGCAGTGCAGCTTAAACAAACAAGAAGGAAAAAAGGAGGGCAAATGACACGACTACACAGGAGAATGACCAGCAGCCACCTATCCCTAATTTGCAGCATCGTGCCACACATCCTCTGTTTTGAGGACAAGAGTAGCAGTCGCTGCGGAAGAGAGTCCAGCGACTACTGTGTCAGGGTCTCAGCCAGAACAATACAAGTACAAAAGGAATTAAGCGGATCGTAAATATACAAGATAGAAAACATTTAGCGGCTAAAGGATCCGGAAAAGAAGGTGATAAGGAACAACGAGCAACTGCGGACAACGTTGTTTCTAGGTTATTGCCCTTCATCAGCGCAGTGCAGCTTAAACAAACACAGTAGTCGCTGGACTCTCTTCCGCAGCGACTGCTACTCTTGTCCTCAAAACAGAGGATGTGTGGCACGATGCTGCAAATTAGGGATAGGTGGCTGCTGGTCATTCTCCTGTGTAGTCGTGTCATTTGCCCTCCTTTTTTTCCTTCTTGTTTGTTTAAGCTGCACTGCGCTGATGAAGGGCAATAACCTAGAAACAACGTTGTCCGCAGTTGCTCGTTGTTCCTTATCACCTTCTTTTCCGGATCCTTTAGCCGCTAAATGTTTTCTATCTTGTATATTTACGATCCGCTTAATTCCTTTTGTACTTGTATTGTTCTGGCTGAGACCCTGACACAGTAGTCGCTGGACTCTCTTCCGCAGCGACTGCTACTCTTGTCCTCAAAACAGAGGATGTGTGGCACGATGCTGCAAATTAGGGATAGGTGGCTGCTGGTCATTCTCCTGTGTAGTCGTGTCATTTGCCCTCCTTTTTTTCCTTCTTGTTTGTTTAAGCTGCACTGCGCTGATGAAGGGCAATAACCTAGAAACAACGTTGTCCGCAGTTGCTCGTTGTTCCTTATCACCTTCTTTTCCGGATCCTTTAGCCGCTAAATGTTTTCTATCTTGTATATATATATATATATATATATATATACAGGGCGTAACTTTGAAGGGGGATCCGGTTTGGAGGGGTGGTAGTTCGTGTTCCCTAGATTGCTAATCTGAAATTAGTTTTTTGTGTGTTTACGAGTACAAGCAAGTTAACTATACAGTATACACAATATCATGACGGATACCGTGCAGAAAAACCATAGAAAAATGGATTTACGATTTGCAGAAGCTATAACAAAAATAGTGACATAGTTTGACAATTATGGGGTCGTGAAATGAGAAAGTGAGGATTTCTTTAGTGAGGTAATGTGAATGCAGAAAGCAATAGTCTGGATATACAAAACTACAACTTCCAATTTATTGCAATGATGTATTGTTACATACACGTCAGATTCCGGCGATGCGAGTCACAATAACCGTGGCATTGACCTAGTTTACAAAATAAAAATATAGCATAAATACTGCACACAATACATAAAACCAGGCTAGGATGGATATGATATGTAGGGCATCTCCTAAGAGGTTCCACAGTTACGTTCGATCAAAATACAGCTTGATGTAAGTTTTCCGTGTTATTTTGTGTATACTTGTATAGTTCATGAACATGCGTGCAATTATATTAAACAAAATATGTGTTGTTTTATATAAAAAATATACAGATATGAGAGAGAGAGAAAGCAAGTTTTCTGCATTTTACTGCAATCGAATTAGAATTTGTTTAGTGCAGTGTTGTATTTTGCAAAGTTTAATTTCGTAATAATTTAAAGTGGTATTTTGTGGAATGTGTTATTCTGTATGTAAGTGTATAATAACTTTATAAAGGTCAGTTTTCTTTACCAAGTGTATGTGATATTATGAAAAAAAAACATGTATACAAATTATGAAAGAGCTAATATGTTTAAAGCTTCTTTTTTATCAAAAGAAGACGGCGGCTGCAAGAAGACGATATCGGATGAATTACCGCGATAGACACGTACCGCATAAGAAAATATTTGCAAGATTAGTTCAACATTTAAGAGATTATTGGAGTTATGAACGCCAGTACGCTAATGTTGAGCAAAAACAAACTTGCAGAGTAAGAATCTTGAACCAAATATTTTAAATGCCGTAGAAGACTAGTCACGTAAGTAAAAATGATTAAATATGTATTTATCTATTATTGAGTTCTCTGTTAGTTGACTTGTTGCTGTTTTATAGTATTATATGTAAAATAATATTTTTTTAATTTTTTCTTTGTATGGAATAACAAAGCGAACACCCACTACAAACAAATGTATGTTTCAAAAAGTAGTACCTCACGAGTGGCTTGGGCATTTTGCTTTCTAATAGAACACCTTTTCCCATCTTCCACTTCAATAATTAAATATGGCAACAATGCTGGTGACGCTGTAACTAGATATGCTCAGCGCTGTTCTGCCCAGTGGCGTACTATGAAAATTGCGAAAAAAGGCAACAAAAAAAAAATCATTTTTTGTGGCAGAATTTAAGAAAACAAACTTGTGATATGTGTTTGTAAAGGTCACAGCCACCCCCCCTCCAAACCGGACCCCCCTTCAAAGTTACACCCTGTATATACACAACACTAATGACAATATTAACAATAACTCGAAATTAAATTACCTGGCACAATTCAATTAACGGTCATTATAAAATGCAAACAAACTGACAGTATAGTAGTCTTTCTTGTTTCATGGCCTACTACGACAAATTAAAATTTGTTTGAATTCCAGTTGCTTAAAGAATTTTAATTTTTTACTGGCAAACGGTGTGTCAAACGAAAAAAAGTAAGGAGCCATTTTCTATTGTAAATTGAACAAGGATTCTAGAAATAGTTTTTGTTTCTAAAAAAAAAAATTGGCGTACCACTTTTTTCATTAAATTTCCCGAAGATCTGTCCGTACGCACGCCACTGGTGGAAGTAAAATAATATTTTTTACTATCTATTATCTAGATTATCTATTCAAAAATTCCAAATTTTATTTAAATATCTAAAGTAGTAGTTTTAAAAATATTAATAAATTTGAAACTTTTGATAAAAATTTTGACACCGGTATCTTTGTAACGAAGCATTTTTCGAATACAGTTTATAATACAAACTGATATTGTGGTTCTCTGTCTGCTTCTAAAGTGGACCACTCTGTCCTGTATATACAGGATGTCCCAAAATTAGCCTGCCAAAAATTAACTATGGATTCTAAGATCAAAAATAAGAAAAAAGTTCTATAAACATAGCTTGGTAAACGCTCCCTAACGGAGCTATAGCTCATTAAAAGGAGACCCCAAAATTTGATTTTCTTCAAATATTTTCAAAACGGATAAAGATAAAGTAATCAAATTTAAAATTAAGAATCGCAATTAGATTGCGAATCTAATGTTCTATAAACAATACCATAATTAGTCATAGACGTGCCAAACAGGGGGGGTTATTGAATAAATATTGCTCTAACTTTTTCATGTCTCGAGGTTTTTGCCGTCAGATCAAATAATTAAAAATGTTGAACAATTTTACAAAAAAAAGGTACTCTTGTTCTATTTCGATAAATTATTCCGTTTACGAGTACCTAATATTAATTTAAAAATTTTGTATGCAAGCGGTTAAATTGTCTCTAGTATTTATAGTTTCCATCTTAAACTTTTGTGGTATGTCACAAAATTTTTAAATTAAGATTACTCGAAAACAAAGCAGTTTATCGGATTGATATAGGAGTACCTTTTTTATGCAAAATAGACCAAAATTTTAAATTTTTTAATCTGACGACGATAATTTCGAGATAAAATAAAGTTAGAGCAATATTTACCTACTGACCCTCCAGTTTGACACGCCTATGACCAATTATGAAGAATTATGTTTAGATTATTAGATTCGCAATCTAATTGTGATTCCCAATTTCAAATTTGATTATTTTATCTTGATTCCTTTTGGAAATATTTGGGAAAAATCAAATTTTGAGATCCCCATTTAAGGGGCCATATCTCCGTTAGGAGGTGTTTACGGACTTATGATTATATACAACTTTTTTTTTTATTTTTGATCGTAGAATCCAGTTAATTTTTGGCGGGCTAATTTTGGGACATCCTATACAGGTTTGGAAAAACATAATCTTGGAATTACTTTAAATGAGTGAAAGAAAGTGAGAATAAGGAATGTGAAATATCTAACAGAGATGGCATATATTAGCTGTATTGTCAGATCTCCCAAGTATTCGCTGGTAAAACAGACGGGGCGCAAGGAAAGGCAGAGCGGTCTCGCCCACTACTATGCGTCTTGCAACTGGAAGGGAGAACTGGAGGCGCGGGGTAGTCGCGTGTAGTTAATAAAAACAATTTGCTCAGTAGCATTTACAATATTGGAGAAGGATACACGTGCTTGTATCATTTAAATACGTAAACACATGCTTCTTTTAAGAAATACGTATTATTACATTTTTGCGTCTTTTTTGCGGGTTGCAGTAAATAAAACTGATATTCTCAAATTAAAATTAAATCAATATTCAAACAAAATTAAATTTATATTCTAAATAAATAAATATAAAGAAATTATATAAAAGTAAATTTATATTCTAAAAAAATTAAAGGTAATATCCTAACTAATTTAGAATAAAAGAAATTCTGCTAAATTAAATTTTCAAAAATGCCACCCATTTGTGCCTGACAGTAACCTAATTTATCATAAAATTCAGTTCGCACATTTGAAAGTGTTTCGGGCGTTACACCGTTTAACGTATCGACAATTTTGGCACGTAATTCATTTAAATCACGAGCTCTGTTGATTTCCTGACCATAGATTTGTCCTTTTACGTATCCCCAAAGAAAAAAATCATTGGGGGCTAAATCTGGAGACCGTGGTGGCCATTTTATCGTACCATTACCACTAATAATGCGGTTAGGGAACGTAGTTTCCAAAAACGCTTGTACCGTTCTAGCATTATGAGCTGGGCAGCCGTCGTGCTGAAACCAAACGTCTTTGAAGTTAATATTGAGGGTACGAAGTGTTGGAACAATTTGGTGCGTCAAAAGATTTAAGTATTTGTCACCATTTAAATTTCCCTCAATGAAAAAAGGACCAACTATGTGATTGCCTACTATTCCAGCCCAGACATTCACTTTTTGCGGGTACTGCGTTCGCAGAGGGATATTTAAATGACGGTTTTCCGTAGACCAGTAACGAACCACGGATGGATTGTGACGGCTATTTATAGAAAATGTTGACTCGTCGCTAAACAAAACATTTTGAAGGAATCCGTTATTTTCATTACATTTTTCCATAATAGCTTCACAAAATTCCATCCGTTTTTCGTGATCGTCAGCAAAAATTTCGTGTGTTCTGCACTTTATAACACTTATACTTATTTCTTCGCAGAATGTTCCGCACTGTTCTATCCCCAATACCAACTTCCTCAGAAATTTGTTGACTACTGCAGGGAGATCTAATTTCAGCCAAAGTACAAACGTCGGTCTCTCTTCTTTCACGTTCTTCAGTTAATTGCCGAACGACGGGTTGCTCGTCACTAGCATGAATGCATTTTCGGCAATTTGTAACACACCCTGTACTTTCAAATTTGTGAACGATATTTAGAATAGTTTGGTTTGTCGGCAATGGGCGATTTTCAAAAGTAAAAATAAATTTGCCTATTATTTCATCGGCGCTACTACCAGAATAGTGCCATTTAATAATTTGCACTTTTTCCTCTTTGCTGTAAATTAACATTTTGTAAATATTGAATATACAATTAATAAAAATATCAGTTTTACTCTTACCGCAATCTACTTCGAGCAAAACCAGCTCGGAAATGAAAACGGGACGGGACGGGGGAAAGGTGGTCGGGGGCGCGACCTGTTTGAAGATTTATAGACCAAACTCCCTCTCCTTATTGTGACTGGCTGCTACACAAACAGGTGTCGAGGGGACCACGTCACAAACCCCACCACATACTCTCTGTCGTTCTGTTAAGAAATAGGGGCAACATTGCTTCTGTTTCCATGTCTCTCTGATAACTGCTTTTGCTCGTTTCATCTCATTCCCTCGCATTAAACATATACATTCCTAGATAATGTTTTTCTAAAGCTGTATATATTGTATAGGATTTTTTTGTTATTGTAATATAAAACAAATTGTGAATATTTACCTTTATTATGCTAACTCAGCCAATTATATCCTTTAAAGCAAAACACAGCATGTCTCTGGGAGCCCATTCCAACTCAGGAAGTAGATATAATTTTATCTTTCATTTTTTTAACTTCAGTCTTATCATTGATTTCGTTTTATTTTAATTTTATCTTGAAATAAACTAATATTTTTTATAAAAAGATGTTCAAAGCAAAACAACAACTCTATTTACTACTTGAATTTTAACATCAGAAAATTTTAACGTTTTGTCTTATCTAAATCTATCGCTAATTCCCTATCTTCTAACTAATTTAAACTATTTCTTTGAATGCATTTTAAAAGAAGAATTAGACACATATTTTTTAATCTAACCTTAGTCCTTCACTATATTGTCCCATTCACTATGTGATGCCTCTTCATAGGTCAAATTGCAACAGCAGGGGCGATATGGGGCCGGCGGAGACTTAATATGAGGGCAAGCGGGCTCATCATCTAACGGTTGTGTCGCGGCCACCCTCTTCCTAGGGATGACTCAAAAATAGTCTTGTAGCTCAGTAGGTATCCCGTCACTTGAGACCACACCCTTCATTTTCCTTCTAGGCCTCGCCTCTGGATCAATCAGATTGCAGCATTATGGCGGGAAATTCAAAATGATTTAAAATTAGGCGGGAAATTCAAAGTGTGGAAAAAGGATCTAACCTAACAGAAAAAACATGCGCAGTAGCGACCTAACCTAAATTCAAACTGATGGGATATATAAAATTAGGTGGGAAATTCAAAATAAGGAAAAAGGATCTAACCTAACAGAAAAAACTTGCGCAGTAGGTTACAGAAAAAACCAAAGATCTGCAGCAGAGATAAACGACTTTGGGTAAGGAAAAAGCATCTAACCTAACAGAAAAAACATGCGCAGTAGGCTAAAGATCTGCAGCGACTTGGAGTGGTAGAGTTATAGTGACGTCACATATACAGTTTTTTGCGAATAACTAAAATTTGAAAACTGATTAAATTGGTTCCTCATCGAGACCTATCACGTGACGTTATTTAAAAGAGAAAAAACTTTACTCTGTGTGCGATTTGAACTTTGAACAGTACCACCGGACCACTATGACTATTAACAAAAGGTGACAGTAACTGCATAATATATATGAATCAGAGAGCGCTTGAAGGCGGCTCCCACCAAGCAGTCTGACCTGTAACAATAATTCTATTAATGATATTAAATAAAAATTTAAAATTTTACAGATGCTAATTACAGGTAATATTAAATAATTAGAAATATGTATGAAAAAAATTGGTAGCGCTGGGAATCCAATCCCGGACCTCTAGAGTACGAAGCGTGTATGTTAGCGCTAGACCATCGCATCGTATAGGTGATGAGTAATATGAACGGGTAATATATGGGCTTGCGCTGGAAATACTGGCGGTAAATTCAAACTGGTGAGATTTAAAATTAGGAGGGAAATTCAAACCGGTGAGATTTAAAAATTAGGCGGGAAACTCGTTGTGACAGGAGTGACGTGACGGTAATTTAAAATGAACGGGAGTGGTGGTGGTGGTAAAATCAAACTGGTGAGATTTAAAATTAGGCGGGCGGGAAATTCGAACTGGTAGGATATTTAAAATTAGGTGGGAAATTCAAAGTAACAGGAGTGGCGGGGATACAATCAATACACGGGAGTTTATCTGTAGTATACGAGGTCAGATATTCATAATATCGTAAGACTAAAATATACTGTCTCGAAGCTAATGAAGGAATATATACAGGACGTGCAGAAGTATGTGAAAGATTTTTTCTTGAGAACTGGAATTTATAATTATATGTAAAGAATACATATCAGACAATTAATATGCGTAAAGTATACTGCACATGGAAGTTATATAATGTATCTTTCTTAATTATTGTTTTAATAAAAAATGCTAGGTGTAGAATAAAAACTAAATGACTATAGTGAGAATGTAGACACATCATAATATACTCTCTCTTAATTAAATTTCAATAGAAATAAATGAAAGTTAACTGTATACAAACAAAATCGTATATTTGCGAGTATTTATAATATGTAAATGCTTAAAATCCATGTAAAATATTGATGTACTGCTATATGAATCGCCCTGTATAACGTTACATAACATTTATGGTTTTAACAATAATTATACTTTAAATAAGTATGTACTACATCATATATGTACAATCGTTTTCAATATTAATGACACGCTTTTAAACGAATTTGGCTGTTTATTTCGAACTACTGACGTATTGATAATGAAATCTACTTTCAACATTTCACTTATAACAGCTAAGACATGATAATAGTAAGCACAAAATTCCAACGAATTTAACATACTTATTTTATGAGAAAGTACGCAAGTATCAAGCTTTAGCAGTTCATCAACATCGAATATGAAAAGTTCGATGTACATATTATATTTGGTGATATGTAACCTTTTAGTATCTTCGTAGATCAATTAGGTAACTGTAGCGTAATCCCCACCGCAATGAGTCACAGGGTCATATTCATCTGACCAACCTTGTATGGGTGCCTGGAAGAAATCTCTTTTCAAACGTTGCAGTAGATCCAGGAGAGTGTGCCATTCATAGGTAGAAAACGATATTTTGGAAACAGTGACATAATTCAGCAGAATTATTGCAGCGCTAAAAGATCTAGCCGGACTTAAACCACACTGGATTTGAATACGGTCATTAAGAGGGAAAACACTATTTAGTAAATAATTCTGTTCCCATCGTGCAGCTTCATATTTTTCTATAATTTCATCCAAAGCTTTCATATACTGTTCATTAGATTTTTCGATAATTTCATCGGCGACCTTTATATCACTATTGCTGCTACTGCTGCTGCTGTAAGCATCATCCAAACTTACATAGGACATTTTTAAAAAGCGCCGGCGGCAGGTAGCACAATATAGCCGCAGCCGTTGATGTAGCCGAATATGTTTATTGAATTCGACAATAGTAAACACGTGGGAGCAGTATGGACACACTTTAACGTTTTCAACGCGCATTACTTGTAACAAATCCATTTTTCACTGTGAGGCATATTTTATTTGTAGACTCTAACGCCCCCAACCCAATTGCGAATAGATAAATGTCTAGGAGATGGCGTCCGGAAGAGTATCGACAGAAAACGGATAACAGTGATGTAAAAACGGATAACTGTAACAAAAAAACGGAGAACGGTGACAGAAAAACGGATAACGGTGACATAAAAACCGATAACGGTGCCAGAAAAACGGTTAACGGTGACATAAAAACAGAGAACGGTGACAGAAAAACGGATAACGGTGACGTAAAAACGGTTAACGGTGACAGAAAAAAGGCCAAAGATGACAGAAAAAAGGACAACGATGACAGAAAAAAGGACAACGATGACAGAAAAAAGAACAACAGCGACAGAAAAAAGGACAACAACGACAGAAAAAAGAACGACGCTGACAATATGCTGGTAAACGAGCTACGATATTACATCGAAGAATGTGGTTTCAGCATAGAACATCGTCTATGTAGGAATATTATTACCAAGTTACAAAATATGGGAATAAATCAGTAACTTAATATATAATAATGTGGGCTACACTAAAGATCCTGAGAGAAGACTTCGGCAGTTTAACCAATCCAGAACCAACTTCGATCTATTCTTTTATGTGGACTTAATCAGCGTTTCCAGAGCAAAGGAGACCGAGACGGCTGTTCATCAGGCTCTAGATTGTTATAAGGTGGAGGAGTTCTTTATATGTGAACTGAATTTACTAATTACTGTGTTAAAACATTCATTCTTCATCTGACGCTCAAAGTTTTAAGACGGATTCCTAATTAGCTCTTACCTGGTTACATAACCTCAAAATGTCAATTCTATGTGATGTTTGCTTCGAACAGATCCTCGACCGGTACTGGTATGGATTGTACGGAGACTTTAAGATTATTGTTGATAAAAATACCGGCTTTTTCAACGCAACCAAACTGTGTCAGGAGGGCGGAAGAAGATTTGATAACTGGCTACGTAATAAAAGATCAAAAGAACTGTTACAATTTTGTGATTCCTCACATTATCCAAACCGCTTTTATACAGTAAAAGGTAATAAGAACCCCGTGTACAATACTGTTATTTCTGCAACCTACGTACGAAAAGAGTTGTTTTTGGATATTGCCTGTTGGGTATCTTCGGAATTCTATTTAAAATGCAATAACATAGATGAGAAACATTTCGTTAATGAATTCAAAACCAAGTACCAGTACGATCGCGCAGGACTTCTAATCAAGTTACAGGAGCTGGAGGTCAACCTGCATGAATTAAAAACCCGAAACTCGAAGCTAGAGAATTACGTTTACGATATCAGTTCGAAGGTTAGCGAGCCCGATAAGCGTCATATGTTGCCTATAGCACAGAAAAATCACCCACTCAGCGGCGAGGTTTCAACAGAGCCTTGAAGAGATTGCAGAGCAAGTACCCCAAGGTGACGGTCATAGCAGACTTGGAAAATAGCACTAACGGCAGCAACCTGTTCAATCACATCAAGAATGTTGCTGTTTTCATTGACACAACAACCCAATTTATCTGATAAATAATTATTTGTAAGCTGAGGAGGAGAAAAAGAAAACTGCTATATGAAATATATTTCATTTATTTATACAACAAACAAGCCACATAGAATTATTAGATATGCAGAGGGTTATATAAACAGCGTATCTTCCAACGAAAAATACTTCACATAAATTATAATAAAACAGAAAATTGTAAATTCATTGAAATTAAAACAGGGTTTCCATATTTCTGCAGTTCTTCAAGGCACATGACTAGTAGGATGTTTTCAAACCAAACTAGGGGTTGTCATCGCTACATAATATCATTCTTTATAACTATAGCTAAAGTGTCTGTTTCTTCAACATTAGGCAGCCCTTGCATCTGGTTACACATGTCTGAATTTGGCTGCTTCGTTTATCCCAACAGCTAATTGATAGCAATCGTAGCAGTAATATATAAAATCATAGTATCCAATATTTCGTCTGTCACGTCTGTATGTGGAGGCGACTCTGTAGGCTTTTTTCCCACATTTTTCACAATCTTCTTTGAGGTTAGGAGTGCATTCGCATTCTTTGGACATGTTTTTGAAATCGCTAAGTCACCTAAACCTGCGTTTATTCTACCAGCAGAAATTGATGCCTTGGTTTTACTGATAAATTATATTTCAGTAGATCATATAGTCTTAGTTTGCAAATTTATATTTTCCTCTCTGACATTTTACCTCTATACTACTAGTGGCGTTGAAGTTTAGGGGGTTCAAAACAGAACAAAATCCCATATCTACGCCACTGGCCATAGCCGGAAAAAGTTATTCACTTCAAAATATTAACCTTTTATTATGATTACTGTATACCAAGTTTCAACAAAAAATATTTATTTGTTTAGTAGATAATAAAGAAAATAACATATTTTTCTGCTGGTAGAATAAACGCAGGTTTAGGTGACTTAGCGATTTCAAAAACATGTCCAAAGAATGCGAATGCACTCCTAACCTCAAAGAAGATTGTGAAAAATGTGGGAAAAAAGCCTACAGAGTCGCCTCCACATACAGACGTGACAGACGAAATATTGGATACTATGATTTTATATATTACTGCTACGATTGCTATCAATTAGCTGTTGGGATAAACGAAGCAGCCAAATTCAGACATGTGTAACCAGATGCAAGGGCTGCCTAATGTTGAAGAAACAGACACTTTAGCTACAGTTATAAAGAATGATATTATGTAGCGATGAAGACCCCCTAGTTTGGTTTGAAAACATCCTACTAGTCATGTGCCTTGAAGAACTGCAGAAATATGGAAACCCTGTTTTAATTTCAATGAATTTACAATGTTCTGTTTTATTATAATTTATGTGAAGTATTTTTCGTTGGAAGATACGCTGTTTTATATAACCCTCTGTATATCTAATAATTCTATGTGGCTTGTTTGTTGTATAAATAAATGAAATATATTTCATATAGCAGTTTTCTTTTTCTCCTCCTCAGCTTACAAATAATTATTTATCAAATAAATTGGGTTTGTCAATGAAAACAGCAACATCTTTGATGTGATTGAACAGGTTGATGCCGTTAGTGCTATATTCCGGTCTGCTATGACCGTCGCCTTGGGGTACTTGCTCTGTAGTCTCTTCAAGACTCTGTTGAAACCTCGCCGCTTTCTTATAATATTGTACGGATACTCATGTGGACGATTTTTCTGTGCTATAGCCAACATATGACGCTTATCGGGCTCGCTGACCTTCGGACTGATATCGTAAACGTAATTCTCTAGCTTCGCGTTTCGGGTTTTTAATTCATGCAGGTTGACCTCCAGCTCCTGTAACTTGGTTAGAAGTCCTGCGCGATCGTACTGGTACTTGGTTTTGAATTTATTAACGAAATGTTTCTCATCTATGTTATTGCATTTTACACAGAATTCCGGAGATATCCAACAGGCAATATCCAAAAACAACTCTTTTCGTACGTAGGTTCCAGAAATAACAATATTGTACACGGGGTTCTTATTATCTTTTACTGTGTAAAAGCGGTTTGGATAATGTGAGGAATCACAAAATTGTAACAGTTCTTTTGATCTTTTATTACGTAGCCAGTTATCAAATTTTCTTTCGCCCTCCTGACACAGTTTGGTTGCGTTGAAAAAGCCGGTATTTTTATCAACAATAATCATAAAGTCTCCGTACAATCCATACCAGTACCGGTCGAGGATCTGTTCGAAGCAAACATCACAGAATTGACATTTTGAGGTTATGTAACCAGGTAAGAGCTAATTAGGAATACGTCTTAAAACTTTGAGCGTCAGATGAAGAATTAATGTTTTAACACAGTAATTAGTAAATTCAGTTCACATATAAAGAACTCCTCCACCCTATAACAATCTAGAGCCTGATGAACAGCCGCCTCGGTCTCCTTTGCTCTGGAAACACTGATTAAGTCCACATAAAAGAATAGATCCAAGTTGGTTCTGGATTGGTTAAACTGCCGAAGTCTTCTCTCAGGATCTTTAGTGTAGTTCACTTTATTATATATTAAGTTACTGATTTATTCCCATATTTTGTAACTTGGTAATAATATTCCTTCATAGACGATGTTCTATGTTGAAACCACATTCTTCGATGTAATATCGTAGCTCGTTTACCAGCATATTAGAATCTTCACCATTTTCTTTATTCTCACAATGGATACTATCTTCTATTCTTAACGAATAATCTGTGCTAATTGTTTCATCAGCACCTTCATCTTCATAGCTCTCACGACTCATGTCTGTTTCTTTATAGTCGATAGGTCTGTACACATATTTTCTGTTTGGTTCTTTCATGTCGACGAGCAGTTTACTATTATTTATCTGATGATGCATGTTTTTCCTGTGAGTTAATAAGTTGTCCCGTCTCGTAAATTTCTTTCCACATGTGTTACAGGGAAATGTTTTAGATTTATGTTTGTTAGCGTGGCGACTTAGTCCACTTCTATTTACAAACTCCTTGGAGCATACATCGCACACATACATGTTTACTTTTTGACTAGCGGTGATATAGTAACTATATACTTGCATTATGTATCCTTTTTGTTATTTTTTCTGTCATCGTTGTCCTTTTTCTGTCGCTGTTGTCCTTTTTTCTGTCATCGTTGTCCTTTTTTGTGTCCCTGTTGTCCTTTTTCTGTCAGTGTCGTCCTTTTTTCTGTCATCGGTGTCCTTATTTCTGTCATCGTTGTCCTTATTTCTGTCACCGTTAACCGTTTTTACGTCACCGTTATCGGTTTTTCTGTCACCGTTCTCTGTTTTTATGTCACCGTTATCTGTTTTTCTGTCACCGTTCTCCGTTTTTTATGTTACAGTTACCCGTTTTTACGTCACCGTTATCCGTTTTCTGTCGAAACTCTTCCGGACGCCATCTCCTAGACATTTATCTATTCGCAATTGGGTCGGGGGCGTTAGAGTCTACAAATAAAATATGCCTCACAGTGAAAAATGGATTTGTTACAAGTAATGCGCGTTGAAAACGTTAAAGTGTGTCCATACTGCTCCCACGTGTTTACTATTGTCGAATTCAATGAACATATTCGGCTACATCAACGGCTGCGGCTATATTGTGCTACCTGCCGCCGGCGCTTTTTAAAAATGTCCTATGTAAGTGTGGATGATGCTTACAGCAGCAGCAGTAGCAGCAATAGTGATATAAAGGTCGCCGATGAAATTATCGAAAAATCTAATGAACAGTATATGAAAGCTTTGGATGAAATTATCGAAAAATATGAAGCTGCACGATGGGAACAGAATTATTTACTAAATAGTGCTTTCCCTCTTAATGACCGTATTCAAATCCAGTGTGGTTTAAGTCCGGCTAGATCTTTTAGCGCTGCAATAATTCTGCTGAATTATGTCACTGTTTCCAAAATATCGTTTTCTACCTATGAATGGCACACTCTCCTGGATCTACTGCAACGTTTGAAAAGAGATTTCTTCCAGGCACCCATACAAGGTTGGTCAGATGAATATGACCCTGTGACTCATTGCGGTGGGGATTACGCTACAGTTACCCAATTGGTCTACGAAGATACTAAAAGGTTACATATCACCAAATATAATATGTACATCGAACTTTTCATATTCGATGTTGATGAACTGCTAAGCTTGATACTTGCGTACTTTCTCATAGAATAAGTATGTTAAATTCGTTGGAATTTTGTGCTTACTATTATCATGTCTTAGCTGTTATAAGTGAAATGTTGAAAGTAGATTTCATTATCAATACGTCAGTAGTTCGAAATAAACAGCCAAATTCGTTTAAAAGCGTGTCATTAATATTGAAAACGATTGTACATATATGATGTAGTACATACTTATTTAAAGTATAATTATTGTTAAAACCATAAATGTTATGTAACGTTATACAGGGCGATTCATATAGCAGTACATCAATATTTTACATGGATTTTAAGCATTTACATATTATAAATACTCGCAAATATACGATTTTGTTTGTATACAGTTAACTTTCATTTATTTCTATTGAAATTTAATTAAGAGAGATGTGGTATATTATGATGTGTCTACATTCTCACTATAGTCATTTAGTTTTTATTCTACACCTAGCATTTTTTATTAAAACAATAATTAAGAAAGATACATTATATAACTTCCATGTGCAGTATACTTTACGCATATTAATTGTCTGATATGTATTCTTTACATATAATTATAAATTCCAGTTCAAAATCTTTCACATACTTCTGCACCTCCTGTATATATTCCTTCATTAGCTTGAAGACAGTATATCTTTGTCTTACGATATTATGAATATCTGACCTCGTATACTACAGTAAGACTCCCGTGTATTGATTGTATCCCCGCCACTCCTGTTACTTTGAGTTTCCCACCTAATTTTAAATATTCTACCAGTTTGAATTTCCCGCCCGCCTAATTTTAAATCTCACCGGTTTGATTTTACCACCACCACTACTCCCGTTCATTTTAAATTACCGTCACGTCACTCCTGTCACAACGAGTTTCCCGCCTAATTTTTAAATCTCACCGGTTTGAATTTCCCGCCTAATTTTAAATCTCACCAGTTTGAATTTACCGCCAGTATTTCCAGCGCAAGCCCATATATTACCCGTTCATATTACTCATCATCTATACAATGCGATGGTCTAGCTCTAACATACACGCTTCGCACTCGAGGTCCGGGGTTCGATTCCCAGCGCTACCAGTTTTTTTCATACATATTTCTAATTATTTAATATCACCTGGAATTAGCACCTGTAAAATTTTAAATTTCTGTTTAATATCATTAATAGAATTATTGTTATAGGTCAGACTGCTTGGTGGGAGCCGCCTTCAAGCGCTCTCTGATTCATATATATTATGCAGTTACTGTCACCTTTTGGTAATAGTCATAGTGGTCCCGTGGTAATGTGCCTGCTTTGCATGCGAGAGGTCCCGGGTTCAAATCGCACACAGAGTAAAGTTTTTCTTCTTCTAAATAACAACGTCATGTGATAGGTCTCGATGAGGAACCAATTTAATCAGTTTTCAAATTTTAGTTATTAGCAAAAAACTGTATATATGACGTCACTATAACTCTACCACTCCAAGTCGCTGCAGATCTTTAGCCTACTGCGCATGTTTTTTCTGTTAGATTAGATCCTTTTCCCTTACCCAAAGTCGTTTATCTCTGCTGCAGATCTTTAGTTTTTTCTGTAACCTACTGCGCATTTTTTTCTGTTAGGTTAGATCCTTTTTCCTTATTTTGAATTTCCCGCCTAATTTTGAATATCCCATCAGTTTGAATTTAGGTTAGGTTGCTACTGCGCATGTTTTTTCTGTTAGGTTAGATACTTTTTCCACACTTTGAATTTCCCGCCTAAATTTAAATCTCACCAGTTTGAATTTACCGCCACTCTCGTAAATTTGAATTTCCCGCCTAATTTTAAATCAGTTTGAATTTCCCGCCATAATGCTGCAATCTGATTGGTCGAGAGGCGGGGCCTAAAAGTAAAGTCGAGGGGGTGGTCTCAAGTGACGGGGTACCTACTCAGCTCATTCGTCGTTGATGGACATGCTTCACGGTGAATTTATATCCCTGGAGCATTCATCTTATCGTTCTTAATAGCGTTTGATACATAGTGTTCTGTTCTCTGTACTTAATAGCGATCTGGCCATAATAGCGAGCGATTATCCGTGTACAGCTGAAATTCCCGGTCTTGTAAGATCGGACTGTACCGCCGCATCGCCTACACAGCCGCGTGTACCTATGGTTCATTAATATAGTACTTTTTCTTGGCGGCTGTGAATTCAGCGGACGCATATGAAATAATCCTTCGGGTACCATCCACCGTTTCCTGGAATAGTACTGCAGCCATGTCTATTGAACTCGCGTCCGTCTGTAGACAAAATTGATTAGGCAGGAGACAACTTAGTTGCAGGGAGCAATGCTTGCTTAATTTCCGCAAACACTTTCTGCGCTTTTTTCTTCACATTCAGGTGATAGGGGACATTTTTTCAGCGAGTTTGCTGCTCCAACAAATGGTCGTATTTTCTTAATTGTTTGGGGCGTCGGAAATTCTTGTATCTTCTTCAGATGTTGACTTTGTGGTACATTTTCCTCGTCCGTTATCGTATGCCATGTATTCTATGCGGGTGGTGGCTATCTTGCACTTTCTTGGTGCACAAACCAAGCCGTGCATTTCGAGGCGCTCCAGGACTAAGTCGAGGTATTGCTGATCATCGACATGGTTGGCGGAGCATACTATCACATCTTCAAGGTTTACGAGGTATATGAAGTCATGCACACCCACCACCCACTTCTGAAACGTCCCAGGAGCGTCGGTTAAGCCAAAGGGCATCACATTATACTCGTACGATCTGCCGTATAGATCTAAAAGCCGTTAGGTGGCGGCATTTTTCTGCTATTGGCACCTGCTAGTAGCCGCTCTTGCGATTTAGAGTGGTAAACACCTTTGCTTCGCTAAGTTCTCGTAGTAAATCTGTAATTAGTGGCGAATGACTAATCTAGAATATCGTTTTTGCATTTAATCGTCGATAGTCCACCATAGTCGACCATCTTTTTGGCTAAGAGGACTATCGGACTGGAATATTCTGATGTACTAAGCCGAATGATTCCATTTCGCAACATCTCAGTTACCGGCTGGTTTATTCCGCTTCTCTGTGCAATGGTATGTCCTGCAATGTACCAGTACTTTCCCCATTAGTATGATACGATGTTGCGTCATAGATGTAATAGAAGGTACTTATACATCATAACAAACTCTTAGATGTCGCTGTAACATGCGGCCATAGCTACTTTTTAGGTCGCTTACTGAGTTGTTCAGTAGTTCGGTAGGTATCTGTCCAGAATAATATCCCACCCTAGAACAGGTCCAATAAATTGTTTGTCAGGGAGTGTACCCAAAATGCACTAAGTACTGGCCACATCAATAACCCCATTAACCTCTTGTAACCATGGATGTCCCAGGATAACATGCAGAAGATTTTCCACCACTCCACCAAAACATTGCACCGATGACCGTATTTTTAATTCCAATACCGCCGAGCCTCTTATTGCGTTGACGTGCCAGTGGAATCCAGGTGCACGTCGCCTTGCTTTTCATCATGTACAATGCAGGTTCCTACTGCCAGGCTGACTGATTTTACGAAGTTTTCCGAGACCCCCGCATTCACAAGAACGTGCTTCTATTCCTAGCCAAGGCTCACCCGTATCCTGGAAAATATTGGTCATACTTAACGATTCGCTTGATTTATTGTCCATCTGTCCGTGGTCCTTACGTTCGGGCAGTATTTCCTATAGTGCGGTAGGCAGGTGCAAGCAAGGTAAGTATTAGGTGGATGGCTCGTCCTCTCGAAAAAACTCCATTTCTCGGTGATGAAATCGAAGATATTTTCATTGTCATACTGAGGACTTCCATATAGTTAGTGTTTTAGCTTGGCTCTTACTGTCATGAAATCGTACCTCGCTCTGAATTTCGCTACGAATATAGATCAGGAGAGGCCTAGTGCTTGTAGTTATCGAAACCATCATCATCATACTCATTCGAATCATCATCCTCATCTACACCGTCATCCCCAGCCTGATACTCATCCCCTCATGTCGAAATGGAAACTTTTTTTAACCACAGACGTTCAATAGTGTATAAATTTATACATAAAAAAGAAGTGCCATATCATTTAAACACTTAACTAAGCTGCCTTTATTTGCTTAAGATGCATTACCTAGGTGGATTCAAGTTTTACGCTTGCTTAATTAAGCCAAGTAACGGTAAAAACGGTGCATTCGGTCCTCATGCGTAGTGTGTAGTACAGTTTATAGGTCTGATGTAAGAAAAATAATGCAGCTAAATAAATATATTATATTTATTAATTATATATCATACTATTTATTAACGTAAATACAGATTGATCTAATACATATATTAATTTAACATAAATATTCATACTATAACAAGTTTATGTTCATTATATTTCATAATTTATTTTTATTTTCAGTGCAACATTCTTATGACAACCAAGCACAGTACAAATTAGTATGAGGTATGAGATAAAGTACTTTTA
This sequence comes from Monochamus saltuarius, assembly GCA_025584915.1. NCBI lineage: Eukaryota > Metazoa > Arthropoda > Insecta > Coleoptera > Cerambycidae > Monochamus > Monochamus saltuarius. The sequence goes on from CM046727.1 coordinate 31,858,522, forward strand.
AAGCTATGTTACTTAATGCTCACTTTTGAAAGCGCCTTTTCAGTGTTTTTTATATGGACTATTTAAATTTATAGTGTGTTATAAGAGACTGGAGATGATTCAACCGTTTATTAAAATTTAAGTTGCATGATTTAAAAAAGTTGTAATTCCTCTTTATGGGGATAATTCAACCACGAAATTAAAGTTTGGAAAGATATTTATTTGAAACGTTCTCAAAATACATCAGTATAATATACATGTAATTTAAAAACAAGTAATATTAAAGCACAAAATATAAAAACAAGTGGCTGTACTTGCATGGCTTTAGACAAAAGTGTAAGTAATACAAAAATGTTTGTTCTACTTAACGCGCAATTCTAGCCCTTAAAATTATGATTAAATTTGTACGGTTTGGACGATATTTTTATGTATTTGATTAAATTTTCCTCTTCAATAATTAAAAATACTTGGTTTACTGAATACTTGTTTTGGAATTTTCTGTTCCTCCTCATCCTCGGTGTAATTCCGGACATCTCTTTTTATATTGGATTGCCTTGCTCCTCTCCGAATAGACGGCCAGCGTAGTGGTATTTTCACTAACCATTCGGGTGGTTTTCCGTACATATACACGGGAAATATTTTTATATTAGAACAGTCGTAATACAGTGGGGTAGATGCAAGGTTCAATCTACCCCACATTTGGTTGAATCTATCCCATGGCGCCAAATTTTGCTCAAATATTTGAAGAACGTGTGGTTATGTTATATACATTAATGCGAAACGGAAACAATACTTATTTCGATAGCACCACCAAAAAAAAAATGTTTAAAAGCATCAAGGCATAGCGCAATATCATCAGAATCATTCCCAGTCTCCCCTAGATATTACTCTTCGAGAAAATTAATTTTAGTATCTAAACTGCATAGTAAATAAAAATAATTGAAACAAATTGAATTCAAGGGTACAAGGCAAATCACAAACCCTAATACTAAGTATTAACCTTTATTTCTGAATTAATTTAATTTTAAATATTCTCAAGCTTGTTGCACTTTGCCACATAAGTCGAATAAAAAAATATATTCACTGATACATATCTAGATCAGCGGTGAAAAAGATAACATAGTAAAAATAGATATTTAAAATTGAAAGTGATGTTCGAGAGATATTTTATTAATTCGCCTTACAATATCTTTATGATATTTATTTTAACCTGTATAGGAGTACTGTTACAAACACACACACACACACACACTCACCCTCACACACACATATATATATATTACAATATTAGCATTAGATACTTAATATAAATGCAGATGAAGCTTCAAACCATAAAACTTCTTATTACTGATCCTTTTTGTTAGTGGCTTGATTGTAGGTTGGTGGATTTTCCTAAAAATATTTTTCTTGGTTAATTTGGCTTTTACACTGTAAAATAGTTAATGTTCTCTATAAAGAGACCCGTAGTTAGTAGCCGCCGTGGTTCTTCACACTTTTGATTGAAATTTAAAATTTATGTATAGTCTAGACAAAACTTAGGGATAAGACCAAAATAGCGGTGTCTGCCAATACCTGAGCCAGGATTCAAATTTCTCGATTCTATAAATACTGTATCAAATAATGCAATTATATAATTGTTAATTTAAATGTAAATAAGGGTCTTAGACCGTCAAAAACACTCAATTTGAGAATCGAGTAATCAAATCTAATCTTTTGTGTTTATAGGACTCTTGATAATCACTCTACTAAAATACATGTCAACTATTTTATAACTCAAGGAATCCTGATATTATGGACCTTTTTATATATGTATTAAATATATTATTTTTAAGGCTTAAACGCAGACTACATATTACAAATGGTATTATAATTCTCGAGCAGTAGCTAGTAACGTAGTCATAAAATTACCATGGCCCTCTATGTTTGTCTATTGTTAGTCACCCTGATCGGCCCCTGGGTGCGGAAGCATTGTATCCCTGTTACTTAGTTTACGTGTTTGTAGTATTATACTTTTCCTTCTTAATTTAATTTTAACCGTTTCTCACTGAAATGTATGTTTGCATAAATTGCAATGCCCACTTAAAAGCTTAGACATCGTCTATTATTCATTGCGATGTCTGTCAAGGGCCTCTGCATTTAAAATGCGTAGGTCTCTCAGAAACTTACGCAAAATCGACTAGAGCAAAATCAAGGGCTATTAAAGTTGTTTGTAATTCATGTGGTGTTAACATGTCGCAGTTTAAAGATATTAAACATCTCATCACCACAATTCAGAATGAACTGACCGCCTCGATTAATAATTTAAAATCTGAATTCGATTTGCAACTGAATGATTTAAGAGCTACACTTGCGGCAAAACAGCAGCATGTTTCATTTGAGTTTGAAGACATCGTCAATGAAGTCACTGAGCGACAGAATAGGAAATCTAACTTAATTATATTTGGTGTTGAGGAGGTTCCAGAAGGCGGCGATCGTGATGAAGCTACATTGCAAGATTCTACTCAAACGCGAGCTATTTTAGAATACGTTTTACCGGATTATATGAGTGAAGAATTACATGTCCAACGTTTAGGGCGTCGTTTTAGAAATCGTAATAGGCCTATAAAGATATCTTTACGCAATTGGCAGGAAGTTAGTAATTTTCTAAGACACGCTAAGAATTTGAGAAATTCCGATAACTATAATAATGTTTTTATTGTCTGAAATATTGACTAATTCCTATAGAATATTAAATTATCTTAAATTGAATTGAATTAAATCAATTTGAAGTTTTAGTAGTAAGTCAATTTTAAAATTTATATTTGTCAATTTTTTTAGGGAATTATTTTTTAAATCATATATTTTGTGTCTCCCAGGATAAAGACACATACAAACTATTGTTGTATAATACCGTTTACAAGTGTAACAATGTTATGTATTATACAATCTTACATTTTTAAATTACATTGTTTACAAAAATTAAATTATGGGGTAAAAAATTATATTAGCAGTTTTTTTTTGCGTATAGGCACTTTACACTTTCCATAATGTATAAACCATTTATTACATAAATCTTCATTTTTATGTGGAAATCGAAACATTCGAACTCCCGATTTTCGAGTTTCACCACAATTACAATATTGGTACTTATTTCCAGCCATTATAATATACTCGTATTTAATAATAATAATAATCGAAATAGCAACTTAACAACGCGCATAAACAGTAGCAAAACAAACTGACATAAAAAGATCTGCCACTGTGTGTAAAAAATTCTATAAAAACAGTTGAATGCACTCCTTGGCCATATCTTAAGACAAAGATAGACGAGCAGCGGCCGCTCGTCAGCCACTAAGTACATCGTCGGAACCATGAGCCAATCGTCCACTGCAGCTACGCTCCTATTTCGTCAATGTATAATGACACTCATTAAAATGAATTTTGCGATTTCTTTAGAACTTCTGATGTATTTGTAATGAAATCTAGTTCACATTTTTAATATTAGTTGTTTCACTCACCGATAGAGATTTAATGAAATGTCTACTCAGAACATCCAGAAGTTCAAAAAGAGAGTGTCATTATTATTGCAAACGACTGGATGTACAAGATACAAGAGACACATTTTAGACGAGCGGCCGCCGCTCGGCTAAAACGGGCCTCGAACGTCTTTGTCTTTTAGCCATTGGTCTCCAATAAATGCCGTAAACCGTGTAAAGTGTCACATTATAATTATAGTAAAGTATACCTACCTTTCGTATACAATCAATAATAATTATAAACATTCTAACTATCTATAAGATACTGAAAACGTCAGAGGAATGTAATTTGTATTTTTTGCGAAAATATAATTTTATCTATCTATACAGAACACATATTTAACTCATTTAACTTCAACGCATATAAATTTAAAGAAATCCCCAAAGATTGTTTATTTAAACTTTTTTCGTATTACAGTTTCTGAGATTGTGTGTGTGTGACGCAAAACTTACCACCAGAAAAGAATTAGTACTCTGGACTGGCTTAGCTGGCCTGCTAACTGCAGTGAAGACGGGGCAGGTTCGATTATTCTGATTGTTTAAAAAAAAGGGCGCCACATGGTTACAACCAGCCAGTCTATCGCGAGAATCCAACCCGAAAAACCATGAATCCAAGTCGCTATCTAAATCGGTAGTATTTTTGGTGCAAAACTAATACCACTAATAGCAGATCTGGTTAACATGGAATAAAACAAAAATAAAAAAAGGAAATAATTGCATCAACTTGACTAATAAATATATTACCATAAACTGATTGCACTAGCTGATACAACATACAATTTATTAAATTTCTAATACCGAAAATTCTCAATAGCTGTGTAAAAAAAAAAAATAGTATTGCTAGAATTGAGGGTGATGTAATGATTTAACAATGTATACCTACACTCATCTGTTGTCGGTATACGTAACACACATAAACAAGAAACCCAAATATTAACACGTAAATTTCGAATCTCCCCGTATATAGCTATATATGTGGGCTTACAGCTCTTATAATAATAATTATAGTAAAAGATAGTTAAAAAAAAATCAAGGCTTATACATAAATAATCAAAAGGTAAGTGGATACCTAGTAATCGCAAAATAAATTAATAATTTGTTTTATTTTAGTTATTTCAAGATCTGGTCTCTTCAAAATAAACCATTTACTACTCTTGCTGTACTACAGTACTGCAACTGAATTTACCAGGTAAATCTTACGTAACTACCGAATTACTATGTGTTATTCACTCCAAAAAAAAATTATATACTAAATTATTTCATTTCTATTGCAGGATCTAAATGGATTTAAACTAAGAGACCTTAACATTGAATTTATCTAAAGAGTAAACTAACAATATAAGTGAGTTTATCTGGTGAGTATATTTATTTATACGAAATTAACTAATTAAAAAAACTAACTAAAATCACTTAATATTATACGTCTGATAATTAACAGTTTATTTGTCGCTTTTTCAGATCTGTTCGAGCAGGTAAGTTATACTAGTATGTGCTTAGTATAAATGATAGAAATGAGTTTTCACCAAAGAAAAAGAAAGCAAAATTCGAACGTGTGACTTGCGTGAGAGGGTGTAGTCCTGGCAGGCTATCCTGGCTTCCGACGTGCGATCCAGAAGAAGAGTCCTGGCTAGTCCTAGCACGAGCAGCCCTTATACAGAGGAGAAGTAAGGAAGATATTTGAAGTCGACGTTCAAATTCTCGGTGTCGGCCGTCTCAGACTGGATAATCGGTTCCCGTTTCACCGGAGCTAATTGTAGGTGGATGCAGGTTAAATTTTCCACTCATAAGAAAAACCCTAATTGAAAGACGTGAATTAGATCTATATAAAAACTAACCAAAATTCGTCTATAATAGGCCAAAGCCACAACAATGAAAGTAAGGATAATTGTAGAAATATATACGTAAGTATAAGATACCTTCTTTGAAGGGTTTTCCAAGAAGATGTTCTAGGTTCCAGTTGTGTGTGAATATATCATATAATCCCCAAAGAAGAAGGGTAGCTTCTCAAAAATATACCATCTACAGCATACAGCACTCAAAATTACATTCGAAGCCACTATCCAATACCTCCTAGGTTTATTCCTGGCGAGGATGATTAACAAAAATCAAAATCCTAGGCGACATCGACATTCTTTCACACACCACACCTGTTCAGATTACCACCAAAAAACAAAACGCCAGAATCTCAGAAGCAAACCAACCAACCTGCCGAGAAAGGTTCCCCACTCAGCTAAACCTCTAGCAGGAGTCTCTTCGCGACTTATCGCGGTCGGAGCTAGTTAGGTTACTAAACTGCAGATGGAAATGGTTAGCCTATTTTGGCAATTTAATTAGACGAACTAAAATTGAAAATGCTGCCTTAACTGATTTTACCTCATATAATATATATTATTATGTACTATTAAACCTAAATATAATTAAATACTATACAGCTATTATAATAAATGTCTTAAATATTACTAATTGAATCTTTTTGTAGGAAGTTGAAAAATAACCGTAACAAAGGGCACAAGAAATTTTTTTTGGACATGTATATGTATATATGTATGCATTACGTATGTATGCATAAGCTTTTTTTCGTCGTTTTAATATTTGCTTCGATTATAAAAAATGTCACTTGTAATTATCGATGTAATACAAACAAGGTATAATTCTGGATCTATACAGAAAGAAAAATCATGTCAAATTATTAATCAATTAATAAAATTAGAAATATTTACGTTTTCTCAAATTGTTATTGATGTATTATTATTATTCTAACACAATTTAAATTTTTTAATTAAGTGCCTATTTATTTACATGTGTCTATCTTATTTTTAATTACAATTACTGTAAATTATAAAAACGTCAGTTGTCACTGATGTGTAAGAGTACATATTATTATTGTTATTTAATACGTTTTATTATTTAGGTATAATATTCTAATAACTTCCGTAACATTTACATTTGGCAACGCTTTCTGAAGTGGGCGCTAAATTCGACTCGCCTGTGGCGTGACCTACGAGCTAATAGCTAAACTTACTCTTTCCACTGTACATGCGCAGTTGAAAGAAGCTGGCTTTTGGAGCGGGGACTACATTTAAACACCACTTGACGAGCCTTCTGTTGCGTAGCTATACAGGGTGGCCAGAAACTCTCCTGACAAACGAAGACCGGAGATTCCTCAGATAATTTTAAGACAATTTAACCCAATTTACCTAGTCCGAAAATGCTTCCTAAGGGAACTAGACCTCTTTGAAGATGGGCCTTGTAAATAGTTTTGTTTAAATACCTCCAGAACGCTTCTACTTAGAAAAACAAAAACTGGTACGCTTGTTTAGCCTTCAGAGGTGAATCGATTCCATCAATTGCGAATTTCTAGTACCGGTCATAGGCGTCCGTTTTGGGTAAGTCAACGGTTATTTTAACGCATAACTTCTTTGTATTTAACTTTTAAGCATTTGTGACACTAGATTATTAAATTTTCAGTTATACTAGTACTAAAAGGTACTCTCACTTTAAGTCATTAGGATACACCGTTTTCCGTTTTCATATCCATTTTTCTAGAAATTTTTGTTTTGTTTTTCTAAGTAGATTAGAAGCGTTCTGGAGGTATTTAAACAAAACTATTTACAAGGCGCCATCTTCAAAGAGCTCTAGTTCCCTTAGGAAGCATTTTTGTACTAGGTGAATTGGGTTAAATTGTCTTAAAATTATCTGAGGAATCTCCGGTCTTCGTTTGTCAGGAGAGTTTCTGGACACCCTGTATATTCTGTGGTTTGACCGAAGATCCGGTGGCATATTCATAACTCACGTATTGTATCGCAGCTCGGATGTATCCGAAACTCTGTTCATAAACCATGTGCGTGATCGCAAGTCGTCTTCGATATCCGACGTGGAATATAACAGAGTTACAGCAGAATTTATTTGTTATTATAACTGACCAACTGTAATTATTGTTCAGAAAATATTATGTACTCCCAGTGGCGTAGCCAGAAATTTGACATGGGGGGGTTCAGTGAACAAAGTATTTCAAACTAGATTTTTTTAATAAAAAAAAATAAATAATTTTTAATAAATTGAAACAATAAAAAGTAAATAAAAAAATCTCATCATAAACATGTAAATAATAAACAGGTACGAACAATATTTGTTACAAAAATGACAAAAATAAAATTAGAACTTAGTTGCAGGCAGGGTTGCCACCTTTTGAAATTTTAAGATACGGGACACATAATTTTCTTATTATATCAGTTGAAGAGGGAAGGGAGGTTAGCGCCGCAGGCGAAAATTTTGAAATTTTCAAGGTCAAATTGCTTAAAATAAGTCTAATCGCGTAGGGGCGATCGGGGCAATCTAGCGTTTTGCGATACCACAGTCGTCAAATTGGGTGCGAGCGGGGCAAATTCTGTGACAATATTTTTTTTAGTAGTTAGAATCTTTTATAATTTTTAGTAAAAGTTTGAGCCCACAATCTAACGAATTGTAAGATTGACTATGCTTAACGCAGTGGTAGATTTGCCCAAGCTCTGCTGCAGTAACATCGATAGTTTCTTGAATATTTTCTCTGTTTGCAAAAAATTTTGTTAAAACTTGAGAAGATTTCGACATTTTCGCGTCTTCTATGCTCTTTTGTATTAGAGTGCTGTTTGACATCACTAAGGCCACCGTGAGTAATTGAAAAATCCTTTTTGCATACTAGACATCTTACAGAAAAATTGTTTGAACCCTTTATTAGCCAAATATACTCAGTCTGCCACTTTGGTCGATAGCTGCAGAGGCGCTTTGCTTTTTTTGGTGGCGAGATGGTCCTTCTCCATTGTCCCTATTTTTTCGTGTTTTTCAAAATATTTATCCATATCCTTTAATTTTTAAATGATTTAATGCAGATGAATCCTGATATAAGGTTGCCGTAGGATGTCTAGTTCACTGACCGCGTTGCTAAATCTTGGCGAATAGAGTGATTGCAGGTTAGTAGTGAGATATTACCTATATGACCCAATCAACCCAACCCATGGGGGGGGGGGTTCTGACCCCCATCATCATATAGCGTTTGCAGGTAACTAACTCATCCCTAATTTTCAAATAATTTGTGTTAATTTGAGTGATAACATCCATCGTATTCGTGTTTATTTATTCAGTATTCTTATCTGATCTGTTTTAAAAGGGCAGCAAAGAGCAAAATGGATGCAACTTGTCGATTTATAAACTACTGAGAGCATCGATATTTTTTGTTACTATAGGAATAGATATATATATAATTTTGGTGGTTTATCTTGTTGAGACGTTTTTGAAATATAGTGTGGCAAGTTCCGATTAATTTAATAAAGGAATAATTAAGTGAGTACTTAGCTATTTAATGTATATTTCTATGTTTGAGAGTAATTATTGATGTTTTATTCTGCCTGGCCAGGAATGAGTGTTGAGGTAAATATTTTTTGACAATAATTTGTGACGCTGTTTGTATGACAATTATGACTTTGACAAATTGATGAATTGTGACAATCGGGTGGTTATACTCGCTACGTGGGAACTGGCGTGGATTCTGATTACGATCCCGCCAGCCCGGTGATATTTACCGGCATTCCTGAGTTGTTGATTGCTCATTTTGACACATCCGAGTGAGTGACCAAGTAGAGTACACGGATGACCCTCGGTATGTTGACTTCTGGGTGTGCCCCAGAGGTGACCCTGTGATGGTCAGAAACTCACATCGCATGCGCGCTTGCCGAGCGGCTGCTTATAGTTTTGTATTGTTGTAGTTTATGATTTATAGTTGATTTGTATTTGTGCATTTTTAACTTGTCTAACTTACATAACGTTTTTATTACCTACCCCTCATAGCTTTAGGTCTGATTAAGTAATTACAGCCAAGAAGGGGGCCCAGAAGAGAAAACACCTTGTGTGGTCCAGTCTGGGGGTAGCTCCACCCCCGGTGAGTTTATTAATTATCGTATCTAGCTGTACAGTACGTTAAAGTTTTGTTCTCTTTTATTTCCGGAACTTGCCTACACTTGACCAACAGAGATGTCTAAATAAAATACTTTATGTCTCGCCCTGGGATAACAGATGTGATGTTTGTGGATAATTTGAACGTCTCGTAATTTAGGTATGAACATTTATTTTCTATTTGCATGTTAGATGGAGACAAATACGACCCTTGCTTACTTATTTGACTCGCTTTGTATAAATATTGATGTCATTAACAAATGACATATGATAATTGAGTTATTATCCTTACAATTTCAGGGGTGGGGTACCGTATTTGTTAATTTTCATTTGACTGCAATATCATACCACAAACACCATATTATATCCCAGCCTTGCATTTACCTCGTACCTAGCTGCTCTGTCGCGCCACTCGAATAGCTGGCACCTAAATTGTTTGTTTTTATTTTACAGCACGCACGTTCGGTACTCAAGTGGTTCTCGTAATCGGACTCTCTAATGTGGGTTATGTACTCTATATAAATAAACTTTACAACTTACTGAACTTTATGTAAAAGTGGAACTAATTAATTTAATATATTGAATTTTGACTTAGACAATGGCGCGGCCACGCAAAATGAAACGTAATCTTGCGCCTATATCGAGTTCTTCTGGAGACTCTGATGCTGAAAATGTACCCGTAAGTGTGAGCACGGAGAATTTGCAAGTCGCTACGACCGAGTTAGTTGGTATTCCGGGCACCAGTGGCGGCCTGACTGGGGCTATTTCTACGCAAGATTACTCCGCCCCGACTAATACCTCCGTGGATAGTATGAGTAAGCTGGCAGATGCGATCGCCCTTTTAACAAAGCATTTGGGGAATAACGAGTCAACCTCTAACAGAAGCACTATTTTAATACCAGCCTATGACCCAGAAAACAACGACTTGGACATAAAAGCCTGGGCACAAAAAGTAGACCAAATCCGGGAAATTTACAAATGGAGCGATGAAGTTACTGCGTTTAATGCAACAAGGAGATTAAGTGGATTAGCCGAAAAATGGTTAAGAACTCAATCCGCTACAGTATGTTCCAAGTGGTCGGAATTAAAGTGCGCTTTAATTCGTAGTTTTCCAACTAAGGTTAATTACTGCGAACTTTTGCAAGAAATGTTGAATAGAAGACAATCATTCAACGAAAGTTTACTGCAGTATTATTTTGACAAAGTAAATCTTGTACAACGCTGTCAAATTACTAACGAGAATGCAGTCTCCTGTATAATTGGTGGTTTGAGTGACTCGACGCTACGACGAGCAGCTGAATCCGGTAATTTTAGTAATATAGAGGACTTGCTGGGGTTTCTAAAAAACTGCCATAGAGATGAGAGACGATGCTGGCCAACACCCAGTGAAAAACAAGGTCATCATTCTGTATGGAAAAGAAAAATGAATAAGTCTTCTGATGCTGATCGCCACAAGAGAGATTCTAATACAACGATTCGCTGTTTTTATTGCAGAAAGGAGGGACATAAGGCGACAGCATGCCCAAATAAGACCATCGACGTATGCGGTTTTTGTCGAAAACGGGGTCACAAGGAAGAAAGATGTTTCCGAAAGGCCCAGTTAGGACAAAACAATTCCAAGAGTGTCTTGTGACTAGCCGGTCAATCGGGAAACGGTAAATATTATAAGGATGCATGGATTAATGGACAACATGTAAAGGCATATATCGATTTTGGAAGTGAGTGTATAACTCTAGTTAATACAGTTGCTCGTGAACTTGGACTACCCACAGAAAAAGCAAGGGTGACTTCGTTACGTGGATTTGGAAATGCGTTAGTTACTACCCAGGGGCGCACTACATTCACTTTAAAAATAGATGGTATTACTAAACAAGTGGAAGCTGATGTAGTGCCTAATTCTGCTCAAACAATTCCTCTATGTGTTGGACAACCATTTACTGAGTTATCAGACATTGTAGTGTTTAAAGACAGCGATGTGTTACAATTTCACCATAATAGTGAAGGTATGAAAGTTACTTTATTTGCAACTAAAAAGACAATTGTACCTCCAAAATATGTGGCAAACATTAAGGTTATTAGTAAAGAGGGAAAATACAGTGGTGATTATTTTGTTGACACTAGTGTGCATTTCGATAATGAAGCAGTAATTCCTGTTATCAATTTGGGAACCCGTGACTTAGTAATAGGTACTAAACATCCTGTAGCTCGAGCGTACCGATGTATTCCGGAAACGTGTAACGAACCGACTGTGAGAAAAATCAACCGCGACCGGGTATCGCTGTCACCCTTGACCGTAGATGATTTGAATGTCGGGGATATTTCTACGGACATTAAAAATAAACTGCAGCAGTTAGTTAGTAATTTTCGCCATTGTTTCGCTACTAGTATTCGAGAGATTGGACAGTCCAAGAACACGGATATGCATATCTCATTAAACACTCAACAACCATTCACTTATCGTCCATATCGTATGTCACCATCTGAGAGAAATGTGGCTAAGGAGATGGTACAGGAACTACTTGACGTAGGTATAGTTCGCGAGTCGACGTCTCCATTCAGCTCCCCAATATTGTTAGTTAAAAAGAAAGATGGTAAACCTAGGTTGTGCGTAGACTATCGCAAACTAAACAACGCGACGGTGAAGGATAAGTTCCCTCTACCAAGAATAGACGACCAAATAGATAGGTTGCATGGTGCGGTATATTACAGTACTTTAGACCTTGTATCCGGTTACCACCAAATTCCTTTGGAAGAAAAGTCCAAACAGTATACGGCTTTTGTTACCCCAGATGGACATTTCGAGTACAATAAGATGCCATTCGGTTTATGTAATGCTCCTAGTGTGTTCCAACGGATGATGAACAACCGGCGCCTTTTGACGACTTCGCTACTGTCTATTTAGACGATCTACTCTAGAACACCCGAAGAAAATTTGGTAAAATTAGAACGACTGTTACAAGCGTTGTCAGAGGAAGGTCTCACCCTAAATCCAGATAAGTGTAGTTTTCTATGTACATCAGTCAACTATCTAGGTTATGAAATTTCGGGACAGGGTGTTCAGCCAGGTGAAACAAAGAGTAAGGCCATCGAGAATTTTCCGCAGCCGAAAGATATCCGTACTGTGCGGCAATTCTTGGGACTAACAGGCTTCTTTCGGCATTTCGTTAAGAATATCGCGCCTGACCCGAAAAAATGAAAGGTGGAATTGGGGAGCAGATCAAGTGCATGCTTTCCAAAATCTAAAGGACATACTATCGAGTCGACCCGTGTTAAAAATTTATACACCGGATGCTAGGACCGAGGTCCATACTGACGCTTGTAGTAGGGGACTAGGAGGTATACTATTGCAAGAATTGGAAGGAAGTTACATCCTGTGTTTTACTATAGCCGACGAACTACTGAAGCGGAAAGCAAGTACCATTCGTATGAGCTAGAGACATTGGCAGTGGTACAGACTGTCCAAAAATTTCGCGTTTATCTGCTGGACAAGGACTTTGTTGTTGTTACAGACTGTAATGCACTAAAAACATCATGGACGAAGAGAGATCTTCTTCCGAGCATTGCTCGTTGGTGGTTACAGCTACAAGAATTTCGTTTCACGATCGAATACCGAAAAGGAAAGTCCATGCTGCATGTTGACGCGTTAAGTAGAAACCCGGACGAGAGTGAACCGCCAAACGAGCCACGAGTAGTACTCAGAATTGAGCCGGAAGATTGGGTACTGTCGGCACAATTAACCGATGAGAAAATTGATCAAATACGTACAATTTTAGCACAACCGCCCGAAAGTGATTACGACCGACAGATTTACCGGAACTATGCACTACGAGACAATCGAGTATTTCGCATCACTGCGCGTGGATTGCAATGGGTAGTTCCAAAAGGAATGCGCAGTAATGTTATAAGTGCTGCTCATGATGAGTTAGGACATTTCGCTTTAGAAAAGACATTGAGTGTGTTGTGTAAACATTATTGGTTCCCCAGTATGAAACAACGAGTTCAGTCATACATCAATTCCTGCATACCATGTTTATTTAATAAACAACAAGGGGAAGGGTTCCTGCATCCTATACCAAAACATGCCATACCGTTTCACACTTAAGGCCGTTCAACAAAACAAAGAGGCGAAACATGCATATTATTGTACTTGTGGATGCCTTCACTAAATTTACCCTAATAAGAGCAGTTCCTTCCACCAAAACAAAATTCGTCTTAAAATTCTTCGACGAAGAGGTTCTATTTAAATTTGGTATTCCAGCGTACATTGTAACCGATCGTGGCACGTCCTTCACTTCCAACAAATTTTCAAGCTTTTGTCGACAAAAGGGTATTAGGCATGTTAAGATCGCAGTCGGTACACCCAGGGCCAATGGACAAGTGGAAAGGTATTACCGCACTATTCTGAGTGCATTGAGATCCTACGAGGACGAAAACCAGTGGGATCAGTACATACCCAGAGTACAATTTGCAATTAACAACACCGCCCACAAAGATACAAAGCGGACTCCGAGTGAATTACTCATGGGTTATACTCCTATTACTGGAGCAGACACAGCTCTGAGGCACGAATTATCAAATGACGTGAACGGTCAACAAGATTTGACAGCAATTAGAAAGGAAGCGGAGAAACAGTTACAACAAGCTCAGGTGAAGAATAAGGAAAGATTTGACCGAAACCGAAAAGCTGCACGACGCTACTGCATTGGAGACCTAGTACTTATCCAAAAACAGGTCCAAAACGAGGGCGAAAGTGCCAAGTTAAGACCAAAATTCACAGGGCCGATGGTGGTTAAACAGGTGCTAGAAAACGACCGCTATGTGGTCGCCGATATGGAAGACTCGAGGCGTAGAAGCAAAGGCCACTATAAAAATATAATCGCTGTAGATCGTATGAAACCGTGGGTGACTTCGGCGAATTTGTCTGACAGCGACGAAGACCTAGCCCTTGCTGAAGATGGTATTCCTCTGTCAGATGATTCAGATTCTGAGGAACAAGAATTTCCTCGACGAGGAAATGTCAGGAATGGCCGATTGAAAGCATCGATATTTTTTTGTTACTATAGGAATAGATATATATATAATTTTGGTGGTTTATCTTGTTGAGACGTTTTTGAAATATAGTGTGGCAAGTTCCGATTAATTTAATAAAGGAATAATTAAGTGAGTACTTAGCTATTTAATGTATATTTCTATGTTTGAGAGTAATTATTGATGTTTTATTCTGCCTGGCCAGGAATGAGTGTTGAGGTAAATATTTTTTGACAATAATTTGTGACGCTGTTTGTATGACAATTATGACTTTGACAAATTGATGAATTGTGACAATCGGGTGGTTATACTCGCTACGTGGGAACTGGCGTGGATTCTGATTACGATCCCGCCAGCCCGGTGATATTTACCGGCATTCCTGAGTTGTTGATTGCTCATTTTGACACATCCGAGTGAGTGACCAAGTAGAGTACACGGATGACCCTCGGTATGTTGACTTCTGGGTGTGCCCCAGAGGTGACCCTGTGATGGTCAGAAACTCACATCGCATGCGCGCTTGCCGAGCGGCTGCTTATAGTTTTGTATTGTTGTAGTTTATGATTTATAGTTGATTTGTATTTGTGCATTTTTAACTTGTCTAACTTACATAACGTTTTTATTACCTACCCCTCATAGCTTTAGGTCTGATTAAGTAATTACAGCCAAGAAGAGGGGGCCCAGAAAAGAAAACACCTTGTGTGGTCCAGTCTGGGGGTAGCTCCACCCCCGGTGAGTTTATTAATTATCGTATCTAGCTGTACAGTACGTTAAAGTTTTGTTCTCTTTTATTTCCGGAACTTGCCTACACTTGACCAACAGAGATGTCTAAATAAAATACTTTATGTCTCGCCCTGGGATAACAGATGTGATGTTTGTGGATAATTTGAACGTCTCGTAATTTAGGTATGAACATTTATTTTCTATTTGCATGTTAGATGGAGACAAATACGACCCTTGCTTACTTATTTGACTCGCTTTGTATAAATATTGATGTCATTAACAAATGACATATGATAATTGAGTTATTATCCTTACACTACGTAGCATATCGCAGCCTCGGGAGCGGTCTCGCACGTGGAATATGAGCCAGCTTCGTATTACTTCGGATTGCGAAACAATACATGAGTTATGAATAAGCGACCCGGTGCACGAGTTAAATAAACACACAATACCAAAATTACCCGCGTGTGAAACAATTCTCCGCACCGTTCTATCATATATCGGTTTTTTCCATTGCCTAGGGCGAGTACACTGCATCCAATTAAGGGTAAGTGTCTTACTTCAACACCTACGCTTTTTTGTTCATTATTAAATTAATTTAAAACTTTACGCAATACAGTTCCCTAACGCAACAACGTATATATTAACATTAATAACATTTTTCTTTATTGTTTTCACTGTTAACTACATATTTCTTTTCAACATTTTACCTGAAACTGATCCAAAATCGTCGTAGACTTGGCTGATTAACTTCACAGCCTTAATAATTTTAGCTGATTTATATTCATATAGGTTTACAGTTTTACCTATGAACAACTTTTGGTAAGTTTATCATATCTAGGTTTACAGTTTTACCTAGGAATAATTCTGAAGTTTATGTGAACTTCATTAATAATTTCCTGCTTTTTGCATCGTTAACCTTCGGCTGGTAACGTGGTTGCATTTGACATAAATGGTAACATAGGTCTGTCAGACCGACTTCAAGAAAAATGGTTAGATTGTATGGTATACATTAGTTTTGAATTAATAGTGAATTAGAGTTATACAAATACAAATTGTATATATATATATATATATATAGAGTTATTACGCCGCTTATACAGACCACTTTTGATATATGCCGCATACGTTATCAGACCAAAATTGACGTTACCAGACCAAGCAAGTGGTCTGATAACGTTAAACCATACATTAATGTTCACAGTGGTGCTGAGACACCACACAGAAAATTTGAAGGTGGCGTAAAAAGTCGGTCGAATTGGTATTTTTATATAGATTTAGTTCAGACGTTCAATGGCTAGGTAGCGCTCATGCGGCATCACATGTATACAGTTCATGTAGTGATATGAAACCAACTCTGTCAGACCAGAGATTTGGCAACCGCGCTGAATGTGAGTTTGGAATTGTAAATAAATATTTGATACTTGCTTCATGCGCCGCTTTTAAATGTTACTAGAAAGGTGGCAAGTCGACTTTTCTTCGGGCTAAAGCCCTCTGGCATGACCACCGATGCGTAGTGTTTATTGCCATTACTGCGCGCGGCTCTACGCCTGTCAATAATAAAATGTAAACTTGACTTTGGCTGAACTCTCTATGGTGGGGAAGGTCCGGCGTTCTATAATTTAGGAGAGTGGTTGGCATATTTTGGTAATTTTTAGTGCTTTCTCGAGTTTGGTTAATTTGCAGTGATAATATAAAAAAGTCTCCTAACTTAATTTGAAGAGTATTCTACAAGAAAAAAATTTTCAAAATGTTACACAAAACTAAATGAGTAATTTTTTGTATCTGATTATAGTTATTATTCAGTTGTAATCAGCATAATTTCAAATAAAAGGTAATACGTATCTACATAGTGGTTTATTTTTTTATTAGTGACTAAATTGATTAACTTAACCCTTTATTTTTAATTATTCATGATTTCTTAAACATTTCTGTTTAATAATTTGGGTAGAATAAAAAATGACAAATATAAATTTTAATTTATTAATAAAATAAAATTACAATAAATTAAAAGTAACTAAGTACTTACATATATTTAATTGATTTTATTTTAAACAGTTTATCTGTATTCTAATTTCTTTTACACAGCACCGTTTAATCTGAGGGATGGTCATGCATGTGCAGTGACATATGCACAGAATAATCAATACAAACAAATACACTCAATATACTTTGTGCTACTAATATATACTTGTTTTAAATGTTAAGGAACAATTTAAAAGTTGTTAATCATCAGTCAAATTTTCAAATTAAAATATCAATTAATTTATTTCAAAATATATTAACGAAAGCAATAAAAAAAAGAATTTAATGACCCCTAACTTCGTGGAGTAAGCTCAAATCATTTTATATTAAAGACCCCTACACTTTTTCTACACATAAAATAAATGCATTAAGTATTTAAGGTAAATGTATTCTTCACCGACCTGTACGTAATATCGACCGCCACATATTTTCCCTCTTAAATGCGTTAGTGACCCTCATTTTAATTTTTTTACTGTTGATTATAAATCATACGAGTTTTTCGCCATAATGGAACCGTTGATATATGTAAATATCGATTAATTATCGGCCAGACCGCGGAGTAGATTCACGCACTTTTGCAACAAAAACTGTTAAATCAAATCATCTTTTGAGTATCTATTATATTTCAGTAAGTTTTTCACCTGTAGTAGTAGCGTAATTCAGACCTTTCGATTGTCGATTTTTTAAATATATTATTGTGTTAAATATGATATTATAATTAGTGAAAAAAGGCGTCGGTCGGTAAAACCTTCATAAAAAAATGTTAGTGTCTTTATCAGTCGGAATTAGGAAATATTTTTTTTTGCTCATAACTGGTAGGTTTCTTAAATATTATATGAAAAGAAAAAAATAATTTTAAAATAGAGAATATCTGCGGCATAGTATAAGAGGTATCACCAACCACAAAAAATCATTACATTTAGGCAATCTTTTAAATAAATTCCGAAATTGTACGTTTTATGCAGTTATACTGTTGTATTTTTTAGCAAGTGGTTATAGTTTATGTTATTGCTAATTATTATGCTTTAACACTGAGTTGATTATAAATTATTTTAACAATATTGAATAAATATTGTTCAAATATATATTTTTTTCTGCTTAGATCCTCAAAAATTCATTAAATATATTACGTTTAAATCGGTCTATTAATAGGTTATAATTCCTTCTTATTACCGACGACGTGCGGCCGGTATTACAGGGTGGCCCAAAGTGAGTGGATGATTAGGTTATTTCAGGAACTACTTAACTCAAATTTTGAAATTTGGCGCACAATTTAGCCTAATGAATATAGGAAACCGAAAAAAAATTTTACTCGACTTTAAAAGTCAGTAAGTCTGAAAAGAGGGTTTAAGTTTTAAGAAATGATTTCAAAATATTTTTTTACCGTAACTATGCAATTATTTTTTTTTAAATTGCATATTCGTATTATACTTATGTTTCTCTATATTCTCTTAAAATTAATGCCATGATGATTGAATCTCCCTCTATATTTTTTCTGTTGTATGTAGGCATCTAATTTTTGGTATATCATGAGATCTTAAGCTGCTGCATCTTTTGTATTTAATAGACCTTCTAAATTACTACACAACGTTTCAATTTTTCCAGTTACGCTTAATTAATTTCAATATCTAGGTCTCGATCTAGGTGAAATCTTCATTATTTCAAATCGAACACTTTGTATTTTTTGCTTCACATTAGTCAAAATTAAATTTTCTCTCAGATATAGAATTTTCAGGTTTCTAAATTAATTATTTTTTTAAGATTATTGCAACTTTTTTAACGGAATTAACGGCGCCCATGATAATCACAGGAATATGTAATAAATTCAATTGGGAGAACACTCAATTTAAAAATTTCTAATTGAGATGCAAGCAGATATTCCTGTAATTATTTTGATCAGTGTATTTCGGAACTTAAGAAAATTATGTGACACATATTGTAGGTATATTGTTAACAAGAATTTATAAATATAAACTTTATTTAGTCACTGACTAAAAATTTTAATAGAATCAAGTGATTATCTGTCGTCAAGTTTTGAAAACAAATTATGTCATATTATTTTTAAAAATTTGAAAATATTAAAATCAAAAGTTGTTTGTTTTAATTTTATATTGATTTAAAAAAAAAAGAATTTGCAGTGTAATGGAATTTAGACAAAGGCTTGTTTTTCCTAGTTTATAGTCCTATATACTATCCCAAGCTACAATAGACTATAATATGGTTCCAGTGGAGGGCTAGTTATTATAGCCCATTCATTTGAAACTTTACCTAATCCAGTATCAATTTTTTGTATTTAAAGCACTTTAAAAAATAAAACATTCTTGGCATCATCCATTATTACTTTACGTGTTTGCTATACAATTTATAATAAATATGAATTCAAAATATTTTTCGACTTTTATAGACTAGACAATTGTACATAAAATAACCAGTATTCCTCTTTTATAACTACCACCACTGTCAAGGAAAACTATTTAAACCATCTGTTTAAGCCATTTAAAGTTTAAATGCCCATTTAGGTAGGTACCTGCCACATTTTCTAAGAATCAGCTCGCAACCCTTGAGATTACTGTAAGCAAATTTTAATCTCTATCTTTAAAAGATAACAATAAAAACTTGGTTGCATATATTTTTTATTTCAGCTTTTAAAATAATTGCAAAAATGTATTGCATTTGTGTGCTCTTGTACATATTTAGAAAAGCACTATTTAAATGCTGAATATAAAGTCAGGTTTGTTTTAAATTACCAAGTTAAAAGAGAATAAGATTTCAGTTGAATAAAAAATATCAAAGTATTTTGGAAAGATATGGAGTAGAATAATGAAATCTGTTTACAGCTGTTTGTTGTTATTTTTTTTATTTAAAATATGTCGCACTAGCAACTAGATTTTTATAAGAACTAATAACAAAATAAAACTTTATTAAGAATAACTTAATAATTAATTCGCCTTATTTCTCGCCGTAAAATGATCAAATTTTTGGAATTTTTCAGAAATATCGAAAAATAAAACAATAATTAGAGCAAAAATAAAATATTGATATTTCGTTTATTCGCTTTTACTATTTAAATCGTTCTCAAATAATAAAATTACTTTAAAAATGCATTTGCAAATGCACCACAAAAATCATTACATTTAATCTTTTAAATAAATTCCGAAATTGTACTTTTTATGCAGTTATACTGTTGTATTTTTTAGCAAGTATGTTATTGTTAATTATTATGCTTTAACACTGAGTTGATTATAAATTATTTTAACAATATTGAATAAATATTGTTCAAAAATATTTTTTTTCTGCTTAGATCCTCAAAAATTCATTAAATATATTACGTTTAAATCGGTCTGTTAATAGGTTATACAGAATTTAATTCTTTCTTATTACCGACGACGTGAGGCCGGTATTACAGGGTGGCCCAAAGTGAATGGATGATTAGGTTATTTCAGAAACTACTTAACTCAAATTTTGAAATTTGGCGCACAATTTAGCCTAAGGAAGACAGGAAACCGAAAAAAAATGTTACTCGACTTTAAAACTCAGTAACAGTCTGAAAAAAGGGTTAGTTTAAATTGCATATTCGTATTATACTTATGCTTCTCTATCTTCTCTTAAAATTAATGCCATGATGATTGAATCTCCCTTTATATTTTTTTCTGTTGTATTTAGGCATCTAATTTTTGGTATATCATGAGATCTTAAGCTGTTGCATCTTTTGTATTTAATAGACCTTCTAAATTACTACACCACGTGTTCAATTTTTCCAGTTACGCTTAATTAATTTCAATATCTAGGTCTCGATCTAGGTGAAAATTTCATTATTTCAAATCGAACACTTTGTATTTTTTGCTTCACATTAGTCAAAATTAAATTTTCTCTCAGATATAGATTTTTCAGGTTTCTAAATTAATTATTTTTTAAGATTATTGCAACTTTTTTAACGGAATTAACGGCGACCATGATAATCACAGAAATATGTAATAAATTCCACTGGGAGAACACTCAATTTTATAGAAAAAATTGTAAAACTGTTGTCTTGAAATTGTATGGATCTTATCAATCACGTATTTTTTGTTTATAATTATCCAGTAAATATTTTACTATAAATAACATTTATTTTTAATTAAGTACTTTTATATTCAGGTCAAATAATTACGAAATATACAGTATAACCAATTTTTATCCTGGTGGAAAGTGCAGTCTTTTCTATTGCCTGTGTCGGTTGGTAATAGAATCGAAATCGGTCGGTAATACGGAAAATCGTCAAACATGGTCGGTGAAACGTACACTGCCGCGAAAGTATGCAAATACATAATTTTCTTTTTTTAAATTTGGAAATTAATATTTCATTAATTAATATATATCAGGACGTTTTAAAGGGCCTAAACGGTTGTATAAAAAATTGCGAATTAAATTTAACTCTCCAAATACTTATTATTAATATTCCTTGGTAAAATTCTTAGGTGCAAAAGGTACAATTACCTTATAAGAAAAATGTAGTTAGATTTTTTAAAATTATTTTGGACACCTTATCATAAATAAACAATGTAAATAAAATAAACAAAAATATTTTTACACTGTTATTTTGGTATCGACTAAATCAAGACATTAATGAAAAAAATATTTTTTTCAAATGGAGCAGTATCAGGTTGATTGTCCCGACACACCCAACATTCGATTTTATGTTTCTGCTCCAAAAACCTTTCAACGTTAATTTTCAAAATTTCAATGAACACATTTTCAATGAGCATGTTCATTGTGTTCAATTGGTCTAATACGGTTAAACGCCCTGTAGTACAGTGCAACATTACAAAAGTTGTATCTATTGAAGGGGTATTTATCGTAAAAATATAACACCTGTAAAATTTCATTAAAGATTTAGACAAATTATTACCGCCGATATAATCAAGTATCAAGTGCCCCAAATTTCAAATCAGTAGGTACCTTGTTTTGTTGAAAAGATATTACAAAAAGACTTTAACAATTTTGAAAACAAAGCCTTCAAAAGAAAAATATTACATGAATAACCCCCCTATAATTTTCAACGAGTTTTAACATTTTTTTTTTTAGTAAACAAGCGGGATTAAACTAATGAAACTAAAATAACTAATTTCGTTGATGTAGTTACAACAGCAAATTATGTTCTTAAAAACTAAAAATAATTATTACCCGTTTCATTACTTTTGGCCAATGGCACAGCCTTGACAACAGTCTTGAGTGATTCATTTTGTGCCTGTATAAAATATTTACAACACATAACCTTACGCTTTCGCCGTTTTTGTGCCAGAAACACTAAACTGCTTAAATAAACCTACTTAAAAGTGGCAACATCGCCTGGTCTGGTAACGTTGATGTACTATGTAAGTTTGTATATCAGATGGTCTGAAAATGGGGTATTCTGTATGTGGTCTCTGAACGTTGACGAAACGTCTTAAAAATTATATTTATTTGAAAAAGTTTCTCCCTTATTGCGCAAGAAGTTATACTTCAATACATTTTATTTTTGTGGTATATACTCCCCCTTCTAGCTTATTTATAGGTGGTCTAAGGTTGTCTGCGCTACGTATGTGGTCTGATAACGTTGGTTGGATATATATATGTATCCAACCAACGTTAAAGTACATGCTCATTGAAAATGTGTTCATTGAAATTTTGAAAATTAACGTTGAAAGGTTTTTGGAGCAGAAACATAGAATCGAATGTTGGGTGTGTTGGGGCTTTAACTTTGCAAAACAAGTTTTATTATAATCAACCTGAGACTGCTCCATTTGAAAAAAATATTTTTTTCATTAATGTCTTGATTTAGTCGATACCAAAATAACAGTGTAAAAATATTTTTGTTTATTTTATTTACATTGTTTATTTATGATAAGGTGTCCGAAATAATTTTAAAAAGTCTAACTATATTTTTCTCATAAGGTAATTGTACCTTTTCCACCTAAGAATTTTACCAAGGAATATTTTTATAATAAGTATTTGGAGAGTTAAATTTAATTTGTAATTTTTTATACAACAGTTTAGGCCCTTTAAAACGTCCTGATATATATTAATTAATGAAATATTAATTTCCAAATTTAAAAAAAAGAAAATTATGTATTTGCATACTTTCGCGGCAGTGTACGTTTCACCGACCATGTTTGACGATTTTCCGTATTACCGACCGATTTCGATTCTATTACCAACCGACACATAGGCAATAGAAAAGATTGCACTTTCCACCAGGATAAAAATTCTTTATTCTGTATATTTCGTAATTATTTGAACTGAATATAAAAGTACTTAATTAAAAATAAATGTTATTTATAGTAAAATATTTACTGGATAATTATAAACAAAAAATACGTGATTAATAAGATCCATACAAGTTCAAGACAACAGTTTTGCAATTTTTTATATCAAATTAAGTGTTCTCTCAGTGGAATTTATTACATATTTCTGTGATTATCATGGGCGCCGTTAATTCCGTTAAAAAAGTTGCAATAATCTTAAAAAAATAATTAATTTAGAAACCTGAAAAATCTATATCTGAGAGAAAATTTAATTTTGACTAATGTGAAGCAAAAAATACAAAGTGTTCGATTTGAAATAATGAAGTTTTCACCTAGATCGAGACCCAGATATTGAAATTAATTAAGCGTAACTGGAAAAATTGAACACGTGGTGTAGTAACTTAGAAGGTCTATTAAATACAAAAGATGCAGCAGGTTAAGATCTCATGATATACCAAAAATTAGATGCCTAAATACAACAGAAAAAATATAGAGGGAGATTCAATCATCATGGCATTAATTTTAAGAGAAGATAGAGAAACATAAGTAGGTATAATACGAATATGCAATTTAAAAAAAAAATAATTGCATAGTTACGGTAAAAAAAATATTTTGAAATCATTACTTAAAACTTAAACCCTCTTTTCAGACTGTTACTGACTTTTAAAGTCGAGTAATATTTTTTTTCGGTTTCCTATCTTCATTAGGCTAAATTGTGTGCCAAATTTCAAAATTTGAGTTAAGTAGTTTCTGAAATAACCTAATCATCCACTCACTTTGGGCCACCCTGTAATACCGGCCGCACGTCGTCGGTAATAAGAAAGAATTAAATTCTGTATACCTAACCTATTAACAGACCGATTTAAACGTAATATATTTAATGAATTTTTGAGGATCTAAGCAGAAAAAAATATATTTTTGAAAAATATTTATTCAATATTGTTAAAATAATTTATAATCAACTCAGTGTTAAAGCATAATAATTAACAATAACATAAACTATAACCACTTGCTAAAAAATACAACAGTATAGCTGCATAAAAAATACAATTTTGGAATTTATTTAAAAGATTAAATGTAATGATTTTTGTGGTGCATTTGCAATGCAAATGCATTTTTAAAGTTATTTTATTATTTGAGAAGAATTTAAATAGTAAAAGCGAATAAACGAAATATCAATATTTTATTTTTGGTGTTACTTTTGCTCTAATTGTTTTATTTTTCGATATTTCTGAAAAATACCAAAATTTGATCATTTTACGGCGAGAAATAAGCCGAATTAATTATTAAGTTATTCTTAATAAAGTTTCATTTTGATATTAGGTCTTATAAAAAATGAAT
This sequence comes from Monochamus saltuarius, assembly GCA_025584915.1. Classification (NCBI taxonomy): domain Eukaryota; kingdom Metazoa; phylum Arthropoda; class Insecta; order Coleoptera; family Cerambycidae; genus Monochamus; species Monochamus saltuarius. Next base: position 31,883,321 of record CM046727.1, read on the forward strand.
TACTAGTGCGACATATTTTATATTTTAAATAAAAAAATAACAACAAACAGCTGTAAACAGATTTCATTATTCTACTCCATATCTTTCCAAAATACTTTGATATTTTTTATTCAACTGAAATCTTATTATTTTTTAACTTGGTAATTTAAAATAAACCTGACTTTATATTCAGCATCTAAATAGTGCTTTTGTAAATATGTACAAGAGCACACAAATGCAATACATTTTTGCAATTATTTGAAAAGCTGAAATAAAAAATATATGCAACCAAGTTTTTATTGTTATCTTTTAAACATATAGGTTGCTTACAGTAATCTCAAGGGTTGCAAGCTGATTCTTAGAAAATGTGGCAGGTATCTACCTAAATGGGCATTTAAACTTTAAAGGACCTAAACAGATGGTTTTAATAGTTTTCGTTGACAGTGGACATAATAGTTATAAAAGAGAATACTGCTTATTTTATGTAAAATGGTCTAGTCTATAAAAGTCGAAAAATATTTTGAATTCATGTTTATTATAAATTGTATAGCAAATACGTAAAGTAATAATGGATGATGCCAACACTTCAAGAATGTTTTATTTTTTAAAGTGCTTTAAATACAAAAAATTGCATAAAAAGTACAATTTCGGAATTTATTTAAAAGATTAAATGTAATGATTTTTGTGGTCGGTCTTATACTATGCCGCAGATATTCTTTATTTTAAAATTATTTTTTTCTTTTCATATAATGTTTAATAAACCTACCAGTTATGAAAAAAAAAAAAAATGTTTCCTAATTCCGACTGATAAAGACACTAAATTTTTTTTATGAAGGTTTTACCGACCGACACCTTTTTTCACTAATTATAATATCATATTTAACACAATAATAAATATATTTAAAAAATCGACAATCGGAAGGTCTGAATTACGTTACTACTTCATAATACAGGTGAAATACTTACTGAAATATAATAGATACCCAAAAGATGATTTGATTTAACAGTTTTTGTTGCAAAAGTGCGTGTATCTACTCCGCGGTCTGGCCGATAATTAATCGATATTTACATATATCAACGGTTCGATAAGTTCCATTATGGCAAAAAATTCGTATGAGTTATAATCAACAGTAAAAAAAATAAAATGAGGGTCACTAACATTTAAGAGGGAAAATATGTGGCGGTCGGTATTACGTACAGGTCGGTGAAGAATACATTTACCTTGCATTTATTTTATGTGTAGAAGAAGTGTAGGGGTCTTTAATATAAAATGATTTGAGCTTACTCCACGAAGTTAGGGGTCATTAAATTCTGTTTTTTTTTTTTATTACTTTCGTTAATAAATTTTGAAATAAATAAATTGATATTTTAATTTTAAAATTTGACTGATGATTAACAACTTTTAAATTGGTCCTTAACATTTAAAACAAGTATATTTTAGTAGCACAAAGTATACTGGGTGTATTTTTTTGTTCTGATTATTCTGTGCATATGTCACTGCACATGCATTACCATCCCTCAGATTGAACGGTCCTGTGTAAAAGAAATTAGAATACAGATCAACTGTTTAAAATAAAATCAATTAAATGTATGTAAGTACTGAGTTACTTTTAATTTATTGTAATTTTATTATATTAATAAATTAAAATTTGTATTTGTCGTTTTTTATTCTACCCAAATTATTAAACAGAAATGTTTAAGAAATAATGAATAATTAAAAATAAAGGGTTAAGTTAATCAATTTAGTCACTAATAAAAAATAAACCACTATGTAGATACGTATTACCTTTTAATTGAAATTATGCTGATTACAACTGAATAATAACTATAATCAAATACAAAAAAATTACTCATTTAGTTTTGTGTAACAATTTGAAAATGTTTTTCTTGTAGAATACTCTTCAAATTAAGTTAGGAGACTTTTATATTATCACTGCAAATTAACCAAACTCGAGAAAACACTAAAAATTACCAAAATGTGCCAATCACTGAAAATTATAAAACGCCGGACCTTCCCCACCATAGAGAGTTCAGCCAAAGTCACGTTTACATTTTATTATTCACAGGCGTAGAGCCGCGCGCAGTAATGGCAATTAAATAAAAGGCACTACGCATCGGTGGTCATGCCCTGAAGAAAAGTCGACTTGCCACCTTTCTAGTAACATTTAAAAGCGGCGCATGAAGCAAGTATCAAATATTTATTTACATTCCAAACTCACATCCAGCGCGGTTGCCAAATCTCTGGTCTGACAGAGTTGATTTCATATCACTACATGAACTGTATAAATGTGATGCCGCATGAGCGCTACCTAGCCATTGAACGTCTGAACTAAATCTATATAAAAATACCAATTCGACCGACTTTTTACGCCACCCCCAAATTTTCTGTGTGGTGTCCCATCACCACTGTGAACATTAATGTATGGTTTAACGTTACCAGACCACTTGCTTGGTCTGGTAACGTCAATTTTGGTCTGATAACGTATGCGGCATATATCAAAAGTGGTCTGTATTAGCGGCGTAATAACTCTATATATATATATATATATATATATGAAATATTACTAGGAGTGTGAGTAAACTGAGGCAATTTTGAAATAATTAGCACTTAAAATATTTTTTACTGTATTACGTGAGTAAATATATAAACGAACATAGATATAACATAAAAATAGTACATACGACATTAAAATAACTGTAATAAAGTGGAACTATTCATCAGTACCTGCAGTATAGCAGTAGTTGCACAGTCCAGTTAAATTCTCTAAACACATATGTTTTATGCATCTTTCACATAGGAATCGAGTTTTTCTATTTTTTTTGCTGCTGCAGAAAGCACAGCGCTCATAAGTTTGATTTTGCACAGGTTGGTTTTCGTTATCTGTTCCAAAAATTTCGAGCAGCCTCGTACGAATTGATCTTGGAATATTATCTTGTTGAGCTCGTCTTCGAATATGTTCTTCAAGAAGTGCAAATCCCAAATCCTCCAAAAATTTTCTTCTAGGAATCTGTGTTTTCGTGTTAAATTTATAAATAATATAGGAATTTATTCCAGCAACATTTAAAGAGCTATAGAAAATGACCAATGGCCAGCGCCTAGTTTTTCAGTTGCTTCATCAATACCATCTTCTTCAAGGTGCATAGTAGATAGAAGAAGGTTTTTATTTTTGCGAGGAATATAAGAAACTATGGTACTTTTTTCCTGAAATCCAAACATGCTCGTTTTTTCTGGCCTTTTTTGTTCTGTTAGAGCTGTAGGTAATTGGCGCTTATTTTTTCTTAAGGTTCCGAACATAGTTAAACGGTATTGACGTAGAAGTAACTCTGCAACATCGGTGCTTGTAAAGAAATTGTCAGTGGTGACATTTCTCCCTGTTCCCCAAATAGGCTCACAAAGTCTGGGTACTAGTGCAATATTCGATGTATTGATTTCAAATGGTCCAGGAGGTTGTTGTCCTACATAAACCTCCATTTTTGCTGTGTAAAAGAATTTTGCATCGACTAGAGCATAAATTTTTATACCGTAACGGTTCGGTTTTTTTGGCATATATACTCGAAAAGAACACCTACCTCGAAAGGCTTCCAACTTTTCATCTAAAGTAGTATATGCAGAAAGATTATAATGTTTGGAAATATTGGAGTTGAAACTTTCGAAAATTTCACGTATTGCAGCCAATTTATCGAAACATTGTCTCTCAGATCGAGTGGTCTTATCGTCGAAACAAATGTGTCTAAGGAAAAATTGGAACCTCTTCAATGACATCGTTAGTCTGTATATCTCCATTGACCTACCATCCGTCCTAAATATATCTTCTGCATTTTGGTGATTACTTTTATTAGCTCCAGATATATATAACAGACCAAGAAAAGCTTTTAATTCAACTAAGTCAATAGGCCTGGCAGTACAATTTTTTGTTATGCCATAGTATTGCATAGATATAAATTTATTGGTATATTTTACGATGCTTTCTAACATATCTGTAGTGAAGAAGCATTCCCAAATATCCTTGATATTTGTTTTATGTCGGATATCACCTTTTGGACCTGGTAAACGTGGAACTAGGTTTTCTGCACGTGTTCGAATATTCCTATGCTTCGAAGGATGTTTTCTCCACCTCGTTCCATCTTTTCCAAATAAATATGGCACCCGTGTAGTTTGTTGCACTGGAATATATTCTTCGCTCTCTTCATCTTCTGAGAAGTCCTGTTCAGAATTTGTATCATATTCTAGAACTTCTACTTGTTCATCTGGTAGACTTGAGTCATCATCATCTGGCTCAGGTTCAGTCTGTAGAAACTTCGTCAAAAAGGCGTTGTAGCCTTGCCTGCTCTGCTTCATATTCCATGTTCACAAAGTAGTATCTAAATAAATCGTTTATAATTAAAAAAGCATTAAAAACAAAATACTCACTGTTAAAAATAGCGTAAATGGTAACGTCGGTCTCTCACACCGTTACCTGGATCTCTACAACCATACGTACGTAACTGCGGAATTTTCGTCACTAAACAGAGACTTCTGACTTTGGAAGGTATTCGGAGGGGGAGCTAGATTAGACCGCCCGTTTCAATTTTAGAGCGAAAGTTCAAATTTGTCGGTCTCAGAGACCGTACGTTACCAATGAAAGGTTAATTATCGTTTTCACTAGTAACTCTACTTCTTTCCAGCATTTACACTTTTCACACACATGAACTAAAACCGTGTTATCTCGACAAAGCACAAAAGTGTAATGAATGTCCGGCTAGCGGTATTAAGACGAGTTATGGAATCATTTTTTGGTTGTGACGATTCATCTATTAAATGTGCTCGACAAAGAACACGACTGTGTACTATATATGTGTTATCTACTTGAACGAGGATATCGAAATATCATTCATGGGCGCCTGCAGGGAGGTGAGCAGTAAAGACCTTGCTCGCCCCTGACATGTTTGTCATTTTCCTCTGGTATTTCCAGATAAAACGCGGGAGTTTATAAGTTACTGCTAAATATTTCATCTATAAAAATACTACTCAGAACAGATGCATGTTTTCCATTTTAGCTCCCACCGAGAATTTTTTTTTGCGGGCGCTTATATTGCAATTGCTACACTTCCAAGTTAGACCCTGTATGTCCCTAAAGCCTGCTACATACTTGGAGAATTGTATCAAGAGACGGTATTGCGAACCGTCTGGAGAACTGACAGCCTCATATAGTTTCATGCTCTCAATCCAGGTATCGGTATCCCGCCGACGACGGGAGACATGGAGACAAAAACAACGAGACGGAGACATGTCGCAGCTTATTCTGAGTACGGCGGTCTCGCGATATATTATTCGTAACATTTTCAAAGAGAACGTAGTATGGCTGAGGAAAATACTGATACATGTCATTTGCAAATAATAAAAATCAAAATGTAAACATGCAGATAGACATCATTAAATGAGGACCACTCACATATGTCTTGTGTTCAATTTCAAAAAATTAATCAGTTAAAATTAATTTGAAAATTACACAAAATCAACATAGAGAAAAACGTACGTACTAGACCAGATTTGGTAGTGTGTACTTTATGCAAATCATCTTATACACAGTGTTCCGGAATGAATGTAACAGAGCAAGAGTAGATCCCTGATGATAAAATAATCCGATGTAGCTAAAGTTGCCTTAGTTCAAAACTTGATGGTTAAAAAGATGTGACAAGACAAGATGTGATGAAGAAAGACGAGAATGTGATTGATTCCCATTATGGATACTCCAAGCAAATGTGGAAGACACTAAAACAGTTGATACAGAATGAGAATTTTGCTTTTACAAACACTATGATAAAATTTGAATTTAGAGATAGAGTGGTTAACGCAAAATCAGACAATGATATTGCTGACTGTTTCGGAGAGTATTTTATATCAAGTGTACAGGATACTATAAATAAATATGAAGAATGGTCTGCCATTCATCTTCCAGACATAAGAACTAGCTTAGAAAATTTTAGTGAAAAAAACCTAAATGAACTTAGAAGTATATCTAATTTGGAAAATAAAGGTGCTATGCAGTATACATGATGTCATGAATGGTAAAATTTAAAAAAATACTATTGATACTTGTGGTTTCTACCTACTGAATCTTATGAATACATCCTTTGCAACAGGAACATTTCCAAATGAGCTGAAAACATTCATTATTATACCTACACCAAAAATAGGAAATGCAAGTGATGCAATGAATTTTAGACCGATCAATACGTTACTCAATATTGAGAAGGTGATTGAAAGGGCAACATATAACCAAATCATTGAACATATAAATGATAACAATGTATTCCTAGGAAATCAGTCGGGTTTTCGTAGTAAACTCTTGTGAAACAGCCTTACAACTTACTGTTACTAGTTGGTGGATTGACCTGAAATGAGCATTTGAAACGATCGACCATCGCTTTGAAATGCTTGGAAAGTTATCTGAGTGATAGAAAACAGATTGTGAAAATAAATAAATTCTCTACTACAAGACTGATAAATATGGTGTACCTCAAAGTAGTGTCCATTGACCACTGCTATTCATACTCTAATATGAATGACATAAACTGCTCTGTAAATTGTGAATTTGTAAACCTTTATGCAGATCACACTTTGATGACTATTAGTGATGATTGCTTGGAGACAACTGTTCAAAAAATGAATGATAATAATAATATAATATCTCTACCCCTCATTCTAATCACGAGGATTAGCCCAGAAGTCGAAGACTTGTGGGGGAGAGGAGGCGGCATATTATTATTAAGCAGGCCGTATTTGCGCCCAGGAACGACTTACGTTGGTAGGCCCTAACCACCATTCAGTGCAGGAATGAGGGAAACCTGGAAACCTCATTAATTAGGGGGGTCAAATGACAACCGGTATCAATCTCTCACATTGACCCAAGCCAACATTCTTCCACTCTACCATACCCGCAGAGAGGGTGCCAATCTCTCCACGAATATAGCTTATATACGGTCTACCGGCTGCAGGGGTCGAACCCACAGCAATCTAGTCACCCCGATTCAAGTACTCACTCCTTAAACCGCGCGACCATCCATTGATGAATTAATCATCTTGAAAACTACTTGAAAGGGAATAGGTTGATGTTGCGTTGGGGTTGTATTTGGATTACTGCTGGTTTATACAACCCTTAAATTTTTCTCTTAAAAACTTCCTTAGAAGTCTCAATCCAAACTTGTAGTAAAACAAGGTTTAGTTTTACTATTTAATGAATCAATTCAGTTCACTCTTTCTAGTACACAATATTAATGTAATATGTTTATATACAATTTGCTATATACTAATAATTTGGCGGGAGTATGGAGTATGCTTCACCAAATACTTAAACACACTGAGTTAAAAACAAATCCAAATTTAGGGATGAACCATATTCCACCCCCTACTGTATACAGTTGCCCCTCTCTACTACTGCAGGGAGGCGCGCCAAATACCAAGAAACCCAACATGCCGCCCGCCTTGAAATATCTAATTTCAACAAGTCCTAATTTGAGCAGCCTGTTAAGCAACAAACAATAACTAAAATTAAACAGAACATAACTAATATCTACTTATAATTAGATTAACTCAGTCTTTATTTATACCTAAAACTTAAACGCCAATCGGTAGCACACAAACGCGATTAACTGCCCTTTTTAGTTCACCTTTCAAGGTTTTGATTGTCACCACCCTAACTACACTGTCACTTCCGGGGTGCACAGCTACAACTCTTCCCAACGGCCACTGCTGGGGGGCGGTGTTGTCTTCCTTAAGAATAACCAAGGAACCCAGTTCAACGTTTCCATTCCTTTGTTTCCATCTTGTTCGTTATTGCAGCGAATTTAAATAATCTTGGGACCATTTAGACCAAAACTGCTGGACAAGCCTTTGCAGCAGCTCGTACCTTTTTAACAATGTAGTCGATTTATCCTGCAAATTTCTTTGAGGCACTGCACACATTGATGTCCCAATGATAAAATGCCCAGGTGTCAAAGCATCTAGGTCATTAAGGTCGTTGGATAGCGGAATTAAAGGACGGGAGTTTAGTATAGCTTCTATTTGGCATAATAGAGTATGAAATTCCTCGTATGTATAATGTACATTAATTGCTACCCGTTTTAAAAAATATTTAGCTGACTTAATTGCAGCCTCCCAAATTCCCTCAAAGTGTGGCGATCGAGCCGGTATCAAGTGTCTTTGAATCTTATTTACAGCCAAAAAGTTATGACTATTTTCACTGTTCGCACCTTTCGGTATACGCTTAAATTCATTATTAGCGCCTACAAAATTAGTGGCATTATCTGAGAAAATATCCTTGCAAAGCCCTTGACAGGATACAAATCTTTTTAAACAATTTAAGAATTTATCCGCGGATAAATCACCCACCAGCTCTAAATGCATCATGGCCTTTGACGACATACATATAAAAATACAAAAATTACCTTTAATCAATTTTCGGTTTCTCAAACGACCGTCATTCATTATTAAATATGGCCCGGCAAAATCAATTCTACTCGGAACTACTCGAGCCTTGGGTAAGTTATCCATTTGATAGTAAGTCTCCGGGGGGTTGGCTCTAAAACATACAGTGCATTTACGCAATTCGTTTCTCACTGCTTGCCTTCCATTTACTATCCAAAACCTAAGCCTAACATTCGATAAAACTAATTGAGCACTGGCATATAAATTTTTAAGATGCTCATTACGAATAATTAACGTACTGAATGTATGATTTTTCGGCAAAATTATAGGATGTTTCTGCTCATAACTGAGATTCGAGTTTTCAAGTCTACCTCCTACCCGAAGCAGATTATTGTCGTCTATAAAGGGATTTAAATTTAATAGCTTACTTTTACTAGACACTTGTCCCTTATTTTTTAAACTAGTCAATTCAGAAGTGAATTCTACCTGAGCAAAGCTTGCTAATTTTATGACCGACTGATTTAATTCATCGGTTGTTAATACACCATATATTCTGTTCTCTCTAGACAATTTAAAATTTTTCCTAAATCGTAATATCCAAGCCGTGACTCGTATTAACCTATTATAATTAGAAAATAAATTGAAAATATTAAAATCAATAACCGTCGTAAAATTAATTGGTTTCTTTGTTTTAAGATCGGGAATATCTATAGGGCTACGTGAAATATATTTTGGCGGCCAAAAATGTGATTCCTTTAACAACCAAGGTGGGTCATTCCACCACAACGAATTATTTTCCGGTTCAGAGGGAAAACTACCTCTCGATAATAATGTATCTGCTACTAATACATGATGCAATCTAAACCGGACAATAATCGATAATAAATGAACTTGAATGCAAGGGCCTATCATTAAAATACCAATAAGTGAAACATTTGTACTCAATTTCGCACTGGCATCGAATACCACCCTGTATTGCGTAATTAAACTATTCCCCTTTACCACACAATGGTGGGGTAAATAATAAGATATCGACGAAGCAGTTTCATTCGATACGTCAATTTTTATCATGTGACCTAATTGTTCATATTCGTTTAGAAATTTTTTATATTCTGTAGCCAACTCATTATTCCTCTCAAATTTTCTTTCTAACGCTAAAAAACGGTTTATTGCTTGTTGTTTTGATTACCCGATTAAATTGGAGTCCTTACCGAAAGGCAGCGATACAGTAAATCTACCTGATCTATCCCTAGAATAGTTTTCCTGGAAATGCCGTTCGCATTCATTATTGATACCTACATTGACGTCAGGGACTTCTTCATTTAACCAAAATTTCTCTAATTGTTTACTTAGTAAATCATTTGCTACATTTAAATTACAAATAATCTTGTCGTTCTTATTTGGCACCGGACCTGATATTAGCCATCCTAAAGACGTTTTTTGTAAAATTGGCCCCTTATTGTTTAATTTAATTTGTCCCAATTGCAATAAATCCCAAAATATATTAGCCCCTATTAACATATCTATTGAACCCGGTGTACCAAACTCAGGATCGGCAAGTTTGATTCCCGGCGGAATTTTTAATGAACTTATTTGCATTTGAGGTAAATCTTCCGTTATTTGCGGTACAATCAAAAAATTAGAAGTGTGATTAAAATTGTGATATAGCGAATGAAAGGTACACATTGTTTTCTCAGATATCTCATTACAGACATTGTTTAAACTTGTTACAGGTAAGTTTATTCTTGAACATTTTAATTTTAATTTCTTAGCCAATTCCTTTGTTATAAAATTTGACTGACTAGCGTTATCCAACAACGCGCGACAACGAATTAATTCCCCATTGCTATTAGTTACATAAACGGACGCCGTGGCCAATAAAACATAATATTCCTTTTGTACATACGAAGCTAAAGTTGTAGTGGAGACGCTATTTTGTGAATTTTCGGAAGTATTTTCGGCAACATCTGCAATAGGGACCTCTGCCTGAGTCCCATTATCGTTATCAGTTTTACCGAAATGTAATAAACTATTATGTTTTCTAAAACATTTTTTACAGCCACTATTTTTACATCTGGCAGCAATATGACCAGGCTTCAAACAATTTAGACAAACATTTAACTTTCTCATTTCTTCGTACCTAGCGTTTATAGACATTCAAGAAATTTCTCACAAAAATAAATTAAATGGGTACCATTACAAACTACGCATTTATGATGTTTAACAGCCATTTGTGCTAACATGCACTGCCGCTCTAGACCCTGAATTTCTAAAATCCTTGTCGTACCCGCTTTATTGTCTATAGTCTGCATAATTTGACATTTGTTATTTACAAATTTTATAAAATTTTTGATGGCCGGGTTCAATTCATCTTTCGTATGCTTTTCCCAGTCCCTTCGCGTATTAACATCTAATTTTGAACACAACAAATAAAGTAATATAGTGTTCCAATAACGTACATTATCATTTAAAGACAATAAAGCGCGATAGTTCAATAAAAATGCATCTAAAAATTGTCTTAACGCTGTGTGACCCTCTCTACTAACTACAGGTAAATCAAATATTGACTTTAAATGCGCGTGAATTATTAATTTTTTGTTTTCATATCTTTCTACCAATAATCCCCATGCGATATCATAATTTGCCTCGGTTATATCTAAATTATTAATGACCTTTAATGGTTCATCTTTCAAAACTGACCTTAAGTAGAAAAATTTTTGAATTTTGTTCAAATTTGCATTATTATCGATTAACGATACAAATGATTCCTGAAACGATATCCATTTTTCGTAATTTCCACTAAACTCCGGTAATTTAATATCCGGCAATTTTATACCGGTGTTATTATTAGATACACTTAGAGCCGATGGACAACTTCTACTATTTTCCGAAATACTCAATTCCACTAATTTTCCATTCGCTAATGCTATAGATTCAAAATATTTTGACTCAAATAAATCGACCTCTACTGTATGATCTGATTCACTGTCAATTAATTCTATTTCTAACTGAAGGGCTTGAAATTCGTCCCAGATCGATTAAATTTTTTGTTTTCTAACGCTTAGTTCTACTAATTTTTCTGTTGTATCTATATTAGAAACAAAATTATGAAATTTCGTAACTTGAGCCTTAATTTGACCTCTTTTTAATATAAGTTTTCTGAGGCCATTTGATTCAGCCATTTTAATACTACAATTTTTGTTTCCTTTGCTTAACAAATGCCACTTTATCTCGACTCAAATCCACACTTTATAGTCAACCTTTACTGAATTTAGGTGCAAAAATGCTACCTAGCCAGTGTTATTTTAACAATATTTATAGCTTACCCAACTGCAGATAATTTATTCTTTAATCCAATAAAATATTAATAATCCAATTGTAAAACGTTGTAGAATAGACAATTTTCCAATAAATAATAATCCAATAATTATTTAATAAATTAAGTTTGACTAATTAATATGCCAAAAAATATTATTTCATAATCCACAAACCAAACAAAGCATATAAATAAACAGGATAAATATTGCAAGAAATGTAAGGGATAAATATAGGATACGACCTTAATATTTGTTGATGCGCTGCTAAGTCGCGTCAATCCTTTGTCCTGGCTGGGTTCAGTTTTTTCCTTTTCTGTCCCACGCTCGTGACGTCTGGTCTGGATACCCTTTCTTACTTTTCTTACATCCGAAGACTCGAAGGACCATATGTTGCGTTGGAGTTGTATTTGGATTACTGCTGGTTTATACAACCCTTAAATTTTTCTCTTAAAAACTTCCTTAGAAGTCTCAATCCAAACTTGTAGTAAAACAAGGTTTAGTTTTACTATTTAATGAATCAATTCAGTTCACTCTTTCTAGTATACAATATTAATGTAATATGTTTATATACAATTTGCTATATACTAATAATTTGGCGGGAGTATGGAGTATGCTTCACCAAATACTTAAACACACTGAGTTAAAAACGAATCCAAATTTAGGGATGAACCATATTCCACCCCCTACTGTATACAGTTGCCCCTCTCTACTACTGCAGGGAGGCGCGCCAAATACCAAGAAACCCAACAGTTGATACTAAATATACAAAACAACACCCAAATTTTATGTTGAGTAGTGTGTACAAGGTCTAAGGGCCTTAATTCAAAAACTGGCAAAAACGTCTAGAGATATTGATGTTATCTTAGTAACAAACCATATTGCAACGACCAAAAAAAATGTTTTGCAAAAATTTTGCGCATACAAACTTTTTGAGTTTTGCATGACTTCATTGATCCCCCGTATATAATAAATCTATGGTCCTACGATAAATATACGTCATGCAGCTTAATCCGAAAAAAACTAGCTCTTAAGATTTGAAAGCCGCGTTAAAAAATTTGCATTCCTGTTGAAAATATTGAACTTTACATTTTGCCTAAAAATCTCTATGTGTAAGTTCAAGTGGCCAGTAGTTTAGTTGCATTTTATTCTAAATTTATACCTAAATAAATTTTATTATTGTAGTGTAATTTTATTTGTTGTATTTCATGAATTTTATATTGTCTTGTTTAAGAATGTATTGTGAATATTAGGAATCTTTCCTATTCAATAAACTACTTACTTATAAAGTTAAAATTTTATTTTCAGGACATATTTACAAATAAAATTTTAAAAATCCAAATATATGCGTACATTTTGGAGTTCGGGGGTTTTTGGGGGTGAGAAATTCAAATTTGTTTCTAGTTTTGACATAGTAGAGGGCGTCACTTATGGCACGTCATGCTTCTTTTAAATGGTAGAACTTTTTTGCGGAAGATAAGTTTGGCTACATCACATTATTTTGTCATCAGGAATATACTCTTGCTTATGGCCTTCCTCTGGATCTTTTCTGCTCTGCCTTTGTCTACCATATCCTTTTCGCCTGCCTTCCCTCTTTCATTCTCACCAGATGTCCAAACCATTTCAATTGTTGATGTTCTATGCTGACGAGTACCGGTTCTACTTGTAACTCTTTCCTTATGTCTTCATTTCGTATTTTGTCCCTCCTTGTTATTCCCTTGCGCCTCTTAAGTACTTTATTTCTACGGCCTGTAATTTATTTTTCTGTTGCTTTGTTAGTGTCCAACTCTCGCATCCATACATTAAAATTGGTTTGAATATTGTCTTATATACTGATAGTTTTGTCTTCCTTGATATTTCTTTTTTCCTTATGAATGTGTTATTTAGTGCGTAATATAGTTTTGTTGCATTTTCAATTCTGCTATTTATTTCCGCCTCGTTCTTCCCATCTTTTTGTATCTTTACCCCCAGGTACTTGAAGCTTTCTGTCTGTTCTATGTTTTGGTTGTCAAGCTTTACTGTTGTCTTAATGTCATTCTTTCCTATCACCATTATCTTTGTCTTGCCTATGTTAATTCTTAGGTTTCTCTGTTTGAGTGCTGTGCTCCACGTTTCCAAGTTGTATTGTAGTTCTTTCTCCTTTTTAGCATATATCATCAGGTCGTCTGCGAATGCGCATTCCGATATGTATATTGGCTCCAAATATCTACACCCTACGTACAATTTCTTCACTTCTTGTTTGACTTTTTTAGTAACATCGTAATAGTATGTTGAAGAGAGTTGGGCTTAGCACCCGACTCTGCCTCAGTCCTTCTTTGGTCTGAAAATGCTCCGACTCCATGTTGTTAGTTCTAACTATGTTTCGTGTGTGTTTATATATTCTGGTTATATTTCTAATTAGCTGGCTATGAACTCCTATTCTTTCCAAACTCTTCCATATCATTTTTCTTGATACACTGTCAAATGCCTTTTCTGGGTCTATGAAAGCTACGTATATATTTTTATTGAAGTTATTTTCTATCATCTGCTTTATTGTAAATATGCGATCTTGTATCCCTCTTCCTTTTCTAAAGCCGCTCTGCGATTCTTCCATTTGTGTCCGTGATATTTTTCAATCTTCTGTTAGCAATTTTTCGTATACTTTGGCCGTTATACTCAGCAACGTTACTCCCCTGTAATTATTGCAGTCTCTGTTGCTACCCTTTTTATATATTGGTACTATTATGCCCATTTCCCAATCTTTGGGTATACAGCAGTTTTTCCAGGTTTTGTTAAACAGGGTCGTCAGAATATCCCTGCTTTTGATCCCAAAATTTGACAACATTTCGGTATATATCCCGTCATATCCTGCCGCTTTTCCTCTTTTCAACCTTTTTATTGCATCTATTACTTCTTCTGTTAAATTCATCTTGATCGTCCCTTTCTATGCCTTGCTCCATTTACCTCTTCCTCCACTATTCTTTGTTCTATGTTCAGTAGTTCCTCGAAATACTCTTTCCATCGTGCCATTATATCCGCGTTACCTCCCAATACTTTCCCATCCTGTTGTTGGGTGCGTATATCTATTGCTTTTTCCTTTTCTAGTGTTTTTAGTACTTTATAAATTATAAATTAGCTTCTGGTTGCTGTGGCTATCTTGTTCCATTTTTATCCCAAATTCTTCCCATGATCTTTCCTTTGCCAGTTTCACCATTTCTTTGACTTTTATTCTTTGTTCCTTATATGCCGTGTTTGTATCCTCGTTTATACGTAACCACAAGTCTTCTACATTAAGCAATTCCATGTTTTCCATTATCTTTCCCATTACCCTTTCTACTCTTTCTGTATATATTTTTGCCGTATCTTTATGTCTTAACTTGTGTATTTGTATTTTTGTCTTTTTTATTTTGGTGTTTTTTACTCCTCTGTTTTTGTTTTCTCTAAGTTATTTTCTCATCTTAATTTTTGCCAGTAGATGAATGTATACACCCTGCATAATTAAATATTTTTCAAGTTCATGCTTCCTTTAACAAGTTATTTTTGTTTAATGGCTACGTATCATTTAAAAATAAATATTTAGCGTAGTTTGTAGGCGAATAAAATGGCTATAAGTTAAATTCATAACATAACTTAACGAATTAGTCAGACACCGCACCTGACTGTCAATGCGATGCTGAAATTAAATTAGAGTTTTGCTAGACAATGTAACTAATCAGACCCTTTAAAATGCACTTTCTTAGTACCAAATGTTCAAAGTTATTATCAACTATTTTTAGAAACAGATTGTATTTAAATTAATTTGCCGCTTCTAGGATACCCATTTATTTTGTTCTCTTTACATTTTAAATCCTATTATATTTGTATTTAAAAATATGATTTAGGGTATAATAGAAACTAGATTTTTTTTAAGAAAATTGGTGCAAGCTGTATCCGAAAACGGATCTTTACCACGGGAACTACTTTGAAACTAGGGTCTCTTAAAATTATAACATACTACTTACATAATATGCAGGTGGTGGAACATAGGCCATTTGTGGTCTATTTGGGTCATAATAAGCTGATTGTGCTGCTTCAGCTGCTTTGGCATCTAAAGGAAAGAATATTATTAAAAATGTAAGTTGCATAAATCTATTATGATAATAGCTTTGTTCACAGTACACAAATTAGTTTCCAATCGTCCAGAGCGTGCGCATTCCAACTAAAACAATGGATTTTCAACTTTATGGAAGCACTATAAATAAACTGCGCAAGCGTCGGACGAAACGGTTTCCAACTGCTGTGCGAACAGGGCTAATATATTCACTTAAGATTAAGGGCATTGTGTTTAAAAGTATTTTCAACGAATTCGAATATTGTTTTTAGACATAGGTTTTAGAAAATCTAGCATCCCACAACACAGCTTGTCTGTTTATAAATCAAGTCCAATGTACAATGGAATAAAATTTTATAATAAATTTTCTAGCTATATTAAGTAATTAATTAATACAAGTCGTTTTAGTAAAACTTTGATAAAATTCTTATTGGAGCATTATAATCTATGATATAAACAATTACTTCAGTTTTTAACCTTTTAATCCTTTGACCATTAGGTATAAGATTTTATTTTTAAGATTACTGTATTGACTAGTCCTATCATATATACATTTTGTATTTGGTATTTTGTTGAGGACAATAAAGATTATTATTATCTATTTAAAGGAAAACGGAGGTAGTTAGATGACTTCGTTAGGAGGGGAAGGTTGTACTTTTTGATGGGAAAAAATTATGCAGGGCAAATCTAGTAGAGCAGGTCATAAAGAAACGATTGACCACCTATTAAACCAAGACATGATCCTCTTTAGCTCTCCAATCACCCATTGTGATCTTACGAGAGCCTGACGAACAATACCGATTTTGTGTTAACTATAAAAACTTAATGAAGTTAGCTTACGTGATGCCTTTCCTCTAATGTTCATAAACACCACTAGATAAACCAAGAGACGCTACCTGGGCCCAATTGACATAAAGTTCGGTAGCAGTTTTCTAGACCATTAAAAGCATTTTCTTAGTGGTGGTCAAGGGACTTGTGGGTTGTTCCAATTTAAGACACTATCATTCGGTCTGCACAACGCACCACTAGGTTTGGATAGAGGTTTACACTTCTATCTGTATGATATTATTTATTTCCACTTCCACATTCTTTAAACATATCACGATCCTATGCGAGATACTTTCCTGAATTAGAAAACCATTTAATTTCTGTAAACTCGAACTGAGATGGGGGTTGTCGTCAATAGTAGATCCTTAAAAGGTTACAGCTGTCCTTCAAATTTCAACATCAACTAATCAGGTATGATGAATCGTGGATATGACGTCATGCTATTAACAATTTATTTGCTATTTTTCCACTGCAGTAGCTCTGTTAACACTTTCATTAATAATAAATCAAATATTTCTGTGGACAGAGCAATGTGAAATCGTTTTGGAGGCCATTAAAAATCATCTGATATCAGCACCCATCTACGTTGCTACAACTTTGATTTGCCATATTTAATTCAAACCGCGGGTTAGAGCCGTAATCCTTTTAATACATGAATATAACAAAATATAATCTAAACGACCTGCGGAAAAATGAGCATTAGTTTAACTATTCGCGATCAAAAAGCTTCTTTCCTATCTTGAGGGCACACGATTTATGGTGATCCCTGACAATTATAGCCTTAAATAGCTATCTGATATCAAGCATCTAGTAGACTGTATTGCGCACTAGGCTGTTTGTAACAAAACGACTTGTCCCAAATTAGACGATGTGGAGAGCGCATCAAAGTCAATTAATTTTAATAAACCATGGTGTACCAAGATGTTAAATACACTGTCACCAATGATAAGATAAGATAAGATAAGAATTTATTCGTTTTTGAAAGTTTATACAAAAATATAATATACATATAATGTACAAACCTTAATAAACTAGTCATCATACACACATAAGTAAACTTACATTCACAAAATCCATTCATACAAAATTAAATGAATGTTAAATACACTGTCACCAATGAATGTTTATGGATAGTGGAGCAAAGGAATTGGATAAATGTCATCCAAGAGAATTCAACATTTGAGCACTTAACAGTCTCGAAGACCCTAGGAAGAATTCCATATATTCCTAGATATATCAGAAACTGCAAAACTTGCATATTTACAAAATCGGAACAAATTCGTCCAACAGGGTTTATGTTAAAAAGCCCACAGTCTCGATATTATAGGGCCTCTTTCCATAACTAGTGCTAGATATTTTACATTTTATTAGTCTGTGACTACAGTCAATTTATCTTATTATACTACTCAGAGGGGTTCTGTACCGAAGCCATTTTTTCAAAGATACGATGTAGCCGATCATCAGGAAACACGGAATAAATATTTAGCCAATGTAACTCGGGCTCTAGGATCAACTCACTATGAGGCTACAAGATTAATGTCAAATTTCATCACATTTAGACGCAAAATAAGCATACTAACCACACCAATTCAATTCCCAATCAACTCATTCAGTTTGATCAGACAAATGGCCAAACTGGAGATGTCAAACATTTGCAAGAGATCTTTCGCAGTTGTCAAAGGTTTATAACAAAACTATCTATGATCTACAAAGAAAAGACGCCCGCCTTAGGTCAAACAGTTTGGACACGAAATTTTCTTTTTCCCTTTTATTTTCTTCTAATTCCACACTATAAAGTGCAGTATTCTTATTTTTTACGAGTCTTTTGTATAATTTTTTCATTTTTGTGCACTTTTTCCATTTTCTTTAGCCATTTCCCATTTTACCTATTTGTTTAAATATTTTTATTTTTATTAATAATTTTATAACAAAATTAATGTGTTAATTCACAGTTAGTTTGCTAGCCATGAACGAAAACTGATATGTAAATAACTGTTGTTATGCTCCTCGATTTTTTTAGAAACATCTGACGTAGATTTAATATTATAAAAAATTTTATTAAGTTCATTAGTAGGTTCATAACAATTGTTGTATTTCGAATTGAATGAACTGTAATTAAAAAAAAATAATTGGAAATTTGTAGGTGTCTCTAACCAAATTAGGGCTTACAAAACCTTTGTGGGAAAGGGTATTGGATAGGAAAAGGTTCCGTACACTAGATTTATTATATGCACTACACAAGTGATAAAAATGATGTTTTCTATAAATTTTACAGTATGGTTACTACTATCAAAAATACTAGGCTTAACTGACTAAGTACTGAATGGTTTCTTATTTTCCATCGCGCATGAACGCCTTTACGCGGCGAGGTGGAGGTATAGGCAACTATATATACAATTTCCCTGATATATTTTAAATCCAGGCCTAAACAACAATATTTATCAATTCATTCGATGATCTTTTTATTTACATTTTATTTCATCATATTTTCATCAATTTTTAAAAAAATTACAAAATAGCCCAAAATGTTTTCAATACGTTTTTGTAACAGCTACAAATGTAAAACTGGCACCTTTTTATACAATACTAAGTTATTGTACATATTTTATAAACCCTTTTGGCAAATACTACAAAACACTTTTATAAAGCATTATACAACTTTAAAAAACAAAACAATGGCATTATAAAAGTTTTTATTAAAGTTTTTAATACTGCGCTCTAAAATACACTTGCATATTTGTTTTATAAATGAAATATGCAATATACAACAGTTTTGTAGAACCTCTTTAGTAATTTCAGGTGAACATGCAGCATGAAATTACAACATAAAATAAAGTTTTTTTAATACATTTTAAAGTTGCAAGAAAGAATTCAGAGCAATTGATTATTCTTAAGCTTCATTCACATAAGATTAGTGCGGCTGCATTGGTACTGCAGAAAAGTTATTAAAAAGGGCGCCGTATTCTTGTAATAGTGTTTTCTACGAAATACAAATAATTTTAGACATTTAATAACTGAATAATCTAGGGTTTAGCAAATAATAGGAATGTTAACTCATCCCACCTGCAAATATTCAAAGATACTGAAGTAAAACGGCGAGAAATATGGATGACTTTTGTAACGTTCAGATAAACTTAACAGTAACGCCTTTGTACTGCAGTTGTATGGCAGAAGCTAAAAGCATTTTAGCTTTTACCAATCCTTTTCCAACAATCATACAAGGACCAATCAGAAAACAGCTTTTTTGACAGTAAACAGAAGATTCACATTTTTGCAGGTTAAGTTTTTAAATTAGATTCTAATTTAGATACTTAGTTTAGAATTGATTTGTTTTTAAAAAATGGATGAAGAGGACTGTTTGGTTAAGAAACTAAGAAACAGTTACTTTTGCTGCTCTTATTTGCAGCGACGTCAATATGTATAAAAACTATACATGCAAAAAAAATTAAAAGAAGAACTTGGAGATGGTGGGTGCGACCTATTAACCGCAGAAAGCACATGCAAGGTGATTTCTATAATTTATATAAAGAAATGCGAAATGAGAATGCCGATTATTTTTTCATTACACCCGAATGACAGTGGCAATGTTTTATGACTTGCTAAAATTAGTGGGGCCTCATTTAATCAAACATTCAAATAGGCCATCTATTCCTGCAAATTGTAGGCTTTTAATTACTTTTCGGCAAATGATAAAAACCAACAATTTCCGTAGATAGGGACGTAGTTGACAAAACACCATAAACATAACCTCTTCATCTGAAAGTTAAGAATCTTGAGTTTTTGCATGTCGCCAACTTACAGCGGAAAAAATCCCCAACTTCTTAAGTCTACAGTAATTTTATGTAAACAGAGTAAATATTATTTAACACCATACAATAACAATACAACAGTACAACTGCAGTGCCATTGCACTAACGTTTATCTGAACGTTACTTTACTCTTCTTAGTAAGAAGCTATTTTAATAACTTAATGTCAGCATTTTAAATATATTTAGTCTTTTTGATATAGAATTTTTTTTTACTGTGAATAAAATTTTAATGTGAAATATGTAGTTTAAGCGTAGTAGTAGTTTAACAAAAATGATTTCTTGACTTTTATCTTATGACAAACCGAACCTTTTCTCTTACAAATTGCACAGATAATTCAAAAACAATTTTTATTTTAAGCAAATTCACTGACGAATCATTTTTTTTTGGCAACAATTCTTAATCAACATTTGGTATTAACAAAACCAATAAAAGATTTCAGTGATTAGTTCATCATTCAAATGCAGATTCCTATATCTACAAAGCAAACTTTCAAAGATTTCTCTGTAGATAAAGGAGTTTGCATTTGAATTAAATAATAATTAAAATCTTTTGTTTATCTTCCTTACTTTCATGTGATTGTTACAATACACATATTTAGTATAAAAAAGCATTTTCGAATCCTAAACAAGGAATAAGGAGTAATGAGAACTTTCATATACAGAAAATCATTCTTGTCCCTAGTGGTGTGCAAGTCTGTCCTTTATTTATTTATTTACATCCTACCTTTGGTAAACCTGATACATGCATATTTCGCTGGACATCAAAAGCAATACAAACCCACGACCAAACCAGAGTAAACCTTATTTTTTCCACAAACTACATCTTCCGTTACATACCTGCAGCAGTTCCAAAACCTGCAGCAGTTCCAAAACCTGCAGCAGTTCCAAAACCTGCAGCAGTTCCAAAACCTGCAGCAGTTCCAAAACCTGCAGCAGTTCCTTGTGGGGGAAAATTAGTTCCTGTATAATGGGGCGGTCCACTTTGGGGATAACTGCTTGAACCAGGTCCGTTACTGTTACTTTGAAACCCTGGGACAATACCAGGATAAGGTGGAGGAGCATCTGTCATAAATACACCATTTGTTGGTGGTTGTTGAGGAAATACATTTGTTGGGGGTATCCATCCATAATAACCTGTATACAAATATTTATGTTTATGTACACACATATTGCCCATAAGGATGTTTTTGAATCTATGAAGCAGCACTATTTGTTAAAAATCCTGTATTTTTCTAAATGATATACCCATAACAACACATTTATCATAACGAGTTAGTCAATAGATAATAATAGTAATAATAATTTATTTACCATACATGCAGAAAATAATAGTTATCAGACAAAAATAAAATGGCAAATAAATGAGGGTAGGCTCATAGAAGGATATACCTGTGCGTGGGTAATAACTAATAGTAATTAATAATAGTAATAATAATTTATTAACCATACATGCAGAAAATAATAGTTATCAGACAAAAATAAAATGGCAAATAAATGAGGGTAGGCCCACAGAAGGACATACCTGTGCGTGGGTAATAACTTAACTAATACTAAGTAAGACTACAATAAGCAATCTATGATACTAAAAGAATCAGTAGTAAGAATCAGATATATAACATATACTCATATAATCATACTGGAGGAGCCCTAGCGTTTTAGGGCTTGGAATTTTTGTTCACTGAACAGCCAGGACGTTATCTTGGCCAATATATATATTTTTTGTTGATTGGAAGTTTTGAGATGTAATCATTAAAACACTTGTGCACTTAAATAACTTTACTGGGTGAATGGTTATTGATGGATGTGAATATAAAGGTTATAATAATATTGTTGGGAATGTATGCGTTTGCTTATGGAGTCAATTAGGTACTGCCATAGCCATGGCCGTCTCGAGCGTAGAGCGCCCTCTGGCTGAACAGGGCTGTCCACTACCGTTCAGGGCTTACTAATGAGATATAAGAAAACGCTAGACATACCCCCGCCTTTGAAATGACCATGTCTTTCAACAAAATAAAATGGTTACAACTAGGGGTTACGTACAAGTACAATAAACATTAAATTAAAATATATCCTTATCAAGTGTCACATATTTGTTAGAACGGTTAGAATAAGATGCTACTCTATGGGGAGCACGCACACTTTAGCTATAGATCGTTTAACTACACCATTACGGGTTTGCACTTCCACAACACGCACCAAACCTCCGTCGCCCGGGTAAACCTTGATTATTCTTCCCATTGGCCACAATTGAGAGGGTGAATTTTCTTCCTTTAATAACACCAACGCGCCGTCCAAATTCGGGATGTCCTTTTTAAACCGCCATTTGGTACGCTGTTGAAGAGAGTGTAAATAATCGGTGGACCATCTTTTCCAGAAATGATTAAGCATTCTTTGAAGGTGCTGATAGCGAGACAGATGAGTGCCTTCAATATTACAGTCTTGTGGTATTGCGTTCAGGGGTTCACCCACCAGAAAATGTCCGGGGTAAGAGGATCGAAATCATGAGGATCGGTAGAGAGTGGATGGAGTGGTCTTGAATTTAAAATTGACTCGATTTGACTTGTTAGTGTATAAAATTCCTCATATGTGAGGTTGATATTTTTTAAGACATGTTTAAGGTGTTGTTTTGCAGATTTCACGGCGCTCTCCCAGAGGCCGCCCATGTGGGGGGATCTGGCTGGTATGAATTTCCAGGTGATTTGATTATCAAGTAGAAAATTTTGAAAGTTTTCATTTGAATAAAATGTTTGAATTTGTCGTAATTCCTTACATGCTGCAGAGAAATTCGTAGCATTGTCAGAATGAATCTGATGACAAATACCACGACGTGCAATGAATCTTTTAAACGCATTTAAAAAGCTCTCTTTTGTTAAATCGGTTGCGACCTCAATATGGACTGCCTTAGAGGAAAAGCAGACAAATATACAAATGTAAGACTTTATAAGCCTTCTATTTCGAAGTTTTCCATCGAGTATGAGAAATGGCCCTGCGTAGTCCACTCCACACACCTTAAAGGGACGAGCAGCTGTTACACGAGAGGCTGGCAAATCGGCCATTTTCTGACATAAATGGTTTGGTTGTACACGAAAACAGGAAATGCATTTTCTGATAACATTTTTTACAGCAGATTTAGCATTAATTGGCCAATATTCTTGCCTGAGAGAATTAAGAGTAGCTTGAATTCCTGAATGGAGATTTTTAACATGAATATAATTAATTATGAGATAAGTTAAATTATGTTTGCTTGGTAATATCATGGGATGCTTTTGATTGAATTGTAGATCTGAATTCCTTAACCTACCACCAACCCGTAGTATTCCATTATTATCGAGAAATGGATCGAGAGATACAATTTACTAATAGCTGCAATATTTTGCTTTTTCGAATTAAATTAATTTCTTCAGAAAATTGACTTATTTGAGCTAATCTCACTAGTGCATTAAGTGCATGATTTACTTCGTTAATTGTCAAAAAACCTGATAACCGGGATTTTGGTGACCTTGTATTGTGTGCGAATCTAAAACAATAAGCAGTTACCGCAATAGCTTAGAAAATGATGAGAATTTAAGAAAAATTTCTTGATCGCTTGAATTATTTATACACGCATGAGTTTGAGTATTTTTCTTCACTTCAGGTAAGTCAGTGACAGAAATATTATGATTTTGTGGCCAATGCGATTTCTCCAATTGAAGCCACTGTGGTCCATGCCACCATAAAGAACAATTTATTATTTCTCCAGCTTCTAGCCCTCTAGAAATCAGGTCAGCAGGATTGTCTGATGAAGAAACGTGTTGCCATTTTGAGGTATCTGTTTTTCGTTGAATTTCTGCTATCCTATTTGATACAAAAGTTTTTAACTTACTTGGTTCTGTTACAAGCCATGCCAGAATGATTGTGGAATCGCACCAGTAATTAATATCACAAATATCTAATTTCAACGCATGTGTTACCTTTTGACTAGTCTAGCCATGATTAAAGCCCCACTAAGTTCCAACCGAGGAACGGTGAGTGTTTTTAAAGGTGCAACGCGAGATTTTGCCGTAATGAGTCTTACTAATACGTCGCCTGTTTCTGACTGAGTGCGTAAATAAATACATGTACCGTAAGCATGCTGTGAAGCATCACAAAACGCGTGAATTTGAATGTCCTTATAAGTTGGCAATGTGATTTGTCGCGGAATACTTAAAGTATTTAATATAGGCAATGTGCAATAGAATTCCTTCCATGCAGTATGTAAATCAGCGGGTAGAGATTCGTCCCACTCTAATTTCAGAGTCCATATTTTTTGTAGCAATAATTTTGCTCGTAACACCACTGGACCCACAAGTCCCAGCGGGTCAAAAATTTGCGATACTGTGGATAATATTATACGTTTCGTAACTCGATTGCCATCATATTTTGTTTTGTTCGATTTAATATACTGAAACTGGTCATTTTTGGATCCCATATTAGGCCCAATGTTTTACAATTGTGATCTCCGGTAATTATAAAGTTAGATGTCTGTGACGAATTTTGTAAATGAGTAAAAATTTCGGGTTTGTTCGATGCCCACTTTCTTAATTCAAAACAAGCCTTATTTAAAATTGTATTTAAATCGTTAAATAAACATTTTGCGGATGCTATATCTTGCGTACCCGTGATGAGGTCATCTACGTAAAAATCGTGAGTTATTGTCTGCGAGGCGACAGGATAATTTTCTTCATTTTCGCGCGCTAACTGAATTAAGCATCTTGTCGATAAGAATGACGCGGAGGACGTCCCATAGGTGACAGTGTTTAGATTGTAATATACTAAAGGTTCGGAAGGATCTGACCGCCAAATAATGCGTTGCAGTGCGCGATGCGCTGGGTGAATTTCAATCTGGCGGTACATTTTTGCAATATCCGCTATTAACACTACGTTATGTTTTCTTAATCGTATTAAAATATTAAAGAGATCGTCCTGTACAATGGGTCCTACTTTTAGAACATCATTTAAAGATAAATCCGATGATGATTTGGCGGATCCGTCAAACACGACGCGCAATTTTGTGGTAAGTGACGAATCATTTTGCACACACTGATGCGGTAAATAAAAGCATACGTTTGTTGAATTTTTTTTATGATCAATTTGTGACATATGGTTCAAAAGTAAATATTCATCCATGAAGCTTACATATTGCTCACGTAACTTAGGATTTTTTAATAGTCTGTTTTCCAGGTTGTAAAATCGTTTTGTACTTGAATTTATTGAATCTCCTAACTTTGTATAATTATCGCGTAAGGGAAGTTTTACGATAAATCGACCGGTAATTTGATCGCGCTGAACATTATTTACGAAGTCTTGTTCACATTCTGTTTCTTCTTTTGTGTAGAATTTTTGTTGCGGTATCTCTTCGGTTAGCCAGAATTTTTCCAACTGAGCGCTTATGTCAATACTTGTGATTAAACTATGGCTTGGTATATTATTAGCAACATTTGCATACATAGGTATTGTTTGACAAGGCCCGGATATAAGCCATCCGAAAACTGATTTTTGTAGTATTGGATTTCCAGGTCCAAGCTTAACTTGACCAACACTTAAAAGTTCGAAAAATATGCTGGAACCAATCAGAATATCGATTTGACTACTCTTATAAAATGAAGGATCTGCTAGCTTAATATTATTTGGTATGTTTAAATTTGAGCAATTTAACGTGTATTGCGGAATACTTCCAGTAATTTTATTTAAAATTAGAAAATGAATGTCTTTTGGTAATTATTGTGTAATGACTTGAGCGTAGCTATAGTTTTTTGAGAAGCATTTATCGAAACCGAATTTATGCCTAGCACAGGTATGTTAATAGGACATGATTTTAAATTTAATTTTTCAAATAACTCTTGCGTCGTGAAATTTGATTGCGACCCGTTATCCAACAGAGCGCGGCATTTTATGGGTTCATTTTTGCTATTTAACATGTATACTATAGCAGTAGACAGTAACACAAAATTATCAGCTGATGGTAAACGAGAATTACTAGGAAGTGCTATGTTTTGAGAATTATTTGTATTTGTATCGAATTTTGGATCGAGTTGCTCTTGAGAGACATTAGATGACGTTTCATTTCGCGTTTGACTGTTCTCTGCGACTACCTCTTTCTCTGTATTATTTGCGTTGCCGTTTTGAGTATTACTATTCGAATCTCGAGTATGTTTATCTATGTGGAGTAGCGAGTTGTGACGTTTGTTACAAATTTTGCAACCGCTTGACCTGCACTCTAAATTACTATGACCGTGGCGCAAGCAATTTGTGCATAATTTTTGTTTTTAATTCTGCTAATCTGGTAGATTTGTCTAAGTCCAGAAATTTTTTGCATGTGTAAATGTAATGAGTACCTTTACAAAAGTTACATGATACACCACTGGTTACTACGTGAGATTGAGTTTTTGAGTCATACTTTTTTGTACTGATAGATGAATTTTTTGCATCAATTGATTCCAAAAATTGACATCTTTTTGCTACGAAATTAATAAAATCTTGGGTGGTAGGATTGTTATTTTGACTTGTACTGTTTTCCCATTCTTTTTTAGAAATAAAATCTAATTTGTTGATTAGCAAATAAAGTAAAATAGCGTCCCATGTGTTTACTGGCAAATTTAAATTTTCTAATGCTCTGTAATGCTTTAAACAGTTATCAGAAAATTGTCGTAATGATACATGTGAGTTTGATGCAACATTGGGTAACTCAAAAATATGTTTTAGATGTGTTCGTATTATGACTTTTTTATTTTCAAACCGTGCAGTTAATAAATCCCATGCTACTTTGTAATTTGCCTCTGATACTTCCAAAGAACTTATTTCGTGCGCAGCCTCACCCTGTAGTGCCGACTGTAAGTAAAAATATTTCTGAATATCATTTAAACTGGGATTGTTATTTATTAAGGTATTAAAAGTATCACGGAAATTGAACCACTTTTCATACGCTCCGGAAAATTCCGGTATTTTTATTTGAGGTAATTTGACATCAAGTTGCCCACTTTGCATTTGAAATGTTTGGCTTATCGTATGTGTTTTTTCTGTGACTATAATGTCAGATTTTAACAATCCTTCTGCCTTGCTTACGAGCTCAAAATATTTATTTTCAAATGACTCTCTCTTGCGCCTCTGCAGTTGCAGTATTTGCAGCGCCTAATAATTCAATACGCGTCTGGATGTCATCAAATCCATTCCAAACAAGTGATAATTTGTCTAATCGCGATTGAAGTTGTCCTATTTTTGTTTTATCTGAATTGATTTCTATTACAAATGATTCAAATCGGGTTAATTGCCCCTTCAAAATACCCCTACGTACATGCAACTCTTTTAACTCGTCTTCTTTAGACATTATTAGACCTTAAAAGTGTATGGTATATGGTATGTGT
Source organism: Monochamus saltuarius (assembly GCA_025584915.1). NCBI lineage: Eukaryota > Metazoa > Arthropoda > Insecta > Coleoptera > Cerambycidae > Monochamus > Monochamus saltuarius. Next base: position 31,911,106 of record CM046727.1, read on the forward strand.
ACTGTATATAAAAAAAGGAACAAGGAACGGACTTACTGGCGGACTGCAGACTGTAGCTTGCCTCGCTGTGATTGGTCGCTCGCTGTTGCCAACCGGTGCTTTCGCGCCACGTGCCTACCTTGCAGCTCACAACACTAATGCAGCAATCGCCTTTTTCTTGATATTTCTACTTTTACTGGACACTGTTATTTGTGTTGATTTTCCAAATTTAACAATATCGCGGATCGAAGGAACATGGAGGAGCCCTAGCGTTTTAGGGCTTGGAATTTTTGTTCACTGAACAGCCAGGACGTTATCTTGGCCAATATATATATTTTTTGTTGATTGGAAGTTTTGAGATGTAATCATTAAAACACTTGTGCACTTAAATAACTTTACTGGGTGAATGGTTATTGATGGATGTGAATATAAAGGTTATAATAATATTGTTGGGAATGTATGCGTTTGCTTATGGAGTCAATTAGGTACTGCCATAGCCATGGCCGTCTCGAGCGTAGAGCGCCCTCTGTCTGAACAGGGCTGTCCACTACCTTTCAGGGCTTACTAATGAGATATAAGAAAACGCTAGACACATACCTACTAAAAAAGTAAGGCAAACAAAGTAATGTAAACATAATATGAAAGGGCTGTAGGTCAGAACAGAAGGAGTTGTGTATGAGAAAACAACAATACGACTAGGGTGAGAGTGTATAACAGCTGAAGAATTATGTCAATATAGTGTTCTATAATTGTTCCTTTTTTATTTATAGATCGTTCCTTTTTTATTTATAGATCGTGACTTTATTAGTTTCCCCGGAAACAAGTCAGGTCAGGTAAATAAAATCTATGAGTTAACAAGATTAATAAAATTTTCAATGTCTAATTTAGGAATTTATTTCATCCATCTTTTAATTAGTTTCTTAAAATATTTAATTGAATTTATTCAATCTCTAGGGATTAGATTGCAACACTTTGGTCCTAAATAAAGGTAAGTTCTTTGAGTTAGACTCTTTTCGGCTTTTATTACATGATATACTTGGTTTACATTATACTTAGTGTAATGCCCATGATCAATAAGTTGTAACACGTCTATTGATATGCTGAAAAACAACGGTTTTAAAGAAATACAATTGCCCGACGTCAAATACTTGGCATTCTTCAAAAATTTTGTTAGATATCTTCTAGGTTTCTTAAGTATAAGTTTTAAAATTGGTTTTTGTAAAGTTTGCAAATTGTTAATAGTACAATGGTATGCAGCACCCCATGCTGTAATGTTAAAGTTAGATGACTTTCCACTAATGAATCATATATAGTTTTAAGTTGATTTGTACTGTAGAAACTCAATAATAGTCTCATTTTATACAAAACTGTCCATAATTTTTTTACGACGTAATTAATATGCGTTTCCCATTTCAGTCAACATATATACCCAGGTACTTGAGGTTATTAACACAATTTATGTGCTGTATCTTACTACCTAGAGAGTTGAAATTTGGTGTGATTTGTATGAAGCAAAGGGGATATAGTGGGTTTTGCTAATATTTATTATAAATAGTTTACTATCAAAATATTAAATAATTTTTGTAAAATCTTTTTCTAGTGTTTCTTTTAGTTCAGCCCAACTGTTGGCTTTATATATAATGACAGTATCATCTGCAAAACCAACTACGGTCCCCTCACTTCCTATATAAAATAGATCACTTTCTTAACATGTAGGCAGTTTTTCTAAAACCGATTCTCTCTAGGACGTCCAGAAGCTGACAGTGGCTAACCGTGTCAAAATCTTTTTTCAAATCTACAAATACACAGGGCCCCGTTATTCATATTTTTACTAACTTTATTTATCAATATTATAATAGCATCTTGCGTAGAAATAACTTGCTTAAATCCAAATTGTTTTGGTGAGATGATTTTATTTTTATTTAGGTAACCTAGAAACCTTTGTTTTAAAGCCTTTTCAAAAAAAAATCCTAATACTGATAACAGGGATATATGCCTATAGTTAGTCACACTCAGTTTCTGTCCGTCCTTGAATATAGGGGTAACTATAGCAACCTTGAATGCATCAGGACATATGCCACTTTTAAATGATAAGTTTATAATATGAGTTAAGGGCACATTAACCTCATTAGCTATACATTTTAGATGTTCTGGTCTCATTTCGTTTAATCTGAGCGATTTTCTAATTTTGAGTCCGTTTATAATATTAACTATTTCATTTTCGGTTGTATTTTCTAAATAAAACAAATGTGCTAAATTTATTTTAGGGCGGATCTTGTTCACATTTTGTTTTAATATTTCATCTGCTAATTCCTATGGTTGTAAAGAATTTATTAAATGAATTAACTATCTCTTTCTGCTCACTGACTATTTCCCCATTTAGATTTTTAATCTCCTCTATATTTCTATTTTGAATATTGTTATTTGTAAATTTATTCAATGATTTCCATAGTTTAGCTGAATCGTTTTTGTTAGCATTTTTAGATAACAAAGAAAACAGTTCAGTTTGTTTTATAAACTGATTACTAGATATCAGTTCATGCAAGCAATGTATTTCATACACTATTATAATTTTTTCATCAATGTTACAGTAATTTAAAATTTTGGCGCCCCTCCAATCCAATCATAGGAATAGGCCCACATGCCAAGTGAGAACGGAGAAGTTTCTCTCGAGGCAGAGCAGTATAGGTCGATTTGTAAGCATTCAATAATAAACTATACAGTCCATTTTCAGTATCAATGAATTTCATTTAGCATTCAATAGTACCTGTTACAATTATCCAAAAAATTTGTATCCATCCGAGCGGGATTAAACAGTTTATTCAGCAGAAAGATTTCAATTGTGTGCAGAGGCAGAGACAGACAACAGAAAAATACAGGGTGTTTAAACAACTCCAAAATTTCTAAAAAAAACCCTGAAAATTAATGGAATAAAAAAAAATTGATCAGAGATTTTAACATGGGTCTATTTAAACACTAATTAATGAAAAAATACAGGGTGTTTAAAAAACTAAACAATCTCTAAAACCCTTAAAAATGTATGAACTTTTAACAAGAGTATTATATCACAAATTAACGAAAAAATACAGGATATTTTTAAAAAAATGGATCAATCTCTTAACATCTTCAAAATACTAAATAATTAAACTTAAATAATAAATAAAACACTTATTAACGAACAAAATACAGGGTTATTAAAAAAACAGTCTCTAAAACCCAGAAAATTAATGGATTGGAAAAAAAATGGATGAAACTTTTAACAAGGGTCTATTAGGTCACCTATTAACGAAAAAAATACAGGGTTTTTAATAACCCAACAATATCTAAAAAACCCTAAAAATTAATGGAATAATAAAAATGTTGTTCAGAGATTTAACAAGGGTCTATTAAAACACTAATTAATGAAAAAAATACAGGGTATTTAAATCTTTAAAACTCCTGAAAATTAATGAATTTAAAAAAAATTATATCAAACTTTTACAAGGTTCTATTAGAATACTAATTAAAGAAAAAAATACAGGGTGCCTAAAAAAGCTTAACAATTTCTAAACACCCTAAAAATTTATGGAAATACAAAAAATTTTTGATGAAACATTTAACAAGGCTCTATCAGAACACTAATTAAAGAAAAAATACAGGGTGTCTAAAAGAGCTTAACAATTTCTAAACACCCTAAAAATTTATGGAAATATACATTTTTTGATGAAACATTTAACAAGAATCTATTAGAAGACTTATTAACGAAACAAATACAGGAGCCTAACCAATCTCTAAAAACCCTAGAAATCTATGGTACAAAACATTTTTGATGAAACATTTAACAAGGGTCTATTAGAACACTAATTAAAGAAAAAAATACAGGGTGTTTAAAAAGCTTAACCAATCTCTAAAAACACTAAACACTTATGGAACTACAAAACATTTTTGACGAAACATTTAACAAGAGTCTATTGGGAGCAATTAATGAAAAAAATACAAGGTGTTTAAAAAAGCTAACCAATCTCTAAAAACCCTAAAAATGTATAGAGCTATAAAAAATGTTGGATAAAATATTTAACAAGGGTCTATTAGAACACTAATTATAATAATAATATCTCTACCCCTCATTCTAATCACAGGGATTAGTCCAGAAGTCGGAGACTTGTGCGGGAGAGGGGGCGGCATATTATTAAGCAGGCCGCATTTTCGCCCAGGAACGACTTACGTTAGTAGGCCCTAACCACTATTTAGTGCAGGAATGAGGGAAACCTGGAAAACCTCATTAATTAGGGGGGTAGTCAAATATCAACCGGTATCAATCTCTCACATTGACCCAAGCTAACATTATTTCACCCTACCATACCCGCAGAGAGGATGCCAATCCTCTCCACGAATAAAGCTTATATACGGTGTACCGGCAGCTGGGCGCGAACCCACTCCGATCTAGTCCCATCGATTCAAGTACTGACGCCTTAAACCGCGCGACCACTGACCGACCCAAATTAATGAAAAAAATACAGGGTGTTTAAAAGAGCCTAACCAATCTCTGAAAACTATAAAAATTTATGGAAATATAAAAAAATTTTGATAATTTAACAGGGTCTATTAGAAAACTAATTAACGGAAAAAAATATAGGGTGTTTAAACAACCAGAAATGTACAGAATTACAAATAAATGTTGATGAAACATTTAACAAGACCCTATTAGAACACTAATTAAGGAAAAAAATATAGAATGAGATGTAACTGGTCTGCTACTTCCTGCTCGGCCTAAGCGGCTTGACTTGCAGAAAGCACCTGCACTCGATTTATATGTGAAACTACATATGAAGGAACAGCCAGTTCAATTGTCGGTCATCTCACCTATGGCATACTGATGAGGGCTAACAAGCCCGAAACCGGTCTGTCTGGTGGAGTGGCCGACAAGTGTTCTTGACTGTTTCACACAGATACTGCAGGTATAATTCAATGCCGGTCGGGGCATTAGCCCGCGGAGTAGTTGTTTCCTGCAGTATCATTTATAGAAAAAATATAGGATGTTTAAAAAAACCTAAACAATCACTAAACAACTTCAAAATATATTTATTTTAATTGTACTTTATTTAGTTTATGAATTTGTAGGTAATTAATTTTGTAGGTAGGCATAGGACACATAATTTATAATAATTACGTAGATTTATAAAGCATAAGAATCTGAAATAATTAATGTACTAAGAAATAATCACACGTTTTGCAGATTATTTATTTTAGTTATACAGTGTGTATAGTTATTTGTATAGTTTGGTGAGTATAGTCAATGTGCAGCCCTTCATAAATGTTTAAGTGAACCACTATCTTCAGCGAAGTTTGTTTAAAATATTTGGCCGTACTTTAAACAGAAGGATTATTTTCCAGGAAAAGAAGACGTTTTAATCAAATCTTAAGTATTACATTTCAAATAATTTTTTCAGTAAATATCAACACTTATGCGATTTCTAAATTAGACATTAATTCTAAATTGAAAAGATCTAACTTTTTAACTTTTGGAACAACACGGAAAAAAATATCCAAACGTCAAATTTTATTATTATATGCACTTTCATACATTACAGACAATTTAAACTACATACGAGTACTTATATAATTTTTTTAGTTATGACATCTTTACTATTTCAGGTAACATATGATCATAGTAGAAATGTTTTAATTTTACCACCATGCATTCCCAAAATTGATCATCTCTTTCAACCTATAATAGATACAAAATAATTAATAGGCATAAATCATAACTATATTGTTCTTAAATTACCTTATCTACAACCATTCCCAGAGGAGTCCAAACTATAAAATAACAGTATTTAGCCCGAGTTATTGCCATCTGCCCTTGTATCTGATAATAATAACTATGCCCTTTTTTAATTTCCATTGCCCGTTTTCATTTTATAAAATTTTTATTTTATTACTAGAAATAGCTTCTTCGGGTGTAAGTTTTGCAGCCGAGTAAAGACATTTAATTTCTGCAATAGTATTTTTGTCTATGATACCATCTAGGCTAGCTCCTAGATAAGGGTGTTCTTCGGAAATAAATAAACCGCATTCATTTATTTTTAAAGAGAAAGTTCTGCTAATTAAAAGTGAGACACCCTAAATAGAAATGTCAGAGATTGAATGCTACATGAGTTATGAATTTTAAAAGACAAAGCTTTTCCTTCCGAGAACACCCGGTTTATTATATAATAATTTTAAAAAATGTATCCACACAAAGAACTACATTATACACACTTTACAACTAAAACAAAAAATTTATTAAATGTGTCTTATTGAATATTTCAGTTCACTGTTTATTTGCGGTAAATATGCAAATATTTCAAGTAGATACAAAGTATAGATATTTACAGATCTATCATAGAAACATAAAGTAGTACCAACAAATACAATCGCCCTGTAGATTTTGTCAATATACTGTTTCAGCTGTGAAGATACATTACTGCAAATATTAATGGCCCTGTATATTTTGTCGATATACTGTTTCTTGTAAATTTGTATTTGAAATCATTTCAAATTATTTATGGATACACTACTACAGATATTAAATCGCCCTATATGTTTTGTCCGTACACTGTTTCTTGTAAATTAATATTTGAAATTATTTCAAGATTATTTGTGAACAGCTGCGAAGACGGGTCTATGATACGCTCATTCTGAACTGAACAAACGTAAAATCTACACGTGGCTCTCGTATTCTGGGCGGTTACAAAATGCATCTGGTTTTATGCGAGCTTCTCTGATGTTTGCTGTCTCTGTCTGTATCGCATACAAACTGTTTTATCGTAGTGGACGGAAGCCGGGTGTTACTCGCTATGTATAAAACTTTGACACGCCCTCATCACAACTCGGTTTCTCTCAACTGCGAAACCAGCCTTAAGGGGCCATATTTCCGTTAGGGGGCATCTACAAACTTATGATTATATAACTTTTTTTCTTACTTTTGATCGTAGAATTCGCAGTTAATTTTTGGCAGGCTAATTTAGGGACACCCTGTATAAACAATTTTCTGCAAAATCAGTTAATGCATTGATGTTTATGTCACCAGTTAGTATAACGGTATGATGATTTTTAGTGAGAAAACTCAAGATTTCATGCAAATTATTTAGAAATAAATTTAAATTTGTAGTATAAACCTCTTTTTTGATCATTTATTTTATTTTTCCACCTTGTATGGATTATTAATATAACATATAATGTAATATCAGCATTCCTGTAATATCATCTTTTTTTATATCACAGGAATGCGCTGACTGTGAATATTAATACTATTTAAACTAAGGACGTTTCACTTACAGGGCAGTGTAGTATTTGCTCGCAATCTGTAACTTGATGCTAATAAATTGTCACCGAATTATCCATCTTATTGTTTTACTGATATACTTACAACTTTACTGGCGCAGTCGGTAGGATTCGTAGTGCCTTTTTGGATCAAATTTGGAGCATCAAATTTCCTGGTCCAAGAGGTCTCTGTTTCAACAGTTCAACTGCGAAACGAATCGTGAACAAGGACACCCACTTGGCATCGTTGAAGAAATTTATTGGAACGGAACTACTAGTGGTTGGTTAACTAGGCTCAACACTGTAAGTACCAGATTTGCAAATTCTTCACTCCCTTATTCCTTAAGTATACTGACAAGTTTTGATTATCCAAGACAGTGTATAATTTTGGAAATTTTTCACATTTCAAGTTGCAACGTTTAATTATTAAACCGGCTTTTGAAAGTGAGAATTAGGTTAGAAATTTCAATTTAATCTTGCAAATGCTATTTATTTAGCAGGGCGATTAGAGCGAAATTTAGTATAAGTTTTTTCATACTATCTTGACTCTCCTGTATAGGGCGTGAGCAAGACAGATAGTCCGAAAAAGACTTTTTTATTTTTTTATCAACAAAAAGGAAACAAAACAAAATGACACAGCCAACATCGGCAAGTCCTCTTAACTTAGATACTTTAGATAAATTGACTAAGCTTATCCCTGTTTTTACTGGCAGAGATATAGAACTTCCAGATTTCCTTCAGAATTCTGAAAATTTGATTCATTTCCTTAGCACTAATGACCCTCGACAGCAAACCATTATACTAGCGTCAATTAAAACCAAGATACAAGGTAATGCACGCGAATCATTATTAGGTAGACCCGATATTAAAACGTGGGACGAAATCAAAGTTTTCTTTAAACAAAATTTCTCAGATAATAAATCTCTAGAAACTCTAGAACTAGAACTGCAATATACGACTTTAATTCCTGGAGAGGATATTCAATCCTTTGGTCAAAAACTGATAGCCCTTAAGGCTAGAATTATAAACAAAATACAGCAAACTTTTCTTTCGGCTACTGAACAAACTGGCCGTATTTCATTCTTTTCAACTCAAGCTTTTAACATTTTCAAACTAAATCTACCATACCACTATGAACAACTTATTCGCGCTAGACAAGAAGTTCACACCATAGAACAGGCTGTTAGTTTCATAGAAGATGAAATTAAATACGACAATTACAAGCGACTTACTTTTCAAAACAGACAAGCTAGGAAACCTCAACAACAAAATCAGCAAATGAGACCACAGCGTCCTAAACCGCAACCACAACAAAATTTTTATCAGAATAATCAACCGAGACCCCCGTCTCAACCCGCTAATTTCTACCAATCACCTAATAACCCATCAAGATTTCCATCGCAACCTATAAATTTATATCAATCACCTAATAACCAGCAAAGATATTTACCGCAACCTTCAACAAATCGAAATGTTTTGGAAAACCTCAAAATGTTTTCAAACCCTCTCAACAACAAATTCAACCCAAACCTACACCTATGTCAGGTATTAGCTACACTCACCCTCAAACATCTGGTGTTAGTTATAGTCCCCAACGCACACAATTTCAAAGGAAAACCTTCCCTGACAATAAAGCTTCCCTACCTGCAGTACAAGAACTATTTAATACTGAACTCTATGAGCAAAACAACCCTGAACAAAATAGTTTTGAATATAATCCGTCTGAATATGAATCAGGATTCGACCAAGCCTATTCTCTTGAACAAGAAAGTCCAAACAATTATTCTTATGATTCTTACCAGGAATTTTCGGAAGATAAATCCCAAGAAATAAATTTTCAAGAAACTCATACTCCCCAGGACCCGATATAGTTTTGAACAATGTTGAAAATAATAAACTTCCCTTCATTCAAATTCAAAACCCTCCTATTCGACTTCTCTTAGATACTGGATGTGGAAAAATATCATTAACCCCTCTGTAATTTCACAGTTCTACCCAAAATGTACTCATCCTGAAACAAACATCATCACAACCTGCACTGGTTCTCAAAAATCTTATTTCTCGGCGCATATTCCAATTTTTAACGAATTTAATTCAAATTATACGATGGAAGCAATTATATTTGACTTCAGTAAAGATTTTGACGGACTGATAGGTTTTGAAACTCTTCAACACTTGGGACTAATTATTGATCCAAAAAACTTAACACTGTCAAATACAAATTGTATAATTCCCTTGCAGATACAAAGACACAATGAACCCATAAATATTGAGGCTAACTCTGTCAGAATTTTAAAATTCCCTGTTAATATCTTATCTGGAGAAATTTTTATAGAAACTCAACGATCTCCAAGTTTTTATATTCCTGCATGCGTAACACGTGCTGAAATCGGATTAGCACAAATTGAAATATATAATACCACTTCAGAAACCCAGTCCATTGCCCCTGACCAAAGTTTACCTGCAACACTACTTGACGAATACTTTACTCAAACACTACAGATTAAAACTAAAGAAGGAACTATGTTAAACCATATCAATCAAAATTCAAAAGATATTACAACCTTGCTTAGAACCGAACATTTGAATTCCGAGGAAAAATTCCATCTTTTGAACTTTGTAAAAATATGAAACTTGTTTTCACTTCCCTAATGATACGTTAACCTTTACAAACCAGGTTAAACATGAAATCAAGACCCATAACGAAATACCCATTCATACTAAAACTTATCGATATCCTCGTGTGCATCAGCAGGAAGTAAAACGACAAATTGACGAAATGCTGCAAAATAATATCATCCGTCCCTCTAAATCTTCTTATAGTTCACCAATCTGGATTGTACCAAAGAAAATTGACGCCACAGGTAAACAAAAATGGCGCCTAGTGGTAGATTACCGGAAAATTAATGACAATACAAAAACTGACAGGTACCCTTTACCCAATATTTCTGACATCCTTGACAAACTTGGACGATGTCAATATTTTACAACCCTAGACTTAGCGAGCGGATTCCACCAGATAGAAATGCACGAAAACTCTATAGAAAAAACGGCATTCAATACTGAAAATGGACATTATGAGTATGTCCAAATGCCCTTCGGGTTAAAGAACGCTCCTGCGACGTTTCAACGTGTTATGGATAACGTACTTAAAGATTTGCAACATAAAATCTGTTTTGTCTACATGGACGATATTATAATTTTTAGTACTTCCCTTCAGGAACATATACAAAATTTGGAACTTGTATTTAAAACTCTAGCAGAAGCTAATCTGAAAATACAGCTAGATAAATCGGAATTTCTATGTAAACAGGTAGAATTTTTAGGACATATTATCACACCGGAAGGTATTAGGCCGAACCCTAAGAAAATAGAATCCATAAAGAATTTTCCCTTGCCGAAAACGACAAAAGAGATAAAATCATTTTTGGGACTTTTAGGTTTTTATCGTAAATTTATTCCCAATTTTGCTAAACTAACAAAACCTCTAACACAAAGGCTAAAAAAGGATTCCAAAATCGACTTTTCTCAAGATTATTTAGATTGTTTCGAAACTTGCAAAAATTTACTTTGTAACGAACCTGTATTAGCCCATCCCGATTTTCACAAAACTTTTACCCTCACTTGTGACGCGTCCAATTTCGCAATCGGAAGTATTCTAAGCCAGGACGGTCATCCAATCTCATATTACTCTAGAACTCTCAATCCCGCCGAATGTAATTATTCGACGATCGAAAAAGAACTTTTATCGATTGTCAACTCCGTAAAATATTTTAGACCATATCTCTTCGGTACAAAATTCATAATTGAAACAGATCACCAACCCCTACAGTGGTTATTTAATTTAAAAGACCCTAACTCCAGACTTGTCCGTTGGAGACTCAAATTAGAAGAGTATGACTATGTCATTAAATATAAAAGGGAAAATCAACCAAGCCGATCCTCTTTCTCGTATAAAATTAATCCTATTGAAACAAGTTCAATACAAAATGATACAAGTTCGATGATAGCTCAAGTAGACGAATCAGACTTGGACTTAGACAAACTTTTCGAAATTCCTCTTGAAGATATTCTTAATGACTGTAATCGTGAAACATATGAATCCTTGTTAAAAGATTTTGAACAATTGCCTGAAAGCCATCCTGAAAGTGATGCACAAACTATCCATACGTCTCGTTCTAATCCTATCCTAGAAATCAAATATACAGATAATGTTTTAAACCTCTTCAATCATCAATTTATAATTTCAGAAAATGAATCAAACAAATTAAATACTCATTATTCCGAAAAAACTTTTCCCGGTAAAACAAAACATGTTATAAAATTAGTTAATAGACAATCAGACGATGACATTTTTAAATTCCTCAGAACATTCATAAAAGCTAACTCCACTAAGCACGCCCTTTTCTTTGACTCTATTGAACTCGAACAAAAAATTATTAGAACACTACAAAATAATCTCCTTCTGGATATAAATTTGTTATCTGTAAAAACAAGTTGAAGATGTCCTTACGGAACAAGAGCAACAACAAAAAATTAAATATAACCATGAGGCAAAAACATACCATCGTGGAGTAACGGCAACTCATCAAGCTCTTTTACGAAAATATTACTGGCCTCATATGTTTGAGCATATCCGAGAATATATTTCTAAATGTCAAACATGTATTACCATGAAAACCGATCGTCATCCACCAAACCCGAAATTTCAACATACATACACTCCTTCTTCTCCGTTTGAACTCCTAAATATAGATACACTTTCGATTAATAATCAGAAAATTATTACTATCATTGATGTTTTTCTAAATATGCACATGCTTATCCTGTTGACGCAATAACTGGAGTTAACGTTCAACGTAGTCTTTAAAGTTTATCGAAAGTCATGGTTACCCGTATAAAATCTTGGTAGATTCTGGCGTAGAGTTTAATAACATTATGATTAAAGATTTTTGTAACCTACACAAAATATCTCTCCAATTCACTTCCATACAGGGACATACTACAAACGGAAATATTGAAAGGTTTCATTCCACCTTGCTTGACTTAGTAAGATGCATAAAAACTGAGCAACCAAATGCACCAATTGATTACCTAATATCTTTGGCAGTAATTTCTTATAACCATACGATACATACGACAACCAAGGAGTCCCCTATAAATATTACTCGCGGCGACAGTAGGCCCGACGCTTTTGATATAAATGAACAGATTATTACATCTGACTATATTGAAAAACATAGAAACATCATGAAAACCATGTATAACCAAATTAAACAAAATATCGAAACAAAAAAAGACAAAACTATAACTAAATTAAATGAATCTCGTAGAGAACCCGATACTTTTGAAGCTGACGAAAATGTCTATATTAAAAATTCAAATCGAAATCAATTGGTTCCCCGATATACAAAAGAATTAACATCTAAAGATTTAGGACCCACTGTAGAGATATTCAAACGATCCGGACATCAAGGTGACAAATATCACAAAGCTTTTATAAAACGCAAACCTAAACCAAGAAAACGGAAAATTGATAATCCTCTTTCCGTTTCAGGACATGGCCTCCCAACTGACGATCCTGATTCTCCTGACGATAACATTCCCCTTAGCCAACTTTTTAAAAATCGAAACTATCAAAAACCCCTTCTAATGAGTCAATTAAGTAAGGAAACTCGTGTTTTCTCCCATTGCCACGACTTCATCCAGGTCATTGACTTAACTAAAATCAAAACCAAACTACCCAACTATTATCTGAATTGGGTGCTTCTCATTGCAATTTATCAAAAATTAAACAATCTTTATTTTATATACAAACTAAACTTGAAAATTTTGAAAACCCAAAGACCAGACAGAAACGAGGACTAATTAACATCGTTGGTTCATTACATAAGTATTTATTTGGAACATTAGATAACGACGATTTAGAAATTATTAATTCAAAATTTAACACCCTTCTACAAAATGAACACGAAATAAAAACACAGTTAGACCTACAAAGTTCTATATTGATTAATTTAAATAAAAAAACTTAATGATTCATTTCTTAGAATTGATAAGAATTTCAACATCCTTTCACGTGTAATCGATAAACTAAAAACGATGTTGAGTGTGTCAAAATTCAATTAAATTTACAAGAGATCTTCACAGAAGTGGAAGACTTACTTTCAAATTTGGAAACGGCGACAAATCTCGCTCAACATAACATTATACACAATTTCTTTTACCATTAAAAAATATTAAACCTATACTAAATCAGTTATATGCCATTTATGATCGCAAGGAAATAATCGAATTAGCTAACCTACACTCTTACTATAATCTATTTTTAATCTCAGTAACTATTCTTGAATATAAAATTATAGTGAAATTGTCAGTACCACTTTTCTTTCCCGAGCATTATAACACTTACCATCTGTTATCTATCCCTATTAATGACCAAACTATTATTCCTTTCCAACCTTACCTACATGCAAATCTGGATACTCAACAGCACCTATGGACAACTCAACCATGTCCATATATCGAAGAATACAATCTATGTAAAGGAACTTTTGAACTTCAACATGATCAATGTTTCCTTTCTTTAATTCAAAACAAACCACATCAATGCCTTTCGACAAACGTTAAGCTACAAACTACACTATTAGAACAACTTAAGGACAATCAGATACTGATTATCCCATATCATGAAGAACTAGTTCACGAACAATGTCGTGTAAAACAAACCTACTCTGTAAATCAACCATCTCTAGTGACCATAGACTCATGTGATGTAATTATCAGAGACATTCGTTTCTCTCAAAGCGACTATGTCCAACAAACCCAAGTCCATTTACCAACGATTAATTTGGAACCCTCCAGTGGCCCCACCATTCATCTTCATGAAATGGACCTTCAAGACTTTCAGCAGCTACAACGTCTAACGAAGAGTTTAAAACCTGTGCATCTTAGTGAATTTGAAAATATGAAATCAAGAAATGTTATCCTGTATATTTTTCTATTTGTTATAACTGTATTTTGCACCTTATTATTATACTACAGATGCCTTCATAAGAAAATACATATCACAGAAAGAATCCCTCAGCTCCTTCTGCAGCTGCAGGAATTCCACTTAGGGAGGGAATTGTAGTATAAACCTCTTTTTTGATCATTTATTTTATTTTTCCACCTTGTATGGATTATTAATATAACATATAATGTAATATCAGCATTCCTGTAATATCATCTTTTTTTTATATCACAGTAATGCGCTGACTGTGAATATTAATACTATTTAAACTAAGGACGTTTCACTTACAGGGCAGTGTAGTATTTGCTCGCAATCTGTAACTTGATAAATTGTCACCGAATTATCCATCTTATTGTTTTACTGATATACTTACAACTTTACTAATTACTATATTATTGTAAATACCTAGGCGGGCTAACTTTCTATAAGACAATTTTAAACTTATAGCTAAACATTTGCAAGAAAATTCACACAAGTATCTGTCCAAATTAATATTGTTTTCTTTCTTATTTATGCTATAGATAGCACCACCGTGGATATGAGTAGTCCTACAGTAAAATGCAATAAAGTGATATCCTGGAATCAATAAACATTCCACTTGTCCCTGACTCATCCAGTGTTCAGTCACTACTAAGAGTTGAGGCTTTAAATCTTGCAGTATAACTTCGAGACTTTGGATTTTATCTGATAGACTCTGAACATTGACGTGCAAAATTCTCCCAAGAATGTAGGAACAATTTAGTCCAGAGACGTCGAGATTATTTATCTTAGTTGAAGCGTTTTGGGGTGTGATAAAAAAAGTTGGTTCAGTGAAATCTGAATTTATTTGCAAAGATTCCAGCCGGCCAGTTACTAGGATTTAGAACAGCTTCCAAAAGTTCAGGTTTCACATCTATTCTGTAGCTCTTGTACTCACCTGATTTGACAAGGAGATTTTCGATTTTAAGACCCTAAAAATTACCAAAGGTTTTCTGCATGTAGATCTTTAAGTCTTCATCAGTGACAGAGTTTGATACCTTGCTTACAAAAATAGATTTTTTGGGGGAATATTTGCTGCACTTATTCTTGGGTTAGTTGAACTTTGTGTACCTCTAAGCGGTTCTGTTTGTTGTTGAAGGAAAGTTGTGCTTGAGTTAAGTAGCCTAGGAACCTGTATTGGTTTCTCTCTGCTGGCAGTAATGGTGGCAAAAATCAAACAAACGGAGGATAAGCTGCTATTGGAAAATTTAATGCTGAAGCATTCAAAGCAAAGCAAATATTAGAAGTTCAGGAAAAGAATAAATTATTACATGACAATAATATATTCTTAAAAGAAAATAAGGTACTTATTGAAGAAAAAGTGGAGAATTTACAACAACTATTAGAACTGAACAAAAAAATAGCAACAAAAAATGTAAATATAAATATCTCTGCAGGTGATGATTAAGGCAGACATTTTTAGTACGTTTCCACTAACGTAAGGTGGGGTGGAACAGGCAGCACCACGTCGTCGCGCGGCTAGGAATAACAAAACCGGAATCAGCATTCTAGCGACAGCAGTACGTAGGTAGCCTATAGGTGCTGCATATCCGGCCATATAACAGCGTATCAGATATATGTTTTACGTTCTTTCTTTAATGAGATATTTGTCTGTGTTTTAAGAGAATAAATACATAAGTATGTCGAAATTAAGTGCTAACAAACAACTGTTTGTTCACCATATTAGGAGGTTCGGAAGTCACATAAAATTCCAAGATAGTCGAGTTGAAGCACAGTTGGAAAATATTCACAATAATTACATTCCAATTGCGGATGCTATAAAAAACTTACAAAAAAGTGCATTGTTGTTAGATAAATCACTGCAAATAGTAGATGACATACAAACAGTAGCATATGCCTTAGGTGACAAGGAAAGTGTTTGCGTCAGAGACAAATTTGACAATGTGTTAAGAAAAAATCGAGGTTAAGACACTTCCATTGGAATAACCCACCCAAGGATTCATTAGCTGCCTTTAGAGATTACTTCAAATATGCACCTATAACATCATTAGATGTTGAACAATCATTTTCGTTATATATCAAAATATATTTTCTCCGTTGCGGACATTGCTTAAGAATCTGCTGTGGAGACAGATGTAATGTTCCAGATATTTGTCAGAGCTCATGCAGATTTTTAATACGGAAGCATTCCACAATATTATTATTTATTATAAATGCACTAGGTAATCCATGAGCGGGCATCCCTGCTTTCTGAAATGTTGTGCCTTAGTGATGATAAACCAAAAAAACTATAACTCTTATCAACAAAGAAAATAAAAAACTTAATGAAACTTTACATCAACATCAAATTATGACACCAGCAATAGAAAAGCAGCCCTATGAGGCACCAGATCAAAGCCAGCCTTGACTATATCAAATGATAGATCACAAACTAAATGGTGATATTATATCGGTGACTGAAAATCAGAATAAAATTTATTAAGAAGTAATAACAAGGCGAAAACGGTCCTGATAAAGTGTCAGACGCACGTGTGATTGGAGTTCTGTAATTAAACTCAAATATTTGGGAGATTACGAACTTGTTTCGAAAAGTGAGTGAAATATGCAAGAATAGAGGGCAGTAAACATTTGGGATTGAATAATTAAGGTAGGAATAATACGTATAAACAAAGTAACCGTCAATAGTAAGACATCGATAAGAGTCAGATATCCGACGGGTTGACCGGGATTTGGCTTTTTGCGCGGTGTCTAGCGTTACCGGGCCGCTTATAAAAATATCACACGAAAAATGGAAACTAGTAAAACTGATAGTGATGATTATTCTACGGATGAACAATTAAAAAAGAGAAGACTGGACAATACGGATGAAACAGAAGTGTTTGGAAAAAGTAGGAGAGTACAAAGAACGCCTACAAAAAAATGAGAAGAGGACAAACTAGATAGAATATTAAACATCATTCAGGATATGAAGCAGAATTTAAAGGCTAATATACAACAAATTAAGGCGGAAAGAAGAAAGAAGATATGAAAAAACTAAAAATGGAAAATGAAGAGCTGAAGAAGGAAAATGAGGAAATTCGGGAGGAATTGGCAGAAATTAAATACAAATGGGAGAGAATAGAAAGAGAGAAAAGAAAAAATAATATCGTATTGACAGGGAAAGATATAAATACGACTCAGCCAGAAATACTAAAAGATGAAATGGGAGAATTCATAGACAGGAATTTAAATTTAAAAGTCCATATAAAAACAGCTTATAAAATAGGAAAAAAGAACTGTTTGATAGAACTTACGAATGAGGAGGATAAAAATAAAATAATGCAGAATAAATATAAGCTAAAGGAAATCAGGGATACTAGGATTTATATAAATAATGATCTTACTCTGGAGGAGAGAGAAATGCAAAAGCAAATAAGATTAAGAGCAAAGGAAGAAAAGACGAAAGGTAATCAAGTTAATGTAGGTTTCAGTAAAATGTGGTTAAATGATGTAGAATGGAAATGGAATAAAACTAAGAAAAAATTGGAGATGGCACAGTCAAAAAATTAAATGAAGAAGGCTTTGAGGCGGACTTGGCAAGGAAAAAGGTTATGAGTGGGAAAAGAGATGATAAAAAAATAGAAATAACAAATAATGAAATAAGGAAACAAAAACTAGTTAAAAATATTAGTAAAACTGAACAAAGTGATATAAATAATAGAAACAAGAAAAGGGAGATAGAGAAAGACAGGAAGCAAAAAAATAAGAAAACTAGAGACTGGAAAGTAGAAATAAATCTAAAAGTAGGGACATGGAATGTCAGGGGGACCTATGAAGAGGGAGCATTAAAGCATTTGATTCGTGAAATAGTGAAAATTGGAGTCGATTTGGTGGCACTGCAAGAAACAAAACAGAAAGAAAATGAAATTGTGGAAATTGGAAACTATATTCTATTTAATAGCGGCGGGAAAAACAGAATGCTGGGGACAGGTTTTATGATACATCAGAAATTAAATGCAGCAGTTATTCAGTTCAAACCAGTATCGGAAAGAATGTGTATCTTAAGGGTGAGAGGAAAATACCAGAAAATTACTTTCATAAACATACATGCACCAACGGAGGAATCTCACTTAGAAGAAAAGGAAGAGTTCTATAATAAACTCGATAGAGAATATGATAAATTGCCAAAATATGACCTAAAAATAATTTTGGGGGATGCTAATGCTAAAATTGGACAAGAAGACATTTTTAGGCCCACAATTGGAAAGTATAGTAAGCATAAGGAAAGTAATGTGAATGGACAATTGCTAATTGATTTTGCGAAAGAGAAAGGGTTGATAGTAAAGAGTACATATTTTGAAAAGAAGGATATAGATAAAGGAACGTGGAGATCACCAAATGGGTCTTACATAAACCAGATTGATCATGTACTTGTACAGAAGGAAGAGGAAAAGTGTATAAAGGATATGAGAAGTTATAGGGGACCAGACGCTGATTCGGATCACTTTTTGGTGGGAATTAAAATGAGGCAAGAAATTCCGGTGGCGAAAAATAAGAACAAAGACAGATTAAATCGAAATGTATGCAGATTGGAATCGGTAAGGGAAAGAGAGGCATATAGAAGAGAATTGCAGAATAACTTAAATACAATCCCAGACTGTAATGATATAGATACACTTTGGCAAAATTTAAGGAAAGAAATTAATGAAGCTGTGAAGGAAAATACCGGTAGGAGGAACAAAAGAAACGAAAAATGGTTTAATAGAGAATGTGAGGAAGAATTGGAAAAAAGAAGGGAACTAAGGTTAGTGATGTTAAGAAATGGAACGGAGGAGTCAAAAGCAGCATATAGAAAGCAAAGAATTAAGTGTAAAAAACTACTACGGGGGAGAAAAAGAGCATATACAGCGGGACTATTAGAGGAAATCCAAGAAAATTACAAAAATAGGGAAATAAGAAGCCTATATCACGGAATCAAGCGCGAAAGAGAAGGATACAAACCCAAACCAGAATATTTGAAAGACAGTAAAGGGGAGTTAATAGGGGACGAAGATACCATTTTGGAACACTGGAAAGAATATTTTAAAAAATTGTTGAATGGAGACGAAAATGACAGCGAAGAATCAGAAGTAAATTGGGAAGTTCAGACAAGCAATATATAGAGACAAACAGAAGGTATGCCAAGATTGACTGAAATAAAAGATATTATACATAAACTGAAAAACAACAATAGTACTGGAGAGGATAAAATAGCAGCTGAATGGATCAAATATGGTGGAGAAGATTTATCTAAATGGATTCATAAATTAGTGCAACAAATTTGGATACAGGAAAAAATGCCAAAGAACTGGAATGAAGCCATACTTGTGCCACTGTTCAAGAAAGGTGATAAAATGCAATGTTCTAGTTACCGTGGAATAGCCTTGCTGAATGTTACTTATAAAATTTTGTCTTCACATATAAAGAATAAATTAACAGATGTAGTGGAAAAATAAATAGGAGAGTATCAGTGCGGGTTTAGAAAAAGAAGATCAGTGGTCCATCAAATTTTTACACTTAGGGAAATACAAGCAGAGAGTTATGAACATAAAAAAGAGACACACATAGCATTTATAGATTTCAAGCAGGCTTACGATCAAATAAAGAAAAAACAACTGTATACAGCACTGAAAGATTTGGGAGTGAATGACAAACTTATTAAAATGATTCAACTAACACTGAAGGAGACCAATAACAGAGTAAGATATAAAGATAAAGTAAGTGACGTTTTTAAAGTAAAGGAAGGACTAAGGCAAGGAGATCCCCTATCAACAACATTATTTAGCTGTGTGTTAGAACACGTAATGAGAAAAGCAAATTTAAATAGAGCTAGTTTAGTATATCACAAGCGGCACCAGTGTTTAGCTTTTGCAGATGATGTGGCAATACTCACTAGAAGTAAGAAGGAGTTACAAGAATGCATTTTAAAATTAGAAGAACAAGCACTAAAAATGGGTTTACAGATAAATGAAAATAAAACCAAATATATGAAATGGACGGATGAAGAGTATAATCAACGGGGAAAGCTAAGCATAACAAACAAGAACGGTAAAACATATGTATTTCAGAAGGTCGAGTATTTCACATACTTAGGAGTGCAATTCAGTAGAAAACCTGATATAAGGAGGGAAATTCAACAAAGAATTATGGCTGGGAATAGGTGTTTACATGCTCTGAACAGATTTATAAAAAATGCAAGTGTATCAAAAGGACTCAAAGTAAAAGTATATAAAACAATCATTAGGCCAATAGCAACATTTGCTAGTGAAGTATGGACCCTTGGAACAGCCGAGCAAACAATGTTGAGAGTGTGGGAAAGAAAAATACTTAGAAAAATATATGGTGGCAAACAGGTACATGGAATTTGGGAGAGAAGTAATAAAGAGTTGATGGAGCTATTTAAAGAACCCGATATTATAGGAGTGGTGAAATGTCAAAGGTTAAGATGGCTGAGACAAGTTACCAGAATGCATGAAAACAGAATACCGAAAAAGATACTAGAATCTAACATAGGAGGGAGGAAGAGACGTGGAAGACCTAAAGCGAGATGGAAGATTGAAGTTATGAAGGATATACAAGAATGTAACATCACCAATTGGAAAGAAAGAGTTTGTGAGCTAATTTATATATATAATAACAAGGAGAAAACTGATGACTAGGGCTAATAGGGAAAATGTAGGAAATGCAATAATCCTGGACAAAAATGAAGAAAATGCATTTGTAGGAGTTAATAGGAAATTATGGTTTTATGTTGATAGAAGAAAGAAATATATATATATATATATACACAGGGTGTCCGGAAAAAACGTGTACAACGGAAGACCACAGACTCCTGGGTTCAAAATAAGACGATTTAGCCCAATTTACTTATTTCCAAAATTGCTTTGTTTCGCCGCTAGGGAGCGCCAAAGTTCGCGAGAAATTTTTGTTTATTTCGAATATCTCGAAAACGACTTGATCGATGTGAACCATTTTTGGGCTACGCAGTTATTAGTCTAACCGACACTTTTTGACATTATTTAAAATCTTTTGCAGTCATTAGAAATATAAGAAAAATCATGTATCATGCAAATATAAACACATATTTTTAATCCCCTGTATAATCATTTTCATTTTTTTTCTATTAGTAGTTGACTTTATTTAGAAACTTTTTTTATACTTTCAGAATTTTGAATAGATGAGTAGTTTAGGCAGAAAAAATATTTTTCGTATGTCAACAATATCAGCATTCGTTCTGCAACAAATAACGAAAATTCCAAAACTTATTTATATTTTATTTAATAAATACGAGATAATAAGATTAATACAGCAAATAAAAAAAGTTATGATCTCTTTACAATAAATGCTCAGTGACCCGTTTTCTCGTACGCAATAAGTAATCCGTTTTACGGTTTTACGAAGTTGTAGTGCTCTCCATGATTACTGGATTACCTCGTAAAAGGTTAAATGCGTCTTGGATGCGCCTAAAAAATTATTATTAACTGCGTAGGCATATACTTTACAAAAAATAATCGCAAGGAGGTAAGTCTGGTGCTCGAGGTGGTGATTTTATAGGAGCATCGTTTTCTCTTCTAATCCGCCTGTTAGGATACAGATTATGTAAATACTGACTAACGGGTATTGCAAAATGGGGTGCACCATCGTGCATAAACCACATGTTACGACGAAGTAGTAACGATAAATCGTCCAATAAATTAGGTAATACTTGCTGTAAAAAATTTAAATAGTTGACCCCATTTAATCGATGTGGAAACACAACCGGGCCAATAATAAAGTTGTCTATAATTCCACGTCCACTCTGAATTCATATTGAAAATGTCTTATTTCAGTACAGTGTGGTTTTCACCAGTATAAACGTGTTTGTTATGGTTATTAATAATTCCTGACCTAGCAAAATATGCTTCATCTGTAACTTTTAAAATGTTTTGAAGAAATTGATATCATGGGTTCTTTATTCTTGTATAAAATTACAAAATGCTAAACGTTTTTCAGGGTTCATGAACCGGTCATGAACCGATTGAATGTGGTATGGATGTAGTAACTGCTCCTTCAAAACATCATGAACTATAGTTTTTGGTATCCCTATTTCTTGTTCAATGCGTCTTGCACTAATTTTTGGGTGCTCATCTATCTTATCTAGGATTTGTTCCTCCACCTTTATAGTTTTCGTGGTACGTTGACGCCCTTGAACCGTATTCATTTGGTGTAAAGAACCAAATTCGCGAAGTCGCCTTTCGATGTTGGCAAAAGTTTGATGATTTGACACTCGTCGATGAGGGAATCTGTCCATGTAGACCCTAACACTTTTGCGGCCGTTATCTTGACAAACTCCATAAACCAAAACCATATCTACTTGTTCGGAATATGTATACGTATCCATGATGAAATATTGAAAAATGAGGAACATAAACAACCACAACAATAACAACAACAAATAAAGTAAGATCTAAAGTAACTAAGTAATTGAGCAAAAATAATAAATCGAGAGACTAACTTCAGTAGCTGATTAGATTTGACATACAACTGATACTTAAAATATCAGAGCCTACTTCTGGTACTTCGTTATTTGTTGCAGAACGGATGCTGATATTGTTGACATACGAAAAATATTTTTTCTGCCTAAACTACTCATCTGTTCAAAATTCTGAAAGTGTAAAAAAAGTTTCTAAATAAAGTCAACTACTAATAGAAAAAACTGAGAGTAATTGTACAGGGGGTTAAAAAAATATGTGCTTATATTTGCATGATACATGATTTTTCTTATATTTCTAATAACTGCAAAAGATTTTAAATAATGACAAAAAGTGTCGGTTAGACTTATAAATGCGTAGCCAAAAAATGGTTAACATCGATCAAGTCGTTTTCGAGATATTCGGAATAAACAAAAAATTTTCGCGGGCTTTGGCGCTCCCTAGCGGCGAAACGAAGCAATTTTGGAAATAGGTAAATTGGGCTAAATCGGTTTATTTTGAACCCAGGAGTCTGTGGTCTTCCGTTGTACACGTCTTTTCCGGACACCCTGTATATATATATATATATATATATATATATATATATGTTAGTTCGTAGGCTTCCGCGGGTGTTATATGTGGTTGTAAAATTTCTCCGGGTTCCTTTCCGCGATGAATCTGCATGGTCCTCAAAAGAACCATTTGTTTGACAACGTTTCGGTAAAATCTCACTTACCATCTTCAGGTCTTCTTACTTCTGCTTCGCGTTACTACGTTCGGCTTACTGGAAGATGTTTGTCCACTTGGTGAGTTATATACTGTGCTTCCGTTCCGGTGTGTGGTTTTCTTCGCATGGCTGCGCGTCACGGGTCTTGCGTTTAACGGTGCTGTGGGTTCTTGTGTTCTGCTTGGCCTACTCTCAGCGTTGCGTATCACTGGTTTATTGATCTTCTTGGTTTTCAGGACAGGTTTCCAAGCTGTTGGTAATCTTTGGGTATCGTCACGTGTATTAAGATTTTGAGGATGTTTTTCAATTTATATGTCTTCTCTAATTATTCTTTTCCCTTATGCTCCATTTTTGCTAGTACCCTAGTATTTTCGAAATCAATCTGGTGGCCAGTGTTTTTTACATGTTAAGCTAATGACGAAGGTTTTTCATTTTTCTGGACAGCATTCCGATGTTCTTCTTTCCGGGTTTGAATTCTTCTGTTAGTTTGTCCAATGTACGTCTTCTCACAATCTCCGCAAGGAACTTCATATACCCCTTGGTCTTCTAGAGGAATGTTTGTTTTGGCTGATGGTAGCATATTGCCAATCTTCCTGTCCGTGTTGAAGATGGTTTCTATTTTATATTTCTTTAAAACCCTGCTTATTTTGTCGGTAGTTCCCTTGACATATGGCAGGAGAGCTTTGGCTATTGGTTTATCTTCTTCCTTCTGTTCTTTGTTTCGCCTAGGTCTTAAAGCCCTCTTGATGTTGTTATCACAGAAACCATTTTGCTGTAAGGCGAATTTAACGTTTTTAATTTCCTCTTCTTTGTGGTCGTCGTCAGAGAGTCGTTCTGACCTTGTCATTAGTGTTTTTATCACTGATTGTAGCTGCGATGGGTGGTGATGAGATTCTGCATGTAGATATCTGTTCGTGTGTGTTGGTTTCCGATATACCGTATAGCCTAGACCTCCATCTTGTTTTTTCTTTATACACACATCGAGGAAAGGTAGCTGTTGGTCCTTTTCCAGTTCCATGGTGAACTTGATTTTTGGATGTCTGTTGTTCAGATGAATTAAGAATTCCTGTAATTTCTCCTCGCCATGTGTCCATATGACAAAGGTGTCATCGACATATCTCAGCCACATAGATGGTTTATATTCTGCTGCTTCTATTGCTTGTTCTTCTAATTCCTCCATGAATAGGTTGGCTATTACTGGTGACCAGTACAGGCGATCCCATGGGTGCTCCTTCTATTTGCCTATACTTTTGGTTTTTGTAGACAAAGTAAGTGTTCTTTAGGCAATGTTTCGTCAATTCCATTAGATCCTCTCTTACATGGTATTTCCTCTGGATCATGTCGAGTGCTTGTTCCACTGGAATGTTTGTAAATAAGGACACTACATCAAAACTTACTAGCAGATGTTCTGGATCCACTTTTACGTTTCTAATACGCTCGATGAAGTGGCTCGCGTTCTTGACGTAAGATTTCGCTTCTTCGGCATATGGTTGTAACTGTTTAGCCAGGAATCTTGCTAGATGTTGTAATGGAGATCCAATGGAACTCACGATGGGTCTCAAAGGCACTCCTTCTTTGTGGATTTTAGGTAATCCATAGAGTTTTGGGCACCTCGATGATTTCTCTCTTGGGATAAGTTGCAGTTGTTGTTCTTGTCTGATGTTCGACGCTTTAATTTTAGCTTTTGTGGTCTTCTCAAGGTATGTAGTAGGGTCTGTGGAGATAGGTTCGTATGCTGGGTCGGTAAGTAGAGCCATGATCTTCGTGTCGTATTCTTGAGTGTCCATTATGACGGTTGCATTTCCTTTATCAGCTGGAAGGATAAGTATCTCGGTGTTCTTTTGGAGATTACGTAGGGCTTGAGTTTCTTCTCTTGTAAGATTCTTTTTTGGCGGTTTAGCTCTTCTAAGGATTTGGGACACATCCTGTCGGATAGTTTCTGCGATGTTGGTGTCCATATTCTCAATAGACGCCTCCACTCCGCATATGATGTTTTCCACTGGAATCTGTGTTGGTGTTACAGCATAGTTAAAACCTTTTGACAGCACGCTTTTTGAGGCTTCGTCAAGGACCAATTTGGAGATATTGTAGACAATTTTATCCGTGTTTAATCCTGGCATGGTTTTCTTTTTAGGGAGTTGTTCTTGTTGTAGTTTTTCAAATTTCTTCTTCTGTTTGTTTCTCGTTAGTTCCGCATCGGTTTCTGCTCTAAATTCAGCGATATTGTCTAACATGGTCCATAATGTTGGGTGGAGAGTATTGTTTAGCATCAAATGGATATCGTAAAGGTCCATGTTAACTTGATTTAGTTCCCTTCTCGTATCGTGGATGGCTTCTCTGAGCAAAGCTAGGCTTGCTCTTCTTAGGATATTGTTCGTCTGGTTGTTCTTCTTATGAAAATTTAACCTCATGCAGTTTGGTATGATGTTTTCGTCTCGGCAGCGTTCCAGGAATGTAAGATTGCACAGTAGTTTGTTTCTCTTTGATCGTAGCTTTTCAAACTTCTTCGATTTGGGTACAATATCCTCCCCGTAGAGGTTTATTATGTTAGTTCGTAGGCTTCCGCGGGTGTTATGTGGTTGTAAAATTTCTCCGGGTTCCTTTCCGCGATGAATCTGCATGGTCCTCAAAAGAACCATTTGTTTGACAACGTTTCGGTAAAATCTCACTTACCATCTTCAGGTCTTCTTACTTCTGCTTCGCGTTACTACGTTCGGCTTACTGGAAGATGTTTGTCCACTTGGTGAGTTATATACTGTGCTTCCGTTCCGGTGTGTGGTTTTCTTCGCATGGCTGCGCGTCACGGGTCTTGCGTTTAACGGTGCTGTGGGTTCTTGTGTTCTGCTTGGCCTACTCTCAGCGTTGCGTATCACTGGTTTATTGATCTTCTTGGTTTTCAGGACAGGTTTCCAAGCTGTTGGTAATCTTTGGGTATCGTCACGTGTATTAAGATTTTGAGGATGTTTTTCAATTTCAATGGCTTCTCTAATTATTCTTTTTCCCTTATGCTCCATTCTTGCTAGTACCTTGGTATTATCGAAATCAATCTGGTGGCCGGTTTCTTTTACATGTTGAGCTAATGACGAAGTTTTTTCATTTTTCTGGACAGCATTCCGATGTTCTTCTTTCCGGGTTTGAATTCTTCTGTTAGTTTGTCCAATGTACGTCTTCTCACAATCTCCGCAACTTACTTTGTCTACAAAAACCAAAAGTATAGGCAAATAGAAGGAGCACCCATGGGATCGCCTGTACTGGTCACCAGTAATAGCCAACCTATTCATGGAGGAATTAGAAGAACAAGCAATAGAAGCAGCAGAATATAAACCATCTATGTGGCTGAGATATGTCGATGACACCTTTGTCATATGGACACATGGCGAGGAGAAATTACAGGAATTCTTAATTCATCTGAACAACAGACATCCAAAAATCAAGTTCACCATGGAACTGGAAAAGGACCAACAGCTACCTTTCCTCGATGTGTGTATAAAGAAAAAACAAGATGGAGGTCTAGGCTATACGGTATATCGGAAACCAACACACACGAACAGATATCTACATGCAGAATCTCATCACCACCCATCGCAGCTACAATCAGTGATAAAAACACTAATGACAAGGTCAGAACGACTCTCTGACGACGACCACAAAGAAGAGGAAATTAAAAACGTTAAATTCGCCTTACAGCAAAATGGTTTCTGTGATAACAACATCAAGAGGGCTTTAAGACCTAGGCGAAACAAAGAACAGAAGGAAGAAGATAAACCAATAGCCAAAGCTCTCCTGCCATATGTCAAGGGAACTACCGACAAAATAAGCAGGGTCTTAAAGAAATATAAAATAGAAACCATCTTCAACACGGACAGGAAGATTGGCAATATGCTACCATCAGCCAAAACAAACATTCCTCTAGAAGACCAAGGGGTATATGAAGTTCCTTGCGGAGATTGTGAGAAGACGTACATTGGACAAACTAACAGAAGAATTCAAACCCGGAAAGAAGAACATCGGAATGCTGTCCAGAAAAATGAAAAAACTTCGTCATTAGCTCAACATGTAAAAGAAACCGGCCACCAGATTGATTTCGATAATACCAAGGTACTAGCAAGAATGGAGCATAAGGGAAAAAGAATAATAATTAGAGAAGCCATTGAAATTGAAAAACATCCTCAAAATCTTAATACACGTGACGATACCCAAAGATTACCAACAGCTTGGAAACCTGTCCTGAAAACAGAAGATCAATAAACCAGTGATACGCAACGCTGAGAGTAGGCCAAGCAGAACACAAGAACCCACAGCACCGTTAAACGCAAGACCCGTGACGCGCAGCCATGCGAAGAAAACCACACACCGGAACGGAAGCACAGTATATAACTCACCAAGTGGACAAACATCTTCCAGTAAGCCGAACGTAGTAACGCGAAGCAGAAGTAAGAAGACCTGAAGATGGTAAGTGAGATTTTACCGAAACGTTGTCAAACAAATGGTTCTTTTGAGGACCATGCAGATTCATCGCGGAAAGGAACCCGGAGAAATTTTACAACTATATATATATATATATATATATATATATATATATAGAGAGAGAGAGTTATTACGCCGCTAATACAGACCACTTTTGATATATGCCGCATACGTTATCAGACCAAAACTGACGTTACTAGACCAAGCAAGTGGTCTGGTAACGTTAAACCATACATTAATGTTCACAGTGGTGGTGGGACACCACACAGAAAATTTGGGGGTGGCGTAAAAAGTCGGTCGAATTGGTATTTTTATATAGATTTAGTTCAGGCGTTCAATGGCTAGGTAGCGCTCATGCGGCATCACATTTATACAGTTCATGTAGTGATACGAAATCAACTCTGTCAGACCAGAGATTTGGCAACCGCGCTGAATGTGAGTTTGGAATTGTAAATAAATATTTGATACTAGAAAGGTGGCAAGTCGACTTTTCTTCAGGGCATGACCACCGATGCGTAGTGCCTTTTATTTAATTGCCATTACTGCGCGCGGCTCTACGCCTGTGAATAATAAAATGTAAACGTGACTTTGGCTGAACTCTCTATTGTGAGGAAGGTCCGGCGTTTTATAATTTTTAGTGGTTGGCATATTTTGGTAATTTTTAGTGTTTTCTCGAGTTTGGTTAATTTGCAGTGATAATATAAAAAAGTCTCCTAACTTAATTTCAAGAGTATTCTACAAGAAAAAAATTTTCAAAATGTTACACAAAACTAAATGAGTAATTTTTTTGTATTTGATTATAGTTATTATTCAGTTGTAATCAGCATAATTTCAATTAAAAGGTAATACGTATCTACATAGTGGTTTATTTTT
Source organism: Monochamus saltuarius (assembly GCA_025584915.1). Taxonomy (NCBI): domain Eukaryota; kingdom Metazoa; phylum Arthropoda; class Insecta; order Coleoptera; family Cerambycidae; genus Monochamus; species Monochamus saltuarius. The sequence goes on from CM046727.1 coordinate 31,939,895, forward strand.
TTATTAGTGACTAAATTGATTAACTTAACCCTTTATTTTTAATTATTCATTATTTCTTAAACATTTCTGTTTAATAATTTGGGTAGAATAAAAAACGACAAATACAAATTTTAATTTATTAATATAATAAAATTACAATAAATTAAAAGTAACTAAGTACTTACATATATTTAATTGATTTTATTTTAAACAGTTGATCTGTAATTTCTTTTACACAGCACCGTTCAATCTGAGGGATGGTCATGCATGTGCAGTGACATATGCACAGAATAATCAATACAAAAAAAGTACACTCAATATACTTTGTGCTACTAATATATACTTGTTTTAAATGTTAAGGAACAATTTAAAAGTTAATCATCAGTCAAATTTTCAAATTAAAATATCAATTAATTTATTTCAAAATATATTAACGAAAGCAATAAAAAAAAGAATTTAATGACCCCTAACTTCGTGGAGTAAGCTCAAATCATTTTATATTAAAGACCCCTACATTTCTTCTACACATAAAATAAATGCATTAAGTATTTAAGATAAATGTATTCTTCACCGACCTGTACGTAATATCGACCGCCACATATTTTCCCTCTTAAATGCGTTAGTGACCCTCATTTTAATTTTTTTTACTGTTGATTATAAATCATATGAAATTTTCGCCATAATGGAACCGTTGATATATGTAAATATCGATTAATTATCGGCCAGACCGCGGAGTAGATACACGCACTTTTGCAACAAAACTGTTAAATCAAATCATCTTTTGAGTATCTATTATATTTCAGTAAGTTTTTCACCTGTAGTAGTAGCGTAATTCAGACCTTTCGATTGTCGATTTTTTAAATATATTATTGTGTTAAATATGATATTATAATTAGTGAAAAAAGGCGTCGGTCGGTAAAACCTTCATAAAAAAAATTTAGTGTCTTTATCAGTCGGAATTAGGAAACATTTTTTTTTGCTCATAACTGGTAGGTTTATTAAATATTATATGAAAAAAAAAAATTATTTTAAAATAAAGAATATCTGCGGCATAGTATAAGAGGTATCACCGACCACAAAAAATCATTACATGTAGGCAATCTTTTAAATAAATTCCGAAATTGTACTTTTTATGCAGTTATACTGTTGTATTTTTTAGCAAGTGGTTATAGTTTATGTTATTACTAATTATTATGCTTTAACACTGAGTTGATTATACATTATTTTAACAATATTGAATAAATATTGTTCAAATATATATTTTTTTCTGCTTAGATCCTCAAAAATGTATTAAATATATTACGTTTAAATCGGTCTATTAATAGGGTATAAAGAATTTCATTCTTTCTTATTACCGACGACGTACGGCCGGTATTACAGGGTGGCCCAAAGTGAGTGGATGATTAGGTTATTTCAGAAACTACTTAACTCAAATTTTGAAATTTGGCGCACAATTTAGCCTAATGAATATAGGAAACCGAAAAAAAATGTTACTCGACTTTAAAAATCAGTAACAGTCTGAAAAGGGGGTTTAAGTTTTAAGTAATGATTTCAAAATATTTTTTTTACCGTAACTATGCAATTATTTTTTTTTAAATTGCATATTCGTATTATACTTATGTTTCTCTATATTCTCTTAAAATTAATGCCATGATGATTGAATCTCCCTCTATATTTTTTCTGTTGTATGTAGGCATCTAATTTTTGGTATATCATGAGATCTTAAGCTGCTGCATCTTTTGTATTTAATAGACCTTCTAAATTACTACACAACGTTTCAATTTTTCCAGTTCTTAATTAATTTCAATATCTAGGTATCGATCTAGGTGAAAACTTCATTATATTAAATAGAACACTTTGTATTTTTTTTCACATTAGTCAAAATTAAATTTTCTCTCAGATATAGATTTTTCAGGTTTCTAAATTAATTATTTTTTTAAGATTATTGCAACTTTTTTAACGGAATTAACGGCGCCCATGATAATCACAGAAATATGTAATAAATTCCATTGGGAGAACACTCAATTTAAAAATTTCTAATTGAGATGCAAGCAGATATTCCTGTAATTATTTTGATCAGTGTATTTTGGAACTTAAGAAAATTATGTGACACATATTGTAGGTATATTGTTAACAAGAATTTATGAATATAAACTTTGTTTAGTCACTGACTAAAAAATTGAATGGAATCAAGTGATTATCTGTCGTCAAGTTTTGAAAACAAATTATGAGTCACATTATTTTTAAAAATTTCGAAAATATTAAAATCAAAAGTTGTTTGTTTTAATTTTATATTGATTTAAAAAAAAAGAATTTGCAGTGTAATGGAATTTAGACAAAGGCTTGTTTTTCCTAGTTTATAGTCCTACTATCCCAAGCTACAATAGACTATAATATGGTTCCAGTGGAGGGCTAGTTATTATAGCCCATTCATTTGAATCTTTACCTAATCCAGTATCAATTTTTTGTATTTAAAGCACTTTAAAAAATAAAACATTCTTGGCATCATTCAGTATTACTTTACGTGTTTGCTATACAATTTATAATAAATATGAATTCAAAATATTTTTCGACTTTTATAGACTAGACGATTGTACATAAAATAACCAGTATTCCTCTTTTCTAACTACTACCACTGTCAAGGAAAACCATCTGTTTAAGCCATTTAAAGTTTAAATGCCCATTTAGGTAGGTACCTGCCACATTTTCTAAGAATCAGCTCGCAACCCTTGAGATTACTGTAAGCAAATTTTAACCTCTGTCTTTAAAAGATAACAATAAAAACTTGGTTGCATATATTTTTTATTTCAGATTTTAAAATAATTGCAAAAATGTATTGCATCTGTGTGCTCTTGTACATATTTAGAAAAGCACTATTTAGATGCTGAATATAAAGTCAGGTTTGTTTTAAATTACCAAGTTAAAAGAGAATAAGATTTCAGTTGAATAAAAAATATCAAAGTATTTTGGAAAGATATGGAGTAGAGTAATGAAATCTGTTTACAGCTGTTTGTTGTTATATTTTTATTTAAAATATGTTGCACTAGCAATTAGTTTTTTATAAGAACTAATAACAAAATGAAACTTTATTAAGAATAACTTAATAATTAATTCGCCTTATTTCTCGCCGTAAAATGATCAAATTTTTGGAATTTTTCAGAAATATCGAAAAATAAAACAATAATTAGAGCAAAAGTAATACCAAAAATAAAATATTGATATTTCGTTTATTCGCTTTTACTATTTAAATCCTTCTCAAATAATAAAATAACTTTAAAAATGCATTTGCATTGCAAATGCACCACAAAAATCATTACATTTAATCTTTTAAATAAATTCCGAAATTGTACTTTTTATGCAGTTATACTGTTGTATTTTTTAGCAAGTGGTTATAGTTTATGTTATTGTTAATTATTATGCTTTAACACTGAGTTGATTATACATTATTTTAACAATATTGAATAAATATTGTTCAAAAATATTTTTTTTTCTGCTTAGATCCTCAAAAATTCATTAAATATATTACGTTTAAATCGGTCTGTTAATAGGTTATAAAGAATTTAATTCTTTCTTATTACCGACGACGTGAGGCCGGTATTACAGGGTGGCCCAAAGTGAATGGATGATTAGGTTATTTCAGAAACTACTTAACTCAAATTTTGAAATTTGGCGCACAATTTAGTCTAAGGAAGATAGGAAACCGAAAAAAAATGTTACTCGACTTTAAAAGTCAGTAACAGTCTGAAAAGAGGGTTTAAGTTTTAAGTAATGATTTCAAAATATTTTTTTTACCGTAACTATGCAATTATTTTTTTTTAAATTGCATATTCGTATTATACTTATGCTTCTCTATCTTCTCTTAAAATTAATGCCATGATGATTGAATCTCCCTTTATATTTTTTTCTGTTGTATTTAGGCATCTAATTTTTGGTCTATCATGAGATCTTAAGCTGCTGCATCTTTTGTATTTAATAGACCTTCTAAATTACTACACCACGTGTTCAATTTTTCCAGTTACGCTTAATTAATTTCAATATCTATGTCTCGATCTAGGTGAAAACTTCATTATTTCAAATCGAACACTTTGTATTTTTTGCTTCACATTAGTCAAAATTAAATTTTCTCAGATACAGATTTTTCAGGTTTCTAAATTAATTATTTTTAAGATTATTGCAGCTTTTTAACGGAATTATTATTTAACCACTGGGAGAACATTCAATTTGATAGAAAATTGTAAAACTTTGTCTTGAAATTGTATGGATCTTATCAATCACGTATTTTTTGTTTATAATTATCCAGTAAATATTTTACTATAAATAACATTTATTTTTAATTAAGTACTTTTATATTTAGGTCAAATAATTACGAAATATACAGTATAACCAATTTTTATACTGGTGGAAAGTGCAGTCTTTTCTATTGCCTGTGTCGGTTGGTAATAAAATCGAAATCGGTCGGTAATACGGAAAATCGTCAAACATGGTCGGTGAAAAGTATGCAAATACATAATTTTCTTTTTTTAAATTTGGAAATTAATATTTCATTAATTATTATATATCAGGACGTTTTAAAGGGCCTAAACGGTTGTATAAAAAATTGCGAATTAAATTTAACTCTCCAAATACTTATTATTAATATTCCTTGGTAAAATTCTTAGGTGAAAAGGTACAATTACCTTATAAGAAAAATGTAGTTAGACTTTTTAAAATTATTTCGGACACCTTATCATAAATAAACAATGTAAATAAAATAAACAAAAATATTTTTACACTGTTATTTTGGTATCGACTAAATCAAGACATTAATGAAAAACATATTTTTTTTAAATGAAGCAGTATCAGGTTGATTGTAATAAAACTTGTTTCGCAAAGTCAAAGTCCCGACACACCCAACATTCGATTTTATGTTTCTGCTCCAAAAACCTTTCAACGTTAATTTTCAAAATTTCAATGAACACATTTTCAATGAGCATGTTCATTGTGTTCAATTGGGCTAATACGGTTAAACGCCCAGTAGTACTTACAGTGCAACATTACAAAAAGTTGTATCTATTGAAGGGGTATTTATCGTAAAAATATAACACCTGTAAAGTTTCATTAAAGATTTAGACAAATTATTACCGCCGATATAATCACGTATCAAGTGCCCCAAATTTCAAATCATGTTTTGTTGAAAAGATATTACAAAAAGACTTTAACAATTTTGAAAACAAAGCCTTCAAAAGAAAAATATTACATGAATAACCCCCCTATAATTTTCAACGAGTTTTAACATTTTATTTTTATTTTTTTAGTAAACAAGCGTGATTAAACTAATGAAACTAAAATAACTAATTTGGTTGATGTAGTTACAACAGCAAATTATGTTCTTAAAAACTAAAAATAATTATTACCCGTTTCATTATTTTTGGCCAATTGCACTAACAGTCTTGAGTGATTCATTTTGTGCCTGTATAAAATATTTACAACACATAACCTTCCGCTTTCGCCGTTTTTGCGCCAGAAACACTAAACTGCTTAAATAAACCTACTTAAAAGTGGCAACATTGCCTGGTCTGGTAACGTTGATGTACTATGTAAGTTTGTATATCAGATGGTCTGAAAATGGGGTATTCTGTATGTGGTCTCTCAACGTTGACAAAACGTCTTAAAAATTATATTTATTTGAAAAAGTTTCCCCTCCCTTATTGCGCAAGAAGTTAAACTTCAATACATTTTATTTTTGTGGTATATACTCCCCCTTCTATCTTATTTATAGGTGGTCTAAGGTTGTCTGCGCTACGTATGTGGTCTGATAACGTTGGTTGGATACATATATATATATATATATAAATAAATCCAAGGGTAATCACGACCGACTTGTTGAAAACCAAAATATACAAAGTTAATAGGGCTACGGTCAAACCGTAGCCCTATTAACTTTGTATATTTTGGTATATATATATATGTATATACAGGGTGGTCGCGATGTAATGGGCCAAAATTCATGACTAGATTCCTGACGTGAAAATATTGCGATTTAGACAAACTCATCTTAGTCCAAAAGTTTATACTTACAGAGATACAGGGTGTTTAATGCAAAATATTATTTTAGTTTTTTCTTATTTATTTCATAATAAGTGCTCATATCGAGATGAAATTTTGGTGTTAGGGGTTTTCCGAGACGGAGATTGAAATATATCCATGGTTTGCTTGTAGCTCATAGAGAGCGCCACCTGCGCTAGGTCGAATGCGTTGAAAATGACAGAACTTTTTTATCTTTCAAAAATCTAATTCTCAGGTAGCAAATTCTGATTTTACAACTTCTTTTACACAAAAAAGCTATACTTTTTGATAGTCGCTATCTTGCACCGTTCTCAAGATATTTAGCTTTGGTAATTCGAGTGATCAAAATAAGGTACGAATGTCAAAAGAACAAGAGTTTATTTCAAATTATAAATTGTGATGAACAAACGAATATCGAATATTACAATAAATATTCAACATGTCCGCCTACAACTTCAATACATTTATTAACGCGTTTGTTCAAAGACTGCCGTATTTTAAAATAGAGATTCTTGTTACGAAATGATCGGCATTTACAATTTTCTGCCATACCTCTTCGCGGGTGTTTATAGTTTCTCTATAGACAACTGATTTCATGTAGCCTCAGAAACAAAAATCCATAGGATTAAAGTCAGGACTACGAGGAGGCCATAATATTCGACTCCCACGACCGATCTAACGTGGTCAAAATAGTTCCGTACTCTGACAGAATAATGAGGGGGAGCTCCATCTTGCATGAAAAATAGATTTTGCCGTGTATTCAGTGGTAAATCGTCGAGGTAGTCAACTAAATGGTGCTGCAGGAAATCTAAATACAAGTCACCATTTAGATTTGGAGGAAGCGGTCATGTGGACCCAAATGGTGATTTCCTATGATTCCGCATCAAACATTTATCTTAAATTCATGTTGGAAGTGACGCTCACTGACTACGTGAGGATTTTCATTATCCCACATGTGCTTGTTTCTAAAATTGAAAATTCCTCGACGAGTAAAGGTCGTTTCATCAGTGTACATTATAGTACATTATCCAAAAATTTCTGGTTAAGGTTTTGCTGATTGCGCATAAAATGAGCAAATTGTAATCTAGCTGGTAAGTCTGCTGCTAAAAGATTTTGCACGGGTGTAAAATGGTAGGGATATAAATTTTCCTTGTGAAAGATTTTGAAAACTGTTGTTTTATTAACACCGGTTTCTCTAGCTACCTGCCTGCTGCTAACTTCTAGTGGCCACTCTTACTAAAATTTCTTCTTAGTGAACTGTAACAGTACGCACTGCGTTGTCTCTTTTAGGACGAAAACTACCAGTTTCTCCAAGTCTATTAAAAAGTTCTTGAAATAGTTTCCGATTTGGTTGTCTTCTATTCGGATACAAGTCTGAATACCGACGAAGCGCTCGACGTCCAACATAATCTGATTGCGCATAAACGCAAACCATATCGCATTTCTCCATTTGAAAATAAATTATGGCGTGGCAAGTTATCTCGCACTACGATTTAGAACAAAGTCAAGAATACTTTTAATAAGGCACGAATAATATTAATGACAGCACTAAGATAAGTGGAAAATGTCAAAATTGGATTTTAACATAAGCCTACTTGAAAATTTTTGCCGATTTGTAATTGAATGCAAATACATTGGAATTTTCAATGGCAAATTTTACGAGAACGGTGCAAGATAGCGACTATCAAAAAGTATAGCTTTTTTGTGTAAAAGAAGTTGTAAAATCAGAATTTGCTACCTGAGAATTAGATTTTTGAAAGATAAAAAAGTTCTGTCGTTTTCAACGCATTCGACCTAGCGCAGGTGGCGCTCTCTATGAGCTACAAGCAAACCATGGATATATTTCCATCTCTCGCCCCAGAAAACCCCTAACACCAAAATTTCACCTTGATATGAGCATTTATTATGAAATAAATAAGAAAAAACTAAAATAATATTTTGCCTTAAACACCCTGTATCTCTGTAAGTATCAACTTTTGGACTAAGGTGAGTTTGTCTATATCGCAATATTTTCACGTCAGCAATCTAGTCATGAATTTTGGCCCATTACATCGCGACCACCCTGTATAAGTCGAAAAGTGTTTCCAAAGAAGAATTTTCTGTTAAGGAATTGCTAACAAAAGATTATCAAAACAAGGTTTGCAAGGTAGGTACTCCAGTTGATGCAAAGGATAAGTTATATGGAGAAAATTTCTGGCCTGCATGAGTGGGTTTTAGACGTTTTGATTTTAGTTGATATCATAACTACTTACAAAATCATAATCATAGTGATGATTTTTTATAAACAATAACCAACTAATTGGAACTTATACCAACTATGATAAAACACTACCCTACAATACGTTAATAGATGTCAACAGTTGTTTAAATAATCATATTTATTATAATATTTCACACATAAATGTTCAAAGTACAAGGTAGGTCTTGTTGATTTGTTCACATTTACTGAAAATGTTCATGTCTTGTGTGTATCAGAACACTGGATGTCTAATTCTGAGTTAAATTTAATCACTTAACTTTGTTTTAGTATCAAAATTTTGTAGAGAAACATGGTGGAGTGGCAATTTTTATCAATAGGTAATGAAATAAAAAATAGTTTAAATATTATGAATATTGAAGCTTGTGCTGTTTCACTGAAGATCAGTAATTATAAACTATGTTTAATCACATGTTATAGACCTCCTAAAGGAGATAAAGATATATTATTTGCCAGTTAGTCTACACTTTTAGGTTTATGCCACAATAAATATGATAATATAATCCAGTGGTGATTTAAACAGTGATATTCTTTACACTTATAAAATAAAATTTACAACTATGGAAGCGACCAGGGCAACCTCTACATCTAAACCTGCACTAGATTGTATTGCCACTAATTTACGAGAATAAAGTATTATCTCGGCTTTTGTAACAGCTACAAATATAGCAGATCATAGTTCTAATATATTGAGGATGTCTTTCTGTAATGAGAATATAAATACTATTTGTGCTAATACCATAATTTTCATAAATATGTCACAAGTTAATTTGAATAAGTTTAGGTCATTGCTTCTGGGTGCATGCTGGGATGAAGTATACCTGGAAAGTGTTGACTTGGCTTTGGGTGCTTTTATTGACAAAATTACACATTTGTTTGACAGTGTATGACCTTTAGTTGAACGAAAAAAAGATTTTGTTAAAAATAAAAAGGGCTGGCTTACACCATCTATAGTTCAGAAAAGTAAAGATCTGAAAAACCTGCACTGGTTATTAAAGAATTTTAATAGTGAGGATTTATTTACTAAATACAAGAGTAATAAGAAAGAGCTCTAAAGAGCTATAGATCAAGCAAAAAATGATCAGTAAGAAAAATACAAAACAAGTTTGGAAAATAATAAATTCTCAAATTAATAGAAATAAAATCAAAGATTGGATACAACTCCTTGATGGGCGGTTATTGTACATGGCGCTAAGAAAGTATCTGAAATATTTGCATCATATTTTGCTACCATTGCGTCTGTCAAACTGAGTGAACGTTTTCCGGGGGCATTGCCTCAAAATAGTTTCTACGTCATGCACACATTTGAAGTTTGTAAAAATTGTTTAATCCTAAATAATGAAAAGACCGATTGTTTATTATTTTCTTCTCGAAATATAAATACACATAATATCTTAAGCAAATAATTAACTTTAAATACGACTGTCAAATTTCCCGTAGTCTACCTAGACGCCCACCTTACTTGGGTAAACAAAATAAATCACATAGCAAGTAAAATTAATAGCTCCCTTTATGCTCTTCATCATTAAGAAGAATTGTATCTAAGGAATACTTACTTTCTATTTATTACGCTATGGTGTATCCTTGTTTGTCATATGTCATCGTGTGGGGTAGAGCCTCCACATCTAGTAGAAATTTTGTACTACAGAAAAGAGGCATTAGGCTCATATTTAATCTGAAAACTATAGTCATTCAGACCATACTTCATAAATAATAGAATACTAACTCTTCCGTCAATCTACATCTATAATATATCAGAGTATGATTGAAAAATTTTGCCACTCTTTCATAATAATGGTAGTTTTCACTCCTACGCTACTAGACATAGACATGTTTTAATTACTCTCAAACTCAAGTCAGCTTTATATGAAAAGTCACCTTACTACTCTGGCATTAAAGTATATCTTAAATTACCCCATCACATATTTTTACAAGCAAAAAATTGTAACCAGTTTAAACAAAAGCTAAAGTGTTACCTCATTGAGAAGTGTATTTATAATGTAAATGATTTTATCTGAATTTATATTATATCATATGTTAATGTACCGTTTTTAGACAAGTTGTCTGTATTGTTTTATCTTTACTTTAAATTTTAATTACTTTCTACCGACTTTTCCCATTCATTCTTGTTAATGGCAAAGGTGAATAAAGAGATAGGTATTCTATTCTATTCTATTATAAAAGCCACTTTGTGCTGCAATATTGGATCCTGTACAAGACTTCTCTACTGGGGGATTACCTTCGGTGAATAGTTTGATCATATCAATATTTGAATATTTTAGATCATTTAAGTGTGGTATTTATATACGAGAAAATGGTATTGATTTCGTTTTTTAATTCAGTTATGAATTAATGTTCAAATATTCTTTAAGGCAAGCTTTAGGCAAGTACAGATCGTTTCCTGTAAGTTATCGTTTATTGTATTCGGAGAGGAAAATGGAATATTGATACATTCTTTACATTGGAAAGTTAATGCCACTGATCTCTTCTCTACAATAACTGATCTATATTCCGTTGAGGTCAAACTTGAACAGCTTAGATGCGTCCATTTATCACACTTAGCACATCTTACCAATGGTTCTTTCTCAGTTTCCTCGCTTTTACAAATGTTCATTTTTATCCACCCTGTAGTTATGGGTACAAAGGAATTCCACTCAGGTAAAGAAGGTAGTTGATACGGCGAGAATCTGTCTTATCTTGACTATATTTATGATGTATGTTTCTTAAGTAAAGGTAAAAAATCTAGGGGTGTATGCAGAGGCCAAAAATAAGGTTTTTTTTTTGTTATTTAAATGTGGGGTCTTAGGACAGATATTGTCCAGCTACAGTCTCAAAAATTAAAAAAAAAATCATGATTTTAATTTCCAAACCGCTTGAGATAATTTAACCAAATTCAGTATCCATACTTAGTATGACAGTAGGTATGAAATAAAAAATTACCAGCTTTAGAAACTTACCAGTGGCGGACGTGTGAGCATCATCAATCATTATATGCCAAAAAAACATATATCACCCTGTATAATATTACAAATAAAATAGGTCATCATATGCGCCATTGCATTTTCTTCACTTTTTATTTTTTTACACTTTTTACATTACTTAAAATAATAATAAAAAATTAACAATAGACCGTGTGACATAAATGACAGCCAATGATAGTAGACGGCCATACACGTCCCGTTAGAGCAGTTGTGGAGACGATTATTATTTTTCTCAAAAAGTATGAATAATTTTGATATCTCTCTGGCATAAGCGGATCCAAGAAGCTTATGCATGTTCCCTATTAATAAAGAAAATAAGCCCTTCATGAATTTGGGTGTGCATCTGCAGAGCTAAAAGAGCCGACTCTCGCCCTCTGGGACGCGTGGAAAAAAGTCCAAGCATCCTTTTGTACTGAGAAATACAGTGGTAGGTGCCCTACAAGGGAAAATGTTGTGTCGCGAAAATATCTATTTAAGCAGAATAATCCGAGCTTTATAAAAATAGGAATCGTGCTAGCGAGATACAAGACGCGAATGACTAGAAGAAAGAAAATAACCACTTAAACCTAAAGGCAATAGCATAAACAAAATTCATTTTAAATTTAATTTTGAAATATCTGCCAGACAACTAATTACTAGATATCACCAATTGTAATAACTTACTTAATTAATAATTTGTTAGAATTTATGTTTTGACTTCCAAACTTAACAAATGCTGCATGCAACAAGTATACCTTCTTAAAAACTAATTGAAGGCTGTTTCAAACTATAATCATTTTCCAAAAATCTCTATCTGAAAGCAATAATATCATGGCTCAGAACCACATGTACATTAAAATAAAAAATCAATTAGATATTCCTGTTTATCTCATAAAAAAATTGTTATCCAAAATTTGAGTCCAATGTATGTATTGTTAGATTCCGATCCTGGTGGACCGCTGAATTAAATAAGAATCGAGTTGCCAGAGCCTGTCAGGGCGCTTGTCTCGGCCGGGAGACACACTTATCACTCGACATCTGAGCCTGGCAAATATCACTCTGTTCGTTGCCTCGAATATTATATATATTGTTATATATGATGTTATGTTACAATATGTTATATGATTTATATATGATGATGATGATATAATCCTTTGGCCAATGTGACAGTATATAAATTTTTAATTTTTATTTTATATCGTGTAAGTGTTCTTTCTCTACATAATGTATGTGGGTATATGTATTTGACTGTATGTATATATATATACTCGCGTCAAGAATTCAGACGTTACACATTTGTTTTTATTGTTATCGTAATTTTCGATATTTGGTCGCGTTAAAAACAATCATTTTTTGCAATTTAGTGCAATATATAATGCAAACTTTTAGTGTAGTATATAGTTTTATTACTATCAGTTGCAATTTCTTAAATATTTTGATGAAAATATAATGAATTATTTATTTGTTCGTATGACGTAAATCGTTTGAATTCTTGTCGCGAGTATATTAATATTTTGTTATTATTTATCTGTGCTAATAAAGTCTATCATTATTACAATCCCTATATCAGAGGGCTTATCAAACTTTCTATCAGGGTGATTCAGAACTTTCTAAAAACAAAATTTTTTAATGTACAGGAGACTCTTACAAATACAATTTTGTAAAAATAAAATCAAAAAGAGCAGTTAAAAAATTATTTAAAAATGCACTTCCGCACGGAACTGGAAACTGGTTCACTGTAAAACCTGATAAGGTGTATAATCGGCGACCGGACAACAAAGTTTCGCAAGGAAAGAAATAAATTTTACAACATCAATTTTAATGCGGCAAATTCAACTGCTTTTGCAGCTATTGTTATTAATTATTAATAGAATTAATTTGTGGTTTTAATTAGTTAAATAGTTTGACATGTTACAACAAAATTTTGGGTACGTCTTACCCAGTTTCTATAAACTAATACAAATGTTTGCGTAAATCATCAATAGTGTCCACTTCAATGCAATAATAATATGCATAATTTTTTAAAATATCCCACAAAGATAAGTCCAAATTATTTAAACTCAGGAAATCGTAGCGACCATGGTACCAGACCTTCTCATCCAATTCCCTGATATTAATGCTTGGACACGCTGTACATGGTACGGATATAATTGAGCCTGCAATATGCCGTAGGCGCCCTGGACCTCCAATCTACACTTGCATTTTGCATTTCTGCATTTTCACTTCACCATAAATTAAAACGATACCCATCAACTGCGAGTTGCTATACATAAGCCATTTTTGATACTTGAAAACCTAATGTAAATACTCCACGCATCACAAAAAAGTTAATACGATAAGTAATCGGATATTTGAAATCGCCTGGCTAGACTACAGTAGCCAAGCGATATAAGGATTGAAACTACTAGAACTTCAATAATTTTTGCCTCGTAAACTATAAGGATTTTATGAAAAACATTTTTTACGATATTGACTCCATTTTTCATGAAGCATTTTTCTAAGTATTCCCAAATTTTTCAGATAAGTTCTAAATCGACCTCTATAGTTTAAATATAATTTATATATACCTTGTGGTGGTGGAGCATAAGCTGGTGGAGGAGCAGCATACCATTGAGTTTGGGGAGGAACATAAGGTGGTGGTGTTTGCATCCCTCCTCTGGAAGCTGTTAAGAAAAATGTTATAAGTAAATTTATATTTTTTAAAAACAATAATTATAAATATGTACAACGGTATTAAAAAATTTTCCTTTTAATTGACAAAAAGAAGGAACCATTTTCAGAGTACTATTAAATGCTTTTCAACACAGCTACTTTTATTATATATACAGGGTGAGTCAGTCATAATGTCATTAATTTTAACCACATATTCAGAAGGCCTAATAAAGGCAGAACATCGAAAAAAAAATTTTACTTGACCTTTAAAAAAATAAACAATAAGAACGTTTACGAAATGCGAATGCCGCTGTTGAGGAAAATCGCAGACGTTAACCTAACAGACATTTTCCAGGTGCGCAAACTTTGTGCAAGTACCTCAACGCCTTTGCGATACGGGTTCTGTGAAACCGCGGCAGGAACTTGCGGAACATCGGCAAAATGACTTAAATGTGATAGAGGTGTTGTCACACAGGTGAAGTCGTTATTTATATTAAAAGTAATATTTGCACAACTGAATTTAGAACATTCATCCACGGAAATAATTATTGGTGTAAAATGATTAAAATGTACTTTTCCTGCTTCGAAATGGTTGATTGGATGTTTATATCATTCCCCTTCCTCATCTCATGTTGCTTTTATTGAAGAATTAGAAGATTTGTGTGATGTTGCTTTCTGTAGCAGGTTACCATGTGTTGGTGATTTTAACTTAAATCTTTTGGATTCTAGTTTTTATGGTGATAAAATTAAGAATCTATTCAGAGCCTATGGTGTAAGTCAGTATGTGAGCCTACATGTATTACTGATACTATTCAACTCTTATTGATTATGTTTTGACAAATCAAAATTGTATTAAATCACTAGTTCACACTTGTTCTATAGTTTCTGATCATTTTGTTACCTGTCTGTTTTTTTAAATAATAAGTATGGTTCTGGAAATGATGTTAATACATCTTTTCGTAATTTTAATGATACTCATATTCAGATTAACTTAAGCATTTGTGATTGGTCATTAAATTTGGTTGATGTTGATAAGATTCAGCTTTTTTATTTCATTTCTGACTTTTTTGTAAACTGATAGACACATCAATAACAATTAGGTAATGCGGTCATGTGTAGTAGATGAAAAACTTATTAGTGGTGGGCATTTGTGTAGAAATTACTACGCGTAAGTTGGTTTGTCATCTTTTCGTTTGTAACCAATAATTTTGTCAAATCTCAACCGATTTCTAAAAACGGTACGTCACTGTATTCGCAATGAAAAAGGCTTCAAAATGATGTGCCACAAGTGGGGTAGTTGCATTTGAAATTTTTAAGTTGGGGTTGCTAGGCATTAGGGGGATGAACATATCGAGTTGGCTTGACTGTCAAAAAAGCTCCCCCCAAGAACAAAAATCGACGGGTCTCGGCGAATTTTGAAATATTATTCGGTTTTCCAATTATAGGGGGGGTCAAATTTTCGTTGGGATACCCTGTATTATGAGATTTTAAATAACTGTGATAGAGTTGTTAATGAGATTTCACCTATTCAAAATTATAGATATAATACTAACATGCCTTGGATAGATGGTGGGGTCCAAAATAAGATTAAAAAAAGAAACTAAGCTTATAAAAAAATTTTAAGGTCGGCAGCACAGGAAAAGGAAGTGTGCCGGAATAATTTTAAACTATTAAGAAATAAAGTTGTAAACTTACTTAAATCTAAAAAACAGCAATATTACAGTAATGAAATTAACAAATATATAAATAATCCTAAATTAATGTGGAAAACTTTTAAAAAATTGGTATGTTCCAATAGGGTAACAATTGATCATGTCGAATTTGATATTAATGACTGTAAAATTATCTTACATGATAGTTCTGAGATAGTAAATAATTTTAACATATATTTTGTAAACAGCATAAAAGACATTTTATGTAGTATTAGTAATGTTAAAACTGACTTGTATAATATAAATTGTAATCTTTATCGACCTTTTAATGAGTTTAAAATACTCACTTTGCATGAGCTAGATGATATTGTAAAATTGTTGGATAATAAGTGGAGTAGTCATGTTTTAAATTCAAAAATTTTAAAGCATATTATGAAGTCATTTGGTCATATATTTTTTAATTTTGTCAATACTTCTTTACAAACAGGTGAGTTTCCGGATAGGTTAAAAATACTCCTATTCAAAAAAATACCTAATACTATTAAAGCCTGTGAATATCGTCCAATTAATACATTACCACCTATTGAAAAAGTCTTAGAACTTGCCGTTTATCACCAACTTTTAAATCGTATTACTGTTAATGATATTTTATTTACAAATCAGTCGGGTTTCCGCCAACAGCATTCTTGTGAAACAGCATTGTGTTTAACTGAATATAGTATTGACAATAACAATTATGTTGTAGCTGTATTTTTAGATTTTAACAGCTTTTGAAACTCTTGATCGTGTTATGTTAATAGAAAAGTTAAAACGATATGGTGTTGGTGGTGGAGTATTACAGTGGATGGAAGATTACTTAAGTGACAGAATGCAAAGAGTTCGATTTAGTTTGTAGGCTTCCGTGGCTGTCGTTAATGGTCAGGTGATTTGCGGGCTGGTTGCCACGTCGTCGGTTTAGAACTCTTGACGTTTCAAGAGACATATCGCTCTCTTCTTCAGAAGTTACTCTGAAACTAGAGATCTACTAGAGCAAGGGATGCTGTACACACCGGGGCCCTGGAGATGGTTGCTATTACAGGTCTTCGGAAAAGCTGCCGTCACCTTTTTCACAGTGGTAAATACTGTGCTGATATTTCTTTTCTTCAAAAGACGTCCGATTTTATCTGTACAGCCTTCCACGTAAGGTAGATATGTCGTTGCTAGGTACTCCATTTTCTCCTTGGGCGTATGTCTCATCCTGATAGCTCGTTCAATATTTCTTTTCGTATAGCCATTTCCTCCCAGGGCCATGCGTAGGTATTCCAGTTCCTCCTCCAAATGTCTGGGTTCACTAATAATCCGGGCCTGATGAATAAAGGTATCTATGATCCCCTGTTTCTGAGCTGGATGGTGGTGAGACTCAGCATTTAAATATCTGTCAGTGTGAGTTGGCTTCGTATACTCGATGTCCTAAAGTGCCATCTAGTTTTCTCTCAACCAACACATCCAAGAAGGAGAGAGCGACATTTTTCTCTACTTCCATGGTGAATTGTATATCTGGATGTATCCCATTGATGTGATCCAAGAAGTTTTCTAGGGTGTCGCGTCCATGGGACCAGATGATGAAGGTGTCGTCAATATATCAGAGCCAGCACTTAGGTTTTAATGTTGTGGATTCCAGGGCTTTCTTCTCAAAGGCTTCCATGTATATATTGGCTAGGACTGGAGATAACAGTGAACCAATTGCTGCTCCCTCCGTCTGTTCATAGAATTGGTCCCTGAAAGCAAAAAAGGTTGAGTTTATGCACACTTTTGCTACATCTACTAAGGTCTCATCCTTATCCTCTGCGATTAGTCTTCGATGCAGTTCTTCCAGAGCCTCGTTGACGGGTACTTTTGTAAATAGAGAAGTCACATCAAAGCTTACTAGGATATCTTCCGGTTTAAGTTTAATTTCTCGAATCCTGTCAAGAAAATGTTCGGCGTTTTTGACATGATGCTCTGTCCTCCCTTCTAAATCCTTTACCTTCTGTGCGACATATCGGGCCAGGGGGCGTGTTGCTGATCCTACTACAGTCACTATTGGTCGAAAGGGAATATTTCGTTTGTGAATTTTTGGCAAGCAGTACAGCTGGGGTGTCCTTGAGTCGGTTTGGATCAAACTCCTGTGAAGTTCCTTAGGTATGTTTGAGGATCGGATTGCAGCGGCTACCTTCTTCTCGACTTTCTTAACCGGGTTGTTTCGGATGTTCTTCAATAAGTTTTCCACCTTGGCGATGTAGTCAACGGTGTTCATTACAACTGTTGCGTTCCCCTTGTCGGCAGGCAGTATTGTTATTAATTAATTCTTTTGAAGCTGTTTGAGGGCTTGGATCTCCCTCCGGTTCAGGTTAGGTTTAGGAGGCCTAGCAGTTCGTAGAATGTGAGCTGCGTCGGCTCTCACTTCTTCAGCCACATCTGCTGGTAGTTTTTCGGCACTTGGTCTCTAGAGAACTTATAATCCTTTGGAATTGTCTTGGAGGCTATGGCAAAGTTCAGACCCTTGGCAAGTACCTCCGCAGTGTCTTCATCCAGGTGGATGGATGCAAGGTTGATGACGGTTCGGGACTTGTCTAAGTTGGTTTTTTTTTCGGGAATTGGTCTTTTATCAGCTTCTCAATTTTGGATTTTTGCTTGGCGGTAGCTTCTTCTTCTTTGCAAGAAGCTTTCTCCGTGGTTAGTTTATCTACTAAATCCCAAGCTTCTCTGTCCAGTTTGCTGGTTAATCTGAAGTGTACTTCCAATAGGTCCCTTTCATTCTGATCTAGTTTTCTCCTGGTGTCTCTGATTCTCTCTCGCAGGAGGCAGGTACTGGCTCGTTGTAAGATCCTTTGTGCAGAGCGAGTGTGATGCTTTACTTTCGGTGGTGTGGATTTGCCCAGTATTTGGAAACGATTCATTCGTGAAAGCAATCCACCGGAACATCATGGATCAGTGACCACCCCTGATATAAATAGTGCAATGACCAGTAGATCTCCAGTTTCAGAGTAACTTCTGAAGAAGAGAGCGATATGTCTCTCAAAACGTCAAGAGTTCTAAACCGACGACGTAGCAACCAGCCCGGAAATCACCTGACCATTAACGACAGACACGGAAGCCTACAAACTAAACTAAGGAACCTCTACGGGGAGGAACCCTACTTCGCTACGAGAAAATTGGGAAATACCGGATAAGGAAACAGAAGCTACTGAACCAACTAGCCTTCTTGTGTCGGTGCCGCGAGGAATCGGTTGTACCAGGATTCCTGAAAGTCATTATTAAAACTCAATGTTAATAAAACAAAGGCTATTATATTTACAACTAAATATAAATCTATTAATATTGATGTTAATAATATCAATTTAATCATTGATAATGAAAAGATTGATGTTGTAACTGAAATTAAATATCTTGGTCTGTTACTTGATAATACTCTTTCATTTAATAATTATGTTAAGTATATTCATAATAAAATATTGAAAAAATTGTTCTTTTCTTCACGAGTTGCGAGTAATTTACCTATGTATTCTAGACTTACGGTTTACAATAGTATCATTTGACCTCATTTTGAATTTTGTGCATCACTAATGTATATGTTTAATTTAAATCAACCAGCTCAATTGCAAAAATTACAAAACAGAGGGATGAGAATTATTCTGAGATGTAATAATTATACAACAGATTTATGCTTTCTGCACTCCAGTGGCTTTCTGTTAGAAATCGACTGTTTTACTGTACGACATTTATTTATAAATTATTG
This sequence comes from Monochamus saltuarius, assembly GCA_025584915.1. Lineage (NCBI taxonomy): Eukaryota > Metazoa > Arthropoda > Insecta > Coleoptera > Cerambycidae > Monochamus > Monochamus saltuarius. Next base: position 31,959,197 of record CM046727.1, read on the forward strand.
AATGGTTTATTACCTAAATATTTTGATCCATATATTATGTTTAATTATAACACTCATTCCCATTTTACCAGAAATGTAAATTCTATACATATTGCAAGGGTTAATTACAGTGGCACAATGAATGTTTTATTCTACAAGGGTGTAGACAGTTATAATAAGTTACCAATTGATGTTAAATCCTCTCAGTCCTTATCTGTATTTAAGAAAAATCTCCTTAATTATATTATTAGTAATTTTGGTTAATTAATTAATGTTTTTCTCTATTGTTGTTTCTTTTTTTATGTCATTCTAGACTATATTCAATTAAATTTGTAATATTAGGATGTTCCTATTTCCAATAAAGTTATGATTATTATTAAATTTAGTTGAGGAGCAGCCTACTATTTCTACAAGAACCATTTCAAGCAGATTGGAGATATCCCAAAGTAAGGTCTGCAGAATATTACGAGAAAACTCAATGAACCCGTATCATTTTCAGAAAGTTCAAGCTTTAGAATCTGCTGATTTCCCCAGCCGTCTTGAATTTTGCAATTGGCTAACCCTAAATTTATTAATAGTGCTATGGGCGGATGAGTGTAACTTTACTCAAACTGGCATTTTAAACAGGTTAGTACCATACTACTTACAAAACAATAAATTTCTAGGCCTAATGTTGTACGTAACTACAAACTGAATAATTAATTGTACTTACAAGTAATGCTAAAAATTCATATTCAATTGTAAAACGTAGTGAAAACGTAATATCAAAATTATTAAACTGTAATAACCTAACATTCGAAAACATTTATTTATTACCTACATTTGTTTTTATTAACAAATAAATCAATATTTAAGGAAAATCAATCATGTATCTAGATAAAAAAAAAATAGTTTTACTCCTTGTCGTTAAATAACAGTATAAAAACTAGGTAAGTAGTTTATTGACCCAATAATACGGTAGGTCAAAATTCACTCTCGATAACTTTTATGAGCATCAGATCAGAGGCGTGCCATTTCCGTTTTAGACAGTTTTTTTGTCGACAATACGACGATGGTTTTTTATTACTTAGTATTTAAACACAAAACACTCTTCAGCTTCTCTTAATAATTTACCCATTGGGTATAGGTTTTTTATGTAATGTACCTAAATGGTTTATTACTCGATTTATTATTAGATACGTTGGACCTTTTGTGATTTCAATTAAATATTTTCTAAACTGTAACTAAGCTAATTTCTTTGCAGTTATAATAGCCACATTTGGTCGGACGAAAATCCACACGCTACTCGTCGGTTTAGCTGTCAGAGGCAATTTGTTGTCAACGTATGGACAGGAGTGTACGGGGATCGTTTGATTGGATCATATTTTCTACCGGATGAAACCATTTTTCAACAAAGTAGGTACAAAGATTTTATCGCATCTTTTTGAAATTTTGCACGTCTCCATAATTTACCATTCTAAACAACTTTTTCAAGTAACATTTTGCTATATTTTCAGCAGAAAAGGCACTTTACCTAAAACCAAAACAGTTTTTACTCGGTGCACTGAGCATTTCAAATAGGATTATTTCAAAAATGGTTACTCCTACCAACTTCAGCAAAGTATACCTTTTTCAAATAAAACAGGTAGGAGAATCGATTGTGTCGATAGTCAGATGGATGCACTAAGCTGCAAAAAAGTTACACACGCAAAATGTTCAGGAGGGCGCTTGCTACGTGCTTTGTGTTAATTCACCAATACTTTTTTTACTTGTACAGTTGATAGAATTTATAAATTAAACTATAAAAGGGCCAACATTTTTACTTAAAAAAGGGACTCTTGGTCGATCTCGATATTTCAAGCCGTTTTCCAGATTTTTACGATTGAATGTGTCATTGCACATTATGTCGATGGCTGAAAAATATTTTATTTACAAGTGTGCCTTGAATGTTAACAAAATTTGTTACAGTGACCACTGTCAGTGTTATCTATCTTTTCATGTGATAGCTACTTAAAAGATTTTTTTTGCAATATTCAAGTACAAGAATATTTTTATTTAAAACTTTGCAGGCTTAATAAATTTTCTAACCGTGATTTACGAGATATGCTCTGCGTTTATGCACAAGAAAATTACAACAGTCGTGCAACACTTAGAAGGTATGAAGACTCTACCCAACCAGAACCATTCCAGACCGAAAAATATTTCAAACAATATTCAATCAGTTAGGTGAAACGGGTTCGTTTTATATTAAAAATTCTGGTGGATGACCGAAAAGTATAACGTTCGAACAAGAAGAGATATTGGTGCATATCGCAGAAAATCCTGAATTAGCACTAGGCGTTTGGAAGCTTCTACGGGAATTGATAAATCAACCGTCTCAAAGGCCATTCATGCAGAAAATTTGTTTCCCTACCATTTTATGCCCGTTCAAAATATAGGGTGTTTCAAAAAGACATAGCAATATCATTAAGGCTGATAGAGCATTGAAAAATATGTGGGGTTTGCTTAACAAACTTATGTCCTAGAGCCAGTCTCCTTTTTTAAGTACAGGGCGTGTAAGATAATTTTAGAAAATCAAATTTTGAATGTAATTTTAAAAAAAACAACAATATATTTGATTAAAATTTGCCACAGGTAAGTTTTTGGTTTTGGTCAACACGCTGGTGTTAGTATTATTATAATTTTTTTTTTTTTGTACAAAGTAGAGGTCGCTAGTTGCTAACATTTTTGTTGACATATTATTCTCTAATTTTTATTATATTGGGTTTTTCTCATTCTAAGCTTTGTAATTTTATGTAAAATTTAATTTACGCAAAAAAGGTGCTCTTAGTAAATTTGTTAAAAATGAAGCTTTTCAAAGAAAATGTAAAATTGTGATAAAGTCAACCAAGCAATCCCTGTAATGGTACTTATTTATCAAGTGTGTATGTATCAAACTTCGAACTCTTCCATTTATATAAATAATGGCTAGGAGTGCAATTTTCCCGGAAATTTTCTTAGCAAATATCCCACAAGCTTAAAAAAATTGACAGCAGAACATGTTTTTTTACATAATCTTAAAGTTTGCTTTTTGAATAAATTTTTTTCTTACAACTTTCTTGCTGGTGCAACAATCCTTTTCAAAGTTGGCACAATTATAATTAATAATGTTTTTTTTTACATTCTTGTTCCAAATTTAAAATAAATAACCCAATGTAAAGGTGCCTAAATTGCCCTTGACAATTATTGATTAATGACCCAGAACTTTTTTATTTGATTTTTTTAATTGCAATTGTAAGCAAAAAAAAAACATTAAAAAATCTTCAAAAAAAAAAGGCACTTTTTGCATGAAAAATTACTTTAAAAGTGTGCTTGAATTAAATAAACACCAACTCACTTCACTGCACTGTTAATTTTAATAGGGCTTGAATTGAAGCATGAAAGTTGTCTTGAAAACAAATTAATGTGATATTAATTAATTAATTTTGACAAATAATGCTTTTTTAATAATGAGATGAATAATTATTATTCTAATGTCGAACTACGCGATATGGATTATTATGGTTTAGCTGGCAGCAATGCACTTGCTGCAAGAGGTCTGTATGGTAAGTATGATTTTCCAAATAGAAGGACACAATTGCAAATGTTCAGTACTATCAATCAAAGACTGGATGAATTTGGATATTTTAAAACACACACTTTATGATGTAGGTCTGTAGGTCAACAGTAAATGACTCAAACCCCAGGAGAGCAGAAGTTCATGATTTGAATTCAATTGAGATAATCTTAATATAAGATAATTGCTGCTCAAAAAGGTATTCCTTAGTCCAGGATGATCACACATAAATGTTACATTTGACTGTAACTGTTATTTTAGCAGATATCGGAAAAAGAATTGTTTGTTTAATTTTTCAGATTTCAATTTTTTTATCAAAAAAACAATCGAGCATCGCACTTTAGAGATATTGGCATCAACTTGGTTTATTCTTATTAAACACCCTGTATATGATTACATTTTTGGATTCTCCACTTTTTTCTTTTACTGTTTGCTAGATTTGGATGATTAAATATTTCCATAATTAAAATTGTATTTTTTTATTATAAAAGATACAAAACTATATTCAAATCCATTTTATGGAGCAATTTAAAGAATAAAATTTATATAAATTCTTCAGAAACATTATGCTTGCTTTTCTATGCAAAAGCTATATCTTTTTCCAAATTATTTAAACAATTATAAATCATTTCTTGGCGTTGGTACATGTAATCTACAGCTTCTTGTATTCTATCTTGAATTTCTAAAATAGTGGCTAGTTTATTTTAATAAACACTATTAATTAATTGTCGATTCCTGCGGTTAAAACTATCCCTGTAAAGACGCTATTGTTATAAAATCTTAAAACACATAGCAACTTCTGTCCTAAGAAAGCCAGCTTAACCTGTAACTGGTAATGTGCAGTCTGTGAGACTGCAACACTGACTGTGGTGTACAAAATCTTAGCATTGCTGGAAATTACAAGTAAATGAGAGAATTACTAGAAATTACTGAGAATTACAGAGGAATTATTATTATTCAAACATTTAGGCACTTTAATATGTGTAGTGTGCTTGCGCAGAGAGTGGTTATGCCCACTTTCTTGGCAAATTCAGCTATTCTTTGCCCGACTGTTTCAACACTCGCATTCCGTTTCTGTACTAGATGCAAGACGTATGCAATGCTCTTTTGTTTAATGAAAACTCTTCCTTTGAAGAAATCATACATTTCGCATTATGTATTACATGGTTAATATTGCGTATTTTAAATATTCCAATAAGATATCCACCGCTTCATTATAAATTTAAATTTTTAGATTGCTTTGCATGAAATTTTTAAATTTGATAGATCTTTGGATGAAGAATTATTTTAATAAAATTAAAGATAAGTTTCAACAAAACACTACAGCAGATGTATGTAGAAAGAGAAATATCGAAAAACAATAATTGTATTAACCAAATAAAAAGTAAAATTTGCAGACATTTTACAAGTACGGTAACTGTTACATAACACATTATTTAAAAAATATACCTATATCTAAATTCTAGCTTGACGGGGAAGCCTCAACTTATTTCAGATTACACTAACTGGTTGTTGATCTCGTAATATTTGTTGATTAATATAATGGAAATGGACACTGAAAGACGACAGAGAAACCAAGACTAGGAGAAAAATAATAAGGATTTGTTTGCAGAACAGTAATATTAATATTTGTTTCATATCAGCGGTCTGACAGTGGTCGCGCGGTTTAAGGTGTCAGTACTTGAATCGAGGTGACTACATCACTGTAGGTTCGACCCCCGCAGTCGGTAGACCGTATATAAGCTATATTCGTGGAGAAATTGGCACCCTCTCTGCGGGTATGGTAGGGTGGAAGAATGTTGGCTTGGGTCAATGTGAGAGATTGATACCGGTTGACATTTGACTACCCCCCTAATTAATGAGGTTTCCCTCATTCCTGCACTGAATGGTGGTTAAGACCTACCAACGTAAGTCGTTCCTGGGCGCAAATTCAGCCTGCTTAATAATATGCCGCCCTCTCTCCCGCACAAGTTTTCGACTTCTCGGCTAATCCTCGTGATTAGAATGAGGGGTAGAGAGAGGGGTACTTATACTTCCTGACAACTGACCTGGTAACTGTTAAGACTAATGACTGCTTTCTGATGACACAATAACATGATTTTACAAATATTCAAAGTAAAATAGAAAATTAAGATTGCTTAAGCAAGGTTTTTCACACACTGATCCGATGTCAGAGTCGGAATCAGAATGCAGCAAAAATACACGGCTTTAAATTGCGGCAATTCACAGAGTCTCCAATCCGACAAGAAAGTTGATCCCATTTATTATTTTTGTGCAATCTGATTCTGTCTCCAACAAAATAATAAAAAATCGGAGTGAAAATAATTTTTGAACTATAATTTAATTTTTTTTAATATTTGTGTTAGCCATATTTATGATTTAATTTATACAGGGTTAACTATGACTCAGTACAAATATTTTAAGAGGGGATAGGGAAAAATAAGAATTAACGGAATCACCCTTCAAAAAAATTCCAAACTTATTTATAAAGCCAAAAAAAAATTTTTTCGATATTATTTTAAATCCTTATTTAACGCCGCCAATGCTTGTTGGTTGCATACTCTACAAGCATGCAACAGTCGCTCATTAGTCTGTGTCACTGTCATGTGTCATGTCATAATTGAATTCCTGTGTTTACGTTGTAATTTTGTGTTCTTCTGCAGTTTTTAGTGCCTTATTTTAATTTTTAAACGTTTTATAGTTATTAAATAAAGATATTTGTGTTGGGTGCAGATAATTTCCTACAATATAGTTCGCCGGTTTGGTTTTCTAGGTTATGGGACAAGACTAGCGGTTACATTAAAACGTCTATTATCCTGTTCGATTTTGTTATAATAAATAGGAATCTAATCTATCTAATTGTACCTACGGGAAGTGTCTTTTATCGGTAGTGAGTGGCTGTAATGAGCGAATATGTAGTTCTACCAGTTTAGAAATAATAGAAAACGAATGCAAAATACTGGAGCTAAGTGGATTAACTGTTACCTATCTATCAGGTATTATTACTATTAAGAATGTTAATTTTCGTTTCTACATTTAGAAATGCTGCAAAAAACGACGATGGTAGTAGATATTGTTGACAGCTGTAAGTTTTATCTATGGGTCTAAGCCATCTCAGTCGATTCTTATCATAGGCGCCGAGTTTCCGTAGGAAAAAAGGGTTTTGCCCCATTTTTTAAATATCGAGCTAAAGTTCTGGAATATTTTTTTTATTGTCTTTTAGGCCTCCCTGAGCACGTGGTTAAATTTTTTGTACTTAGTCATAGTTAAACCCTGTATATTATATAGTGGGAAAAAAAATGAAATACATAATTCGTTACTCTTATAACTGATAACCGAGTGATTTCGGTTATTGCAATAACCAAATAATCAGTTATTTTTCACTCGAATGATCCCAACACTAGTTTTTTTATTATTTTGATCTACTAAAAATTTCCCTGCCAATTTTTGTTTACCTTAAAAATTAATATCTCACAAGATTTCTCTTTAAGTTTGTGGTTACTTTATACAAAAGTATTACTAAAACCAAACCTAACTACCCTTTATATATAGGTACAGTGTGTCCCACTTAAGAATGAACAGTCAACAGCTTTCTTATGAGCCACTTTAGAAAAAATATTCCTAAACAAAAGTTGCTTCCATTTTTATTGTGCATCCCTGTAAAATATTTTCAACTCTACAGGGTGTTCGGTTTAGCCTGAGTGTTAACCAACTTTAATTTTTTAAATGGAACACCCTGCATATTATTTCATTTTTAGATTCCTCGTTAAATTTTAGGCCGACTTTGTATACCATACTTTAGGTCTAGGATGCTATGTTTCCGAGTAATTTAACTTTCTTAGAATTTTTTTCCGATTGCATTATTGTCTTTAATATCAAATATCTTCTAAGCTATTGATAATTAGTACAGTCATTTGGTGAGTTTTGAAAATTGGTAATTTTATAGATTTTGAGGTGCTCTTTCCGAATTTCGAGACAATTGCCTACAATTTATGTATCTACCTTTTTTTTTCATAAAGTCAATAGTTTACGCGTACGAGCGCCGCAAAGTGTACTCCAACACGTATTTTGGCCAAAAAAACTCATTTCCATACCACCTTGAAGTAGAGTAAGTGGCGCGTTTTTTTTAATGAGGTATCCCCAATAAGCCTAATCCACATGTAATTTAATGTGCTAAAATTTAGCGTATTCTCCTTCGCTTTATTGTTCTCGATGGACCAGGTGTTGCAAATTCATCGTCTGTAGTACCAATCGAAACGTCACAGACCGGTATTTCATCTACATCATCCGCGATGGGTGTATCAATTTCATCGCAATCTTCTTCGTTCTCGATTTGATCATGTGTTTGCTCAATTATAGTCTCCGTTTCTTCTTCATTATCGCTATCTGGTGATGGAATTTGCAAGTTACCACAGGTATCACTACAATTCGTGCATATAACAGAGCACTTTAACCCAGCCTTTCTGCATCCACAAGCTTTCTGACATCCTTTTTTGCAGTTGCAAGAAATGAGTTCTAACAAGCTTTCTGGAGCTGGGGGCTCGAGTGTGGTGACAGGAATTAGCCCATTCTTGTTTTTTTTCCACCCCCATTGCTCTGCATTTCGTTCATTCCCATACCACTGCTGAACCTGGTGGTAAGTTCGGAACGAATGTTGTCGTGCTGCTGCTTCTGTTGGTGGTAGCGACGCAATATTAAATTTGCTTTTATGTGCTGATGTTGTGAAGCATGCATATCTATAGTTGTTTAAAGATATATTTTTTTTTACTTTTCGAATTACTGTTACACAAAGAGGACGCATTCGCATGCGCAAAGATGCGCATTCGCATTCGCACAAAGAGAACGCATTATATATACTGGTATATTATAGATTATAGTATAATATAATATCTATAGTCAGTATAGTTTAGATTTACATTAATTTTATAACTCACAAATATAATGAGTTGAAATTAAATGCCACAGGTTGCATGAATAATGAGTAAAGACCAAAGCGCGCGTTGGAGTGCACTTTGCGGCGCTCGTACGCCAAAACTATTGACTTCATGAATATAAAGGTAGATACATGAATTGTAGGCAACTGTCTCTAGTTTCATTTTGTATATAACTATTTTTATCGTAAAATGAGTCGTAAAGGAGATATTGTCAAAAAACTGCTTTTAGGCGCTATTTTTTTCAATATGGCGGCGCGAGCGGCAAAAATACGAGGTGGCAAAGTCGGAAAGAGCACCTTAAAATCTATAAAATTACAAATTTTCAAAACTCGCGGAAAACTTTCCAGGTAAAACTACCAAATGACTGTATTAAATACAGATTCACGGTTTTCACCATTCGATTTATCATAAAGATCTCTATCATTTGAGCTAAGGAAAGAAAATTGCAAGCATGCTTAAAAGGTCAAAAGAACAATAAAATTAAATTTTTTATGTTGTATCTAGTGACCTTTCATAAATTACTAATGTTATTTTAGTCTGGTAATAGGTCAATTATAGTAGAAAAACTCATTTTTGTACATTGTCAGGTGATTTCCGGGCTGGGTGCCACGTCGTCGGTTTAGAACTCTTGACGTTTCGAGAGACATATCGCCCTCTTCTTCAGAAGTTACTCTGAAACTGTTTCAGCCACGGAAGCCTACAAACTAAACTAATTTTTGTAAAAATTGCCAACGTTTCGGCTTATATTTAAGCCATCTTTAGGGCTAGGATACAATACCGGGTAGTTTAATTAGCTTGGAAACCCGTCCTGGAAACCAAGAAGATCACTAAACCAGTGATACGCAACGCTGAGAGTAGGCCAAGCAGAACACAAGAACCCACAGCACCGTTAAACGCAGAACCCGTGACGCGCAGCCATGCGAAGAAAACCACACACCGGAACGAAGGCACAGTATATAACTCACCACGTGGACAAACATCTTTCAGTAAGCCGAACGTAGTAACGCGAAGCAGAAGTAAGAAGACCTGAAGATAGTAAATGAGATTTTACCGAAACGTTGTCAAACAAATGGTTCTTTTGAGGACCATGCAGATTCATCGCGGAAAGGAACCCGGAGAAATTTTACAACCATATATATATATATATATACAGGGTGTCCGGAAATGATGAGCAAAAAATTCAGGGGATAATTCTAGACCAGAAAATAAATGCTACCTCTTTCTATAACATTTTTTCCAAAACTGATTATTAACGGAGTTAAGGGTATTAAAGTTAAATTTTATTTGCAGTTTTTTTGCAATACCTTTTGCCTCACTCAATATTTTGACGAAATTTCGTATATGGGGGTTTTTCGGGATGAGGATTATAATTTTACCCACCGTTTTTTCACATTTTGTAGAGAGCGCCACATACGAGCCTTTATTTTGGTTTGAATGGTTCCAACTTTTTTGTGCTACAGTTTATGCGACTTTTGACTGAATATTTTTGTTCTCCTAACCTTTTGACATTTTTTCAAGCTAAAATAACATTGCTTCCATGTGATAAATGCGAAATCATTTTAATTTATTTTCTACATTAATCATAGCATGCTTTGGAAACAAGCACTTAGTTGCCTTGGAAACAAGTTTGTGGAGAATTAGTTTTGACAGTTAGTAATTTTTGAGAAAATTTGTTGTTACGCTGATGGTGGTTAATGATAAATAATAAAAAAATAACGTCCTCAACCAATAAAAAATGGTTTACTAACAAAATCATAAGATTAAAATACATAAATTACTAGAACAATACAAATACAAATTAAACTTTCAAACCAAAGGTTCAAAATGACGTCCTTCCTCTTTAATGCATAAATTAATTCTTCTTAAAAAATTCCGACAAACTCTATGGAATATTCCTGCCTATTGCTTAATTACCTCATAATTAGCAACAATTCTTTCTCTCAGTTCATCGACGCTATTCACAGGTGTCCTGTATATAAGCGTCTTCAGATAGCCCCAAAAAAAATCGATTGGGTTTAAGTCAGGGGATTTAGGGGCCCACTGTACAAAACCACTGCCTCCTATCCACCTTTCAGGAAAAGTTTCATTTAAGAATTCTCTGGCCGCTAAACTAAAATGCGGTGGCATGCCATCTTGAAGCAGGCACATTGCATTTCTTAATCCGAGTGGTACATCTTCCAATAGAATAGGTAAGTGGTTTCTTAAAAAATCCAAGTAAACTTCACCATTGAGTCTTTGTAGAAAGAAATGTGGCCCAATTAAGTAGTCCGGTAGTTCCCTACAATACCGGCCCACACGTTGACGGAAAACTTATTTTGATAACCACGCTCTATTGATTTTCATCAGACCAAAAATGCTCATTGTTGTTTTTTTTTCTTTATTTTTCAAGAATAGTCACAAGACAAGACTATGTGCCATTAAAGAAAATAACGTCAACCCAACGATATAGTACCACACATTTGAAAAAGACAATATCACATATTACATTAAAATAATCATCTGCACTACATGGCTCTAGATTTAGTAATATGTCATAAACCCTTTTTTTAAACATTTTCATATCTGTGCTTTTTTTAATATCAGTCGGCAATTTGTGGAAGATTTTAATACAACTATAATAAACACCCTTCTCAGTAACTGTCAATCTGTGTATTGGATATGAATAATGATCCGTTCTGATGCAGAAACAATTTCGTAAACTCACTTCTGAGAATAAGTGTCTGTTTTTAAAGAAAAACAATAGTAATTCCTGTATGTATACATATTGAATTTACCTTGACAAGATTCTCGATACTTAAGTTTTAATATTAATCTTAAAATACATTTCTCTTACAAAAATTTTTGTACATCTGTGCTATTACCATAAAAAACCACTCCATATCGAAACACAGATTCAAAGTTAGCATGGTAAATTACCTTTAGAGGATCCAATTTTAAATACTGTCCTATGACCCTCATTGAGTATATTACATTATCCAGTTTTTTTCCTACGTATTCAATATGTTGTTTAAAGTTTAAATTACTATCTATATAGATACCAAGAAACTTAACACTAGACATTGTTTGAAACATTGAGCCGTTAAGGTTAATACATTGTGTTATTGGATATTTAGCATGTATAGTTTTAAAGAATACTATTCCTGTTTTATTTTCATTTAAAATCTGTTTATTCTTCCTGAACCAGAGGTTTGCTTCAGTTAGTATGTTATCTGTGTCTTGTACCAATTGAGTAAAGTGTGCACCACTCACAATTATGTTTGTATCATCCGCATATTTTACTAGTTTACAATTACTCTTATTTTCTATTACTTCATCTAAGTCATTTATATAAATTATAAATAAGAGAGGCCCAATAGTACTTGTGTCCCTTGTGGTACACCTATTGTAGTCTTAATCATATCAGATACTCCTCTTTGTCCATCTTTACATAAAGTTACAATTTGTTTCTATTGGTTAAGTATGACTTTATCCAATTTAGTGTAGAGCACAGTATACTAAGCAATCAGTACGGAATCTTAGACAATTTATGAATGAAATACGTCTGGCAGTTTTTAAATACCCCCACTCTAGAAAAAGTCGCCAAGAATATGGCGGATTCCACAGAACATACGAAAAAATAGCTAATAATTTGGCGTAAATATAACCAAAGTTGTTTCCTAGTTTTAATACTTTTGCATTAATTCTTAATTAACTGTTGTAATCCAGTGTAGTTTCATGTAAATTGAGGTTTTGTTCACATTTTGTCTTAATTTAGGTTTCTAGCAGATATAATTCGAATTTGATTATAAAACCAGTATGAATTTAATAAATTTATTTAAAAAATTTGCGAAAACATGGAACCTAGGTCGACTAGTATCAGTAGTACTTTTGCCTTTATGTCAAGATGTATACGTTTACCTTATTTTGTTAGCAGATTATCAAATTTAAGCCCAGTGTAATTTTTATATTTTTACTCTTTTTTTTAGGAAAGTACGAAATGAAATTAAAACGTGTATATTAGGTACAATTTATTTTGAGGTTTACAAAATAGGTATATGTATATAGGGTGTTTCATAATATATGCGCAGGACTTCAGGATGTGATAGCTCATCCAAAAATTTGAAAAAAGTTTGTATTAACTTACCCTCTAAGATGCACAATTTTCGAGATACAGGGTGTTAAAATTGTAAAAAGAAATTAGTTTTTTGCTAATATCTCCGGAACCGTTTATCGTACAAAAACCAGCTTTTGTAAGCATTTACTACTCATAATAAACTATGTTCTGTGCGAGAAATTTTTTTTTTCAAAGTCATAATTGGTGGTGATTTTGAAGGGGAAGTGGGTGTTTTTCTCCCCAATTTCTACGCCACTGGAAAAGTACGTTTTTGAGACGCCCATTTGAACCGCCAATGTTTTGTACACAAAAATGTACTCTTAGTCATAAGCTCTAAAGTTGACCGTTTTCGAGAAAAATCTACTTTTATGTTGAAAAAATGGTCAATTTTTTGAAATCAAAACCGTACTTTTTCCAGTGGCGTAGAAGTTGGGGAGAAAAACACCCACTTCCCCTTCAAAATCTTCACCAATTATGACTTTGAAAATTTTTTTCTCGCACAGAGCATAGCTCATTATGAGTAGTAAATGCTTACAAAAGCTGTTTTCTGTACGATAAACGGTTCCGGAGATATTCGCAAAAAACGAAATTTTTTTTACAATTTCAACACCCTGTATCTCGAAAATTGTGCATTTTAGAGGGTAAGTTAATACAAACTTTTTTCAAATTTTTGGACGAGCTATCACATCCTGAAGTCCTGCGCATATATTATGAAACACCCTGTATATAGGTAATATAATCAAAAAACCCCGTTGCTCTATTAGATGTATGGAATCGTTTCTTTCATCCATGTATGAAAGCAGTCTCTTTCCTATTTGGAGTTAAATCCTTTGCCTACTTTCATGTTTTAATTCATCTTTAGGATTTTCTCAATTAAGCTATCACATCTAAATTGGTCTCCCATATATAAAGCTGTTTACAGGCCTTTTACGCCCAGAGCTGCGTTATGCGTAAGTTTTTTACAACACATTTATTTCCTCCCATAGTTTGTTTATTATTTACTGGCTACACTAATAAATAATTACTAATACAAAAACACAAATAACTAAACACTCAACACGACATACAAAGCTGGAATATAAGTACAATAACGATAACGAGTGGATAACCATGTAATAATGTCAAAAATTCAAAAAACCTAACTGACACACAGAAATTATAGTAATAACTGTCAATCGCCAACAAGATGGCGGATTTTTGGAAGACGCGGGAAAGCTGAGTTTCCCTACTGATTGCTTAGTATACTGTGGTGTAGAGCCACATATGCCATACAATTTTAACTTTTCATATAAAATACTATGGTTTACACAATCATATGCTTTTGAAAGATCAAAAAAGAGACCCATAGGAATTTCTCCTTTTTCACGTGACTTTAATATTAGGTTAGTCAATTCAAATACTGCCGTTTGAGTTGACTTACCTCTTTGATACACATGCTGATTTTTTGAAAATATTTTTTTTGCATTAATGTGATCAATAATTCTGTCACTTATAACCAACTCAAAAAGTTTGGAAAAACTAGATAACATACTAATAGGCCTAAAATTTTCAAGTTTTGAATAATTTCCTTTTTATGAAGTGGTTTAATCAGTGCTACCTTCAATTGTTCAGAGGAAAAATACCAAATTTCATGGAATTGTTAATAACATGAACCAGTGGTAATACAATATGTTTTATACATAATTTGAGGATTTTTGTAGGTACTTTTTAGATACTTCTAATAATTCTTTATCAGTTACAGGTTGCATATCTGCTGCATTTTCACAGCATTTTATTTTATGGGAAAAGGGAATACAATGCTGACTTTGAGCCATTTGCTGTATACAGTTTACAAGAAAATTATTATACTTGTCTGAAATTGTTTTAGCACTGCCCGAGGCACTACCACTTATTTCTATAAATTGATATGTTTTAGAATCATTTCCCTTAATACATCTAACTGCATTCCACACTGATTTATTATCCGACATTAGTATTGATTTCGATAAAAATTTGCTTTCCTCTCAGAAAGTTTAGCATTATATTCTCTTTTCGCCACCTTATAAATTTCCTTGAAACCCTCATCTACCATACAACAAGTGTACAAACTATCCAGTCTATTCTTAAACCTACTCAATTCTTCATCTTTCATATACTTATTTTTTTTTATTTAATCTAGTTTTACATATTTTTCTAATAGGAAAACTTGCATTAAAGATGCACATAAACATATTTATAAAAATATGCCATTGTTCATTTATATTGCTTGATGCTACCTCATACACAGGTGGCCAGTTTTTACACCGTAATACATTTATAAAACTTTCAATATTACTATTAGAAAAGGATCTTTTCATTTCAAAATTATTATTAATTATTGTATTAATTTCAAATGTAATTATTTGTGCCGTATGATCTGAAATACTTGTGTGTATAACTTCTGCCGACATAACACTGAAATTTGTAAATATATTGTCAATTCCTGACTTACTAGTTGACGTAATACGAGTGTATTCTATTATATTATGCTCAAAATTATATGACTGCAATAGAGACTGTTACGAAAAGAAAGATGTTGTTTGTGTCAAGGGGAGAATTTACTATCGAGCGCTGAGAGGGGATATGCGAGCGCATGCCTCTATCCGTGGATCGATAATCAATGCGAGTCGACCGCTAGAGAACCCAATGAAAAGTTGCGACCAGTGGTGGAAATACCATCCTTACAGTGTTGCTCTTGAGTAATTCTCAATGTTTTAAATTTAAGAAAGCAATTTTATTTTATTGTTATACTGGTTGTAAAGCAGTTGTATGTACGAAGAAGGGAATATATATACAGTCCATTATCAAACAAGTGTTTAAGAAAAACCCTAAATCATTATTAGTCTCCAACCCTCATCTATAAAAGACAACATATGAAATTTTGATATTGAGTCTTTACACACATCTACATTAAAATCACCTGCAATTATTATTTTACAGTTTTTTTATTTAGACACTAGTATTTTCTCCAATTGAATTAGAAATACTTCAAAATCTGCAACTGAAGGTCTATATATCGAGATTACAGTTATATGTTCACCAAACACTTTTAAACTACCAGCTGAGCATTCAACTTCACCTTCAATAGATAACTGTTTTAACTGATTATTTTCTTTCCCCTGAATGCCTCTTCCGACAAATACCGCAAATCCTCCTCCCTACAGAAACTTGATACAAGATAAAAGTTATCTATCCCATACTCCTTCAGTTGGTTTTCAGTTTTCCAGTGCTCCGTTAAACACAGAAAGTAACAATTCTCATAGCTATTAACTAAATCTTCTATCATATTTATACAATTATAGATTGGACATTTTGATGTATTACACTTAGATATTTTTGTACATTGCATTATTTGACCCTTTCAGTTATTTTCAATTTTCTAAAAAAGTTACACCCTTTGTTTGTAACCCTAGAATGTTTATTAAAATCAAATCGTCTAATGCCTACTCCTTCTGGCCTAAATGCTGGGTCATACATCTTCTCCTTCAGGTCATATGGTGCTGTAATCAGATAACGCTTAAGAGTATTTTCACTGGAAGGTATTTCTTCCACTTCGACTTTTTCAGCTGGTAATTTCTTATTTTCTGTTAGATATTTTGTAATCATATCTGTAGTTGTGCTTCTTTGAACCCTGTATACATATAACCATACCTTCTTTTTAACTCCTGCAAAACCTGAATCATTCACCATATTCCCTGCACCTGTTCCAATGTATTTCTTATTAGTACTATTGCCCTTCCTTCTACTATGAGTCACTGTTGTAAATCCGTCATCTCTATTAGTGTTATTTTCACTTTCAGTATTTATATAATCCTCCACCAACTGTGGTGGTGTTGGAATCATGTTGGCACTAATTCCTTGACTAGGTATTCCCAAGTTCTATTCTATTTCTAATGATAACAGCTGAGTTGTCTCTGCGACTTTATCCTTCACTAAATCTTGGTCACAACACTTTTTTACCCTCTGGGCACTTAGATGATATGTTTTCTTGCACATTGAACAAATTTCACCATTCACCACAATTCTCTTACAATATTTGCAATTTTTCTTAGAAGCAAGATTCACCAACCTTGACTTCGGCCATCTTGACTTTTTTTGTGGAGATTTATTAAGCCATCATGGTCAAATCCAGCTTCGTCCGTAAAAATGATATTACGAACAAAATTTCACCATTATGAAGTATTCTAATTGTATTGCAGAAATTCACACCAGCAGCAGGATCTACGGCAGATAAGGCTTGCACCTTTTGGTAGTGGTACGGATGAAGATTTTGTTCGTATTGTTTCATGTACGGAGCTCTTTGGAATGCCCTCCTGAATAGCAATTTTTCTTATACTTACATTGGGATTATTCGCTATCGAATTCAAAATACGAGCTTCTGCTTCTGCTGTTCTAGTATTCCGTTGTCGACCTACATCAATAATTCTAGTTTTGAACGATCTAAATTCTCACAATCTTCGATGATTGCGATTGGGATAGGTTTCTATTTCGAAATGCTTCGCGATACAAACGTCGTGCTGCAAGAGCATTGCCAGCAGCTAAACTGTAATAATAATGCATGTCCCGCAACTCCACATTAGAGTAATTGTTGTTCATTCTTATTATTATTTTTATGGATAACAATTACTACAAAAGACTTGTACAAAATTACTATCTGTCAAAACTAATTCTCCACAAACTTGTTTCCAAAGCATGCTATGTTTAATGTAGAAAATAAATTAAAATGATTTCGTATTCATCACATGCAAGCAATGTTATTTTAGCGTTTTTCTCAAAAATGGTTAGATTTATTGAATAAATTATATCTTTTTTATGTCAAAAGGTTAGGAGAACAAAAATATTCTGTCAAATGTCGCATAAAGTGTAGCACAAAAAAGTTGGAACGATTCAAATCAAAATCGTATGTGGCGCCCTCTACAAAATGCGAAAAAACGGTGGGCAAATTTATAATCCTCATCCTGAAAAACCCCAATATACAAAATTTAAATAAAGAATATCCCTTTTTTCCAACTGCTGTAATAATTATTGATTACTTATTTAGCAAATTAGTTTATTTTTCTTAATTTTATTCGTTTAGAAATTTTAAAGTCCACGACAGCAACTGAATTTAATGTCCTATAGAATACTCTTCAAAGTAAGTTAGAGACTTCTTTATAATATTATCCATCATTCCATGTTTAGAATTAATTCTAAGAAAATGTCTGTGTAATATTTTTCGCTTATTTTTTCTGGTGTCGGATGGTATGAATTGTTGTTTTAATGTAATTTGTGGCACTACGCACACATAACTGAAAGATAAAAACAATAATTACAAATTATTATCTAGCTTTAAACAACTATGTGATAGGTACCTTCTGGGTATAGCAAGTTTGCAGGTGATTCTTCCTAGCAAAAAACCAGTGGCTTTATTTTAGTTCTGTATAATATGAAATACACAAATTGTAGTTCATTGTTTACTATTTTACAGATGTAGAGTTCTTCTTAAACATATTTTATCCATCAGAAACATAAAGTGCTTAAATATGTGGACACAATAATCAATCATTTCTAGGTTATGCTTTAGTAATATTTCTTTTGTGGGGCTGGGGTAGGTTCAATTCTGACTTTCAATGACAAACACGTTCACATTACAATAAAAAAGTTTTAGGAATCGTTTTGTTTGAACGTATTTGTTTCTAAATAAGTAATCAATAATTACAGCAGTTGGAAAAGAGGGATATTCTCTAGGTACTTACACAATTTTGTATATTATTTTGTGATAAAAAATACGGGTACCTAATTATTATTTCACTGTAGTAACATAAAAAATACAATTTACTGAAGTTTTATTACATTATAATGGAACAATTTAAAAATATCCACAGATATTTTACACAATATTCACGTTGAACGGAGCTGTAACTATAATTGTAACGGAGGACTGCGCCGGCGCAGCGACTCCAATGCTCCAAAAGCCTCAACTCAAGTCTAAATTTTTATGGACAAGTCTCAATGACACCATTGTGCATACGTAAATTGCATTAATTACATTATATAGCGTTACTTATGTCCAATAAAATACATACTTTATGCCATTAACATTTGACAATTCATAGTTTTGACATTTAACGATGTTAGTTTCTTCTGTGTAAGTCTGGCTCAAGGCTATACACGTTTTACATGACAAAACAATGAAATTTGGGTACTTTTTGGAGACGCTTTTTTATGTTAAATTTTAAATTTTTTGAATGTTTATTTTTCAGAATGTGTTCATAATTAAGTATATTTCAATTTAAACATAGGTTCTAGCGGGGTTGGCTACCAAAAAATCAAAATTAAATCGATTTCCTAAAAAATGGAACACCCTGTATAAGAATTGATGTTATTATCTACAGTGCCTTTATAGTAAACACAGTGGCGACAATAGCATGTCCAGTTTTCTATTGGTCGCCCGTTTTTGCCCCATAATGGCGGTATTTTGTTTACTTTTACAAGTGTCAACTGTCAAGTGTGTTGTACAAGTTTGTTTGTATATGTATTATACCTTCGTTAATATTCTATTCTTATCGATTTCTATCACAGATTACTACTAATTTCTATATTACAGGTAAGCTTAGCACACAAACACAGATATGCATACATAAGTAGGTATATTGTAATTATTGTATCATTGTAAAATAACAGAAAACACTCATAACCTAACCAATCTTATGAGGTATGTTTATCGAAATCTTTGCTGTTTGACATTCATTTAATAAATTTGTATCACAAATTCACATACTTATTTACATTTTAGCTCAGAAAATATGCCAGGTTGTGCTGCAGTTGGATGGACTAATTCAGCAAAATGGGATATCTTATGAAGCGTTTTCCTAAAGATCCTCGGTATAGGAGAGAATGGGCAGTAATTTTTGTAATGAGATATACTCCTACAGACAAGTAAACCGCATAGATATAAATATATACCTATTATAGCATCAGTGCGTAATGTTCTATGCATTTTAATCACAAGCGACCGTCTGTTAATAGCTTAAACGAGAATAGAAAACTAATACGTAAAACGTAATAAAAACCTCATATTTTACTTGAAATATAAAAATTGAGATTTATTACACTATTATTTTGAAATTACAGACCACATACATTACTATACGCATAAACTTGTGGATTTATTAGTTGTCAAATGTTTATAGCCATCAAAATTTCACGTAATTTCTGTGTATTCTTAATTTGAAAGTAAATTTTACTACAATTTTTTCACGTACTAATTACTTGTCACGAGTAATAAATCCCCAAATTTATGCGTATAGGTTGAGAATCCCCTGTATAAACTATGTTTATAATTTAACACCTTACCAACTTTGTAAACAGTTTAAATTACCATTATCTAATAAATAATAAAAATATTCCAGTTTTTTTAATCTTTTATTTAATTTTTATAATTTTTAATAGTTTAAGCCAATATTAACTATGAATACTCGTATTTTTTTAAATATAGCTACATTGAATAGTTATTTTGTTGTTTGCTGTCTGGTACACTCCATAAACAGGCTAATAAACTGATATTTACCTAACTCTTTAATACAACAGATATTACTAATATTTTTATCGGTTAAAATTATATAACAGTTTCTAAAATTTAGTTATCTTCAGTCGTTTTCATGAAAACGTATATCCCAGGATAAATTTATCACCCATTTTAGTTTGTAGCATTCCGTGATTATCAGTCTCCCACATCATGTATTTTTCAACCTGTAAACAAAAACAAGCATGATCATTTCCTCCAACAAACTGTACAAAAGGAGACACTTACCTGTAATGAAATGTTTACTGCAGACCCTCATTCTTCAGCAGTGATGCTAAAATGTTGGTAATTTGATTTGCTTTATTAATAGCAAATAGTTCTACAACTCTCATAATTAGCAGCATCATAACCCAATTCCATCATTTTGTTTAATATATCTTTTAGACCAAGTATGGGCAAAATTTTCATAAGAACTATACTCACTAAACACAGTCGTGATTTTGATGTCATTGGTATATACCAATGAAAGATGTGGAATTACATACCCACTGTTATATACATTTAACGTATTTAGTATATAAATGTACGTACATTGCTCTGTGGATATTGAGGTAACATAACATAATCCCTCTGCAGTGTATATATACAGTGATCCCTCGCTATGATATAATAATTTAAACATCTACAGTATGTGCTTATTGCTATTTCATGAGTATATAACAGTTTGTATGTTAAAGTATGTCCTTATCGGTACTACTGTGTGAGTACTATATTCCATATAGTACTCACGTAACAATATTCATGTTAAATATATGTGCAGATAGATATCATTCTGTGATGTACCAAATTCCATATTCAAAGACTTTGGTTGGAAAGGGGGGATATTTTGTGGCAGTTTTCGGCTTGATGCAATTATGTCGGGTGATTGTCTTGCGCTAGTTAATATTTTGTGGTCTTTGCGACTTGGCCTTATATCTTATACCCTCTATTACGTTAATATATTTTTACTAGTTATACGTCTATTATTGTTTAAATGTAAGTATAGGTATTTATTTATTAAAGTGTATTATTTAATTATGATTAACTAAGCATACCTAACCTCTCAAAAATGCCTTATGGTATATTACAGATATATAGCAAGCAATATGTTTAATAATAGGTAAGCTTTCTTCACCTCACTGGTAAGTACTCTGATTTATCTTAGAACTGCATACAAAAAACTTGGTGAAAGAAATTTAAACTGTTTCGTCTAAATGGAAGACATGCAAGACAGCGTTTGAATCGAGAGAAATAAAGAAATATTATAACAATGGAATATACTATAGATTCACAGTTGTTCAATATACTGAAATGAGTTAACTAAGTTGCATTATTATTTTTTTAGTCTATGTAACATTCATAGGATGCCCCACATAACTTGATTATATACTTTGCCTTAGTGTCGGATAAAGATATATCAAAAAAGCTTCAATTAAATTAATGAAATAGCGAAAGTTCATCACAGTGATGTAATTTTCACAAGAGAAGCGGTAATAGCTTCAAAATAACAGCTTTATGAAATTTTATTTTATCTTTATCCATTACTAGTGTGGTAATGTAATTTAATGAATAAATGATTTCTAAACTTCTAAAGCTCTTCAATATTGAAATACTGTGGGGTCTATATAGTGTTTGTGGGCAGAATTTTTTTTAAATGCCAACTCATTTTTAATCACAATTTTAGAATCCATATGAAAAATAAAGACAACGTAATAAAAAGGTTTTCGACTTTTTAAAGGTAGGTATATAGTCATATGATGACTTCAATAAAATGGTAAATCAAATAATTTATCTAAATTAAAAATGAAACCATGAAGTGTCAAATTAAAACACAATAATAACCAGCATCTAAACGATATGTAAATTGTGACATAATACTGTTACTATACTATAGATATAGGCAGGGTGATCCCGAATATGTGCAAACAATTTTAGGGTATATTGTATGACCGGATTTTAATACGGGTCTTTCATATATTTTTTCTTTATTTAAGCTTTTCTAGAAGAGTTGCAACCCTTTAACAGGGGTGATAAATTTAACATTTTATCTAGTTTCTTCCAAATGCTTTGAAATTAAAGAAGTTAAATTTGGTAGGATATTTAGGCTAACGAACTTCTTCTGGACGAGTATTTTTTATTCTCGTCCTGTAATACGTCGTTGAAATAAATTACACCATGTATAATTTTCATTAGATTTTTCTGGAGTTTTCTTGATAAAAATATTTTTGTTTATAATAAATATACTGGGGGTATTTTATTTCAACGCCTTATAATAGGACGTGAAGAAAAAGACTTGTTCAGAAGTTTCATCAGTCTAAATATCTCACCAAATGTTACTTCTTAATTTTAAAGGGTTTGGAAGAAAAAAAAGATAAGACTTTAAATTTATTACCCCCTGTTAAGGGATCGTAACTCCTCAAGGGTTTAAAACAAATTATTTTATATGAAGAACCCCTATTAAAATCAGTTTACAATCTACCATTAAATTCTTTGCAGATTATTTGGGATCACCCTGTACATATATTGTTAACATACAAACTGTTACATTACTGAGATATTGAAAGCGTTCATGGAAATGATATACACTTTGTTAAGTTCTTGGTATGTGTCATCGTTTACATGAAACCTACATAAAATGAGGTACATCGTGGGCATATAACATTACCTACAAGCATTTCATATAGCAATAATGTGTGCATGCGGAGGACATTTGGAGGTACTAGGTATGTAATGGTTACATAGCTGGTCCATCTTTTGTAATATCACTGTGTAACAGGTTATGTACTTGTTACGTAATTGGTATGTAAGTGTGTTTAGTGGGTAGAAGGTTTTCCACAATTCATGTTGCACACTCGTTCCACGGAATTTGTGTGGTGGTTGAGGACATCACTCAAGCACTTGGTACATCAGTACAGAATGCATCCTTTAATTTGCATATTCACTAGCAAATAAAATAGCACCATCTTTGGCAGTGATACCGATACAGGAAACATCTTAACGGTTTTGCACAATCTGAGAATGTTTTGCCTGAAAATAATGTTTACAAACTAATGTTAATCCTATATCTAACCTGTTAAGTCATACATATTATCTAAATCTACCTGCTTAATTTCACAAGGTACCTTTCCAATTAAAATGTAGAAATCATTCATTACTTTTGTCCCTGCATTTGTAACAAACCCAGGTTCAAAATATTTGTAAGACTGCAAACTTTTGTAGCTTTTCATCTGCTCTTTGTTGTAATAATAAAATAACTGTGTTACGTTAAAACTAAAAGGAAACAATATTTGTTTATGTGAAACTCCATAGATAGCATTGTTATATGCATATATAAATTGAATATATATTTAACGTAAAGGGGTCCACATCATCTATTAACTTCAGTTTCATTACATATCTGCAAAAATATATTTTATGAGAAACATGAACACAGCAACATTTTCAAACTTACCTTTCTCCAACATCAGGATTTTCCAATAATATTCTTTTAAAATATTTAAACATAATTTATTGCAATTTTTATATAGATTTTAGATGTCTAATAATGGCTTTTATTAACATAATTATTTTCACATTATTTTGTTCAAATTAAATTTTGTTGTATCTTTTCTAACCTCTCTGTTGTCAAACATGTCAAATGTCAAATTCAAATTTGACGATATTGAAGACAAGATTTCGTTAAGAATTAAATTAAAACTTATATGTTTGAAATGCTCACGCCCTCGGGACATATTTCAACTAATAGTTTTTCAAATTTGAACTAATTCCGATAAAAATTAGAGAAATGAGAACCGGACTGCTGAGGGCCTACAACAAGCGGTCCGTAAATAGCTCCGGAAATTGTTTAATTTTAGTCATAAATGAAAACTTCTCATTTATGGGGACCGGTATTTTATATCAAAAACTCATTGTTACGGCTATTTTCTAATACTTTAATCACGAAATGTTTTTATTGCAGTATATTTTAAAATTAAAACTCGGTTTCAGCAACGGGGAAATTGTTCGCGCCAAAAAAATTTGCCCCTTAATGGCGGGTGGGCGGGGCATAGGCTCTATTGTCGCCACTGTGGTTACTATAAAGGCACTGTATTATTATCAGATTCTACGCGCCATCTAGTGCCTGTATATATATATATATATATATATATTTCGTCGCACTGGCTATGATGGTTTCTGAGATATTCGCACTGAAAGTCTTAGAGAAAACACCCGGTATATACAGGGTGTTCCAGAATGAAATAAATATTTTACCAGTGTGTTCCACAAGCCATTTCATGTCTTCATATAAAATTTTTCAATTTGGGTCCTCCCTGTTGAGATATTCGAGGCTCAAAATGGCAGAAAAAATAGTTTTTTTATTTTTCCTTAAAAACGGTTGCACTTAGAAATTTCAATTTTGGTACACATTATCAGCTAGTCAAAGGCTATTTTGTGGTGGTGTCTATTCCTTAGTTTATGTTTCTGGAGAGCGGGAGTAAGCAACCCCTAGATTTATTTCTTTCAGAACTTTTTCCTGCAATGGCCGATTTCAACAAAAGTAATTTGACTACTTTTTTCCCTCTTGTAAATTTTTCATACAACCAACAGTTTGCGCGGAAAAAATAAAAATACTTTTCCTGACTAAACATCTTTTCGTCACCGGTTAGTGATAACCGCAGTAGGCGGTTGCTATGTTGATGTTTTTCTGTTATATTGTCAAACAAATGGCTATTAGGTTTATAATTAACAGTTTTTGCAAATATTTCTAAACAAAGGTATTCCTATAACTGTTGCCAATCCTGCCGTATGTATATTCCATCAATTTCTTCGCTAATATTTGTACGGAAGAGTCAGTTGTTAACAAATATTTGCAAAAACTGTCAAGACTGATTTGTTTCATAAGACAACAGAGAAACATCATCATAGCCACCGCCTACTGCGGTTATCAGTAACCGGTGACGAAACGATGTTTAGGGTAAGGAAAATCATTTTTATTTTTTTCCGCGCAAAGTGTTGGTTGTATGAAAAAATTACAAGAGGGAAAAAAGTAGTAAAATTAGGTGAAGTATTTAAAAAAAACTTGCTGAAATCGACCATTGCAGAAAAAGTTCTGAAAGAAATAAATCTAGGGGTTGCTTATTCCCGCCCTCCAGAAACATAAGCTAAGGAATAGACACCACCACAAAATATCCATTGACTAGCTGATAATGTGTACCAAAATTGAAATTTCTAAGTATAACCGTTTTTGAGGAAAAATAAAAAAACTATTATTTTCCGCCATTTTGAGACTAGAATATCTCAACAGGGAGGACCCAAATTGAAAAATTTTATATGAAGATCCCCCCCGATATGGCTTGTAAAACACACTGGTAAAATATTTGACCATCATTCTGGAACACCCTGTATATATAAAAGTAGTTTAAAAATAATTAAGTTTTATTTTTTGCATCAAAAAATGTGGCAGTTAAGGGTTAACTAACTAACTCCAAACTATTCCTGGTCAAATTTATGGCTACGCTATTTTATTATAGTTGCGGCAAGAGCTCAGAGGACTTATGTCATACAAACAAATGAATACTCCAAATATTAAGAAATTGCAACTAAGAATAATAAAATTATATACTTACTACATTAAATGTTTGCACTGTATATTACACAAAGTTATAAAAAATGATTGGTTTTATGCAACAAACAGTCAAAAATTATATTGACATTAAAAACAATTGCGTGACGACAACTGTGACATGCGTTTGAATTCTTGCCGCAACTAAACTTTCTACATAAATTATGCTTAAAATTGTATTGAACCTTTGTCTGCTTAATCGCTTCACCTTTGTAATACTTGTCTGTCAAAACAGCTCAATTTCAATCTAGAATTTTGTAATGTGCTGACCTGTGCGACACTAATGTTAGTATTTAGAAACATACACATCAAGCCATAAATGGCAGAATTTGATATTAACACTGTAATAGCTTATATTTTAATAGAACCTAGTTATATAATTTGGTTTGCAAAAATGTACATATTTTTTATTTACCTACTACCTACCTACTTTTAAAACATTAAAATATGTGGCACTGATACCATTCCAATACTATACACAAACCTTTTGCGTCTATAAATATTTTACAATTTTCGTAAAACTGGGTAAATATATATTAATAATGGACTGTTGCTCCTGCACTTTTGCCATAAAAACACAATACTTATTTTACGTAGTAGCAATTTATAAATTTAAAAATGATATAGATTTGTCATAATTTCTATGAAACGTCAAATTACTGATAAAAACAATTGACAACTATGTCCAACTAAGTCATTTGTGCTGTAGTGTGTTGCCAAGTATGGTCAGTCAATGCAAACAGGCAATGGAGCAGACTAGGTAAAGCCATAGACGTTATAAATCATGGACCGGCCCTAGAAAGAGAGGTCCGCTGTCTTGATGTGTACAAGAGGGATGAAGCTAGTCTGGGCAAAAACAGATGTTCTATGACAGAAAAATATATAAACATAACCTGACAAAACCTTTCCTGTTAATATTGTTAATGATTTGTATGCCTTTTGTGATTTAGTTGTGTTTAGCCTGTTTATTAGCAATAGTTTTTAAAGACTAATAAACTATGGTGGAGTCGGTCTGTCACCGTAAATGTCATACGTCTGTCATTTACGGTTTTTGTTTTTTTCGGCCAATGATCTGTGGGTTTTTGCCCATACTAGCTCTCTTTCTGTCGCACACATCTGAGCATCAACGATTTGTATAGGCAGAAAACGGTTTTGGGCGCGTCCATGATTTATAAGGTCTATGGGTAAAGCACAGCTGCTGCGATTTAATCGACAATGATTGAACTCATATAATTATTACAGTAATAATCTTACCTAAGTGAGCAGCTTTTAACATAGACTGTCCAAATTCAATAGCTCCACCATGTTTAAATGTCAATTTGAATTTTGCTTCTCCAATCCAGTTTCCATTAGGCTGTGCTCGTACTTTTCCTTTTATGTAATTTGCTCCAAATACGGGCTGTTCTATTTCTACCTACAGTATTTCCAAATTAGAAGAAAAATCATGCTTTAGTTGCATAGACTTACTTCACTAAGAGTGACAAATGGAAAACTGAAACTTTGCATTTCATCAGAAGAAGACTTATTATTAAAAATAACTCGATGTGTTGTTAAGTAAATGCTTCCTTTTTTAATGCCATGAAAAGCAGTACCTTCTTGTCCAGACCATTCAAGGTTTACATTATCGGAAAACAGCAATATACTATAATAAACATTTTGCAATATTTCTTAATATTAGATAATAATCGTGATCATACCGTTCTCCATTATGTATTAAAACACCTCCGTTTAAATGTGCAGTATTTAAAGACATAACTGCAATTAAATTTATTTTTCTTCAAATTGGTTATGCCTTTCGCCTTCCACAATAACTAAATTTTGATTTAAATGTAGAACTTGAACAGCTGAATAGCACAAAACATATATAGGGGGCGTTCGGTTCTACAAGAGCAAAGCGAGCAGAGCGGGCACAGAGCAGAGTGACGTAATATAGGAGTGTTTGGGTTGGTTTGGGTATGGTGACCTACACGAACGGTGGCGGGTAAAAAACAAAGAAGCTTGTCCTATAAATTGAATTGTAATTATTTTGTTATAATTATAATGGATTTAATAAGATTGCACATTATTCATATTGGAGTGGAAATGTTCTTTGAAGATGTTGAAGAGGAGTATTTCTCAATTTTAGAGAAAGTGTGGGGCTTTGCTGAAGAAACTGTTCCCAGTTTTAGTAATAAACAGTTTCAGTCACATTTTAGATTAACCCCAACAACATTTGAAAAATTGTTACAAATTTTGGACACATGAAATTAGTTTAAATCATTGAAATTTTTTGCAGCTTCATCTCCACCTTACCTATCGAAAAGTCTAATAAATTTTTTTGATAACATGTATCGTTTCCTTAAAAAAAAATAAACGTAATTCGGAGCGGCAAATGGATTATTAGAAAATTTTATTTTTTATGGGTTTTTCGATCTCGACATACTATTAGTAGGGTCGAAAATGTTGTTTTATTGTCATTGAAGGGCGTTAGGGGTTCCTAGGAGCAGATTAATAATAATACCGCCGCCCCCGGAGTTTATTCGATTTTTTGGAGAAACGGATAAACGGATCGTCTTCGTTTTCGGTATAAAGGAACTACACACAGCTGCAATCCTGTGTACTCTTCTATCGCATAGAATGGTTCGTTGGGGAATATTTCACTTTTTAAAACTCAACCACCTGAATTCAGGACTGATTGTTCGCAGACAACCCTATACCACCGTGCTGGTAATGAAATAACCTTTATTTTAATTTAACTTTAATTTATTAACCACACCGGTGCAAGTCGATTTGCCTGTTTATACCTGCCTACCCAAGAGTTGTGACAGGAAAAAAATAGTCAATTTAACGTTTGCATATTCTATGGGCTCCATACTTTCGATTGTTATGGAATTTGTCTATTAACCAAACCAGTGAAATGTTTAAAAAAATAATAATTTTTAATTGTTAATTAATCATATTCTGGACTGAAATTTTTTAGACAACCCATTTGCAATATATTTATTGACATATTTAATTAGATATAAAATACTTTTCATCCATTAACCAGCTCGGTGAAGGTCGTTTTATAGTGGGATCCTATACTAATAGTAGTATCACAGTTTATTATACAGTTCGTCGAGTGAAGGTTCCAGAGGGTGTGGCTAAAGCGCGGCTAAATGCGCAATGAACACCAATGAAATTCATGTTTACACGACGAAGTGGGAAAAATTCTATTTCTTGACCAATCACCGTGCCCCTTGAGCGCGCGAATGTGCGCGGCTAAATGCGCAGTCGTCTTTTGGTCGTCTAAAACGAAATCAGAGAAATGGAGTAGGGAGAAGACGCGTCAATATGCGCAGAATTCCTAATGTAGGGCGCCGCCATTGTCTACTACAAACGTCAAATTTTCTACAGGGAGTAATCAATATTTTATGTAACGTTTTTACGAGGACTATTTATAATTTATATCAATTTTATTTTCCGAATACGAGTAATAGGTAAGGATCTATAAATTTGAAAAGAAGGAATTTAAAGGATAATTGTGATTACTATTAATATATCAAGCTGTTAACTTGGTTGAATAGAAACAAATTCTATCATAATAAAACTCAAGAGTGATGACACTGTTTTTTACTTTACTAACAATACATTTATTGGTGAATTTACAAAACTACAAATACTTTTCAAAATAATCTGATCACGTTTTTTTTTTTTTTGAAACATGAAAATTCCCATACGATGTGATAATAGTATATCGAAAAGTTTTAAAACTAAACATTGTGGCTCTTTTAGAAAAAAATCTTATAATCTTTCTAATACTTCTAAGTAGTTGCTGCAGGTAGTAGTTCCAAATAATAGAATTAGCAATAAACTAAAGAACATTTAAAAATTTAATTTAAAAAATGTTTTAATTTTCTTTGAGAATTACAAAACTAAAATATTAAAAATTATATCTAAATTTACATTAGATTACCTTCTTAAAAAGTTCAACAAGGAATTTTAAAAGATGCACCTTAAAAATAATAATGATAAATGACTATTTCAAGTTACAAAAAAATAAATTCACAATAATTAGGCATTGTGGTTGGTGCCATTCAGTTTATCACAACCATAAAGGGCACCTTAGATGCTCAGTATTTTCATCCGTTTTACATGTACAGTTATGTCGTCAAGTTTGACGGAGTGTGTAAATATATAAATCGTTGATGCATTGCGTACAGTCAATTGCTGGACTTGAATGAAATCACGATCAACCAGATTTTTCCAACGCGTACAAGCTTACTTTATCTATATACTTTTTTTTTCTTGTAATTACAGCTACAGTAATTACTGCATATACTTCAATTTTAGACATATCGCTTCTAAACAATTTAAAGACTGATGACAAAGTGAACTATAAAACGGTAGGTCTAAAGATATTATGTGTATTCTGTCTTATTTGATAACTTATATAACTATACATGTATAACGGATGAAAAGACTGAACGTTTAAAGCACTCTTAACAGACAGAAAAGAAAAAAGGATTTAAACCAAACTAGTAAATACACAAAAACATATCCCATGCCTATATACATACATAATATTATAAAATATACAAACATATAGGTATATATATACACACACACCCACATATATACATATACGTACAAAATATATAAATAACATAATGAGTACAATGTAACAAAAACATATTGATTTTTTTTTAAGCAAATGGAATTATTTCTTGTCTCAATTACACACATTCTCACAATTTACATTCTGTTACCATTTACGAATAGTCCCTTGATGTGGTAAGGCAAATTCTCTACGGATTTCTTCATAGGCTTTGCAAGAGTAAAACTGTAAGGTTGCTGCAAATCGTAGAAGTACAGAGATATAAGATTCATAAGATATTGTCTCAATCTTTATATTCTTCAAGTATTAATAACTGAGGCACAGTGTTATATGTCTTTTCCAGATGGTCGACAGTATTTTCAGATAAAATTTGATTTTTTCTTATGTAGTCCATTACAAGATTCATATGCAAAATGTCCTTCAATTTCTGTATCTGTTTTTTTGCATCATAAACTTTTTTCGATGTGCTGTTTGCCTTTTATTTAATTCTACATTAATTTTTTTTAATAATGTCAGAAGTACTGAAATTAATAAATACTTTAGTAAATAACGTTGCATAAAATATGGTCATATTTTGTTATCTGTAGTTATGTATAGATTTCAAAGCTTTTATCTTTCTCCTTATTGAACTGCTATTTGTACTTGTGGCCGACATATATTTGGATATTTGAGCATTAGAAATTACCAATTCTTAATTATAAATACTTAAAATATATTTGAACCATTTGTTACCAACTTGCGTTTTCTTCTTTTTTGTTTTTTAATTATACGTTCATCTATCGATGATGTTGAATCTTGTATCGTAGTTATGGACTGTATGTGTGGAAGGGTCTACTGTACTTGTGGAAGGTTCTATTGAAGGCTCCGATACATTTTGTACCTTCCCTAATTTTAGCGAAGGTACTCCATTTTACTTCCAAAATCTTGTACCAGCGGGTATTATAGGGTCTTCTTCTTTAAAATGATCTGAGCAGATTGGTTGACCTGACCCATTTATCATCACTTATGCCAATAGACTCTAACCATTTCTTCAGTAATTCATTTTTAGGAAACCTTTGGAGAAAAAAATACTCTAAACAATCTTCAAATCCTAGATAAGTTTTGATGAAATACTTACAAAAAATGAAAACTAACGCCTTTTGGTAAAAAATGTTTCCTATTTAAACAGTCTTTTACAAAACAACACGCCATGATAAATACTAACTAAATTCATACTAATTATTAATAAAATACATATAACACTGGAAGACACAAAAAACACATAACCACAAACAACACAACAAACCAAAACAAACTGAAGGAATTTGACGTTTCTGGTAGAAAATGGCTGCGCCCATTGCGTCGACGACAAGTGAATGCGCAATCGTCGAAGTACATTCTTCCTACTCCATATCTCTGAACGAAATCTGGGACCTCGACTCCTCGACATCAAAGGAGCCGACGTGAAGACGCCGGACTGTATATAGACTGTGGTAGTATTAAGGGCATGTACCGTAATTCAAATATTTTAACCCATAGAGAAGAAAGGGGTTATTTTAACCAGAACCCCGGTTCAGCACGGGTTCAGCGTCCCGTAAATCGTTTTGTGGATTTACCGTCCCTCTTTTCGACACCAAATTTTAGTTACCGTAAATCAAGGTTTCTAGAGAAACCTTGACCGTAAATAACCACGGTAACATTTGTTAAATTACGGTACACGCCCTAAATATATGCCTACAGCCGCCAATTTTAAAGTGATTTGACAGCAAGGTGACAGCACGTTAGATAGATTTGAAAATCTTGAAACCCTTGAAACTTTGTAACCATAGAAAATATAGTATAGTACTATATTTTCTGTGTTTGTAAACTTTAATAACTGAAGAATTTAGGAATATGAAAAGATTTAATGTTAGAAAGGTAAAGTCTAGAAGACAACTAATGATTTAAATATTTTTAGTGGAAATCTTTTGATTTTGGTCCAGAATTAGAAATAGATTCCAAATTAGGTATAAAATATGAGAAATCAAATATTAATGAACAGAGTTCCAACATCGAAATGATAGAATCTTTAAATTTTTATGATAAAATAACACCTAAAATAGTAGAAGACTTAGCAGTTCATTCAAAGAAAATAGAAGACGTACAGAAGTGGTTAATATTGAATGTGTTAAATCGAGAAATGGTACTTATAGTTTGTTATTACCTACTAGTTATTTTATCAGCTAGTTTAGTTAGTTTTCAGTTGAAAAATATTATTTTAGAAAAAACCATTTTTATTATTATCGGGACCATCTGGTTCTGCAAAAGCAACAACTCTAAATGTACTGTGTAAGAAATTATCAATATCGATGTTAGAATGGGTTAATCCAACAAATCAAGACAGCGAACTTTTTAGAACTAATCAAATGAAAAGATTTAAGGAATTTCTTATAGATTCGAAATGGCATTCTTTATTTGAAATCGAGAATACTAGAAAAATTACTTTAGTTAAAGATTTTCCCAATGCAGTTATGTACCAGCCTGAAGAGTTTTTTAGTATTTTGGAGTAAGTTATGGAATTACTAAATTTATTTAATCACATACCTACTATATAGCATATGTTTTCTAGTGAATGTTATAAGTTAAAATTTCCCATCGTTTTTATATGTACTGATGTAACTGACAATTCGATGAATTTAATGAGAACACTGTTTACAGAAGATATTATTAATAAATATAATATTGCACACATCAGGTATGTAGACATTTATTTTAACATAGTAATTCAAATAATAATGGTTGTTTGTTATAAATATGTAGTACAGTCAATTAACAGCTTAGATACAGTGACTGAATACGGTTAATTAAGAATATGAAACATAACATCAGTGGCGGCTGGTAAAATTTTAGGTATGTCATATCAATAACCAGAATGGGACCCAAACCAAACTTTAGGGTATCTATATATGTACTGTGACTATATAGAGAACCTCAGTAGAAGGAGAACGATTTTGCAGTTTGCGAAAAAAAGTAAAAAAAAGTGGGCCTCACCTAAGATTTCTAAATTGGTTTGTTTAAATTTCGAGAAAAATTTTTTTTTTCACAAACTAGACATAATTCTACCGATAGGTTTCAAATTTTATTAAAAATTTTTAATTTTTGTTAAAGTTACAGCAGGTTGAAAATTAATATTTGTGATATAAAAATTTAAATTGCTGTAAATTCTACAAATATAATTATTTTTTAATAAAACTTGAAACCTATCCGTAAAATTACATCTAGTTTATGGAAAAAAATGTTTCTCGAAATTTAAAGAAGCTATTTTGAAAATTTGAGGTGAGGCCCACGTTTTTTTCAACTTTTTTCGCAAACTATAAAATTCTTCTTGTATACTCGCATCAAGAATTCAGATGTCTTACGTCACGGCTGACGTTACACATTTGTTTTTATTGTCAACGTAATTTTCGATATTTGGTGGCGTTAAAAACAATGATTTCTTGCAATTTAGTGCAGTATATAATGCAAACTTTTTGTGTAGTATATAGTTTTATTACTACCAGTTGCAGTTTCTTAAATATTTTGATGAAATTATAATGAATTATTCATTTGTTTGTATGACGTAAGACGTCTGAATTCTTGTCGCGAGTATACCAAAGTTCTCCATATGGCCATACTACATATACCCTAAAGTTTGGTTTGGGTCCCATGTGTGGGTATTAAGATATGGCATACCTGAAAATAAATCTCACCAGCCACCACTGCATAACACATACAAGTTAAAATTTTATTTTCGATATTTGTACATAACTTCTTAAAAATCCAAATATTTACATACAATTTGTAAATCAGGGATCTTTTAGGGCGAAAAATTCAAATTTGTTTCTAATTTTGACGTCACTAGTAGAGGGCACCACTTATGGCATATCATGTTTTTTAAATGGCAGAACTTTTTTGCTGCTTAGTGTATCCATCTGACTATTAAAACAATCGATTCTCCTACCTGTTATATCTGAAAAACGTATGCCTTGTTGAAGTCGTTAGGAGTAACAGTTTTCAAAATAATCCTATTTGAAATATTCAGTGCACCGATAGAAAACAGTTATCGTTTCAGGTAAAGTATCTTTTCTACCAAAAATACAGCAAAATTTTACTTGAAAAAGTTGTTCATAATGGTAAATTATGAAGACGTTCAAAATTTCAAAAACATCTGCCTGCTTTGATAAAATCTTTGTGCTTTGTTGAAAATTGGTTTCATCAAACTTCGCCGATCTTCTTGAAATTTTGCGCTTCTCCATAATTTACCATTCTGAATAACTTTTTCAAGTAACATTTTGTTGTATTTTCAGCAGAAAAGACACTTTACCTGAAACCAAAACAGTTTTTACTCGGTGCACTGAGCATTTCAAATAGGATTATTTCAAAAATAGTTACTCCTACCGACTTCAACAAGGTATACCTTTTTCAAATAAGGAGAATCGATAGTCAGATGGATACACTAAGCTGGAAAAAAGTTCTGCCATTTAAAAGAAACATGGTATGCCACAAGTGGCGCATTCCACTAGTGATGTCAAAATTAGAAACAAATTTGAATTTCTTACCCGCAAAAACCCCCGATTTACAAATGTTATAAAAATATTTGGATTTTTTAAGAAGTTATTACAAATATCGAAAAAAAAAATTATCTTTGACACCCTGTATCTTTTTTATTATGCGACAGGATATAGGTATGTTAGGTTAAATCGATTTATTTTCACCTAAGGAATCTGTGGTCTCATTTTTGCTACTTCATTTAAAATTACCCTGTATAAATGGATATAAATACAACTAAAATTTTCTTGCATATACGGCGTGTTCCTAAATAAGTGTCGCAACGGAACACTGTAAATTCCTCTTGAGAAAAGAAACATTTTTTTCCTCTTCCATTTTACACAGTCAGCTCAGTCCGGTAGATCAAACGGTTCCTAAGATATTGGGAAAAAACTAAAAAAAAAATTAAAGTTTTGACACCGTGTATCTCGAAATCAAAAGCCCGAAGAGAAAAATGGAAGAGGAAAAAAATGTTTTATTTTTCAAGAGGAATTTACAGTTTTCCGTTGCGACACTTATTTAGGAACACCCTGTATAGTGCGCATACTATTCGTAAACACAATCTAAACATGATGGCACTAAATCCTGATTTTTTTAGATGATTAGTAAATAAAGTCCTTGAAAAGAAAAAAATTTAGACAGATAACTTTTTGTTTTCATTTACAAATTCATTTTGTTATAGTTTAATGCGACAGTAGTTTGGACAGTAGTGTATCAAATAATAGATTTAATAAGTAAAAAATGTCTTTTCTATTACATATGAACCATATTGATAAAACTATAAAATGTGGTCAGTATAAAACTAAGAAGTGAAGGCACCAGATCGCATTAGGTTTTAAACTAGTTGTGTGTATAAGTGTAGTAAATATCACATTAACGATGAGGATAAAACAAATATAAGGTGATTTTAAAAGTAGTATCATAAATTTACTGCGTTTTCTAGACTCCAAAACAAGATGAGAACTCTGTATAAACATGTATCTTAAATGCAAACACGGAATTCCAGGAAACAACTACTCTGCGGGCGAATGCCCCGACTAGCATTGAATTACACCTGGAAAACCTATAGCAACAGCTAGCGTCATTTGTCAGAAGCCCACCAGACATATACCGGTTTCGAGCTTATTAGCTCTCATCAGTATGCCATAGGTAAGATATCTGACGAATAATCCTAGCTGTTTAGTCTGTCTAACCCGACAGAAGGGACCATGAGTACGCGGTGTAGAACTAACTACATCAATCTACCATTCGCTACTCCATGCCGGACTGAAAAAGTCACAGACACAAAGCGTTCTACATGTAGTAGACACCATTGAAAGCTTTCGACCTTTATCGCGTTCGGCGAGAAACGATATTTTGCAAACACGGAATTCCAGGAAACAACTACTCTGCGGGCTTCAATGCTGGTCGGGGCATTAGCAGTAGTACTTCTTTACCACTTTTTTATTTGCACTAAACATATATGCTACGCACGTATTTTTTGTTAATGAACTACATATTTCAACATCACCTACACTCATATTTTAGCCTCGCGCTCTAAACTCTTCATACATGTCATCATCCGATATTCTTCACTTATTAAATTAGGACGATTGTGAATACTCTGTAGAGCTTGAATTATTCTCCATTCTTAAGAACACAAAATCACTAATAAAATTAATTACATTCATAATTAAATTAGCAAAAAGATATACCCGAAATTTTGCATTTATCTGCATTTAGAGGTGCTTGTTCCGGCTGATGGATTGCTAATTAAGTCATATGTACTTATTATTCTGACTTATTGATTTCATTAGATCTATCCATCACATCTATTAATGAACGCCTCCATATTAAAATGTTACAAATGTGGTTGATGTGGTTCGACCAAATGTCACTATTAGAAGTGGTACTTTTACCATAAGTCACTCATAAATAAGATACAGAAAGTAATTAACAATCTTTTGTTATAATTTTAATTACTTGCTTAACTCCAAGAGTTGATACATATAAATTACAGGCAATACAAATATACAATAGATTACAACAATTATCATATTATTACTTGAACCATCTTGGAGCTAGCAACCCACTCTAGAGGATAATACCTTGTATCCTCAATATGAGTATCTATTATGAACTCAACTGTGAACCGATTTCCTTCCTTCCACCAGTTTCTTTTGATAACTCTTATTTTCCATACAATTCATCTGCAACTTACTGGAAAGAGGTTACTTTTTTCTGAAATTGTTGAATTTTTGTTTTACTTTTGTACAGAGTGTACTAACATACTCGTTACATCTTGTCTTAGCTTCAAGAACTCCTTTCCTTTCCTGAGTTTAAACTGAAATAAAAATGAATTTCTTAAGTAAATATATCAATAACAACTGTGTACAGAATAAATAAAAGTTGCTTTTTTTGCTTTGTACTGCTGGATGTACTGCCAGATGAAGTACCAGGAGGGAAATCAGCTAATACAGGTTTTCTAAAAAGTGTTAAACATAAAAAATATTTTTATAATTTTACAATAAAGTCACGGTTTAGTTTAACTAAATACAAATTATGTTATCAACCTAAAGTTTTCTCTTGTTTTATTGTGGGAAGCTTGAAATACTGAATGTACAGGGATTTCTTCAGAACTTGATAACTTCTTCTCTGGCGAAGATAATGTCACAGCACTAGTACAATTTGCAGGAAGTGTACTGCAATTTATTATTGACAAAATTAAACAAAATAAATACATGATAAATATTATTAAACTACCTTTGGTTCTAATTCTTATCATCATTTTTTTCTGAACATTCAATGGAAGGTGGTGAATTATTGTTTTTTCTTTTTAATGGATAAAAACATCAATTTCATCCTTCTTAAATTTTGAGATGAAACTGCAGCATTTTTAAAGTTTCGTTTTCCTTTAATAAAATATGTTTCAAGAAAATGTTCCAAACATATATTTTCTAGGATTCCACTATAAATTTTGAAAATCATTATTTCTCTAAGTACAAAATGCAAAACTATATGGAACATAGTGAACAGAGAAACGGGTCGTAAGAGAACTAGAAAGAATATCACTCTGAATATAGATGGAGAACGTTACACAGACTGCAAACAGCTGGCTGGTGCTTTTAGCGAATACTTTGCGAATATTACTGAAACCAAATTACGTAACCACTTTGGCAATTTTAAACCAGTCAGTCGTACAACCTCAACTATACTAATCGATACATTTTATTTCTATCCTGTTGATGGTAATGAAGTATTTGCAATCATTTGTGGGTTAAAAAATAAAATCAGCACTGGCACAGATAATTTGTCAGGGAAATTACTTAACAAAAATATCATACCATACAGTCATATGCATATTTAATTAACTTGTCTGTTACCAGCGGTCAATTTCCAGAATTATTGAAAACAGCAACTGTTATTCCCATTCACAAAAAGAACGATCCGGAGGACATTGCCAACTACAGACCTATATCATTGTTGAGTGTTTTCTCTAAGGTATTTGAACGTACAGTATTAAACAGGATTACAATTTTTTTGGAAAAATACAAAATAATGACCAACTGTCAACATGGATTTCGCACAGGTAAATCTACCCAGTCAGCGGTGTGTAGTCTAACAGAAACTATTTATAAATTTTTAGATGATGGTAAACAGGTAGCAGGTCTGTTTTTTGATTTAGCTTGCGCCTTTGATTGCTTAAATATTTCACTTATCAAAATCAAATTATTTAACATTGGTTTCAGAGGGATATTCTTGGATTGGATAATTCAGTTTTTATCTAATCGATCCATGCATGTTAAAATTAATAATGTCACATCCGATTGCAAAAGTATTAACCTGGGGGTGCCACAGGAATCGGTCCTGGGCCCATTGATTTTTCTTTTATTTATTAATGACCTGCCTGCTTACATGGATTCAGTTGCTTTAACTCTATTCGCTGACGACACATCTGTTGTGGTTTCGGCTTCAACACATGAGGAACTCATTACAATTTGCGAAAACTGCATCGCGTGTTTTGCCAATTGGTGTACATCCAATAGTATGATTTTAAATATTGATAAGACAAAAATTATTTATTTTCATAACAAATCAATAGACACCAAATTGTACCTGGATTTTAATGACACTGTTTTGGAATCATCTGAGAGTATCAACTCTCTAGGAGTTCATCTTGACTATCAATTGAAATGGGTGAATCATATAAACGCTTTGTGCGCAACATTAAATAAATCTTATTACGCTATATCCAGGATTAAAAAAACTATGCCTTTGTGTGCTTTATTAAATGTTTACTATAGTATAGTATACAGTCATCTTTCTTACAACGTCGTTTTATGGGGGCATGCTGCCTGCAGCTACAGAATTTTTATAGCACAGAAACGCATAATTAGAAACATATTTGGCATCAGTCCTGGTGAGACATGTCGAAATACATTTATTTCAAATGATATTTTAACTTTTCCCAGTATATACATTTTGAAAGTATTATTGTACGCCAAAGAAAATATTCATAACTTGGTAAAGAACTCAAATTATCATAATTATTCCACCCGCAAATGTGACTTATTATGTATCCCTGCGCATAAATCTAAAAAATTTGAAATGTCTGCTCACTATCAGGGAATTCAATTTTACAATAAGCTTCCAAATAATTTTAAGACTATGACCAGCGCCCAATTTAAGACATCTGTAAGAAAGATGTTGCTGACTAAATGCTATTATAGCATTCACGATTTTATGAATGATATTTTATAATCACATGTTATATTTTTCTTGTTATATTTGTTTGTTTTTATTTTCTGTATTGATTGTGTGACCTGTCCTATACATGCATAATATGTCTAAATGGATGAATAAATATTATTATTATTATTATTACATTAAATTCTTTACCCCTCGGAAACCTAAAAGTAAATGAATTATTCCTAGTCATGGCATCTGCAAATATTTTATATTATTTATACAGGGTGGTCCACTATCGAAAGCGGAAACTTTAGAGGCAGACAGAGAACCACAAAATAATATTAGTTTGTATTATAAACTATGTTCGAAAAATGCTTCGTTACAAAGATACAGGGTGTCAAAATTTTTATCAAAAGTTCCAAATTTATTAATATTTTTAAAACTACTTTAGATATTTAAATGAAATTTGGAACCTTTGAATAGGTAATATAGATACATAGTTTTACGTAAAAAATATTATTTTTCTTCCAGCAGTGGCGTGCGGCGTACGGACAGATCTTCGGGAAATTTTAATGAAAAAAATGGTACGCCAATGTTTTTTCAGAAACAAAAACTATTTCTAGAATCCTTGTTCAATTTACAACAGAAAAAGGATCCTTACTTTTTTTTTGTTTGAAATACCGTTTGCCAGTAAAAAATTAAATTATCTAATGATTTCTGAAAAACAAGTAAACAAAAACGAAAATGAGAAATTTAATTAGTGGCTTTCAACAACAATAACAAAAAGAAAGAAAATTAAGGGTAAAATCACAAAAATTGCTGGAAATGTAGTCCACCCCCCTCAATACATTTTCGACATCTCACCAACGCATTTATTGCAGCAGATACTTCATGCGGATTTCGCCGCATATCATTGCAGGCTTGCTGAATTCTTAAAATTAAATCTTCCCTTGTTAATACGGGATTATCAAAGACTTTATCTTTAATAGTGCCCCAAAGGTAAAAATCTAGCGGATTAAGATCCGGTGACCTGGGTGGTCAGGCCACTGATCCAATACCATTAACCACGTCATTATTCAGGTCATTCCTCCCTAGCCGGCCAATCCATCGTTGAGGATATTGAGCCATTCTCTTACAGCTATTCCAAAATGCGGGGGAGTTCCATCCAGTTGTATCCAACTCTCATACCTTAAATTAATTGGTAAATCCTCTAGGTAGTCCTGCAGATTATTGTTAATAAACTCCATAAACAGTTCCGAGTTTAACCTTGGGGGTAGGAAATGTGAACCACAAACATTACCATCAATAATGCCCAACCAAACATTTACGAAAAATTCATTTTGAAATGATCTTGGCCGAATTTCTCGAGGATTCTGATGTGCCCAAATATGGATATTGTGGTAATTTGTTACCCCACGTCTGGTAAAAGAGGAATCGCCCGTCCAAAGAATCTTATGTAAAAAGTCAGGCTTTTTTTCTGTCGAGTTTAAAAGCCACTGGCAAAATCTTATTCTTTTTTCAGCATCACCAGGATGCAAATCCTGAACATTGACAGAATGAAAATTAAACCTAAAAGAAAGTTTCTCCCGAAGATAGGGTGGTGATGAAGTAGTTAAAATGTTATGAACAAACACAGCTAAATTATATCTATACAAGTTTTCAAGTTTAAGCCAAGATAATTCGTTAATTTTAGAAGAAACATGATCATATTTTCTTAATCTATAAACAAATCTACAACAACAGTTTTGAATCACTTGAAGGCGACGTTTTGAAAATTTATCTAAACACGAATAATAAACTACACTACAGTATGACAGAATTGGTAGGACTAGAGTCTCGACCAGCTTTTTTCTAAATTTAAAATATTTACATTTACATATAAAAGTCGTAGAGCCCGTAACATTTTTTAATTAAAACTTTTACATGTTCTTTAAAGCGCAAATCAGTGTCAAAAATTATACCAAGGTTTTTTACTGTACCAACAGATCTAAGTGGTTGCTGATCTATTCTTAAATTAAAATTTGCATCAATAAATGTTCTTATTACCCGAGAACAAAAACAAATGGCATTACATTTATCAGGATTTAATTTTAGATTATTTCTTAAAGAATATTCCTGCAAAGACATTAAATCTGAGTTAATTTTACTGCAAGCATCAACGATATTTTTTGGACAAAAACTAAACGAGAGCTGTGTATCGTCAGCATAACAATTCATTCTCGTGTATTTTACACAATTAAACATATCTGCTGTATACACCAAAAATAAAAGGCCCAAGGACTGAGCCCTGGGGAACTCCTGAGGTAACAGACAGAGGACTGGAACATTTATCATCAAATATGACCATTTGACGTCTTTCTCCCAAATAGACTTAAAAAAACTGATAGTTATGTTGTTAAACCCATAATACTTTAATTTAGAACATAGTAAGACATGATCAAGGGTGTCAAACGCTTTTGAGTAGTCAAGCAAAATTAGTAAATGTGAATATTATATCGACGGTTTCTGTTCCGTTCGTTATTAACACGCAGGCCAAAGTTACGAAAATTCTGATGTGTTCTGATGAAAACGCGAGCATCTGGAACTCTTCTATTTGGATAGCGTCTATGATATTCACGAACTGCCGCTTCTGCATTTCCATCACAAAAACCATAGCAAAAATGAATATACTCGA
Organism: Monochamus saltuarius; assembly: GCA_025584915.1. NCBI lineage: Eukaryota > Metazoa > Arthropoda > Insecta > Coleoptera > Cerambycidae > Monochamus > Monochamus saltuarius. The sequence continues at coordinate 32,001,403 of CM046727.1, forward strand.
GTCAAGAATTCAGACGTCTTACGTCACGGCTGACGTTTCACATTTGTTTTTATTGTCAGCGTAATTTTCGATATTTGGTCGCGTTAAAAACAACCGTTTTTTGCAATTTAGTGCAATACATAATGCAAACTTTTAGTGTAGTATATAGCTTTATTACTATCAGTTGCAGTTTCTTAAATATTTTGATGAAAATATAATGAATTATTCATTTGTTCGTATGACGTAAGTCGTCTGAATTCTTGTCGCGAGTATATCTGCGTATTCGTTGTTAGAAAAAAGCATTTTTCAGATTAATACTTACACAACACTCTAATAACAATGTTAACAATAACTCGAAATTAAATTACCTGACACAATTTAATTAACTGTTACTAGAAAGGTGGCAAGTCGGCTATCGCCGACTTGACCTTTCTTGAGTAGGGTTCGTTTTTTAAACACCATGTATTTTTCGATAATTAGTGCGTTAAGAGACCCTCGATGGAAGTTGAGGAAAAAAATTGTCAGTTCTCTTAATTTTGAGATTTTTTAACGTTCAACATTTTTCCAACACTTTGTATATAAAACGGTCTTTCGTACATCCGACAACCCTTCGAAGCAAAACAAAAATTTTATTCCATGAATTTTGGGATTTTCAATATTGGTTCAGTTTTTTTAAACACCCTGTATTGTTTTCATGAAAATAGTTTTCATATAGACCATTGTTAAAAGTTTCATCAAAGGAATATTGTACTTCCATGAAGGTTTCTAGAGAACGGTCGGTTTTTAAACACCCAGTAGTATTTTAATTAGTATAGTTTTCTTACAGACCGTTGTGAAAAGTTTCATTAGAAAATATTCCATGAATTGTGAAGATTCTTAGAGAATGATTTGGTTTTGTTAAACACCCCGTATTTTTTCATCAGTATAATTTTTTACAATCGTGAAGTTTCATAAAAAAAATTAAATTCCATAAATTTTGTGGATCTAGAGAATTGGTCTTTATTTTACACACTGTATTTTTCATAAGTATGTATTTATATAGCTACATAATAATACCTAAGTATTTATTTTTATAGTTTTTACAAACTATCTTAAAAGTTTCATCAAAAACCAAAAAGAGTTTTTAATTCTAAGTTTTTAGGATTTTTAGAATGATTCGATTCTCTTAAACACCCTGTATTGTTTTCATTAAAATAGTTTCCATATAGACCATTGTTAAAAGTTTCATCAAAGGAATATTATACTTCCATGAAGGTTTCTAGAGAACGGTCGGTTTTTAAACACCCAGTAGTTTTTAATTAGTATAGTTTTCTTACAGACCGTTGTGAAAAGTTTCATTAGAAAATATTCCATGAATTGTGAGGATTCTTAGAGAATGGTTTGGTTTTTAAACACCCTCTATTTTTCATCAGTATAATTTTTTACAATCGTGAAGTTTCATAAAAAATTAAATTCCATAAATTTCGTGGATCTAGAGAATTGGTCTTTATTGTACACCCTGTATTTTTCATAAGTATGTATTTATATAGCTACATAATAATACCTAAGTATGTATTTTTATAGTTTTTACAAACTATCTTAAAAGTTTCATCAAAAACTAAAAGAGTTTTTAATTCCAAGTTTTAGGATTTTTAGAATGATTCGATTTTCTTAAACACCCTATATTGTTCTCATTCAAATAGTTGCCATATAAACCATTGTTAAAAGTTTCATCAAAAGAATATTATACTTCCATGAAGGTATCTAGAGAATGGTTCAATTTATTTAAACACCCAGTAGTTTTTTAATTAGTATAGTTTTCTTACAGACCATTGTGAAAAGGTTCATAAGAAAATATTCCATGAATTGTTAGGATTCTTATAGAATGGTTTGGTTTCGTTAAGCACCCTGTATTTTTTCATTAGTATAATTTTTTAACAATCGTGAAGTTTCATAAAAAAAAATTCCATAAGTTCTTTCTATGAATTTTGGGAGTTTCAATATTGGTTCAATGGTTTTGTTAAACACCCTGTATTTTTTCATTAGTGTAATTTTTTTACAATCGTGTAAAGTTTAATAAAAAAATTAAATTCCATAAATTTTTCCATGAATTTTGGGAGTTTTAATATTGATTCAGTTTTCTTAAACACCCTGTTATATTGTTCTCATTAAAATAGTTTCTTACAGACCATTGTGAAAAGTTTCATAAAAAAATATTCCATGAATTGTTAGGATTCTTATAGAATGGTTTGGTTTCGTTAAGCACCCTGTATTTTCTCAGTAGTATATATTTTTACAATCGTGAAAAGTTTCATAAAAAAATAAATTCCATAAATTTTGTGGATCTAGAGAATGGTTCTTTATTTTACACCCTGTATTTTTCATACGTATATATTTATATACATAATGATACCAAAGTATATATTTTTATAGTTTTTACAAACTACTGTAAAAGTTTCATCAGAAAGCAAAAAAAAATTTAATCCACGAATTTTCAGGATTTTTAGGGAACGTTTAGGTTTTTTTAAACACCCCGTATTTTTCATTAGTAAGTATATTTTTCCTACAGAACATTGTAAAAAGTTTCATCAAAAAGAATTTTTTAATTCCATGAATCTTGAGGATTTTTAGAGAATGGTTCGTTATTATTAAACACTCTGTATTTGCTTCGTTAGTGAGTGTCATAATAAATCCTTGATGGAAGTTTAATAAATAAAATATTGTTTTTCCATGAATTTTGGGAGTTTCAATATTGGTTCAGTTTTCTTAAACACCCAGTAGTTTTTTAATTAGTGTGGTTTTCTTACAGACCATTGTAAAAAGTTTCATAAAAAAATATTCCATGAATTGTGAGGATTCTTATGGAATGGTTTGGTTTCGTTAAGCACCCTGTATTTTCTCATTAGTACAATTTTTTTACAATCGTGAAAAGTTTCATAAAAAAAATAAATTCCATAAATTTTGTGGATCTACAGAATGGTTCTTTATTTTACACCCTGTATTTTTCATACGTATGTATTTATATACATAATAATACCAAAGTATATATTTTTATAGTTTTTACAAACTATTGTAAAAAGTTTCATCAGAAAGCAAAAAAAATTTTTAAATCCACGAATTTTCTTGATTTTTAGGGAACGGGTGGGTTTTTTGTAAACATATATTTTTTTCAATAATTAGTGCGGTAAGAGACCCCCGACGAAAGTTTCGTACCAAAAAAATTTCCAGTTCCCTTAATTTTGACATTTTATTAACGTTTAACATTTTTCCAACACTTTGTATATAAAACGGTCTTTCGCACGTCAGACAACCCCTCCGAAAAAACCGAAAATTTCCTCGAATCTGTAATTTTTATTTTTTTCTCGTCAATTTTTATCGTAACACCCCGTACGTCGAGCTTTTTTGAGTCGCACTGTATATACGCGAAGCGACTTAAAATAATTGAGGTCCGCCATATTGTCTAGCTCATTTATACCACGTATTCATTCGTATTTATGCAAAGTTCAATGCAAAAATGAACTCAAAACAAAGCGCTCGCATAACAGAACGTATCTGGAGACTTCAAATTTACCTTTTTTGGCCTTCGGGGGGCTCCGAATTTAGCGAAATTTCCTATGTTATATGCGGAACTGTCACCCACTTGCCGTTTGACGTTTCGGCGGCCGGGCGCCGGCCGAACGTGTAGTGGACTAAAATTTCGATAATTTCACTATAAAATCGAATTTTAAACCTAAACCTGAGGCACACGACACATTGTAGAAGGTTCAAAGTTTACGTTTCGATATGGCTTTATGGAAATAAAGGGGTACTTACTTTTCAGAATCTAATCGTTTTGAAGGTTTTGTGAAGACCGCCATTTGCCAGGCTCTTCTCCCCGGTCTTGGATCGGATTTTCACACATTTCGATACAAAAATGAATTCAAAATCCAGCGCTCGCATAACAGAAAGTATCTAGAGACTTTAAACTTACCGTTTCTGTTCTTCAGGGGGCTCCGAACGGCCCGTTTGGCAATCGTTCCTACGTTTTATGGGGAGCTGTCACAGGCCGTGCACCGTCCGGCTAGCCGTTTGACGTTTCGGACGGCCGAGCGAACGCGAATGCCCCCGAACGCGTAATTGACCCACATTTTCGTTATTTTCACTATAAAATCGAATTTTAAACCTAAACCTGAGGCACGACACATTGTAGAAGGTTCAAAGTTTACGTTTCGATATGGCTTTATGGAAATAAAGGGGTACTTACTTTTCAGAATGTAATCGTTTTGAAGGTTTTGTGAAGACCGCCATTTGCCAGGCCCTTCTCCCCGGTCTTGGATCGGATTTTCGCACATTTCGATACAAAAACGAATTCTAAACCCAGGGCTCGCATAACAGAAAGTATCTAGAAACTTTAAACTTACCGTTTCTGGCTCGGGGGGGCTCCGATCGGCCCCTTTGGCGAAATTTCCTACGTTTTATCGGGAGCTGTCACAGGCCGTGCACCGTCCTGGTAGCCGTTTGACGTTTAGGACGGCCGGCGGCCGAGCGAATGCGAATACCGCCGAACGTGTAATTGAGTAAAACTTTCGTTATTTTCACTATAAAATCGGATTTTAAACTCAAACCTGAGGCACGCGACACATCGTAGAAGGTTCAAAGTTTACGTTTCGACATGGCTTTGTGGAAACGAATGCGGGAAAATACGAAAATATCGAATCCGAAATAGTTGGACGTCTACCCATATCTGACTGACGTTTCTCGAATTCCCGGCTATATCCATCTCTTTTTTTCGCGTCATCCGCGCGAAAATGGAAAACTGGCGGCCGCGGACCTCCGGAAAAACGCAAAATTCGCCCCGAAAAAGGTAAAGGGAAATCACCAAAATACGCCCACCGGACAACCGAAGGACCGAACTCGGCTTCGCGCACACGGGCTAGCCGCTGCGCGGCTCGCGGCAAAAGCCTTAGCTAAAGCAAAACGCCACTTTTTCGCGAGAGAGAAAAAACAACGGATTTTAATATATAAGACTAGAAAGGTGGCAAGTCGGCTATCGCCGACTTGACCTTTCTTGAGTAGGGTTAGTTTTTTTTAAACACCATGTATTTTCGATAATTAGTGCGTTAAGAGACCCCCGATGGAAGTTGAGTAAAATAAATTAGTCAGTTCTCTTAATTTTGAGATTTTTTACCGTTCAACATTTTTCCAACACTTTGTATATAAAACGGTCTTTCGTACATCCGACAACCCATCCGAAACAAAACAAATATTTTTATTCCATGAATTTTGGGAGTTTCAATATTGGTTCAGTTTTCTTAAACACCCTGTATTGTTTTCATTAAAATAGTTTCCATATAGACCATTGTTAAACGTTTCATCAAAGGAATATTATACTTCCATGAAGGTTTCTAGAGAAAGGTCGGTTTTTTAAACACCCAGTAGTTTTTTAATTAGTATAGTTTTCTTACAGACCGTTGTGAAAAGTTTCATTAGAAAATATTCCATGAATTGTGAGGATTTTTAGAGAATGGTTTGGTTTTGTTAAACACCCTGTATTTTTCATCGGTATAATTTTTTACAATCGTGAAAAGTTTCATAAAAAAATTAAATTCCATAAATTTTGTGGATCTAGAGAATGGATCTATATATTACACCCTGTATTTTTCATACGTATGTATTTATATACATAATAAAACCTAAGTATATATTTTTATAGTTTTTTGACAAACTAATGTAAAAAGTTTCATCTGAAAGCAAAAAAAATATTTTAAATCCACGAATTTTGAGGATTTTTAGGAACAGTTCGGTTTTTTAAACACCCTGTATTTGTTCAATAGTATATTCTTCCTACAGAACATTGTAAAAGTTTCATCAAAAGAATTTTTAATTCCATGAATTTTGTTGATTTTTAGAGAATGGTTCGGTTTTTTAAATCCTCTGTATTTCTTAATTAGATATTTTTCCTATAGAACATTGTATAAAGTTTCATCAAAAAGAATTTTTTAATTCCATGAATTTTGAGGAATTTTAGAGAATGGTTCGTTATTTTTAAACACTCTGTATTTTTTAATTAGTATATTTTTCCTACAGAACATTGTATAAAGTTTCATCAAAAGAATTATCAAATTCCATGAATTTTGAGGATTTTTAGAGAATGGTTCGTTATTATTAAACACTCTGTATTTGCTTCGTTAATGAGTGTCATAATAAATCCTTGATGGAAGTTTAATAAATAAAAAATTTCCATGAATTTTGGGAGTTTCAATATTGGTTCAGTTTTCTTAAACACCCAGAATTTTTTAATTAGTATAGTTTTCTTACAGACCATTGTGAAAAGTTTCATAAAAATATTCAATGAATTATTGTGGGGATTCTTAGAGTATGGTTTGGTTTCGTTAAGCACCCTGTATTTTTCATTAGTATAATTTTTATAATCGTGAAAAGTTTAATAAAAAATTAAATTCCATAAATTTTGTGGCTGTAGAGAATGGTTCTTTATTTTACACCCTGTATTTTTCATAAGTATGTATTCATATACATAATAATACCAAAGTATATATTTTTATAGTTTTTTACAAACTATTGTAAAAAGTTTCATCAGAAAGCAAAAAAAAAAAAAAATTAAATCCACGAATGTTTAGGATTTTTAGGGAACGGTTCGGTTTTTTGAAACCTCCTGTATTTTTTCATTAGTATAGATGTTTTAAAACTATTGTACAAAGTTTCATCAAAATGAATTTTCTAATTCCATGAACTTTGAGGAATTTTAGAGAATGGTTCGTTATTTTTAAACACTCTGTATTTCTTAATTAGTATATTTTTCCTACAGAACATTGTATAAAATTTCATCAAATAGAATTTTTTAATTCCATGAATTTTGTTGATTTTTAGGAAATGGTTTTTTTAAACCTCCTGTATTTTTCATTAGTATAGATTTTTACAAACCATTGTATAAGGTTTTATCAAAAATAATTTTTAATTCCATGAGTTTTGTTGATTTTTAGGAAATGGTTAGGTTTTTTAAACCTCTGTATTTCTTAATTAGTATATTTTTCCTACAGAACATTGTATAAAGTTTCATCAAAAGAATTTTTAATTCCATGAATTTTGAGGATTTTTAGAGAATGGTTCGTTATTATTAAACACTCTGTATTTGCTTGTTAGTGAGTGTCATAATAAATCCTTGATGGAAGTTTAATAAATAAAAAATTTCCATGAATTTTGGGAGTTTCAATATTGGTTCAGTTTTTTTAAACACCCAGTAGTTTTTAATTAGTATACATAGTTTTCTTACAGACCATTGTGAAAAGTTTCATGAAAAATATTCAATGAATTATTGTGAGGATTCTTAGAGTATGGTTTGGTTTCGTTAAGCACCCTGTATTTTCTCATTAGTATGATTTTTTACAATCGTCAAAAGTTTCATAAAAAATAAAATCCATAAATTTTGTGGATGTAGAGAATGGTTTTTTATTTTACACGCTGTATTTTTCATAAGTATGTATTCATATACATAATAATACCAAAGTATATATTTTTACAGTTTTTCTACAAACTATTGTAAAAGTTTCATCAGAAAGCAAAAAAATTTTAAATCCACGAATGTCCAGGATTTTTAGGAACGGTTCGAATTTTTAAACACCCGTATTTTTTTCGATAATTAGTGCGGTAAGAGTCCCCCGACGGAAGTTTCGTACCAAAAAATTTTCAGTTCCCTTAATTTTTACATTTTTTTAACGTTCGACATTTTTCCAACACTTTGTATATAAAACGGTCCTACGCACGTCAGAGAACCCCTCCGAAGCGAAAGAACCGAAAATTTCCTCGAATCTGTAATTTTTATTTTTTTCTCGTCAATTTTTATCGTAACACCCCGTACATCGAGCTTTTTTGAGTCGCACTGTATATAAGCGAAGCGACTTGAAGTGTGCCATATTGTCTAGCTCACTGATACCACCTATTCATTCTATTTATGCAAAGTTCAATGCAAATAGCAATAGCGGATGGAAATATTTGACAGCTGTTCTATGGCTTCCGTCATTTTGACCCCGTCTTGGTCTGCCATATTGTCTAGCTCACTGATACCACCTACCTATTCATTCTATTTATGCAAAGTTCAATGCAAATAGCAATAGCGGATGGAAATATTTGACAGCTGTTCTATGGCTTACGTCATTTTGACCCCGTCTTGCTTAGGATTTTCGCAAATTTCGATACAAAACGAATTCAAAACCAAACGCTCGCATAACACAACGTATCTAGAGACTTCAGATTTACCGTTTTCGGCTTTTGGGGCTCCGGTCGGCCCATTTAGCGAAATTTTCTGCGATTTATTCGAAATGTCACCGCGCACTCGCCATTTGACGTCGCAAATTTTCGCAATTTTTACTATAAAATCGAATTTTAAAACAGAAGATCTGAGGCACACGACACATTGTAGAAGGTTCAAAGTTTACGTTTCGATATGGCTTTATGGAAATAAAGGGGTACTTACTTTGCAAAATGTAACGTTTTGAAGGTTTTGTGAGGACCCGCCATATTGCCAGGCTCTTCTCCACGTCTCGGTTCGGTATTACGCAAAATTCGATACAAATTCGAATTCAAAACCCAGCGCTCGCATAACAGAAAGCATCTAGGGACTTTAAATTTACCTTTTCCGGCTTTTGCGGGCCTCCGATCGATCCGTTTAGCGAACGTTCCCAAGTTTTATCCGGAGCTGTCAACGGCACCGCACCGTCCGGCTCGCCGTTTGACGTTTCGGGCGGCCGAGCGCACGCGAATGCCGCCGAACGTGTAATTGACCAAAACTTTCGCTATTTTCACTATAAAATCGAATTTTAAACCTAAATCTGAGGCACGCGACACATTGTAGAAGGTTCAAAGTTTACGTTTCGACATGGCTTTGTGGAAAGGAATGCGAGAAAATAGGAAAATATCGAATCCGAAATAGTTTGACGTCTACCCATATCCGACTGACGTTTCTCCGATTCCCGGGCGATAAGCTCCTCCCGCGCTATCTCCATCTCGCTCGCCGAGAACGGCCGGCGAGGACCCTCCGAAAAACGGGAAATTTACCTACGCGAAAAACGGCCCGCCGAGCGTCTCGTCGCGACGGAGAAGGGACCCAATAAAGAGACTCGCCCGCGACCGCGTCCCCGACGGGCTCTCCTAAAAAACGTCGCGCGGAGCGAAACCGGCCTCCGACCGATTTTCGGGCTTCCGATAATGGGCGTGGTTTTCGACTTTTCTCTCGTTTCCTCGCGAAAATCGAAAACCGGCGGCCGCGGACCTCCGGAAAAACGCAAAATTCGCCCCGAAAAGGGTAAAAAGAACCAACCGAAATACGCCTAAGCTACGCAAAAAAGACCGAATCCGACTCCGCAAACCCGGGCTCGCCGCTGCGCGGCTCGCCAAAAAGCCTTTGTGGCGGCAAACCCCACTTTTCCGCCCGCCCGGAGGAGCGAGAAAACAACGGATTTTAATATATAAGAATTATAAAATGCCAAAAAACTGACAGTAGTAGTCTTTTTTGTTTCATGGTCTACTACGACAGATTAAAATTTGTTTGAATTCCAGTTGCTTAAAGAATTTTAATTTTTTACTGGCAAACGGTGTGTCAAACGAAAAAAAGTAAGGAGCCTTTTTCTGTTGTAAATTGAACAAGGATTCTAGAAATAGTTTTTGTTTCTAAAAAAACATTGGCGTACCATTTTTTCATTAAAATTTCCCGAAGATCTGTCTGTACGCACGCCACTGGTGGAAGAAAAATAATATTTTTTACGTAAAAATATGTATCTAGATTACCTATTCAAAGGTTCCAAATTTCATTTAAATATCTAAAGCAGTTTTAAAAATATTAATAAATTTGAAACTTTTAATAACACTTTTGACACCCTGTATCTTTGTAACGAAACATTTTCCGAATAGAGTTTATAATACAAACTGATATTATTTTGTGGTTCTCTGTCTGCCTCTAAAGTTTCCGCTTTCGAAAGTGGACCACCCTGTATAGTATAAATACTGTATTATACATATTAATATAATAGCATATTAATGTAAATTTTACAATTACTTGCTAATTATAATATCACAAAAGTATATGTATGATTTAAAGATTTACCTATGGAATGTTACAGTAGTTCCTGGATCCGTTAGATGGGAAACATTTTTACAGTTTGGGATTGTACAGGGTGGGCAAATAAGCGAGGTAAGCGGCTGTATCTCAGAAACTAATGATGGTAGAGAGCTACGGTTAAAAAATTTATAGGTAAAGTGGGCAAGAGAAAATGCTGGAAGTTATTTTCAAGTTTCCAAGATGGCCGCCAGTGGGCGTTTCCACCATCTTGATTTACATAAAGTTACGTTTCTCGCGATTTTTCCCAATGAATGTAACAAAAAAGTATTTGCGTTTTAATGTTAACTTAAAGTCGAACATTTTTTGTAAAAACAATTTTTCTCTATCTTACGAAAAAAAGTGGTGGGGGGTATTTGAATGTTGTTTTAAATAAATGCCTGTAACTTCGAATCGGCTTAATGGATTTGGATAAATTTGATATCATTGAAAAGAGCATTTCTTGGGCTTTTAGGTTGCTCATAGTCATGACAGTTGTGACCTAAACGGCCACCGATAGAGGGCGTTATTCGATATTATAACCAAAATATTGGATTTTCTCAAAAAATTTAAATGCGATGATATGACTTTTTTTAGGTTAGAAAATAGACAAATGACCAACCAATAAGCCTGCGCAAACCGCATCTTACTATCTTTTTCCTAACTAACATTATTAAAAAAAAATACTAAACCAGGAAAATTCATATATCCCCATTTAAAAATGCATCGGTAGTAGATTACATCCTTACCACATACTCACCAGGCGCTAAATGAGCAAGATTTCGATAATAGATTAAATTATTGTCAAGGGATGCTAGGCATGCTTGAGGAAAACAGAAATTTCTTAATGGAAATTCTCTGGACCGACGAGGCTACCTTTAGTAGCGATGGTAGAGTAAACCGTCATAATATGCATTATTGGTCCGCTGAAAATCCGCATTGGTTAAGAGAAGTGCAGCACCAGGGACGCTGGAACCTAAATGTGTGGTGCGGTATCATTGGGGACAGAATTACTGGACCTTATTTTATTGGAAGATGTGCCACTCGAAACTAGGAGAACTTTGTTTCTGCAATTAGATGGTTGTCCGGCACATTATTCAATTAATGTCCGAAACCATATTAACGGGAACTTTCGAGAACGCTGGATAGGAAGGGGAAGCCTATTTCCTTGGCCGGCAAAATCTCCGGACTTGACATGTCTTGATTTTTACTTGTGGGGACGCTTAAAAAACATTGTTTTTCAAACTCCACCAACAATACGAATTGATATGGAAAACAGAATTCGAAACTCTATTCGTCAACTATCAGCGGCAGAAATCGAGGCTGCGGTTCTGTCGACTCAATAAAGACTGGAACAATGTGTGGAATATGACGGAAGGCAATTTGAACACAGAAGGCATTAATCTTTTTTCAAAATCGGTCCTTTTCAGGACCACAACTTTATTTAAATTGAAAATCACTTATAAATACGAAAACGTGTGACTTAAAATCACAGCACTAAATAAACTGACATTTCTTGTGAATATTTTAGAGAGGAGTTTGTCTTTTATTTCCATAGCCAACTACTTGCCTTCTTATCGAAAGCAACCGATGCATTTTTAAATGGGGATATATGAATTTTCCTGGTTTAGTATTTTTTTTTAAATAATTTGAGTTAGGAAAAAGATATTAAGATGCGGTTTGCCCAGGCTTATTGGTTGCTCATTTGTCTATTTTATAGTCTAAAGAAAGTCATATAATCGCATTTAAATTTTTTGAGAAAATCCAATATTTTGGTTATAATATCGAATAACGCCCTCTATCGGCGGCCGTGTAGATCACAACTGTCATGATTACGAGAAACCTAAGAGCCCAAGAAATGCTCTATTCAATGATACCAAATTTATCCAAATCCATTAAGCCGTTTCGAAGTTACAGGCATTTATTGAAAACAACATTCAAATAATCCCCACCACTTTATTTCGAAAGATAGAGAAAAATTGTTTTTACAAAAAATGTTCGACTTGAAGTTAACATTAAAACGCAAATACTTTTTTGTTACATTCATTGGGGAAAATCGCGAGAAACGTAACTTTATGTAATTCAAGATGGTGGAAACGCCCACTGGCGGCCATCTTGGAAACTTGAAAATAATTTCCAGCATTTTCCCTTGCCCACTTTACCTATAAAATTTTTTACCGTAGCTCTCTACGATCATTAATTTCCGAGATACAGCCGCTTACCTCGCTTATTTGCCCACCCTGTACAAAACATTCTGCTTAAAATAAATATAATTATTATTTACAGATTTATTCATATTTTACATATCTATAAAATGCAATTTATTATTATGTACTAAGTACATATTAAAATATATAATTACCCTTTTGTACAAAAGAGAAATAGCTTTCGATAAGAAAAGTTTTTAATAATGGTTAAGTACTGTATAAACTGTGAATAAAGCCTAGATATAACTAAATATAAATTAGAACAACACCATATTATTTAAAAGTTATTAACTATCTAGGGTTATAAACGAAGATAAGCAAAATATAATTGACTGTCATGGTAGATTGTCTGAAGCTCAAGTTAAACTTATTAACCCCACATAATTATGAAAATAACGGTAATATTCATGTTTTGTAAAATTCTCGAAAAGTTGAACCGGCGTGAAAACCACACCTTCACACTCAACGAGGAAAAACGTTGCGGATGGTGATACGCGGGATACCCGCGGGTGTCCCGCCAAGTGAGTTGCAACTCGACCTCGCACAACAGGGCTACCCCGGCGCAATAGTGCAACGCATGGCCAGCCACCAAAACAAGCATGAAATGTCCCTGGTCTTAGTCCAGGTCCAATCAGACCAGGAAGGCATCCTGGAAGTAAACCGCTGCTGCTCTCTAGTCGTAAGAGTAGAGAGGCAGAAGAAACAGCAGGTTGCTACTCACTGCCACCGCTGTCAGTGCTTCGGCCACGGCCAGTCGCGCTGCACGGCGGCACCTAAGTGCGTGAAATGTGGTGAAAGCCACAGCACGCATGAGTGCAAAAAGCCGAAAGACACGCCGACCAGGTGTGCAAATTGCACTGGGCCACACCCTGCCAGAGCCAGCTACAGAGGATGCCCCAGGTATCCAAAGACGAAAAATACACAAACACACAAAACAAATTTAACGAGACAAACACGACCACACCAAAAACACAAAACTACTCCTAACCACCCCCACTACCGCCCCTGGACAATCCTACGCTAACGTAGCCAAAAGACAAACACAAAACAGACAGACTAACACACAAAAAACAAAATCACCGCCAACTGACACGACAACCTCCCAACTGGGAGCGGCGGCCCTGATAGACGCAACAAAGCGTCTGCAGGACTTCTGCTTCCAGCTGACGACCATGATGTCAAATATGCAAAAATTATTTGACTAATGGCCCTCCAAACCCTCCTCGCTGAGAATTTCGTCCTAGAACCTTGACGGGTTGCGGGGCAGAAAGCTGGAACTGGTGGACATCCTAAACTGTCTAGAAATAGATGTGATGGCCATCCAGGAAACCAAACTCAGCGAGGCTTCCCGAATCTTCATCCCTGACTATGACATATACAGACTAAACAGAGACAATAACGGGGGTGGTGTTGCACTCGCGATCAAGAAGTGCATCGACCACTATCCGCTGCAACGTCTCTGGTGAGATCGCTACGGCATGGAGACATTGCGGTGGTGCCCTGTTACAACCCTCCCAGACTACCTTTACGTGACGACGACCTAGACTTGATACTTTCCTGGCCCCAGACAGTTGCCATCGGTGATTTCAACGCGAAGTTACCCGCATGGCACAGCAGGACAACGACCACAAAAGGTCGTGTCTTGCTGAACTACCTAGACCCACACGACATTACGATACTAGGACCCACTGAACCGACTTTTTACGGAGCCGCAGGCCTCCCTGACGTGCTTGACATTACCCTACTAAAATCTATCCCGCTGATCCTTCAGATTTCCGCCGAACACGAAGGGTCTACCGCTCATAATCCGGTCACGATTTAGGGCGGAGACAAGGAAATCTGGGCACCTTCACGAGGAGGTTCACTGACTGGGGTCGCTTCCGAGCAGAAATGCAAAGAAGCACCGCGCTACCAGTTATTAAAACCACCCAAGACCTGGAGGCAGCAGTCCTTTCCCTTGAGACAGACATTAAAAACGCCCTGACATTAACAACGACTGAGACAATAGTCCCCCGATTTACTAACGCACACGCCTCCCCCGACACAGACATGACTTAAACGTACTTAACAGACGGACTTGTGCCGACAGCCTCGAAATGCAGTGTAGACTACCTCAGCTACCTGACGAGGATGAGGAGTTCGAGCGGGCGGTCAGACGTGCCGCCAGAAGCATCGACAGAGAGCCTGACAGTGACATAATACAACCTGCCACCCCTGACGAACCCAGAGACATAATCAGACAAATACGTACCAGGAAAGCGCCTGGACCTGACCTTATACATAACACCACTCTAAAACGACTACCACGTAAAGGCGTCGCGGCCTTACTTAGCATAACCAACGCTATCCTTAGACTTAGACATTTTCCCGCTCGCTGAAAAACAGCGAACGTTATCCTTATTCCCAAACCCAATAAAGACCATACCATCCCCTCCAACTACCGGCCCATTAGCCTACTTCCGGCTATGAGCAAAGTGGTAGAAAAAAATCATTCTTTCCCGTCCCAAAACCCACTCCGAGGAACTGCGAGTCATTTCCGACGAGCAGTTCGCCTTCTGTCCTGGTCACTCCACCGAGTTCCAGATCCTCCGACTAACAGAGCACATCACGGCGGCCTTCAACAAGAGACAGTTCACTGGAGCTATCTTTTTGGATGTCGCAAAGGCCTTCAATACGGTTTGGCATGAAGTCCTACTGATGAAAATGCTCACAAACCACTATCCCATATCCTTTACCAAACTAATAAAATCCTACCTCCATCACCGCAAATTCCGCATCCAAGTCCAAAACTCCTACTCCACCACTCGTTCCATGGAAGCGGGCGTACCGCAAGGCACGGTCCTCTCCCCTCACCTTTACACCCTTTACAATAGTGACATACCTCACACCCCTAAAGGTAAGTTCATGCACTAGCGATTTGCGAGTTGCGATTAACGATTTTACGATTTTTGCGATGAAAATTTTACATTCGTTCATGCACACACGCGAAAACTAGTTACTTTAAATTTTCTTGTTACCTAGCACACACTTGCTATGTGACAGTAATTTAATTTAGGTTGAACACTAAAATGATTTCAAGTAGCTGCCACCGATTTGCCTAAAAATCTTCCTTGATTTTGTTCTTCTACGACATTTTCCGTTTTTTAATATTTATTTAATATTGTAAATACTTATAATTGTGAAAAAAATAAACGTTTTGCGAGTGAGACGAGATTGTGATTAATTTGGTTACTTAATTGGCATTTGTGTAGCGAACTGTCAACAGAAAACATATGACGGGATTGTACATGTGCAGTTTGTCAAAATTATTGCGATAATCGCTAAAAATTGAAACTATTTCTATTTTCCCGCCCCCTAAATTTAAATTTTGCGATTCTCGCAATAAATTGAAATGAATGAATTGATGTCAAAAATATTTTATGTTGACCAATCAAATTGAAGTCCGCAAATCGCAACTCGCAAATCGCTAGTGCATGAACTTACCTTAACACAAACACCTATACGCCGATGATATGACATTAACTGCACAAAATACTAATCTACAACACACGACACGACTTTTACAAACCTCTTTAGACCAACTTGAAACCTGGTGCAACAGGTGAAAAGTCGAAATTAACCCAGACAAAAGCGCAGCCCTGCTCTTTACTTAACGCAGGCTACCGCGAGACATAGACCATGACGAACTCACACTATCCCAGGAGCCCATCTCTTGGGAGCGACAGACACGATACCTGGGTGTAACGATGGACCAGCGTCTCACGTGGAAGTCGCACATCGTGGAGACGGTGGTACGGACGAGGATCACCAGGTCGAAGCTCTATCCCTTACTCAAGGGTAGAAACACCCTTAGTCTAAGGAATAAGCGAACACTTATCAAGGTGGTACTTCAAGCGCAGCTAACCTATGCCTCCACGGCGTAGGGCCATGCGGCCAAGAGCCACATCAAGTCATTACAGGCTGTGGAAAACATAGCCTTGCGCACGGCCACCGCTGCGCCCTGGTACGTGCGAAACGCAGACATTTTAAGTGACCTAAAATGCACAACATGACAGACAATACGAGACAGAGCACAAAAACGATTCGACGCGGCCGCGGCGCACAACAACCCCTCCTCCGACAAGCCGTTGACTATGTACCTGACGTGACAGACAAACACAAAAGACCCAGACACTTACTTCTTGACGCGGGGTGACCGCCCTAACACTAACTACTCTCCCTCTCCCGACGACGACTACCCCCCGGGGGGTCAGACTCAGCTGGCGAAGAAAGAAACCTGATGACAGAAAAGCGCCAGAAAAGGCTCCCCTGCCGACGGGGATCCTGCCAGGACAAGAGGAGGTCCCACAAAGCGCCTACACTATGGAGCTACAAGAGCTATTTGATTATTTAAATATTAAGGGATGTATGTAAAATACTATATAATAACGAACAATCATTCATTTAACATACAGTCATTTAATGCTTTCACATTATAGTTCTTAATATTGAATGTGTCGTATATATTCACTTTATCTGAATGATTTTCAACTCTTATTTAGATATCCTCCAATTAATTTGGAAGTTAGTGATGAATATGTTTTGGGGTAAATAAGTTTTGAATCGTATAATTCAATTCCAAATATTGAAAATCAGAAATAATAAATTTTATTATAGCTTAGGAAAATATATTAAGATTCCTGAAGGGAAATTTGTCTAAATATAGTTATTATTAAATAGTGGCATTCAGTGTGAAAAGAAAGTAGGTGAGAAAACTAGTGATAAGTAAGAAATAATACTCATATAATAAATTGCACCGAGAAGACCCTATTCTTCGAAGGGTCGACCTTATCGCGGAGCAATAAAGATAATTTTTTGTCAAACTGTCAGAAAAAATCGAATAATAAAGAACAGAGCAGTAGTAAAGAAATTTTTAGAAAAAAGAGAAATGGAAAGTGACGACGAGTACCAAACAGACGATGGTAAACGGAAAAATAATGTTGAAGAACTAGGAAGTTAAAGGAAAAGGTAATAAAGATCAACTAAGAACAATAATGAAAGTGATGAAATGTAAAATTTTACACAGGAAGTTAAGCAACTCAGAGATCAGAAACAATATACAGGGTTAACTATGACTACGTACAAAAATTTTAACCACGTGCTCAGGGAGGCCTAAAAGACAATAAAAAATTTATTTCGGAATTCTAGCTCGATGTTTTAAAAATGGGGCAAAACCCTTTTTGCCTACGGAAAGTCGGCGCCTATGTCGATCAGTCATCGTCCAAGATGGCTACATATGTCAACTACCTTGCGGTCGATTCTCACAACGTTGCCGAATGTAGAAACAACGAAAGTAAACATTTTTATTTAATAATAATACCTAAGTACCTGATAGATAACAGTTAATCCGTTTAGCTACAGTATTTTGCATTCGTTTTTCGTTCCTTCGTTCCAACCTGCCAAAACTACATTTTCACTCATTACAGGTCCGTCAGAATTACTCGCCACAAAATACACACTTCGCGTAGATGCAGTTAATAAGTTGTCCATTTATTTTAAGAACATTGATTGAAAGAAATACTAACAGAAAACTTTGAATACACCTGTGGCAGTTTTTCATTTAGAAAATTTTGTCCGATAAGTGTAACTCCACTGCATTGCTCTCAACTCTAGAAAATATCTTCACGTACGTTTAAAGAATATTGTGGAAAACTGCACATGTCCCAATATATCGCAACTATCCATTATTTAATAAATAAAACGTTTAAAACTGAAACTCACTAAATTACAATGTCGACACAACCGTTCAGTCTTTGGTCCGCCACAACCGAGAACCTAATATTCTTCAGATAAATATTCTTATGGCAATCAATATAATCAATATTATATTCTTTTGTGTACAATCGTGGGTTATCTTCATCCTGGTATTGTTTTGACACTTCCTCCGTGACACGGGGTTACACGCACATAGCACTTGTCAGTCGATATAAACTGTGTTGTTTCTAATACAAAACTCTCCAAATGCCAAACAGCACTAGTGGCAGTGTTTATAAAGTATAGTTAGTCAACCTGCCTTAGTTGTGGACCATGTCGGTTACATGGCGAGGACCACAATGTGTGCAAAATAATTTGGACAGCCCTATACCACAGCTTAAATAACAATCAGCTCACAGACTCGTATGAGCGGGAACGTCTCGCGCAGATCTTCGCGCATGCCGCCATTTTGGGATAAATAGCGGCAGGGACGTGTGGTTGTAAAATATGCCCTTATAGCCATACCGTCAACGACTGCGTTATTGGCGCACGAATGCTGTATTTTGTGGTTTGTTGATTTTCTTGTATTTTATACTGTTATGTTATTTTATTTTTAAACAATTTCAAGTAAAACAAATTTATATTTAGTATGACACTTTCTAAATTGGGACAACTATTTTTAATCCGGTCCTGACTTGTATCCCGCACGAGAGAGAGACAACAAGCTTCAAGGACAAACTTTCAGGTTTTAATACTTCAAAGGTGCCGCCGTAGAGTCTGTGAGCTGATTGTTATTTAAGCTGTGCCTATACGAGCTGGACCAGCATGAGGTTTTTGTATTTGCTTGATTTATGAAATCTTTGTCGGAAACTTTATCTAATATTCATTCCTTTAACAAAGTACCACACATTTTATGTAGGTGTCACTGTACAAAATTTTAAAATACATGACAAAAAATTTTTATTACTACGAGACACGTGCAAAAAAAGCTCAAGGCTATCGCTGTTTACCCAACACCCAACATTTCAATTCTTATATATTTTGTGATTTCAACTCTATCCATATGTGAAGTGGGAAGGCACTACAGATAAAGAAGGCACGATGCAAAAAGGAAACAACGAATATAAATTCTACAGAATTTAGAAGTATTAAACTATTAAACAGGTTATAAGTTTTTGCTGTCTGACAAAATACACAAAAATCAGATCAAATTGCAGCATACAAAAAGTTGTAGAGATGTTTCGGTCAAGTTTGTAAT
This sequence comes from Monochamus saltuarius, assembly GCA_025584915.1. Lineage (NCBI taxonomy): Eukaryota > Metazoa > Arthropoda > Insecta > Coleoptera > Cerambycidae > Monochamus > Monochamus saltuarius. The sequence goes on from CM046727.1 coordinate 32,020,646, forward strand.
TAATAAGGCGTTTTGAGTGTTTTAAAATTTAGTTGGTGCTGAATATTAAAAATATAGGTTAGGTATTCATTGAAAATACTTCATTGTAATATTCAAATTAATCTAATGTACAGGGCGATTTGCTTAAGGATCATCGTTATAAATATCTTACAATTTATGCAAAAAGGATTAAACATTATAAATTAAGATAGGTACACAAACGCTAAGCACTTTTTAATTATATATATGCCTAATTACAACTTTCATATTCATATCTCATCACTAAATTTCAATATTTTTCTGTTTTTTAATTTTGTAGCTTTAAATATTAGTAACTATTTAAAAATTTGAGGTATATTGCATAAATTAACTTTCCTGTATCGAACTGGTTGTCGAGCTGCATTAGAATTTTTGTTATAATATATACATAGATATGGATATACTCATGCAAAAATTATTGTTTGTTCAAATGTGATTAAAACCAAAATTCCGAAACTTTTATTGTGTCACTAAACATATTATATATATATATATATATATATATGTATATGTATATTTTTAAACTTTGATATTTTGAATGTGTCACAATTTGGCCGTAGTTTTGCCGTAAATGACTGGTGAAAACTATTTTTTTGTCTTATATTTTAAAATACAAATGAGGTGGCTCGATAACTTTATACAGGGGACAAAAAAGAAATTAAAATAAATCAGAAAAAATGTGATTTTTTCCTAAATATTTAAAAAACGCCTAAAATAAAACAATAAATATTTGTACTCATTAAACAATAAATCTAGTGTTCTAATAATAATTTTGCACAAATAGCCATTTAAATTTATTAATTTATAAATTTTGTGACATAATATGAAAGTTTAAGATGAATATTAAAAATAATCAAACTATCTCTAGCAGACTGTAAAACAATTCTGTCGGCTTATTTAATACATATAAATATGATCGAAAGAAACAAGAGTAGGAGTTAATTGTTAAAAATTTATAATTTTTTTTCGAACAACCAAAATCTTGAGAGAGAAAGTTAAAGCAATATTTACCGTATAACCCCCAGGTTTGATACGCTTATGACCATGACTAATTATGCGGAATTATTTTCTTTCTCAATTTCAAATTTGTTTACTGTACCTCGATTCATTTTGAAAATATTTAAAAAAGTAAATAAATTTTGGGGTCACATTTTAAGGAGCTATAGCTCCGTTAGGGGAGGTTGCGTTACTTATATGTATATTTTTTGAATAAAAAAATAAAGTTATAAAAAAATGTGAAAATTAATAGAGCATGCTAACAAAGTTGACCGTCGTCAATGCAATAATTTATAGAAGTTCTAATAATACAACACTATAGTCGATTAACATGTTAATTGATTTGATTTAAGAGCTTTTATGTAGATAATATTTAAGTAAGCTCGTAAGTATGAATTTTCGTATATGTAATATTCCATTGTTTGTGAACTTAAAAAATCGAAGAAACTTAAGCATTCAAAAGTTTTCATTAATGATTTATCGTCGTTTTATCTCCTGAACTTAATAATAATAATAATAATAATAATAAGCTTTATTCCGTAGACACACTGCAGTGTATAGAACAAGTCGCAAGAGATAACAGTAGTAAATATATCACATTGTCAACAAATAAATGGTAAACAACAAACTAAAATACAGTAATAACACAAACAACAAAAAATATATTTAAACTAAAGATGACATTCAAAATATTCTTGCAAATTGTAAAACGAGTTGGCCAACAACATACGCCTAACAATTCTTTTGAAAACCGGAATGCTGTAAATTTGTTTGACCCTTGCTGGAAGATGATTAAATAGCCTTGGAGCCAAAACAATTGGACTATTTGCTGATTTAGTCAAATGATGTTGAGGGAAAAGAATATTATTTTGATTTCGGAGATTGTATCCAATTTGTCTGTCTGAGTATTGTGAAAATTCATCAGGATGAATCTTGACATATGTAACGCATGCAAGAATATACATGGACACAACTGTCAGTATTCCCAATTCATTAAACAATTTACGGCAAGATTGTAGTCTTGACTTAAACAGCATGCTACGAATAATTCTTTTTTGTGCTATTAGTAAGTTGTAAATGGTAGAACAATTACCCCAACAGACAATTGAATAGTTCAAGATTGGATACACTTGTCCGAAATAGTACATTTTTAAAACGTCAAGACCGACGAATTCCCTTAAATTATAAATCACATAATTTTGAATAGCTAATTTCCTACAAAGGATTGATACATGTGAGTCCCAATTCAAATTCCTGTCAACTAAAATGCCCAAAGAAGTAACAGTAAGTTTATCAGTAATGGACTTACCATTTAAGGGTACGTATAAACTGAAGTTTGACTGAAAAATGGAAAAAGAAATCATTTCTGTTTTTGAAACATTTAAAGATAGAGCATTTCTATCACAATATTCAGCCATAATTTGTACGCATTCTTTGCCTTTTTGTGATAACTGGTTTATATTTTCCGCTTGAAATCCAACAGTAGTATCATCGGCAAAAAGAGATAAACAACTAGTATTAAAATATGATTTTAAGTCATTGATGAAAATTATAAATAAAGTTGGACCCAAAATGCTCCTAAAGGAACAATTCTGTTGTCAGAAATTTTGTGCCTGTTTTCTTCTCGAATCACTACTTTTTGCAAACGATTACACAAATAAGATCTTATCCAGTTCAAAGCCAAACCCCTTACACCATAGTGTTCTAACTTTTTCAAAAGCATGGCATGATTCACAGTATCAAAAGCACGACTCCGATCAAAATAAATACAAGCCGGTTTATTTTTTGATTCAAAACTCCTTATTATAAATTTATACACAGAGAGAATAGCGTCCTGCGTAGACTGTCCGTTACGAAATCCAAATTGATTATCACTGAGTATGTTATGTTCATTCAAAAAAAATTTTAAATTTTCAGAATACGCAGTTTCATACATTTTTGAAAAAACTGAAAGTAGTGAAATACTTCTGTAATTGATTATTTTATCACGGTCTCCTTTTTTATGAATTGGGACAACTAATGCTTGTTTTAAAATCTCAGGAAATGACCCTTTCTCAAACGAAATATTAATGAGTTTAGAAATAGGAAATGAGATACTTTCCGCTACAGGCTTAATTACAGAGCAAGGAATGCCATCGAATCCCTTAGAGTCTTTCTTCGATACTTTTTTAATTATGTCAACCACTTCTTCTGGAGTAATAGGCAACAGGTTTAAAGTGTTTTCTATGCGATCACTTAAAATTTCATATTGGTCAGGATTGACGTCAATTTTACAAATCTCCTGAATAGAATCTAAAAAATACTTGTTGAAAGCTGAAGCAGAGTCACTGGAAGGAATAGATACACCAGTACTATCAAACATGGTGTTTGGAATATGTTTATTATCTGTAACATTAACATGTTCTCTTATTACGCTCCAGGCGGCACGGGATTTGTTGTCCGCATTACTAATTTTAATATTGTAATAGTTTCTCTTAGTGTCCTCTATTAATTTTCTGTGAGTTGTAGGTACACTTCCCTAATAATATTATCAGGGAATTGCTTATATACTTTATGGACGTCCCTCAAGAATTTACTTTGATTTTTAATTTGGGGTGTAATCCAAGATTTGACTTTTATTTTATCGTTCACGAAATGTTTCTCTACAGGAAATGCTATTTCAAATAAATCCAAAAATCGATCCAAAAACAATGAAAACTTACAGCCTTTATCAAGTGGATCATCAATGACAGCATTCCAATATTCACTCGAAACAAGCGTCTTAAAAACATTAATATTAAAAGGATTGTTGCAGTCACGTTTAAAATAAAACTTTTTATTTTCAATATTTGGCTTAGTATTATAGTCAAATTTTAACATTTGAAGAGTGTGATCGGAGAAGCAGGGATGAAATATATTAGCGTTTTTGTCGGAAAACTCAATATTAGTGAATATGTTGTCAATAACACTTCCCGAGTCTCCTTTGATACGAGTATATTGATAAAAACACTGTTTCAAGCCATATGCGGCAAATGTATTGACCAACCTATTAGCATTTGATGTCATCTCGTTCACGTCTAAATTTATATTATAATCACCACAAACATATAAATACTTGCGGCAATCGGCAACATATAATACCTAACATTTTATCCAACAAATCCAGAAATAAATATACGTTACTGTCAGGTGTCCTATATATACATACTATTAAGATATTCAGTGAATTATAAACACCTTCAATGAGCGCATATTCGAAGTAAGACTCAATTTTATCAAGAGAAATATTTTTAATACGAATGTTATAAATATCATTACGAATATAAATTGCGACACCACCACCGTTCATGTCTGTTCTGCAAAATGAATCTGCTAAGGTATAATTATTTAATTTTAAGACAGAAGCCTCGTCATATGAGAACCATGTTTCACTTAGGCAAACAATATGTGGAAAATTTAGTGTACTAAGGAATGTATACAATAGTGTCAGCTTATTTCGAGCACTTCGAATATTAAAATGACATATGACCAATGAAGTTGTTACTTTATTAATTGAATGATCCGGAACCGAAAGATTGCTGGCGAAAAAAACGAAATTGCTTCACAATTATATTTTTAGGCCAAAATTCGGGTCTATAAAGCAGGTCCCTTGTTTCTTCATTGTAGTCCGTACATATTCGGAAAGCGACGTTGGTTCCTTTGCTATTAAGTTTTTCACACACAAATTCATGAGTCGGTAATTTATTCTTCAAATACGAAGTAATGTGCTTCTCTACGGTATCCGCTTTACACCTCCCAACGTAAACCCATAGTTTTTTAGTTGGAGCAGCAAAGGATGAAAATTCATCTTGAACAGTTGCTGTGCCCCTAACACTAGATTTGTTTCCCCTTTTGGTTGTCCCATTCTCACTATTCAAGATTTTACAGCTTTTGCGCCTCCTAGAATTATTTTTTGTATTTTTAGATTTTATCTGCTTGCTATAAATATACATAGGTAATTATAAACTATTAAATATTATTTTACTAAAAGTAATAATAATTAATGGTTAGTTTATTGATATCTTTCAAGGAATAAATCATTTCCTTTAATTAAAGCTATTAATATTTTTTACATATAAAATCAATATACATTAGGTACTCAACTAGTGTTTGCTAAAAATTGTATTCTACAAGTTTGTAACTTGGTGTTGTATAATTACAACAAATACGATTGAACTCTTTAGAGACCTGTCTCACTTAAATTTTTGACTTTTGGCAATCCTAAGAAGTATGTTAATTGTTTGTAATTCAAGTTATGTATCATAAGATTTGCAACCAAATTAGTATGTAAAATTAACCATAATAGTGTTGTTTGTTGGCGAAAAATAGCTTAACGTTCATTCTTAAATTATTGATGACATCTATTTTAAATCAAGTGAACTAAATATTCAAACATATTAAATTTGGTTTAAATGGCCACTTTGGACAACCCTCGAGACAAATATCTTCAAAATAGTACTTATGCTGCCATCTCTTGTCAACTCATTAAATCTTAGGTTGACTAACTATACTTTTATAAACACTGCTAGTGGTCAGAAAAGTAATATTACAGAGCACTGTAAACGCCTCGGGAAATTTAAAATAATAATACTACAATATTATTATATGCAAACATGGTCTATTATTGTTAATATCGGTACTATTATTAGTATTATTATTATTATTATTTAATTCTATAATAAGTTAAAAAGTGGAACGAGCTTTAGTGTACTTTGCTGTATTTGCCAGAGAAATGGAGTAGGGAGAATGATCGTCAACATGCGCAAACTTCCTAATGTAGCGCGCGGACATCTAACCCAAATGTCAAATTCTATACAGGGAGTAATCAATATTTTATACTTACCAGGGCTGTTTACAATTACATCGACATTCTTTAACGCAGCAAATTGTATGAAAAATTGTTAAAAAATAAAACTATTTTCGTAACTATTCTGCAATTGATGTTGAAGTAAAAAAAAACCTATTTTAAAAATTGGATTATTTTGAAAATTATTTTTTTTACGCTATTGTAATATTAATATCAATTATAAGAAAAATCTTCTTTAGCTTGAAAGTTAAACTAATTTTTTAACAATTTATATGCAGCTTGTATAAAAAAATCTATCGCTCTGTGTTACTTTTGATAGTGTAAAAATTTAGTAGATACCACGTTTCAGTTACGCCTAAAAGCAGTATATTAATAAAAAAATATATAAAACAAATTAGCTCATGACTATTTTTAAGTTATGAAAAAATTACGTAAATCTCTGTCTTGTCAATCAGTTCTTATAACTCAATTTTGACAAACGGTGGACAGCATTTCAAAGCAAAGCACGGCAGGTAGGATGGGTGGTTAGGCTCACTTCATTCTATGACAATAAAACTCAAATTAATGAAAATGTCATTGTTCTATTTTGCAAAGCAAAATAATAAAGATTACTAGAGCTACAATTAAAATATACGTACGTCTTGTGTTTATTTTTTATTTATTTTATTTATTAACTTACCTTGGATAGGCTAGCTATGTACAAAATTAGGGAAAAGGGGAAGATTATAAAAAGAATAAATACACCTACTTTATTTATTTTCTGTCGACAATGAAGATTATTAACAAAAACCTGATTTAACTATGAATGACTGAGTGGAATATAAATGAGAATTAGAGTGCCGTACTCAGCGATGAATTCACAGGAGAAAAGAGCACGGCAGAGAAAACCCCGATTCAAACAAATATCTGTAATTCTGTTGTAATGATAAATTAAACTATTTACAAAATATAGGTACTTAAATCAACAGTAACACACAAAAGATATTACAATACCACAGCCCTGGAAAAAGCCTTAACATTCAGCTATCATGATAATGGTAGGTCCAAGGCCTATATCAGTCAGCACCTAAACAAAAAGAAAAACAACAACTGCAGTGCAGCCATAACTAGTAATTTTTAGCTTTTTAACGATAGTTAATCTGCTGGTTCCGAATAGAAAAGAGGCCCAGCTAGCCCATGTCAATATAGAATGTAATAAAAATGAAAACTTTGACATTAATTACAACTCACCAGTTAGGTTTTTTCCTTAAAGTTGCTTGCTATAAAACTTTTAAATATTCTCCGAACCTGGGCAATGGGCGGTATCTACTTCTACAATTTGGATAGATCCAAAATATCTCAATCGGGCCTATGATCGAACACATCCAGTTAGCATTAACAGGCCTGTTAACGGTAACTGATAGGTTAATCAGAAATTCGTATGATTGACACACCTGTCAAGTTTATTTTTCCCAGTTACTTAACTTGAGAATGATCACGTGACCCAGTTATGAAACTGCTTGAAATAACCTGCCGTTAAACGTAACTGGAGCTTTTTATTGGTCAGAAATTTTAATTTTATTTCTGGTAATTGACATATGACATTTGGCATATTAATATAATGTATAATTTTATTATTTGTTTATAGCACAATTCAGTATCAATTTATTGCCATATCATAGTTTTACATAATTAGTAATATACGGTATTAATAGTTTGACAGTAAATACAACCTAAAAAAACCTAAAGTTTGTTCTAAGTGGGATTACAATTTTATACAATTAAGATTGCTATTCTGAGTATGATAGTGATACCTAAATGAATATTAACAAACAAAAGAAATATATATTATTACCTAATATTATTCATTAATTTATGAATAGGAGAAGGGCACAATCACAAAAGTTAGGTACCTAGTTTTTAATTATTGGTAATAATTTAGATTCTATTAAGAGTAGGTATAAATAATATATTTTATCTTTTTTAAATATTATTTTTATTATATAGTTATGTGTTTTTGACAATAATTTATAATGGATTACAGTAACACTGATATGCTGCATCCTATACTATCCTCTTATAATAAATTATAATATATTGGAACATGGACTCCACCAAGGCGTAGTAAATTGTAATTAGCACAGTAGCACAGATCACATGCCTAAAGGTACATCTTTGATTACCCACGTAAACTGTGTATAAATATTGAATATGTGCATCCAGGTTTTACTAGTTTTGATCCTGATGGAGTTGTCTGCTCTTCCTTTTTACATTCTGCTTCCACTGTGCATGAATCTAAAATAATTTAAATAATTGTATCAATAAGTTCATATAATATGAAATATTTCACTTACCTACCACCACTGTTTGCGGGGATTTGTTTGCGGTCCATACACTAAAGAATTTATATGTACTTCAAAATTTTGCCAAAGTACCTACTTATATTAACATGCGTTGGGTTTACTTTACTTCCCAACAATATTTTCTTACATTTAATGAAAATTAACATTCTTCATATTGGCGTTGGGTCGTGTGCCCTAATCTTCTTGCCACTTGTACCCACTGTTAAGTACCTATGATTTAAATTTTAATTGCGTTCATTGACAATTTTTGACATATGAGTGATGACAGATGACGTATGTTAAATAATTAACTGCCATGACAGGGTTATCTGGCCATAATAACAGGCACAGATAACTGCTTGTTCGATCATAGCGATCTTTCCATTTCGGTTAAGAGCTCAGTTATGCCCACCCAGTTATCGTAACTTAACTGTCATCGGTTACGCTAACCTGAATGTTCAATCATAGGCCTGTATATCAGTTTACCACTAGTTAATTCTCAAATAAATGGTATCCTCTTAACTATAATCATGTCTTCAGTAATTTTAAATAGTTTTAAGTGATTTTTGTTATATAATTATGGCCTTCTTGCTTAAATACCTTATTAATGTATTTGAAATTTATTTACCTTGTTACTATTTTACGTTTTCATCTTTTTTGTGTTTTAATTATATTTTAATCCGTCGATAGTTGATTCTTGTATAATTGATGGAGAAGGTTCTATACACATACTTAGAGTTCTATAGTACTTGTCGTCGAAGGTACTGATATATTGGATGACGATAAGGTGTCAAATGAATCAATTTGAACTTTTCCTAATTTCAGTGAAGGTATCGCATTAGGCTTCAATAATCTTTTACCAGAAAGTTTTACAAAGTCTTCCTTTTTAAAATGCTCTGAACAAACAATTTTATTTTTCGACCAGACAAATTTTTCATTAGATTTACCCAATGCTTGTAGCCACTCTTTCTGCAAATCATCTTTAGGAAACCTGTAAAGAAAAAGTATTATACCGTAGTTTCAAGTTATATTAGTCTCAATTAACAATTTACGTATGAAAACTGATACCTTCACGTAAAAATTTTCTATTATTGAAACAGCCTCACAGCACAACTAGCCATGGTGAAATGTTTAAATTTACACTAACAGTCAATATTGAAACACAAAGATCAGACTAATTTAATTCAAATATTCACAAATCGAAAAATATATTTATAAACACAACAAATCCCAGAGTAAACAAAGCTCTTTGACAGTTGGGTTAGAATATGGCTGCCCGCTTAGCGTCGGACGAGAAACCGATGCACAGTCGTCGAAGCGCGTTCTCCCTACTCCATTTCTTTGGTATTTGCTTTTCGCACATTCAAATTCGTGTAATCGCGGAAATTACAGATATAGTACTAATTTATGGGAAGGGCGACGAAAGTGCATATCGTGCAGCAGCAGAATATCAAAGACGTTTTCCAAATAGACAGAATATGCCAAATCCTCGTACATTTGTACGAATTGTACAACGTCCACGAATGTTGTTTTACACGTGCTGGAGTTTTAAATACGTATGTACCTAACTTGAAAATAAAAAAGAACCAATTTCATACTTTTTAAAATTCCTTGTAACTTCTTTTTTACTTAGTGACATAAAAATAAAGCATTTTTAAACTACAATAGATATACCTACAGAAAAAAAGTATTTTTTTATTTTTGAAATGGTCGAAGGAAACCAAGAGGTTCCCAGCAAGTACAACAATTTTTACAACAAATTATAATGTAAACAAGTTAGAAAACAGAAAATAATTCAACTTTCTTGAAATCACCAAATAATATCAGTCCTGGAAGTATCAGTAAGGTAGGTTTTACTCTCAGTGCTACCATATCGTGTGTCTCATTAAATAATCTATTATTTTGTAAATAAAACTTTCTTTAAAAGCGCCGTAAATCGTTACACGTGGCAATGCGATGCTCTGTCACTACCTTTGACAACTTTGGCAGAACATACCTAACCTCGCAGCTGACAGGCGGCATAGTCGCCGAGAAATTAGGGGTTAATAAGGTTTTGAAAATAATTTTTTTTCGCTTTATAAATAAGTTTGGAATTTTTTTGAAGGATGATTCTGATTTTTTCCTATCCCCTCTTAAAATATTTGTACTAAGTCATAGTTAACCCTGTATAGAAGAAATTAAAAAAATCAAAATCCTTGGTGGATTGTAATGTCTACAGAAGATTAAGGAATCAGGTTACTTCTTCTATTAGTTACAAAAAAAACATATTTCAGGCAGGTGGCTGAAAGCAAAGATTCTTCACTAATATGGAAAGTCTAAGAAATCTATAAATGATACTGCAAGTAACAACTACTCCGCGGACTAATGCCCCGACCGATATTGAATTACACCTGCAGTATCTGTATGAACAGCCAAGAACCCTTGTCGGCCACTCTACCAGACATTGGCCGGTTTCGGGTTTATTAGCCCTCATCAGTATGCCATAGGTGAGCTGACCGACAATTGAACTGGCTGTTCCTTCATATGTATGTTCACATATAAACTGAGTGCAGGTCACATATAAGAAGTGGTCTGCTTACTTCCTACACGGCCTAAGTGGCTCGACTTGCAGCATGCATCTTCCGAACAAAGAGTTGGATGGGTCTGTGAATAAAATAAATTGAGATTTAGAAGCAATCCTATGTGTGGCCAAAGATCATGGTTTAAGTTTAAATGCTGGAAAAACGAAACATTATGCTTTTTGGTAACCGAAATCAGTGTTGCATTATTGGTGATAGTAATATTCCTTTAATAATGGATAACACCCAGCTAACTCTAGTAAATGAAGCTAGGAATTTAGGATTAGTATTTGATAATTCTCTCAGATTTCACCCTCTTCCGTCTAAATGTGTTAAATCTGTATACGGATCATTAAGAATGCTGTACCCACATCGACATGATTTGAGCATTGATGTTAAGGCCATATTCTGCTCGGCATTAGTCTTATCTAAATTTAATTATTGTCTTCCTGTTTATGGTCCATGTATGGATGCTGCAGATAAATATAAAATTCAGAAGGTGCAAAATTCCTGTTTACGGTTTATCTTTGGCATCAGGAAGTTTGACCATATATCACATAAGTGACGAGAGGTGAACTGGTTTAACATGGAGAATCGATTTATTCTGCAAACAGCTTCACTAATACACTATTAAAATAAATAAAAAACCTGATTACTTATATGACAATTTGCTCACTCATGAAAACATCCACAAAATAAATACCCGGCATAAAACAAATTTTGTTATTCCTTCTCATGTCTCCGCCCGCTGAGAGGTCTTTTACGCTTCTTCTACAGTCTATAATGTATACAGGGTGAGTCAGTCATAATGTCATTAATTTTAAGAGGAGATAGGGAATAATGAGTATAATGCGAATACGTGATTAAAAAAATCTAAATGCATATTTATTTTTAAAAAAATATTTTCAAATCATTATTTAAACCCCCTTTTCAGACTGTCACTGACCGCTCACAGCCTTGGTCGGTTACAACACACAGTTCAACTCGATGTCGACCTGATGCAATGTTGTCAAGTTGTAATATTTTTCTATATAGTACCTACCCACCTAGGTTTTAGACATCACAAATAAACGGTTGTACTGACTATTTTAGAATATCATTTTTTCTTGCTCAGTTCAACTTCAGCCAATAATAATTTAAAATGTTAATATCCAATAAAATCAAATAATAATAATCAAATAATTCTATTAAAAATTGCAAGTAACGCGTCCACTCAGGTTTTCCCATAGAAAATACGACCCAATCAAACGATACCCGTACACTCGCGTGTCGATTTTTCTCTGAGCAAATGTAGCTGTTATGACTGCAACAAAACTCCAACGTGTCTAATAATAAACCGAGTAATAAACTATTTACGTACATTACATAAAAAACCTATACCCAATGGGTAAATTATTAAGAGAAGCTGAAAAGTGTTTCGTGTTTAAATACTAAGTAATAAAAAACCATCGTGTTGTCGACAGAAAACTGTCCAAGACCGAAATGGCACGCCGCTAATCTAAGTTATCGAGAGTTAATCTTGACCTTGACCTACCGTATTATTAGGTCATTAACCTAGTTACCTAGTTTTTGTACTTTTATTTAACGACAAGGAGTAAAACTATTTTTTTTTTAATCTAGATACATGAATGAATTTTCCTTAAATATTGTTTTATTTGTTAATAAAAACAAATGTAGATAATAATTAATTGTTTTCGAATGTTAGGTTATTACAGTTTAATAATTTTGATATTACGTTTTTACTACGTTTTACAAATAAATATGAATTTTTAGTATTACTCGTAAGTACAGTTAATTATTTCAGTTTGTAGTTACGTACATCTATCCTAGAAATTTATTGTTTTTTAAGTAGTATGGTACTAACCTGTTTACAGCTCATAGTTCAAGTAAACTGCACTTATCCGTCCATAGCACTTTATTAATAAAATTAGGGTCAGTCGCATTTCGTAAACATTCTCCGTATAACACTACCATTTCCACATATTCGGAATTTGTAAAATTATGCGTTGTGAATTTACGTCAAATACGTGAGGTTAGACCGAAATAAACAAACTACTGCTTACTGCTTGTATTCTCTCCATCCCCCCTCCAAATGTGTGGCATGATCTACAAATTTGGGGGGGAAGAAATGCGGGAAATGCAGAGTGCTAAATGGAGGTAAATTCGAATAACACGCTGGTGTGTGGACGATATTATGTATGTAAATGTGGCATCCATGGCAAGTCTGTGGCATTAGATTGTCGTCGGGTGCGCCATCAGAAAGTTCGTAGCGCACCAGAAGCGTCGTGTTACTGATTTTTATAGGGCGATTTGTTTATTTTTTTAAAGGTCGAGTAAACAATTTTTTTTTTCGATTTTCTGCCTTTATTAGGCCTCTCGAATACGTGGTTAAAATTAATGACATTATGACTGACGATGTGACTCTGTATAAAGATGTGCTAAAATAAGAATTACAACCATTTTTAGAAAAAAGAAATTGGAAATACAAGTTAACGTAAGCAGAGCTAGATAATTACGAACTAATGTTACGAACGATGTTTAATAGAGATGAAAGATGGAGAAGAAAACACGAAAATTATGAAAAATAAATATAAGTTAAAGAACGACATTGTGAGTAATCCAGTGCTCCGGCTGCTATAACTGTCCAGGATGTATCTAATGTTATACACAACATAGAGGCTCGTCGTTTATGTGACAAGGTGGTAAACATTGAGAGCGATATTGGTTCAAATCCACCGCCTCGCACAAGGAAAAGCCGTAACATTCTTGTTGGTAGTGGTGCTGTTGTCAACGGTTGTCCTTTCCAGGCAGCTTCTTTAGAAATATTAAAGCATTTTCATGCAACCAACTTTGACGTGGGCGTGGATGAGAGGGCACTGTATAATTACCTTAAAGGTTTCACGCCAAGTGTTGTGGTGAAGAAGTTGGTATCCCGAAACCCTGAAAGGTACTCCTCTTTCCAGGTATCTGTAAGCAGTTCTGAGGTACAATGCATATTAAATCAGGACCTTTGGCCGAAAGGTGTTGGAGTGAATCGGTTTTTTCTATCAAGAAGACTTGGCCAGGCAAGTGAATGATAAGTTACAGAGCGAAGTGGAAATATCTCTTGGTAAACCTGCTTCTTCGTTCTCCTTATATCATGTTAATGTCCAAAGTTTATTTAACAAAATTAATGAAATTAGTGTTTCACTAGTGTCAAAGCCGTTTGATGTTTTATGTATTTCAGAGTACTGGCTCAGTTATGAGAATTTAAATGTCATACATTTACCAAATTATTAACTTATATCTTCCTTCTGTAGGAAAGGTAGGAATCGCCATGGTGGTGTTGCGATTTTTACCAATTTTAAAATATGTGTAAAAAGTGTTGATATTAGTAAATTTAGCCGTGAGGTACATGCTGAATTTTGTGCAGTAGAGTTTGTTGATCTCAACTGCTTAATAATTGCTGTCTATAAGTCCTCAACGAGTGGTGACTTAACAATTTTTATAAATTCAATTAGTAATATTGTTGATTTTTATTCTCGTGTGTATAAATTTATTATTTTTACGGGTGATTTTAATTTGGATTTTAACTGTGACTCGGAATCTGTTCAAGACTTGAAAAATGTTTTTCTCATGTATGGAATGAGACCTTGCATAAACGTTCCAACTAGAATCACTTGTACTTCCAGATCCTGCTTGGACAATATAGTCACTAATCTAAGTCCCAATTTGTATCAAAGTGGTGTGTGGGACATTAATATATCTGATCATGCAGGAGTCTTTATTCAATATAAAGGTGACAATAAGTGTAATAATGTCCCAGAGTCTAGTGATTACATATTAAGACGTGTTATTAATACCTCCAATACTATGCAATTTTTGAATGACTTGAAGCAATTTAATTGGACGGATTTACTTAAATCTAACTTTAACTCTGAGGACATCACTCTGATTTTCTTGGACACTTTTATGCAGGTCGTTGATAACTGTTTTCCTTTTGCTGCAGCTTCTTGTACGTCTCGTGTCAAGTGGTTCACCAAGGAGCTCAAAAAGATGAGGAAGGGTTTGGACAAAATTAGAAAAAGGTTTAATGTTACCAACGCGCGGCATGATTGGATCTCTTACTGTCAAACACGTGCTAATTATAAAAAAGCAATAAAAAATACAAAGCGTTCTACTTACATGCGTCTGATTGGTAAATCAAACAATAAGAGCAAGACTATATGGGATCTTGTCAATCATGAAAGGCGTGGTAGAAATTTGCTAGGTGCTCACTTTACACCAAATGAGTTCAATCTATTTTTCACTTCAATCTGTGATGTAATTACTCAATCCATAGATAGTGTTGATGTTGATCCATTGTTTTATTTAAATAAATTGCCCAGGCCTGTTTCATCTTTTTTCATATCACCCATATTGGAATCGGATGTTCGCCAAGCCATACTGAGCTTTAAAAACTCAGCGTGTCCTGATTATTATGGTATAACTAGTTTTTTAATTAAGCCTGCTTTGGAGCTGCTTGTTGTGCCACTGACACGATTTTATAATAAGTTTGTAGAGGAGGGGCTTTGGCCTGACTCCTTGAAAATTGCAAGAGTCCTTCCTATTCACAAAAAAGGAGGAGTTGATGTGTTAGACAATTATCGTCCTATTTCTATCATACCAGTTTTTGCTAAAATATTTTAAATCTTGTTAAAAGAGAAATTACTTTCTTATTTGGAAAATAAATCAATTTTATCTCCTTCGCAGTTTGGGTTTAGGAGGGGCTTTTCTACCATAAAAGCTCTTCTTCATGTAATAGAGGGCGTTATTGATAGTAATACTGTCTCTCATGCAACACTCTGCGATTTAACAAAAGCATTTGATTGTGTCAATACTGACATACTGCTACAAAAATTGGAGTACTATGGTATTCGAAATAAGGAATTAAATCTTTTCCGCTCATATTTATTAAATAGAAAGCAGTGCGTCAGTGTTGATAACAAATCATCTACTTTACTTCCTATTGTTGGAGGGGTACCGCAGGGATCTGTGTTGGGACCAATACTCTTTTTAATTTATATCAATGACTTACCATTAAATATCAGTAACGGCACCTGTGTACTCTTTGCGGATGACACCACTCTTATTACTCCAGGAAGCTGGGATATGAACGCTGACTATCTGAATGAAGCTAAAACTTGGTTCTCAGCCAACATGTTGAAATTAAATACGGCAAAAACGCAGCATATATCTTTCACTGCAGACAGAAAATGCTACAAATCCGAGCCTGTAAAGCTATTAGGTATTACATTAGATGCTGGCCTAAACTGGAATGCTCATATCAGCAGTTTGTGTTCAAAACTTGCTACGCAAATATTTGTGTTGAGGCAGATGCGGTCTTGTGTAGATAATTCGGTTATGAGGCTAGTCTATTTTTCTCTGTTTCACAGTCATCTGACTTATGGGGTCACGTTATGGGGCAACTCAAGTCTTGCTCAAAAGCCGTTTATAATGCAGAAGGCTGCTGTACGCCTTATTGCTGCCGTTCCCAACTATACGCACAGTAAGAGCTTTTTTAGGAAATATAAAGTTTTACCCCTTCCATGCTTGTATCTGCTCGAGTCGCTGTTTTAGGTTCACAAAAATTTACCAAATTTGCCTACACATTCCAGCGTACATGATTATAATACTAGGCATGGTGGGGACATTCTAGTTCCTTTTTCTCGACTTAATATGACGAGAAATAATAAACTAGAAATAAGATTGTATAATGACTTTGCAAGTTTCTTTGTGCAGGAAAATATTAAAGTGATGTCACTAAAAGCATTTTATACTTTTACAAAAAACTTCTTGTTGACGAACTGTTTTTTCAGTAGAAATGAGTTTATCTCAGTTATATGTCCCCTTCTGACTTGATATGTACTTTTTGTATGTCTAAAAGTCAATAAAGTTCTATTTCTATTTCTAATTAACCACAAATAACAGTTTTTCTAAACTTACCCATGCGTAGAAATTCGCTGTCAAGCCAAAATCGTACTACTGTCACTGTCACGATTTTTAGCTACTCCGTTTTTTTTTTATTATTCCTAACTCTGAAATCCACGCCCTAAAGCACCGTCTAGGACAATAGACGCGCAGAACCCTTCCCTATGTTTAACAAAACTAGTTGCATGGATTTTTCGAGGCTCATTGTATGAAATTACGCTCGAGAGCACTTCTCGGCGACAATATATATAAATCGGATGTCACAAGAACTTTCATCGTAGACTTGCTTATACTGACCCCTACATTGTTTTAAAGAAGTTATAGGAGGATGCCAAAAGTTTTAACGTTTTTTATACTTCCTCAATATATTACACAGAGGGCAGCACGCAGAAGCTGTTGCCGTATATTTATTATACCGCACAATATACGACGTGGTTTTCGTGACATCCTGCAATATACGTAACTTTCGCGTTCTATCGCGCTTGTAACATCCACAGTCTTTTCATAGTGCACTGCGATTTGACAACGCTGCAGATACTGTTATATTTAAAATAGTAAGAACATATTTAATGAGCGCCAATGTTATGTTTCTTTTGAATTCATTTCACTAATTTACTCAAAATACCAACTGTATACTTTTAATATTTTTTGTTCAATTGTACATTAAGTTTATAGTACAAGTAAATTGTGATATATTTTCTTAATATACCATATTATGAATACACTCGATCTACAGGGTGTTAAAAGTTATAATAAAAAATGCAAATTTATTAACATTGCCGAAACCGCTCGCAATATTTTAATGAAATTTTGCAGGCTGTGACAGTTAACGAGAATACATGTTTTGCAATAAAAATATTGTTTTCAGTTTCACCAGACGTCTGGATATTTTTAAAGAAAAAATGATCCGTCACTGATTTTTCTTATAATAAAACTATTTTCGAATTTCTTGTTCAATTTGGAACATAAACGGTTTTTCCTTTTTTTCTTATAACTCACCATTTTCGAGTAAAAAAATTTGATTTATTGCATAGCATGGAAGTCCTGTTTCGATTTGAAAAATACCAGAAATTATGCACTTAGTTTTTCATTCCTAACTTACTAAGTCATAATCATAACTTTTCACTTATAAATTAAACAATGAATTCGAAAATAATTTTTATTTTAATAAAAATCAGTGTTGGATCAATTTTTTTCTTTAAAAATGTCCAGCAGCGGCGTTCAATGGGACTTCTGGTATGCCATATCTCAATAACCAGACATGGAACCCAAACCAAATATTAGGATATATGTACTGTGGCCATATAGACAACTTTTTTAGATGAAGAACCTTTTTAAAGTTTGCGAAAAAAAGTTAAAAAATTCGCTGCCTCATCTAGGAATATCCAATTGGCGTCTTTAATCTTTCTGAAATATATTTTTTCACATATTCGATGTAACTTTGTCGATTTATTTAAAATTTTATTAAAAACGTATTAATTCGTTAGTTTTTAATAAAATTAAAAAATAAATATTTCACTAAAATTAAAGAGCCGATTACGAAATTCCTAGGTGAGGCAGCAATTTTTATTTAACTTTTTTGCAAACTGCAAATAGGTTTTCCTCCTAAAAAAGTTGTCTATATGGCCACAGTACATACAGGGTGTCTACTATTATTTGTGTACAAATCCGTAAAAATGTTATTCATCCAAGATAATCAAATTTTTTTCTGTAAAAATTCATAAAAACTTTATTTTTCAATATAACGCAACAAATAATTTTTTGAGTTAAATGTTATCGAAAACCGCTGTTTCTAATCCTACCAGGGCGTTTAACATGGCGAACCAAGGTCTGCTATGATTAATTTTATACCCCTCGTATTCAATAAAATGTTTAGTTATATTTTATTTAAAATCTGATAAGATGTTGTTACCCAGGGTCCCCCAAAACCCCTATGTGTGAAATTTGAATAAAAACTATACAGAGTGTTTTGTTTTACACGTTCTCAAAGTTTTATGTGTGTACAAATTCGTAAAATGATTCTTCAAGATGATCCAACATTAAAAAAAAATTAAATGGCATCGAAAACCGCTTGTTCTGATCCTACTATGGCGACCCAAGGCCTGCTATAATTTCTTATACCCCCGAAATATAATATAAACGTTTAGCGAATTTTTGATTTACAATCTGATAAGGTGGGGTTAATCACAAACCCCCTCAAAACAAAATACTGAATTTGAAAGCCGCTAGATGAGTCAAGTGCGAGCCAAGGAATGATGTCAAAACAGTATGAATGAAAATTGAATTAATATGGTCTGCTATGAAAAAATAAGTCACATAAACGACACTGTGTCGAGGCTAAAATGAAATAAGATAATAAGTTTTCATTTATTGGACCTTTTTCTACCAAACCACCCTCTAAAAGAATACATATTTCAATACGCAATATTGTGCTGTACAACTTTCTTTAACCGAGCTGCACTGATAAACTGACACGCTTTAGTAATTCTTATGCGTAAATCGTCGATATTCAATTGTCGATTTCGGTATACTTTATTTTTTATTGTACCCCCAAAAATAAAAATCAATTTTGATTCATACTTTTTGATTTATTTCCATGATCGCTCTAGATTCGTCTAGCGCCCTTCAAATTCAGTATTTTGTTTTGAGGGGGGATTGTGGTCAACCTCATCTTAACAAATTATAAATCAAAAATTCGCTAAAAACGTTTATATTAAATTTCGGGAGTATAAGAAATTATAGTAGACCTTGGGTCGCCATAGTAGGATCAAAACAAGTGGCTTTCGATGGTATTTAAAACAAAAATAGTTGTTGCGTTATTTTAGAAAATAAAGTTTTTACAAATTTTTATACAAATAAAACTTTGAGAACGTGTAGAAGAAATAAATAAAATATAGATTTTGTTCAAATTTCACACATAGGGGTTTTGAGGGGTCCTGAATAACACCACTTTATCAGATTTTAAATAAAAAAATTGCTAACTGTTTTTATTGAATTTCGGAGGTATAAAACAAATCATAGCAAGTCTTGGATCGCCGTCTTAAATGCCGTGGTAGGGTCAGAGGAAGCGGTTTTCGATGACATTTGAACCAAAAAAATATTTGTAGTATTATTTTAAAAAATAAAGTTTTACGAACTTTTATAAAAATAAAACTTTAAGAACATATAGAAGAAAACACTCTTTATAGTTTTTGTGCAAATTTCACACATAGGGGTTTTGAGGGGTTCTGATTTACACCACCTTATCAGATTTTTATGGCTGGCGTTTCAAGGACAATGAATCGTATCTAAAAATGCTCAAAAAAATTACCCAGTAGGTGGAGGTTCTTATTAGCATAGTATTAAAATATAATGCTGAAATTGAATAATTTCCTTTAACTTTTTGGGGAAAAATGCGCTAGAGAATATGAAAAACCATGAAATGTACCTTATCACTGTGTTGCAGATACCGTGAAAAATACTTAATAATATTACATCAGTTCAAGCGTTACTAGTTTTTTTTTTAAGAATTCTGCGGGATGTGATATTGTTTATAATGTCATAAACATTTTTATCAATTTGCAGTAGATCTGTAAAATTCAAGATATTTTATAATAAAATGCTTTTTTCTTATTTTAAATGACTTGTCAGCCTGGAAACTGTTATACAACCTGGAGAAAACTTTTATAATTGACATAGTGAAGAGATATTCTTTCTAACTTACTCAGATTTTGACTGTCCCAACAAACAGATATGCAACTCGTTGGAAATTTGCGTATAAAAAAAATCATAGCATGTCTTGGATGGCTATCTTAAATGCCGTGGTAGGGTCAGAGGAAACGGCTTTCCTGTCATTTAAAGTAAAAAAAAATGTTTTGATTACTTTGAAGAATAAAGTTTTTACGGATTTGTACACAAATAAAAGTAGACACCCATATATCCCAAAGTTTGTTGTGGATCCCGTGTCTGGTTATTGAGATATGACTTACCTAAACTTCCACCGGCCGCTCACCTGATATGCAGAGACGTGCCTGTGCGTACGTGTTTCGATGAAACTGAAAACAATATTTTATTTACAATCATTAATTGAATCAGTTTTTTGCTTGACAGTGACGACGAAAAGCTGAAGTATATTGAGGAGGTCACATAAGTGTCACTTTATTGCTTGCCGAGTGATATCAAACGCTCGTTGTCAATAGCAACAAAGTATTTGTTATAATCTTCTCGTAATAAAGTTAATAATTGAACAGTTTTATTTTATTGAGTGATTGTAGATAAAACATTGTATACATTACGAGCAAAACGTGACTTTACTGCTCTCGCATGATTACTGTCACTCTTGAGCAATAATGTATCACTTTTCGCTCTTAATACATAAATAACTATGTATTGTAAAATATGTATTATTGTTAACATAAAAACCTGTAAAGTTTCATTTTGTACGGTTTCCACAATATCAATAAATTTAAATTTTTTTAATAAAATTTTAACACCCTGTATATAGGACGTCTACACAAATTACTTGTGTTAGAAACTTCTGCAGTGAATGCATCGCTGCGCTTCATTTTGTATGGTTTCCACAATATCAATAAATTTAATTTTTTTAAATAAAATTTTAACACCCTGTATAGGAAATTGTCTACCGAAATTACTTGTGTTAGAAACTTCTGCAGCGAATGCATCGATTCACTAAACACTCTGTATATTGTAAATAAATATTAGTAAAAGGTAAGAAAACAAATATTTTTTAATTATTTTTATTTTATATTATTCATTTTAATTTACCTTACCTTTTATCTATAATTCAACCACCTTCATCGATCATATCATTTCCCTGTGACTTTGATTAAATAAATCTAATAAACTTGATGCATGAGAAGATGAATATCTTGGTCTTTTATAAAACATCTTTGACAAAGCCAATAATAGTCTATTAAAATTGGCAACTGTGGAAGGATGCTTCAAAGTAAGCAATATTTTTGTGGATGTCATAAAAACATTTGAGTATGAACTATATATTCAATATACTCTGGAGTTCACAAAGATAGGATTTTTTAATTTATTATTTCGTGTATTGTTGATATTTTTTTATAGAAGGAGCATCTGTCTTTCATTTTAAATAATGCATATTTTTAATTTCCTTATATACACAGTAATTAATAGGGATGTCACATAGGCGAAATTTTTGCTGGATGTCACAAGATACGTTAGTCGACTATACAGGGTGAGTCAGTCATAATGTCATTAATTTTAAGAGGAGATAGGGAATAATGAGTATAATGCGAATACGCGATTAAAAAAAAATCTAAATGCATATTTACGCCAAAAAAAATTATTTTCAAATCATTATTTAAACCCCCTTTTCAGACTGTCACTGACCGTTCATAGCCTTGGTCGGTTACAGCTGACAGTTCAACTCGATGTCGACCTGATGAAATGTTGCCAAGTTGAAATATTTTTCTAGTACCTACCTACCTAGGCATTAGACATCATAAATAAACGATTGTACTGACTATTTTAGAATCTCATATTATTTCTTGCTCAGTTCAGCCAATAATAATTTAAAATGTTAATGTTCAATGAACGCTTTCCAATTAATTCTATTAAAAATTGCAAGTAACGCGGTCCATTCCGGTTCTCCGGTAGAAAATACGGCCCAATCAAATGATTCCCGTAAACTCCTGCCCATACGTTGAGAACAAATCGCCTCTGAAAGCTAAACCGACGAGTAGCGTGTGGATTTTCGTCCGACCAAATGTGACTGTTATGACTGCAAAGAAATTAGCTTGGTTTGTTTAAAAAGTATTTAATATTGAAATTACAAAACTCCAACGTATCTAATAATAAACTGAGTAATAAACCATTTAGGTACATTACATAAAAAACGTTTAAAACGTGTTTAAATACAAAGTAATAAAAAAATCTTGTGTTGTCGACAAAACACTGTCCAAGACTAGGTCAATAACCTAGTTACCTAGTTTTTGTACTGTTATTTAACGACAAGGAGTAAAATTTACTTTTTTTTATCTACATGAATGAATTTTCCTTAAATATTGATTTATTTTTTAATAAAGACAAATGTAGATAATAAATAAATGTTTTCGAATGTTAGGTTATTTATTTTTAATAATTTTGATATTACGTTTTCACTACGTTTTACAATTGAATATGAATTTGTAGTATTAGTCGTAAGTATAATATAATTATTCAGTTTGTAATTAGCATTTACATACATCTAGCCTAGAAATTTATTGCTTTTTAAGTAGTATATGGTACTAACCTATTTAAAATTCCACTTCGAGTTTAACACATCCCGTATCGCGAACACATTGAAACACTTGAACAAAGGTTCGCGCACTTGGGTGAAGCTTATTAGGGAAACGTCTCCGGTATTCGACAGCAGCGGCATTCGCATGTCGTAAACATTCCCCGTATAAAACTAGCATTTCCGCATATTCTAAATTAGTAAAATTAGGCATTGTGATGTGAATTTACGACCAATACACGACCGAAATAAACAAACTACTACTCGTATTCTCTCCATCCTCCCTCTAAATGTATGGTGTGATCTCTAAATTTGGGGGGAAAGAAATGCGGGAAATGCGAAAGTGCGACTAAATGGTGGCAAATTTGAATAATACGCACGCTGAAGTGTTAGACGACGTTATGTATGTAAACATGTGGCAACGATGTCTTCCATCGGAATTAGATTATCATATGGCTGCGACATCAGAAAGTTTGAGCGTACCAGGAGCGTCGTGTTACCGATTTTTATAGGGTGATTTGTTTATTTTTTTAAAGGTCGAGTAAAAAAATTTTTTTTCGATTTTCTGCCTTTATTAGGCCTTCCGAATACGTGGTTAAAATTAATGACATTATGACTGACTCACCCTGTATTATATATATATATATATATATATATATATATATTGTAACAATTTGAAATATGCACATAGAAAATCACATGAAAGTAATACCTGATCGAACTTAAAGTTGAATAAAATTAATAATTATTAGTGTAAAGGAGGAGGGTTCCTAAGGCCGGTTTTCGCCCCCCCACAATTTTGTCTAAATATGTAGTCGATTGGACCACAAATGAACCCTCCAAAACACTCCCTCCCCTTAGTATCCCCCCTTTATAGAGGGTAATTTTATTACCTGAGACAAGTAATTATAGCTTAAGGAGGATGCCCTATTAGTAGTAAAGTGCGGGCGGCCTTAGCCTGGCAAGTAGGCCACACGTGGGCCCTTTTTGCCTACCCTGCCATCCCATCACCCCTCCACTATTCGCCCTCGGCCTTCCTCGAACCTACCCGACGCCCTAATGAACGCCAGGATCCTGGTCCATGGTAGGCCCCTCATCTCTTCCCTTTGCAGCTCCTCGGTGCCAAAGATTCTATATCTTAGTCTTCCAAGAGCCACACAGTATCCTAGAAGATGGATAGGGGTCTACAATACATGCTGCATACTACGAGAGTATATATCAAGCGCGCACTGCGCCTCTCGTGGCTAACTAAATGAATTAATGAAATACGTAAATATACAGAAATGGTCCTCAAAAGAACCATTTGTTTGACTACGTTTCTGTAAAATCTCATTTACCATTTTCAGGTCTTCTTACTTCTGCTTCGCGTTACTACATTCGGCTTACTGGAAGATGTTTGTCCACTTGGTGAGTTATATACTGTGCTTTCGTTCCGGTGTGTGGTTGTCTTCGCATGGCTGCGCGTCACGGGTCTTGCGTTTAACGGTGCTGTGGGTTCTTGTGTTCTGCTTGGCCTACTCTCAGCGTTGCGTATCACTGGTTTATTGATCTTTTTGGTTTCCAGGACAGGTTTCCAAGCTGTTGGTAATCTTTGGGTATCGTCACGTGTATTAAGATTTTGATGATGTTTTTCAATTTCGATGGCTTCTCTAATTATTATTTTCCTTTATGCTCCATTCTTGCCAGTACCTTGGTATTATCGAAATCAATCTGGTGGCCGGTGTCTTTTACATGTTGAGCTAATGACAAAGTTTTTTCATTTTTCTGACCGCTGACTCATACATTTATGAGTCGTAGCGCTGCAGATTGAACGTGTGGTTTACAGTGTTGCCAGTGTTACACAAATGTAACGAAATTTACGAATTTTTGCTCGAATTATTTGATGGTAGGAAAAAATATCAAGTTTTAGCGAATTTTGTCAACAATAACATTTTATATTATTTTTATTATCAACTGTCATTGACTGTCATGGCAGATTATCAGAATCCCAAATCAAACTTGCTAACCCCACATAATGATTAAAATAGCAATAATATTACTGTTTTGCAAAATTCGCTAAAAGTTGATTAGTAATATCACGTAATATCTTTCTAAATACTTTATGGTAGTTAAGCAGTAAAAATGTATGTTAATATTACTGCGTATCATACTACATACCCAATTTTCCTGTACTTATGCTTCAAACAAGTATTTTTAAAATAGACAACCGTATTATTTTACTATTACGTTAAGGGAAACGTAATATTTATATTAGAGAAGATATGGCAACGTCGCAACAAATCATATGGTTCATTAGGTTGTTAAGGCAGCGGTCCTCAAAATGTGGGTATTTTTTAAAAAAAAATAATATCTGTAAATATTAGAAATTTTTAAAAATGGCTTTCACTAGACTGATCTATATGACGAACTACACCAGCAGTTAAAATATTTGTACTTATTTAAGGTTCACCCTGTATAGGTACAGATTGAAAACTGTTATCGTTTCAGGTAAAGTACCTTTTCTACTGAAAATACAGCAAAATTTTACTTGAAAAAGTTGTTCAGAACGGTAAATTATGGGGACGTGCAAAATTTCAAGAAGATCGGCGAGACGATAACAGTTTTCAATCGGTGCACTGAATATTTCAAATAGCATTATTTCGAAAACTGTTACTCCTAACGACTTCAACAAGGTATACCTTTTTTAGATACAACAGGTAGGAGAATCGATTGTTTCAATACACAGATGGATACACTAAACAGCAAAAAAGTTCTGCCATTTAAAAGAAGCATGCTGTGCCATAAGTGGCGCCCTCTACTAGTGACGTAAAAATTAGTTAAAAATTCTTATTTGCCGTACCAAAAAACATAATTGTGCCAATTTTTTTTAATACTCCGACAGGTTTCAAAGTTATTGAGATATTTCAAAATAAAATTCTAGCATTGAACACCCTGTATTTTTTAAACCAGCTACTTTCTCCAGTTCAGAGATTGCCCATTCTTAATGAATCACCCTATATATATATATATTACTTTTATATTTTTTCGCTGTCATTTCTATGCTGTAATATCTAGTTACCAAGTTAACCACCTTATCTTTTGCTTAGGCTGCATTTATATTATATACAGGGTGAATCTTAAATAAGTACAAATATTTTAACCAGCAGTATAGTTCACTGTATAGAACACATAATTAATAGTTTTTTTTTACAAAAAAATCAGAAATAAAAAAGTGAAATTTTAAATAAATTTTGTAATTTTTCTGTAGAAAACTTGTTGAGGACCGCTGACTTTCATACATTAATGAGTCACTGCAGATTGAACGTGTGGTTCACAGTGTTGCCAGTATTACACAAATGTCTTTGCTTTTCTTGATATTAAACGCATACGTCAAGCTGCTATTTTGTTATTTGGGGTTATGTGGCGAAAATTAAATTTAATATGCTGTGTGAAATCATAGTTTTTCGTTATTCTTCATAAAATAACTTAAGGAAATTGTATCTTGTGTCTCTTTCTAACAGTGCACAATCACATTTAACTTGTGAAATGTGGATTACTGATTAAATAGTTAATTTTTTAACAAACAGGTAAGCTTGTGTGCACGTTTTTGAATAATTTTTGAATATTGAACATAGTAATATCACGTAATATCTTCCTACTACTTTATGGTAGTATGTATTTAACTTGCGGAAATTAATTTTTAATCGTTTATCGTCAATTAAGCAGTTAAAATGTATGTTAATAATACTGCGTATCATACTACATACCCAACTTTACTGCAGGTACTTATGCTTCAAACAAGTATTTTTAAAATAGAATTTAACCGTATTACTTTACTATTACGTTAAAGGAAACTTAATATTTATATTAGAGGAGATATGACAACCTCGCAACAAATCATTTGGTTCATGGTTATGACAGCGTTCCTCAAAATGTGGGTATTTTAAAAAAAATAATATCCGTAAATATTAGAAATGTTTAAAAATGGCTTTCACTAGACTGATCTATATGACGAACTACATCAGCAGTTAAAATATTTGTACTTATTTAAGGTTCACCCTGTATAGAATTGCTTGAGATTATTCTATTTGTGTGAAATTTTGCTTTGAAGTGTAAACTTGCTCTTGATTTAATAAACGTTGTTCTAAAATATAAATGAATTAATTATTGTCCAACGTTCTGTTTGGATACATAGTTAATTTACTATGCAAACTGCGAATCGATTTTATCAGCTTTGGTCCGACACCTCTCTTTTCTAAACTTTCCCATATTTTTCCCTCTCGGTACTCTGTCAATGGCTTTTCTATGTCTATAAGTGAGACTCCACTTGTCCACTTTAAGACTCGTCCAGTGTAGGTTCAATGTTTTGCTTCGGTCATTTCTCTAATATTCTCTTAAATAATTTCAACCCTGTACTAAGTAGCGTAATGCCTCTATAATTATTACAATCTGTATTGTCACTTATTTTGAAAATCTGGAGTATTACTCTAAATCCCACTCCTCTGGTGTTCATAGCTTCTTTGAGTTCTTTTGTGATTTGTTGATAGTCAGTATTTATTATTTCACTTTTGTCATTTGCTTCGTCTTTGCTTTTACCGTTTCACAGTTCAGCAGGTATTGAAAGTATTATTATTTTCCTTTCTTTACTTTTTTGCTATCGTTTGTTGCGTCTTTTCTTTCATTAATTATTTTAAACACTTGTAAAATAGTTTTTAGTTTACTTTACTAATATTTTCTTTTCTGCCTCCAAAGTATGCCCAATATTTCTTCTGTTCTATTTCCAATATATTTTTCCACATCTACTTTAGCTTCACTTGTTCCTTGATTTCTGCGTTCCACATTATATACTCTTTTTCTGTTGATCGCTTAGCCTGTTAGTGTTCTTAGACCATCTCTCCATTCAAGTTTTTACCGACGGCCTAAGAGATTGTGAAATCCAACAGGCACTACGACTCGCCAGACCTAAAACACTGAACGACGCTCTTTCGCATGCACTGGAATTCGAAGCAGCAAAGATGGCATCCGGTAGACATGTTAAAGTTTGGGCCATCAGTGATAACAACGATAGTATGGCAAATGGAGCCCTAATAAAGACACGAGATTATTGATAAATTCAGCCCATCCACTAGGCCAAACAAAGAACAATCTGATAGTCGAAGGGATCGCCTTCTTAAATGCTGGAACTGTGGACAGACAGGACATCTAAAAAGACAGTGTAGGGCCCCGGTCACGGATCAGCAAAAGCGCGACTCCCAGGCAGCAGCTGCACAGGAAAACTAGGGTCAGCCGGCTTGATGGGGCAAAAGCCGGCTGCGTCCTCCTACCTTGCCCCACGAGAAGAAGTTACGTTATCACGTCTCCAGGACCCTGACGCCTTGCTAGTAGAAGGCATTATTTTTGGTCGTATGTTCCCTATTGTAATTGACACTGGAGCGACAAGAACTATTGTACGGTCGGATATTATTGATGATTGGCGTATTAAAAACCCTGCCAAACGTTATGTCCTTACAACAGCCAATGGACAACAACTGCCAGTCAAGGGGGAATGCGAGCTTGAAGTAGAATTAGGAGACGTTAAGTTCAAACACAGAGCCCTGGTAGCAGATATATCGGACAATGTCATACTCGGACTAGACTTATTACGAGCAAAGGGGGTGAACTTAGATTTGAATGCTGGCACGCTACGGATAATGGGCGAGGAAGTAGTGCTAACAAACATCACTGAGAATAACGCTGTACGGAGACTCGTTGTTAAAGAAGATGTGGTAATATCTGCTCAGACCGAAACCTTGGTTGCCACAGTTATGGATGGGGAAATGTCTTGCAGTGTAGGAGTGGTGGAACTCAGTAATCCGGATTTGTTCAATAAATCTATAGTCACCGGATGTACCCTGATTAAATCTGAGAAAACGACAATAGTACGGGTAGTTAACCTGAAAACCTTTCCACAGAAAATTACAAAGGGAACTGAAGTAGGAGTCTGTGAACCTGTTACCATGGTCAGAACACTCAAAGAAATCAACGAAACGGAGAAGAAACCAAATAAGACCAGTCTACCAGAATGTCTAAGGGACATCGTGGATAGGGCCAAGGAAAGACTAACAAAGGTGGAGGTGAAACAACTGGAAGAGCTGCTAAGTGAAAGTGAAGATGTGTTTGCACTAAAACCAGGCGACTTTGGGAGAACCAATGTAGTGAAGCATCGAATCGATACTGGTTCATCGTCTCCTATAAAGCAGCCACCACGAGGACTTTTACTAGCCAAGCGAGAAGAAGTTAACAAGTCCTTGGGCTTCTCCTGTAGTCCTGGTCAAGAAGAAAGACGGCTCCACCCGATTTTGTGTGGACTACAGAAAATTAAATGACGTCACCAAGAAAGACAGTTACCCATTACCAACAATTGACGATACTCTGGACACCTTGGCTGGTGCGCAATGGTTTTCCACTTTGGATTTAAAGAGTGGATATTGGCAAGTTGAGGTCAGCCCAGAGGACAAGGAAAGGATCGCGCTCACTGCCGGAAATGGATTGTGGCAGTTCAATGTAATGCCATTTGACCTATGTAATGCCCCTGCCACTTTTAAACGACTGATGGAAACTGTACTTCATGTCCTGCATTGGGAGACCTGCTTGATTTACTTGAACGACGTGGTGGTGCTGGGACGCTCTTTCCAGGAGCACCTGAAGAACGTGTCTGAAGTGTTCAAAAAGTTGAAAGCAGCAAACCTGAAACTGAACCCAAAGAAGTGTAATTTGTTCCAGAAGTAGGTTAAATACTTAGGAGCACATTATTACTCCAAACGGTGTGAAAACAGACCCGGAGAAGACAGAGTGCATAAATAACTGGCCGGTTCCTAAAGACACATACTACCGACGGTTTATCCAAGGACTCTCGGACATTGCCAAGCCTCATCATAAACTGACAGAAGACAATATCCCGTTCGAATGGACTTCGAGATGCCAGCAAGCTTTTGAGACGCTGAAAGAGGCTCTCTGCACTACCCCGATTTTGACATACCCAATACCTGGACAACCATTTATAGTGGACATGGACGCAAGCAACATTGGAATTGGCGGAGTTCTTCCCAACTACAAGATGGCCAAGAGCGAGTAGTGGGCTACTTCAGCAAAGTTCTATCGAAAGCTGAAAAGAACTATTGTGTGACTCGGAAAGAATTGCTTGCCATCGTCAAAAGTCTAGAACACTTTCATAAATACCTGTATGGTCAAGAATTCCTCCTAAGAACGGATCACGCTTCCCTTAAATGGCTGCTGCTGTTCAAAAACCCTGAAGGACAGATGGCCCGATGGCTGGAACGGCTGCAAGAATATCATTTTGTTGTTGAACATCGAGCCGGCAGAAAACATGGAAATGCAGTTGCCCTTTCTAGGAGACCCTGTCCTGTCAACTGCAAACACTGTAGTAGTCTTGAAAGGAAAGACTCTCATCAGTTCCTTGCAAGGTGGTAGCAGCCCAACCTGACGATCGATGGAGTTCAGCGGCGATTCGAGAAGACCAGTAAGCTGACTGTGACGTCAAGCCTTTACTAGACTGGAAAAAAGCCAACAACCGACCCGCTTGGGCTGAAATCAGTAGTAAAAGCCCAGCATTAAAGAGCTATTGGGCTCAATGGAATTCCCTGGTGTTGGAAGACGGTGTCCTAAAAAGAGCATGGGAGAACAATGATGGAAAGGAGGTCAAGAAACAAGTACTACTCCCGAGGTCCCGGGTCGAAGAAGTGTTGCAGGAAGTACATGGAGGTACTGGTGGTGGACATTTCGGTATCAATAGGATTCTACAGAAGATTAGGGAGCGTTTTTACTGGTTGAGCTGTACGACGGATGTAGAAGATTGGTGCCGAAAATGTGACATATGTGCAGCCAGCAAGGGACCGCAGACCCGTTCCAGAGGCAAAATGCGTCAGTACATCGTAGGAGCACCGTTTGAGAGGATTGCCATTGACATCACTGGCCCCTTTCCGAAAACCCAAAATGGAAACCGATATCTGCTAGTAGCCATGGACTACTTCAGCAAATGGTTGGAAGCATACCCCCTTCCCAATCAAGAGACCACGACCGTAGCAGAAGTCCTAGTCAACAACCTGTTCTGCAGATTTGGTGTGCCTATGGAACTACATTCAGATCAGGGCAGAGATTTCGAATCAGGTGTGTTCAAAAAGGTCTGCGAGCTTATGGAAATCCGGAAAACCAGGACCACCCCACTGCATCCCCAGTCAGATGGTATGGTGGAACGCTTCAACGCCACACTAGAAACCAATCTCAGGATGTTTGTGAACGAAAACCAGACAGACTGGGACAAGCTCATTCCACTCTTCCTGTTAGCTTACTGCTCAGCTGTCCATGAAACTACTGGGAAGACTCCCGCAAGGATCATCTTTGGAAGAGAGCTTCGCCTTCCAGCAAATTTGGTATTTGGTCGTCCTACGGAACAGCTCACAGAGCCAGACACTTATACCCATGAACTATAACGAAGACTAGCAGCCGTACACGACCAAGTCAGATCTCGAATGCGACTAGAGAGCGATCGCATGAAGACTCGATACGACGTCAGGGCCAATACAGTCGGATTCCAACAAGGTGACCTGGTGTGGCTGTACAATCCCACGCGAAAGAAAGGAAAATCGCCTAAACTACAGAACCGTTGGGAGGGCCCCTACACTGTCATTAAAAGAATCAATGATGTCGTCTACCGGATACAGAGGATTCCCAGGAGTAAGATGAAGGTCGTTCATCTGGAGCGTCTGTCCCCGTATAGAGGTGTATCCGATCGGGACTATCGGTCCTAAGGAGGGGGCAGTGTCACGGAATTTGCCCCACTCACACTCAAAATCGACGACTGTGGTATCGCGAAACGCGAAATTGTCCCGATCGCCCCTACGCGATTCTGGTAAACAAACAAATAATGCCGGAGTATCGAGACGCAACTGGAGAACTTGAGAATAGACGAGAAGCGTTCGAGTCGTTCGGGAAATGGATCTAGAGATGTTAGAATATACCTGGAATAATCGTTGGGTCTATAAAAGAATAAACGGCCGAGTTAGTCTTGTATTACAGTCTGAATTGAAGTGTAATTTGTTCCAGAAGGAGGTTAAATACTTATGGCCATTTCCACCGCATTGCCTTTTAAGTGTAGTTAACTAAGGGCGGTTAAAATTTTAGGCCTAGTTTAAAACAGTAACGTTTCCACCGCACAATTATTAAGTTTCATTTGTAAAGTCTACCTAAAAAGCCAATATTCATAATTTTTCGGTGTTTTGCACAAGTGGTTAGCTTCATGACTATTTCTTAACCTCAAAAGTGTGACACTTCAATCTTCACTCTCACTGTTCTGACTGTATTATATGTTTTGTGGTTCTGACTTTATGTCGTTCTGCTAAGTTCTGTTTTCGAATTGGTAGTATTTATAATGGAAATAATTCCCAAAACCACGATTGGTAAATTTTAGCAATGAAGAATACGTATTACTAATTAACATAATAGCAAGTTATAAAAGTACGGTGGAGAATAAAACCGATAGTGTCTGTACAAGAAAAATGATAGCAGGTGAATTTAACTCACTGTCGCCAAATAATATTCACAGTACAGCAGAATCATTAAAAAAGTTTTTTGGAAATAAATAAGAGTCCGTTTTATTGGCGATACAGAATTATTACATACTAAAGATTAAAAATAAATGTATTTTTTTTGTAATTGATCAGTGATTCTTTTTAAGAGCTTACATATTACTTGGAAATTCAAGATCTTCTTCGATTAAGGTCAAAATGTGCATCTGTTTCTTTATACAGCCGGTATCTTCTAAAAAAAGTTAAATTATCCATCGTATGAAAGTGATCACCTTCTCGAGGAAACCCATAGGTACTCTATTATTTCTAATATATCTAAATCATTATTAAATATATCATATTCATCATAGTTCATTTTTTGTTTATTTTGAAGTGGAAATAATAAAACCAAATTATTGAATTAGGTTATGTAGAACCTTTAAGTATCGTTAAAAGAGATAAGCCTAGAATTTCGAGGGCTTATATTTAAGAAGGTTTAAGACATTTTATGTCGGGTTTAGTAAACGGTGGAAGGCAAATTGTATTTTTAAGGTTCCTTAAATCGTAAGCGTAGCTTAAACCAAACAGTGGAAATGGCCATTAGGAGCACATTATTACTTCAAACGGTGTGAAAACAGACCCGGAGAAGACAGAGTGCATAAATAACTGGCCGGTTCCTAAAGACACATACTACCGACGGTTTATCCAAGGACTCTCGGACATTGCCAAGCCTCATCATAAACTGACAGAAGACAATATCCCGTTCGAATGGACTTCGAGATGCCAGCAAGCTTTTGAGACGCTGAAAGAGGCTCTCTGCACTACCCCGATTTTGACATACCCAATACCTGGACAACCATTTATAGTGGACATGGACGCAAGCAACATTGGAATTGAGTTCTTCCCAACTACAAGATGGCCAAGAGCGAGTAGTGGGCTACTTCAGCAAAGTTCTATCGAAAGCTGAAAAGAACTATTGTGTGACTCGGAAAGAATTGCTTGCCATCGTCAAAAGTCTAGAACACTTTCATAAATACCTGTATGGTCAAGAATTCCTTCTAAGAACGGATCACGCTTCCCTTAAATGGCTGCTGCTGTTCAAAAACCCTGAAGGACAGATGGCCCGATGGCTGGAACGGCTGCAAGAATGTCATTTTGTTGTTGAACATCGAGCCGGCAGAAAACATGGAAATGCAGTTGCCCTTTCTAGGAGACCCTGTCCTGTCAACTGCAAACACTGTAGTAGTCTTGAAAGGAAAGACTCTCATCAGTTCCTTGCAAGGTGGTAGCAGCCCAACCTGACGATCGATGGAGTTCAGCGGCGATTCGAGAAGACCAGTAAGCTGACTGTGACGTCAAGCCTTTACTAGACTGGAAAAAAGCCAACAACCGACCCGCTTGGGCTGAAATCAGTAGTAAAAGCCCAGCATTAAAGAGCTATTGGGCTCAATGGAATTCCCTGGTGTTGGAAGACGGTGTCCTAAAAAGAGCATGGGAGAACAATGATGGAACGGAGGTCAAGAAACAAGTACTACTCCCGAGGTCCCGGGTCAAAGAAGTGTTGCAGGAAGTACATGGAGGTACTGGTGGTGGACATTTCGGTATCAATAGGATTCTACAGAAGATTAGGGAGCGTTTTTACTGGTTGAGCTGTACGACGGATGTAGAAGATTGGTGCCGAAAATGTGACATATGTGCAGCCAGCAAGGGACCGCAGACCCGTTCCAGAGGCAAAATGCGTCAGTACATCGTAGGAGCACCGTTTGAGAGGATTGCCATTGATATCACTGGCCCCTTTCCGAAAACCCAAAATGGAAACCGATATCTGCTAGTAGCCATGGACTACTTCAGCAAATGGTTGGAAGTATACCCCCTTCCCAATCAAGAGACCACGACCGTAGCAGAAGCCCTAGTCAACAACCTGTTCTGCAGATTTGGTGTGCCTATGGAACTACATTCAGATCAGGGCAGATTTCGAATCAGGTGTGTTCAAAAAGGTCTGCGAGCTTATGGAAATCCGGAAAACCAGGACTACCCCACTGCATCCCCAGTCAGATGGTATGGTGGAACGCTTCAACGCCACACTAGAAACCAATCTCAGGATGTTTGTGAACGAAAACCAGACAGACTGGGACAAGCTCATTCCACTCTTCCTGTTAGCTTACTGCTCAGCTGTCCATGAAACTACTGGGAAGACTCCCGCAAAGATCATCTTTGGAAGAGAGCTTCGCCTTCCAGCAAATTTGGTATTTGGTCGTCCTACGGAACAGCTCACAGAGCCAGACACTTATACCCATGAACTATAACGAAGACTAGCAGCCGTACACGACCAAGTCAGATCTCGAATGCGACTAGAGAGCGATCGCATGAAGACTCGATACGACGTCAGGGCCAATACAGTCGGATTCCAACAAGGTGACCTGGTGTGGCTGTACAATCCCACGCGAAAGAAAGGAAAATCGCCTAAACTACAGAACCGTTGGGAGGGCCCCTACACTGTCATTAAAAGAATCAATGATGTCGTCTACCGGATACAGAGGATTCCCAGGAGTAAGATGAAGGTCGTTCATCTGGAGCGTCTGTCCCCGTATAGAGGTGTATCCGATCGGGACTATCGGTCCTAAGGAGGGGGCAGTGTCACGGAATTTGCCCCACTCACACTCAAAATCGACGACTGTGGTATCGCGAAACGCGAAATTGTCCCGATCGCCCCTACGCGATTCTGGTAAACAAACAAATAATGCCGGAGTATCGAGACGCAACTGGAGAACTTGAGAATAGACGAGAAGCGTTCGAGTCGTTCGGGAAATGGATCTAGAGATGTTAGAATATACCTGGAATAATCGTTGGGTCTATAAAAGAATAAACGGCCGAGTTAGTCAGTCTTGTATGACAGTCTGAATTGAAGTGTTTAGTTGGAGAGATCAAAGTGATTTAGATAGCGATTAATTAAATAAGTGTTTAGTTGAGTTGTAATTAGTGTTCAGTAGTGTACTGAATAGTTAATAAAGATAAGTAATTAATTAACGGATTGTTTTTCTGGCAGTAAGAAAAATTCGGATTGGAAAATCCGTGACAATACGTTATTTGTGCAGATTTACTCCATCCTAAACTCCGCTATATCCTGTCGTCAGATTCGAATGACCCCTTACACGTTCTCACTTTTTGTAGTCGATCAGCCACGTCATTGCTAGATCCAGTCTTAAGATATGTAAACATCAATCATCTTACCCGATTTCAATTGATTCAGCAACACTTATAACAGAGGCGATAGAAGAAGTACATTGGTCAATTCCAGCAACGCAACAAGTGGAAGATGAATGATTTGATGTTTGTGAAAGAAGACAACGTACTTCCGAAAGTTTCTTGGACGAATTTGTAAGTTGCTGCTTGCGATCGGGACTTTTCTGGGCATAGCTGAGCATTTAGCTCCATTCAGAGAACGGAGCAAAATCGGAATTTTATCATGTTTAGCAGAAACCATATTAGGATTGTCATGGATCACAAACACAAACAAGTGCCTTTATAGAATTAGCATGAGTTATGATGCGAGGTGCAGACTATCCGAGAGCGCAGATGAGAATTCGGTATATATCCTCAGTATTTTTTCTCCTTAGGATGTTAGAGATTCAAGCACTGGCTTTTGCACGTAGTACGGGCCTGTTTTGAACTCTACATCTGGCAACATGTACAATGGGTCTTCAGACCTGAGGGCTGCGGGTTAATCGTGCAACTTGTAATATATAAAAGTTTAGCTAAATAAAAAATGCTACTTGATAAAATTCAGTTCAGCACGGTGACACTATCGCCGTGAACCCATCGTTCCAAACTGAATGTAGTAATTGGTGTGAATGTTTCACGTTTTTTGTTTGTGGGATTTTGACTATACTATACAGGGTGATTCAGTAAGAATGAGCAATCTCTGAACTGGAGATACTAGACACCAAAATATGGCGATTGAGCTTAACATGTCTTGTCCGAATGTTGCTGGTTTAAAAAATACAGGGTGTTCAATGCTAAAATTTTATTTTGAAATATCTCTATAACTTTGAAACCTGTCGGAGTATTAAAAAATGGCACAATTTTGTTTTTTAGCACGGCAAATAAGAATTTTTAACTAATTTTAACGTCACTAGTAGAGGGCGCCACTTATGGCACAGCATGTTTCTTTTAAATGGCAGAACTTTTTTGCTGTTTATTGTATCCATCTATACCTTGTTGAAGTCATTAGGAGTAAGAGTTTTCGAAATAATCCTATTTGAAATATTCAGTGCACCGATTGAAAACTGTTATCGTTTCAGGTAAAGTGCCTTTTCTACTGAAAATACAGCAAAATTTCAAGAAGATCGGCGAGGTTTGATTTTGAAACCATTTTTCAACAAAGCACAAAGATTTTAACAAAGCTGCCTTTTTTCACAATTTTCATAGTACGCCACTGGGCAGACCAGCACTGAGCATATTTAGTTGCAGCGTCACTAGCATTGTTGTCATATTTAATTATTATTATTAAAGTGGAAGATAGGAAAAGAAGTTCTATTAGAAAGCAAAATGTCCACGCCACTCGTGAGGTACTTTTTGACACATACATTTGTTTGTAGTGGGTGTTCGTTATTATTCCATATAAACAAAAAATAAGAAATGTATTATTTTACGTATGACACACTATAAACAGCAACAAGTCACTAACAGAAAACTCAATAATAAATAAATACGTACTAATCCTTTTTACTTACGTGACTAGTACTGGCGTTCATAACTCCCATAATCTCTTAAATGTTAACTAATCTTACAAACATTTTTCTTATGCGGTACGTGTCTATCGCGGTAATCCATCTCATATCGTCTTCTTGTAGCCGCCGTCTTCTTTTGATAATAATGAAGCTTTAAACATGTTAGCTCTTTCTTAATTTGTATACATGTTTTTTTCATAGAGCACACGCATTTGATAATGAAAACTGACCTTTATAAGGTTCTAGTGGTTTTTTTTATGTAAAGTTGTATGTAAAGTCCAACAGGAGTTGCGGCCAGTGAAAGATCGGCTAGATCCTCTTTTCACTTCTGGAGTATATCGCATCCCTTGCGAATGTGGCAAAGACTATATAGGTATGACACAGAGATCGGTTGTCACCAGGAAAAAGGAACATGAAAGGGCTTTACGACTTAACCAACCCGACAAGTCCGCCGTCGCCCAACATGCGTTGGACGAGGAACATATAATACAGTTCTAGCGTTCTTGTGAGAACAACGGGGTTTTATAACTTGGTTAGGCGGGAGGCACTGGAAATTGAACAGAATCCGAATAACATGAACCGCGATGAAGGATTTCGTATGAGTAGAACGTGGCTACCTTTATTGAAAGACAAACAACAACGGGTTAGGTTGAGTGGCTATGGTAATGTGGGAATTGCAGGGCGAACGGACACTCCCCATCGTGATACGCGACCAGGGAAATGCTGTAGCAACAGCTTCGGCGAGTAGCGCATTCTCGATAACTAATGGCGTGGCTACGCCTACATGTCTGCCGAAACGTGACGAGGCGGGCTTAGTCGCTGGGGTTGATCCTGAGGCTCCGCCCACCGTCCGACTGCGCAGGTCCGAACTCACTTGTGCACCCGCGGTCGATGACTAATAACAGCGTAGCCACGCCTACTGGATTGCCGACCTATGACGAGGAGGGCGTCGGCTCTCGAGCCGAGCTTCAGGCCCCGCACACTACCCAACGGCGCGAGTCCGTATGCGCTCGTACCACTCCCCACGTCACACGATCGATGACTAATAGCTTGGCCACGTCTTCGCGGCTACTCAACCGTGACGGGTCTTGCGTCATTGCTGATATTGATCTTGACGCCCCGTCCACTGGCTGTTTGCGCAGATGCAGAGGCACGCGCAGCTTTACCGACATTACGAGACCGCTAACGAGGTCCCAACCGGCCTCAGTCGCGGCGAAGCTTTTGCAGAGTCGCCACTGAAGATGCCGACAGTGAAGAGCGGCGAAACGTTTAGAAGCATGGGATGCAATCAGTTACAGCGGTGGCTACGGAACGCCTCGGAGGACCACCATTACCACCGAGGAACGGTTCCGACCGTAGCAGTCGTAATACCAACAATAGGAACCGAAATAAATATATGGACGGGCCCAGAGACACCGATAGCGGGTCTGTCCCCACAGAGCCTAGCCCGAGAACAACCAGGGCAAGTAAAACAATCCCGGCTAATGCTAGGGATGTGCATTTTAACTCTGTTTCTGGTAGCTACCAGTTACCGAGGTCACGGCACAACTACACGGAAAATCACTATGTATCAAATTACTTTATAAGGTTATTATACACTTATACAGAATAACACATTCCACAAAATACCACTTTAAATTATTACGAAATTAAACTTGGCAAAATACAACACTGCACTAAACAAATTCTACTTCGATTTCAGTAAAAAATCACGCAGAAATCTACTCATCTCATATCTGTATATTTTTTATATAAAACGACACATATTTTGTTGTTGTTAATATAATTGCACGCATGTTCATGAACTATACACAAAATTGGATACAAATAATTCTGCACAATATAATGGGGAAACACAAATTCAAATTTGACTTTGACCACTGTCGGATACAATTTGTGTATAAGAAATCAACAAAGAGTTTTAAAAGTAATAACACGGAAAACTTACAGCAAGGCGCATTTTGATCGAACCTAACTGTGGAACCGTTTAGGAGATACCCGACATATATCCATCATCCATCCTAGTGTGGTTTCATGTATTGTGTGCAGTATTTATGCGATATTTTTATTTTATAAACTAGGTCAAAATCACGGTTATTTAAGGGACATTGACAAAGCGCTTAAAAATAGTATCAAATCCTTTGTTTTGAAACTGTTATTTTAAAACATTTTAAAGCTATCAGATTAATAATATGCTTATTTTTAACTATCTACATTTTATAAAACAGCAACATTTATTTTAAAACATTAAGTTTTACTGGCAATTAGTAGGTAACGTATCCTCCTACAAATCCTCTTATTGAATAATAATAATTAGTTAATAGGTCAGTAAAACATTTTATTTTTTACGTACTTACAGTACATTTTTACAACACTCGAAAATTGTTTTAGGATCCATACTTCATCAGGATTGGCAGAAAAGTATAATGACTGATGAGTCGCTATGTCATAAAAAAGCATATTTACAAGATTATTCATTGCAGTTATTTCTTTTTTGTCTCTCCGTTACTTAACATACGTGATCTAGACGTCGTGTCATTGGTGGTTTATCAGGACCGGACTGAGGTGTATACATGTAAAAATATGTTAAACATAGATATTTACATTGAATTGGTGTTCTGTCATTTCTAGTGTCTCGCATCGCGTATGTAATAATACATCGACATAAATTAGAAGCTGTATTTTTGCATATTCAGACTAGTGTCTTCTGCATTCACATTACCTCACTAAAAATCCTCACTTTCACATTTCACGGCGCCACAATTCTGTCAAACTATGTCACTGTTTTTGTTATAGCTTCTGCATTTTCGTGTTCTAGTACTTTTGATACGATCACATGAGATCTTGTGGCAAAATTTTCTTCCAATGCGCCTGTTATAACGATTTTCCATCCAACAGCAGTAGTTGTTTCGTCGACACTTAACCATAAATACTTGTCTTTTAAATCGGAGCGAATACTGGCTTTTACGGTTGATTTTCATTTGTAGTCAAGTAAAATATTACATAGAGTACATTGTAATTCAGTACCATTAAATACTAACTGGCAAATCGTGAATCCATTTTTCTATGGTTTTTCTGCACGGTATCCATCGTGGCATTGTGTAGAGTTAACTTGTACTCGTGAACGTAAGGTAAATAAATAACACGTAGCGCACACCATCAAGGCTAGCTACGTATGTACTGAATTGTAAAATATCAGCTTCGGTCGCGCTGCGCATTGTGAAATACGACCCTGAAATGATGGGACAAGTTCCGACGTCTAGACTGGTAACAACTAACTGGCAACACCGTAGACATGGTTCTGCACTGAAACTCGGACGCTGTACAGGGACGGCGTGGATAGCAATTTGGGTGCAGCTTAAAAAATTAATTATAACTCGGCTATTTATTTGATCAAAAAAAACTAATTTCAGATTAGCAATCTAGGGAAGGCGGACTACTATCCCTCAAAAGGGGACCCCCACTTAAAGCTACACCATGTATAAAAAAATATTAACTCCGTTTCAACATGGTTTCGTTAAGCAAAGGAGCACTGAAACTGCCCTCTATGATAGTGTCGATATGATATTAAATTCTCTCGACAACGAAAATTTGGAGTATTTTTTGATTTTAGTCGAACATTTGATACGGTAAAACACGAGATATTGTTTTTTAAATTGGAAAAATGCAGTGTCAGGGGCGTAGCACTGGATTGGATTAAGTCGTATCTCTCAAAGAGACATTAATTAGTTATGCTTTCGGACGGGACTCAATCGGAATGACTCCTAAGTGAAATAGGCGTTCCCCAAGGAAGTTTGCTTGCACTAACCCTCTTTCTTATAATGAATAACGACCTTCCATTAATCGTCAAAGATGATGTAAAACCTGTAGGTACTGTATGGCGATGACTCAAATTTTTTAATAAGCACAACTTCAGAATACGCTGTGCAAAACGTACAAAATGTGGTAAATAGTATGTCAAAATGGGCAGAAATTAATCATTTATTAATAAATTACAAAAAGTCTCAGCTAGTACAATTTACAAGAAAAAATAAGACAATGGATAAAAGTATTTTAATAAAACATACGACGCATCAAACAAGTGACTAAATTTTCTGGGAATTTGCACTGACTCTCGACTTCTCTAGGACTCACAAGCAGATATAGTATGCAATAAACTAAATTCTTTATGCTTTTTATTTAGACAACTCAGGCCAGTTCTAAATGACGATACTCTTATGATGTACTATGGATAAGTCTACCCTAAATTATCGTACGGAATTGTCTGTTGGGGAAACGCCTCAACCATAAACTCTGTTTTTGTAGCTCAAAAGAATATCATCCGAAAGATTGCTAAAGTATCAAGAATAACGTCTTGTTGCGAGCTATTTATTAAATATAAAATACTCACTGTTTTCTCTATTTACATTTACTCTTGCGCAATATATATTAAAACAAGATAGTAACTACTCAACACGTCAAGCTATACATCACTATAACACCACTCAAACTGAAAATGGTATAATAATAAATAATAATTTACCTGACTATATAAAGATTATTAGTTCCTTGAAAAAATTTAAAAAAGATTTGAAACAGTTTCTTATAACCAGGGCCTTCTACAGTCTGAACGAATATTTTAATAGTTAACTAAGTACTAATGTCTGTTTTATTTTATGTATTTTATGTTTTTCAGCTACTGTCTCCCACCTTCTTTTGACGAACTCCATATTGTTATTTTGTGACAATCAATAGGAATAATAAAAAAATCTATCTATCTATCTATTCTACCATTATGTTTGTGCATGTGTGTTGTGTCCTGTTTTGATTTCTTCCATTTTTTTCTAAAATTGTTTCAGCTTTAATACATGTTCATCAACATTAATGAAAAAAGCTATGAAAAGGGCACAACTTATATTACAAGAAAATTTTGATTATATTCAACCGTTACCATCAACAATTGATGCTATTCTTGCAACAGCAGTTGGCGATATCCGAAATGCTATGAATCAATTTTACATGGAATGTTTATCAGGTAAGTTAAATACAATTTTTTTTTGTCAATATGTATCCATAATTTTTGTATATAACTAATTTCAAGTATCATATAGTTATACCAGAGATGTACGCATTTTTGTACAAGGTTTCTCAGATCTAGTCTACTACAAATAAAAACTGAAACAAATGGTAAAGTTATCTACTAACATCTAATGGCATCAATGGCGTGCAGACAGGTATTTAAAATGTTTTTAAAAATATATTTGTGCTTGTGGATTATAAGCAAAAGTGCAATATCACAAAGTTCGGTTTTTATAATAATAATAATAATAAATAGCTTTATTGTCTAACAGTGAATACCATTTACAGGACAATGTTAAATACACAAAATAGATAGCAATGTATTAAGAAACGACAATATGTATCTAAACTAATTCCCAACCACTAAAAACCGTATGTAGTAAATATCAAAAACAAACATACTGTCACGGATTTCCCGATCCAAATTCCGTGACAATACTAACAATCCAAAATAAATAACTGAGCTTAACTCTAGCTAGAAAATTATTTAACAATATTCAAATTAAACAAATAATATTCTTTTTAATGATTTAGAAAAAGAATAAATAGGCTGATTAAAAATATCAACTGAATTACACACACCATTAAATTCCTTGCACATAAGGTAGATAGGTGACTTCATCATTAAATTAGTATTAGCATGTGAGTAGAATAGCTATGCCGATCCTGCTCCACAATTCAAGATGGCGACTAGAGCAGGATCGGCATAGCTTTCAGCCGTCTACGTCACAGCGGCTGGCACATGCGCGATAGAGGTTGAGGACCGTTTGTGCTGAGTGGAAGTATATAGTCGGTTTCTGTCGACTACGTCAGCTGGGTTGATGACCTGCTTATCTCTACGTCACAATGTTTGGGAGGAGTTACAAGTGTGTAGATAGATGCCGCTAAGCTACTTTAATAATAATAATCGTATTATGCTCATGCTGAGCGAAAGCGTTTAACACTTGAAGTATATTGTTTAATCGATTTTCCTCTGATACAATGAGTGGTCAAAAGCGGGTTGTGTTTAACTTAGACAATAATAAAACCATTATACTTATGGATCCTGATGGTTTGTTTGAAAAAGCAAGAAAATCAGATTGGATGCAAATGGCTAGAGATAGAGCTCGCTTTCAAAGAAGAATCAATGATGTCTCATTTATTATAAGTAGTGTTTTAGATAAGAATCATCGATCACGTATTTACTATGAAAGATTTTGTTGCATGTCTATTACTATAAAATAAAGTTTTATTTTCATCACTCTGTATATTATTTTGTGGATACCTAACCTGTTTAGTGTAAGGGCTGTTATAAAAGTATGTAACATTTAGTTATTTCAATTATCAAATAAGAATCGTGCTGAGCGGAAGTGTTATTAATTGCAATATGCCTGTTCCAGTAAAGTACAAGTGCATCAAATGTGGTGGAGATTGCGACCTGCCAAACAGAAAATGTTTCACATGTGAAACTAAGGATTATTTTGAGGGTGCTGATGGATCAAAACATGTTCCTAGTTCTTACTTTGATAAAAGTGATTCCAAGTAACTGTTGCTGGTTGTGTCCAGTTCAACTTATTAGCCTCTC
This sequence comes from Monochamus saltuarius, assembly GCA_025584915.1. Classification (NCBI taxonomy): domain Eukaryota; kingdom Metazoa; phylum Arthropoda; class Insecta; order Coleoptera; family Cerambycidae; genus Monochamus; species Monochamus saltuarius. The sequence continues at coordinate 32,064,451 of CM046727.1, forward strand.
TACTATAAAAAGTAGGAGAGTAAATTATAATTCCAAATGTGAGATGGAGGGGGTACTAGAGAAATATGGGTGGGAGGGTGTGTAAGGTATATATATGCATATACAGGGTGAGTCAGTCATAATGTCATTAATTTTAAGAGGAGATAGGGAATAATGAGTATAATGCGAATACGCGATTAAAAAAAATCTAAATGCATATTTACGCCAAAAAAATATTTTCAAATCATTATTTAAACCCTCTTTTCAGACTGTCACTGACCGTTCACAGCCTTGGTCGGTTACAACTGACATTTCAACTCGATGTCGACCTGATGCAATGTTGCCAAGTTGAAATATTTTTCTAGTACCTACCTACCTAGGCATTAGACATCATAAATAAACGATTGTACTATTTTAGAATCTCATATTATTTCTTGCTCAGTTCAGCCAATAATAATTTAAAATGTTAATGTTCAATGAACGCTTTCCAATCAATTCTATTAAAAATTGCAAGTAACGCGATCCATTCAGGTTCTCCGGTGGAAAATACGGCCCAATCAAATGATGCCCGTAAACTCCTGCCCATACGTTGAGAACAAATCGCCTCTGAAAGCTAAACCGACGAGTAGCGTGTGGATTTTCGTCCGACCAAATGTGACTGTTATGACTGCAAAGAAATTAGCTTGGTTTATTTAAAAAGTATTTAATATTGAAATTACAAAACTCCAACGTATCTAATAATAAACTGAGTAATAAACCATTTAGGTATGTACGTATGTATGTAGGTATGTTTAAATACAAAGTAATAAAAACCTTGTCGACAAAACACTGTCCAAGACTAGGTCAATAACCTAGTTACCTAGTTTTTGTACTGTTATTTAACGACAAGGAGTAAAATTAACTTTTTTTATCTAGATACATGAATGAATTTTCCTTAAATATTGATTTATTTTTTAATAAAGACAAATGTAGATATTAAATAAATGTTTTCGAATGTTAGGTTATTTATTTTTAATAATTTTGATATTACGTTTTCACTACGTTTTACAATTGAGTATGAATTTGTAGTATTAGTCGTAAGTATAATATAATTATTCAGTTTGTAATTAGCATTTACATACATCTAGCCTAGAAATTTATTGCTTTTTAAGTATATGGTACTAACCTATTTAAAATTCCACTTCGAGTTTAACACATCCCGTATCGCGAACACATTGAAACACTTGGACAAAGGTTCGCGCACTTGGGTGAAGCCTAATAGGGAAACGTCTCCGGTATTCGACAGCAGCGGCATTCGCATTTCGTAAACATTCCCATATAAAACTAGCATTTCCGCATATTCTAAATTAGTAAAATTAGGCATTGTGATGTGAATTTACGACCAATACACGACCGAAATAAACAAACTACTGCTCGTATTCTCTCCATCCCCCCTCTAAATGTGTGGTGTGATCTCTAAATTTGGGGAAAAAGAAATGCGGGAAATGCGAAAGTGCGACTAAATGGTGGCAAATTTGAATAATACGCACGCTGAAGTGTTAGACGACGTTATGTATGTAAACATGTGGCAACGATGCCTTCCATCGGAATTAGATTATCATATGGCTGCGACATCAGAAAGTTTGAGCGTACCAGGAGCGTCGTGTTACCGATTTTTATAGGGTGATTTGTTTATTTTTTTAAAGGTCGAGTAAAAAATTTTTTTTTTCGATTTTCTGCCTTTATTAGTCCTTCCGAATACGTGGTTAAAATTAATGACATTATGACTGACTCACCCTGTATGAGACTTATTTGAACAGTCAGTCTACTATATTCATTTATATTCAACACGGATCTGCAAAAGTTGAACAAAGCAACTTCATATAAAGAAATTAAGAACGTAAAAGATTTAAAAATAAATCAAAAGTTTAAAATAGTGAAGCTGAGGTTTAGTAAAACCAAATATGGTGACAGTGTTGTGGCTGAAACTGAAAATTTTTCCTGCTATTTACCAAGAAAATTTTACATGCATTTTGAGAAGGAAGGTATTGAAAACTTTAACGATTCTTTAAGAAGTCGACCTGTATATCTGGTTAGTAAAGGAAAAATTATTGGTTTAACAACGGACATTACATTTATCCAAGACGATGCATGAAGAATTCATAAAAGGATTATTAATATGTTATATTCATATGTATTTGTCTACGGGTTTTATATTCCAGACAAATGTGTTATTATACCTAGTTATAAAATAAAAATAATTTAGAAATAAATCAAAAGTTTAAAATAGTGAAGCTGAGGTTTAGTAAAACCAAATATGGTGACAGTGTTGTGGCTGAAACTGAAAATTTGTCCTGCTATTTACCAAGAAGATTTTACATGCATTTTGAGAAGAAAAGTATTGAAAACTTTAGCGATTCTTTAAGAAGTCGACCTGTATATCTGGTTAGTAAAGGAAAAAATTGGTTTAACAATGGACATTACATGTATCCAAGACGATGCATGAAGAATTCATAAAGGATTATTAATATGTATTTGTTTACAGGTCTTATATTCCAGACAAATGTGTTATTATACCTAGTTATAAAATAAAAATATTTGTATCGAATTAGCAATTTTATTATTCTACCTCGTACATATACTATAAATAAATCCTTGTATACTATATCTTCTGCTCCAGTGTATTACTGAAGCATGAAAAATTCATAAAACGAATATTAATATTTTATATTGATATACATTTGAAGTAAACCTTTGTCTACAAGTCTTATATTTCAGGTGAATGTTTTATTGTACCTAGTTAGAAAATAAAAATATTTATATTAAATTAGCAAATTTATTATTCTACCCCGTACATATACTATAAAATACATAATACAGTGAATGTTTTGTCATAGTTTTTCTCCTGAAACTTGATCGAACCTTGTATATAGGCAGAATCTAACATTTACTCATATATTGTTATTATTATTTTATATAAAAAATGTAACACATTACTGGAAATGAGTCGTAACGTTTCTATCGGACCATTTTTGTTGTAAGCATGACCATAGACTTAAACAAGACAATTGAGTTTAGCATTGGTTACTTAAAAAATCTATAAAACAGTGCAACAATAACCACCCTAACATTTCGACATCTCATTTAGTTTAAAAAATTTTACTAGATAACATATATTTCAAAATTTTTAATATTTGAATTATAAACTATAATCCATTGCATTAGTAATATTTTATATGATTCTGAAAAGCTGCTATGTAGCACATATTTTACTTTAATGTTCACGAGAAAATATATTTATAATTAAAAATAAATAAATTTGTTATTTTACTTGTAATCAAAAACTAAATAATTTCAAAATATGCTTTATTATTTATTAGATATTCAGGTTTGACTTGGTAAAGAAAACAAATGAATAGATAATAATGCTATATATTTTTTAAAAAACTATACTACAATACATAATTAAAAACAAAATATAATATAAATATATACAAAAACAAAATATATACAAAAAAGAAGATTAAAATGAGTAGTAATTTAATGAAATTAATAATTAATTATTAATTTCATTAAACTTTGCTGCGATGGCCTCATATTTTTCTAGTCTCGTTAGCAGAACGCTCCTCTTATCGATGGAGCGTTCTTGCTCATCAAGCAGCCGAATTTGTTCCCTGAGGGTCTCTCTGTGAACCCTCAGTGATTTTCTTTCGTCTTTTAGCCGCGATATGAGGTCATCGCTGTTTTTAATCTTCTTTTTTATAGAAGTCATCTTTCCATCCATCCGCTGACGGAATTCTGCCCTCCGCTGCTTTTCTTCGTTAATTGCTCCTGTCCAATAATCTTCGGAATCCGAGGAGGAGGAGCAGGTCGAGGGCGTAGGCGACAGCGAGCGAATGGAAGATGAGGGCCGTCTAATGTTTTTCCGGACCAAACCCAAATTTTTGCCTCTGCAACAAAAAAAATAACAGATAATAATTCATATATTTTTCGATGATGTCTTTAGACTTTTTAAACAAATTTTTAATATTTACCTAGAAGGAAGTGCAGGAATTTCCTCGGCGGATTTTGGAAAACGTCCGCGTCATCCTCTTGTTCGAAGCACTTCCTTTGGCAGCGGCCACCTTCGATGAACAACTTGGGCTTGGCTTGGTCGAAGCTTCCAAGGAGGTAATTGCCTTCACAGCCAAATTGAGTTCCTCTGATATTCTGTAAAAACGAGAAAATAGTTTAATAAAACGTAGAAAAACATTAGAAAAAAACTTACGCCTCATTTATGGCTTCATCCAAATTAGGATTCTGCATTTGCTGCTGATAGGTCTCCTGCAGCTCGAGACGGGCCTCTTCAGATAAAAATAGAGTCATTTTTAAAACGGTATAAAATTATTTTTGAAGCGAAGTTAATACTGTTACCTACTAATAGGTTTGTATAAGAATGAATATACTCAACGAATGCAGTATGCTTATATATCAAATTGTTGCAACTTACACAGTAATATGAACATCCGGTGAATTCCGTTGAACTGTACAGGTCACTAACTTTCTGGTGTCAGATAAAATTCAGTTTCATACTTATTCTTTGAGAATTGTAATCCGACACCATTTCCTGCTGAGTTAACAAAAAATGTAATTTGACACCACGTTTTGAAATTTGACACCGCGTTTTATAATTTGACACCTTATTTTGAAATTTGACACCTTATTTTGAAATTTGACACCTTATTTTGAAATTTGATACCGTGTTTTGTAATTTGACACCTTATTTTGAAATTTGACACCGCGTTTTGAAATTTGACACCGCGTTTTGAAATTTGATACCGCGTTTTGTAATTTGACACCTTATTTTGAAATTTGACACCGCGTTTTGATATTTGACACCGCGTTTTGAAATTTGATATCGCGTTTTGTAATTTGACACCTTATTTTGAAATTTGACACCGCGTTTTGAAATTTGACACCTTATTTTGAAATTTGATACCGCGTTTTGTAATTTGACGTCGCGTTTTGAAATTTGACACCTTTTATTTTGAAATTTGACGCCGCGTTTTGAAATTTGATACCGCGTTTTGAAATTTGACACCTTTATTTTGAAATTTGACACCGCGTTTTGTAATTTGACACCTTATTTTCAAATTTGACACCTTTGTTTTGAAATTTGACACCGCGTTTTGAAATTTGACACCGTGTTATGTAATTTGATGTCTATTTAAACAACACCAACAGCATACATATAATGCTGCATCGCTTTTTATTGCATTTTTGGAAAATACTTTTGTTCTACAATTCAAAAGTAACATTGCAACCCCTCATCCTTATGTAAAATTTGGCGCTACCCCACCCCGATTTTCATACTAGTTGTCAAACCAAAATTATTATTATTAAAATGAGCAAATTCAGGGTAATGCATCTTACAAATATAAAAATCATCTCCGCATTGAAACATTGGAATCCAATATGAAATATCTCAACAACTTCAACAAATATGCAACAAATATAAAAGAAGATATTGTCAATGAATTACACAAGCCTGCCAGAATCAATTTTAAAAGACGTAGAACCGTAATAAAAGGTCTGAATGATTTAATACAAGCTGATTTAATTGACTTAATACCATATTCCAAGGAAAATAATGGATATAAGTATGTACTAATCGTTATTAATTGCTTCTCTAAATTCATATGGACAGAACCACTAGCGAGCAAATCAGCCCAGGATGTTACAATTGCAATGAATAGGATTTTACAACGTTTTAAAAAAATTCCGAAACATTTACAAACCGACATGGGAAAGGAATTCTATAATGAGAATTTCAAGAAACTGATGAAAAAATATAAGATTAACAATTACAGCGTTTATAGTACAAAAAAGGCTTCGATTGTAGAACGCTCCATTAGAACTATAAAGAATATGCATTGGCGTGCTTTCAGCTTAGGAGGAGAATATAAGTGGAATCATATTTTAGATAAAATTGTTGACAAATACAACAATACAGTCCATTCTACAACAAGGATGAAACCAATTAAAGTTACATCAAGGAATGAGAGATCATTATTAAAATTAACATATATTCATTTAAAAATTGCTAATAAAATAACAAAATTTAAAGTAGGCGATCATGTGAGAATTAGCAAATATAGAGAAGCTTTTAAGAAAGGATACACTCCAAACTGGTCTAGCGAGATTTTTATCATTAGGAAAATAAGATTAACCAACCCTACAACATATTTATTGAAAGATGAGAGTGGTAAAGAAATAACAGGAGGCTTCTATGAATTGGAATTACAAAGAGTAAAACATCCTGACGCTCACTTAGTTGAAATGGTGTCACGAAAAAAAGTAAAGCAAATCGACTCGACTCGACTAAGGATGTCAAATGGTTAGGTTACGATGACAAACATAATTCTTGGATTGATAAAAATAATATATTGTAGCATGTTATATTGTATAAGAATTATAATAAATGATATACATTCTATATTCGATTTTTTATTTTAATAATTAACCCTATTAGTTACATAATAATGATAAGCAGGTCATCAACCCAGCTGATGTAGTCGACAGAAACCGACTATATACTTCCGCTCAGCACAAACGGTCCTCAACCTCTATCGCTCATGTGCCAGCCGCTGTGACGTAGACGGCTGAAAGCTATGCCGATCCTGCTCCAGTCGCCATCTTGAATTGTGGAGCAGGATCGGCATAGCTATTCTACTCATGTGGTACGTAAAACAATGTATTTTGCCTAGCATAAATGCTTGGAAGATAAAAATCTAAATGCTCTAAAAGATAGCTGTAATCGGTTTTTCCATTGCTTAATTTATATAAAAACATAAGTGACAGATACTAGGATGTGAAAACAGCAACGATTTGTCAGCAACGGTTTTTCAAAGTATTATATTTATTTATCCTGCACAACCCGCTAAATTTTCAACGTCTATATATCCAAATGGTCTAATATATTAATATACTCTTTCTTATATTTGTAAACAAAAATAAAGGGCGGCAGCCGCCCTATCAAAATGATATACAGGGTGTCTCGCTTAAAAGTGGAACAAGCCTGTAACAGGTCTACCGTGCGACCGATTTCAATAAACTTTTTTTTGTTGGATACACCTTCAAAAAGTCTACCTTGGACATACCTGGTGTTCTCTAAAATTCGAAACCGTGGCCGACTACGACACAATTTATGTGGCCTAAAATCGGAAAATCATATTAGGGATTTTTTTATTCGAAAAATTCAGACGAATTCTTGATCAGGACCCCAGAAAACCCTACCAACCAAATTTTCGTTGCCACATTATACAGGGTGCTCAGGATAGCTTGGGTGTCTCGCTTAAACGTGGAACAAGCCTGTAACATGCCTACCGTTCGACCGATTTCAATAAACTTTTTTTTGTTGGATACACCTTCAAAATGTCTATCTTCGACATACCTGGTGTTCTCTAAAATTCGAAACCGTGGCCGACTACGATACAATTTATGTGGCCTAAAATCGGAAAATCATATTAGGGATTATTTGATTCGAATAATTCCTACTAATTCTTGATCAGGACCCCAGAAAACCCTACCAACCAAATTTTCGTTGCCACATTATACAGGGTGCTCAGGATAGCTTGGGTGTCTCGCTTAAACGTGGAACAAGCCTGTAACATGCCTACCGTTCGACCGATTTCAATAAACTTTATTTTGTTGGATACACCTTCAAAATGTTTATCTTCGACATACCTGGTGTTCTCTAAAATTCGAAACCGTGGCCGACTACCATACAATTTATGTGGCCTAAAATCGGAAAATCATATTAGGGACCATTTGATTCGAATAATTCTTACGAATTCTTGATCAGCACCCCAGAAAACCTTACCAACCAAATATTTGTTTCCATAGTATACAGTGTGCTCAGGATAGCTTGGGTGTCTCGCTTAAAAGTGGAACAAGCCTGGAACATGCCTACCGTTCGACCGATTTCAATAAACTTTTTTTTGTTGGATACACCTTCAAAAGTCTATCTTCGACATACCTGGTGTTCTCTAAAATTCGAAACCGTGGCCGACTACGATACAATTTATGTGGCCTTTAATCGGAAAATCATATTATTATCCACGAATTCTTGATCAGGACCCCATAAAACCCTACCAACCAAATTTTCGTAGCCACATTATACAGGGTGCTCAGGATAGCTCGGGTGTCTCGCTTAAAAGTGGAACAAGCCTGTAACATTCCTACCGTTCGACCGATTTCAATAAACTTTTTTTTGTTGGATACACTTTCAAAAATTCTATCTTCGACATACCTGGTGTTCTCTAAAATTCGAAACCGTGGCCGACTACGATACAATTTATGTGGCCTAAAATCGGAAAAATCATATTAGGGATTTTTATTCAAAAAATTCCCACGAATTCTTGATCAGGATCCCAGAAAACACAATTCCTTTCAGTTAATTGATATGTATGTTCTCTTATACCAAATATTTATTTCTTTATAGTTAGTTAATGAAAATCCTGGTGGTGGTTGAAATGTGCGTGAGACGTGATCAAACTGCCACTAGCGACACATTAATAAACGCAGAATTCAAGGCATATGTACATGGTAAGACAACGCCCTATTTAAATAAATTATTCTGATGATGATTGCAAGAAAACGAAACGTCCTATGGGTAAAGCAGACCAGGTACGCCATTTTAAAGCTAGTCAAAAGTTGCTATGAAGAAACCTCATTTTTTTTGTCTATATTATTATTAACTTTTCTCAGTTGGTATTAAAAACCTCTGAAATTATGTAATTCACAGTAGTGGCGATTTTTTCAACTTTGTTTTTTAATGCTCCCTACATAAAGCAATATAAAGGCTGTCGGGTGACCGACCAACTATCCGCTTATGAGTGTCATATTCTCACAGCAACTGTATTGCTGTGTACGCATCGCGGACCATGCTAGGTCTTGTTCTCGTTTAGTGAAGTATCTTTTAATGATTTTAAATGTACACGGTTGCACTAATAGGTGGAGGACTGGACTCGCTCGCGTCGCGATCTTCCTGAAAACTTTTTAGAGAATTTCGGGCAGTCGCATTAAATAAAAAAGCTAACAAAAATCAAATTTCCACAGAACATATTTTGACATAAAAAAGTACAGTACCATAACTCGGGAGCGCATAGATAACGACATATGGGGAATGCTTTTGTAAAATTCCGTGATCAACTCGGCACTGAACGGTCCGCGATGCGCCTAGATCACGACCTCTTAGAGCGCTGTCTACTTAACTGAAATACGTATTTTTTCTTTGATTTAAAATAGAAAAATAATTACCATATCAACATTTTTCATAAATTGCTTCGTTTTTAAGATACATAATGGGGAAGTTGTTAATTTACAGATATATTTTTTTCAATAACAAAAATATTACATTATTTTTACATTACTACAAATTTGAGAGGCACTGTAATATACTGTAATATCTGAAACTTTAACAACTTAAATTTCTTGTATTTCCAAAATAATGCAGTTAGAAAAAACTATTAAAATTTCGGTAGTTCATCGGCTCTTCATTTTTTGTCTTATTTATGAATTATACTGTAGACATAAGATAAATTAGTTTTTACTTGCTGCAGTTTATTAATACTGGTTGAAAGCTAAGTACCTACCTTATTTTGCTTCCACCATTTCTTTTGTTATAGTTTTATGTATAATTTATTGATGAGTTTATAAAAAATTAAAAATGGTATTTATTGTCTTTTATTTCAGGTCTATTCAATATAATACTAGAACCTATTATAATAGTTTACTAATAAATTAAAATAGAAAAGTCAAAATTAAATCTGACCATCTACATCCATATCTATACAGTGTTCGGCTTCTTAAAATAATAATTAATATTGTACTTAGGAATTGAGTCACATGCTCCATACAAAAACTTAAACTTTGATAAATAGAAAACAGATCAATTACCCAAATCATTTTGGAAAAATTAACGACAATTTCTTAATTTCAAAATTTAGTTTTTATTTTAATACCAAGAACAACTACTTATCCTGTATACTGTAGCAACGAAAATTTGGTTGGTAGGGTTTTCTGGGGTCTTGATCAAGAATTCGTGGAAATTTTTGAATAAAAATTCCTAATATGATTTTCCGATTTTGAACCACATAAATTGTGTCGTAGTCGGCCACGGTTTCGAATTTTAGAGAACACCAGGTATGTCGAATATAGACTTTTTGAAGATGTATCCAACAAAAAAAAGTTTATTGAAATCGGTCGAGCGGTAGGCATGTTACAGGCTTGTTCCACTTTTAAGCGAGACACCCAGGCTATCCTGAGCACCCTGTATACTATGGCAACGAAAATTTGGTTGGTAAGGTTTTCTGGGGTGCTGATCAAGAATTTGTAACCATTATTCGAATCAAAAAATCCCTACTATGATTTTCCGATTTTAGGCCACATAAATTGTATGGTAGTCGGCCACGGTTTCGAATTTTAGAGAACACCTGGTATTTCCAAGGTAGACTTTTTGAAGGTGTATCCAACAAAAAAAAGTTTATTGAAATCGGTCGAACGGTAGGCATTACAAAACTCCAACGTATCTAATAATAAACTGAGTAATAAACCATTTAGGTATGTACGTATGTATGTAGGTATGTTTAAATACAAAGTAATAAAAAAACCTTGTCGACAAAACACTGTCCAAGACTAGGTCAATAACCTAGTTACCTAGTTTTTGTACTGTTATTTAACGACAAGGAGTAAAATTAACTTTTTTTATCTAGATACATGAATGAATTTTCCTTAAATATTGATTTATTTTTTAATAAAGACAAATGTAGATATTAAATAAATGTTTTCGAATGTTAGGTTATTTATTTTTAATAATTTTGATATTACGTTTTCACTACGTTTTACAATTGAATATGAATTTGTAGTATTAGTCGTAAGTATAATATAATTATTCAGTTTGTAATTAGCATTTACATACATCTAGCCTAGAAATTTATTGCTTTTTAAGTAGTATATGGTACTAACCTATTTAAAATTCCACTTCGAGTTTAACACATCCCGTATCGCGAACACATTGAAACACTTGGACAAAGGTTCGCGCACTTGGGTGAAGCCTATTAGGGAAACGTCTCCGGTATTCGACAGCAGCGGCATTCGCATTTCGTAAACATTCCCCGTATAAAACTAGCATTTCCGCATATTCTAAATTAGTAAAATTAGGCATTGTGATGTGAATTTACGACCAATACACGACCGAAATAAACAAACTACTGCTCGTATTCTCTCCATCCCCCCTCTAAATGTGTGGTGTGATCTCTAAATTTGGGGAAAAAGAAATGCGGGAAATGCGAAAGTGCGACTAAATGGTGGCAAATTTGAATAATACGCACGCTGAAGTGTTAGACGACGTTATGTATGTAAACATGTGGCAACGATGCCTTCCATCGGAATTAGATTATCATATGGCTGCGACATCAGAAAGTTTGAGCGTACCAGGAGCGTCGTGTTACCGATTTTTATAGGGTGATTTGTTTATTTTTTTAAAGGTCGAGTAAAAAAAATTTTTTTTTGATTTTCTGCCTTTATTAGTCCTTCCGAATACGTGGTTAAAATTAATGACATTATGACTGACTCACCCTGTATGAGACTTATTTGAACAGTCAGTCTACTATATTCATTTATATTCAACACGGATCTGCAAAAGTTGAACAAAGCAACTTCATATAAAGAAATTAAGAACGTAAAAGATTTAAAAATAAATCAAAAGTTTAAAATAGTGAAGCTTTAGTAAAACCAAATATGGTGACAGTGTTGTGGCTGAAACTGAAAATTTTTCCTGCTATTTACCAAGAAGATTTTACATGCATTTTGAGAAGGAAGGTATTGAAAACTTTAACGATTCTTTAAGAAGTCGACCTGTATATCTGGTTAGTAAAGGAAAAATTATTGGTTTAACAACGGACATTACATTTATCCAAGACGATGCATGAAGAATTCATAAAAGGATTATTAATATGTTATATTCATATGTATTTGTCTACGGGTTTTATATTCCAGACAAATGTGTTATTATACCTAGTTATAAAATAAAAATAATTTAGAAATAAATCAAAAGTTTAAAATAGTGAAGCTGAGGTTTAGTAAAACCAAATATGGTGACAGTGTTGTGGCTGAAACTGAAAATTTGTCCTGCTATTTACCAAGAAGATTTTACATGCATTTTGAGAAGAAAAGTATTGAAAACTTTAGCGATTCTTTAAGAAGTCGACCTGTATATCTGGTTAGTAAAGGAAAAAAATTGGTTTAACAATGGACATTACATGTATCCAAGACGATGCATGAAGAATTCATAAAAGGATTATTAATATGTATTTGTTTACAGGTCTTATATTCCAGACAAATGTGTTATTATACCTAGTTATAAAATAAAAATATTTGTATCGAATTAGCAATTTTATTATTCTACCTCGTACATATACTATAAATAAATCCTTGTATACTATATCTTCTGCTCCAGTGTATTACCGAAGCATGAAAAATTCATAAAACGAATATTAATATTTTATATTGATATACATTTGAAGTAAACCTTTGTCTACAAGTCTTATATTTCAGGTGAATGTTTTATTGTACCTAGTTAGAAAATAAAAATATTTATATTGAATTAGCAAATTTATTATTCTACCCATTACATATACTATAAAAAACATAATACAGTGAATGTTTTGTCATAGTTTTTCTCCTGAAACTTGATCGAACCTTGTATATAAGCAGAATCTAACATTTTACACATATATTGTTATTATTATTTTATATAAAAAAATGTAACACATTACTGGAAATGAGTCGTAACGTTTCTATCGGACCATTTTTGTTGTAAGCATGACCATAGACTTAAACAAGACAATTGAGTTTAGCATTGGTTACTTAAAAAATCTATAAAACAGTGCAACAATAACCACCCTAACATTTCGACATCTCATTTAGTTTAAAAATTTTTACTAGATAACATATATTTCAAAATTTTTTAATATTTGAATTATAAACTATAATCCATTGCATTAGTAATATTTTATATGATTCTGAAAAGCTGCTATGTAGCACATATTTTACTTTAATATTCACGAGAAAATATATTTATAATTAAAAAATAAATAAATTTGTTATTTTACTTGTAATCAAAAACTAAATAATTTCAAAATATGCTTTATTATTTATTAGATATTCAGGTTTGACTTGGTAAAGAAAACAAATGAATAGATAATAATGCTATATATTTTTTAAAAAACTATACTACAATACATAATTAAAAACAAAATATAATATAAATATATACAAAAACAAAATATATACAAAAAAGAAGATTAAAATGAGCAGTAATTTAATGAAATTAATAATTAATTATTAATTTCATTAAACTTTGCTGCGATGGCCTCATATTTTTTTCTAGTCTCGTTAGCAGAACGCTCCTCTTATCGATGGAGCGTTCTTGCTCATCAAGCAGCCGAATTTGTTCCCTGAGGGTCTCTCTGTGTACCCTCAGCGATTTTCTCTCCCCCTTTAGCCGCGATATGAGGTCATCGCTGTTTTTAATCTTCTTTTTTATAGAAGTCATCTTTCCATCCATCCGCTGACGGAATTCTGCCCTCCGCTGCTTTTCTTCGTTAATTGCTCCTGTCCAATAATCTTCGGAATCCGAGGAGGAGGAGCAGGTCGAGGGCGTAGGCGACAGCGAGCGAATGGAAGATGAGGGCCGTCTAATGTTTTTCCGGACCAAACCCAAATTTTTGCCTCTGCAACAAAAAAATAACAGATAATAATTCATATATTTTTCGATGATGTCTTTAGACTTTTTTAAACAAATTTTTTAATATTTACCTAGAAGGAAGTGCAGGAATTTCCCTCGGCGGATTTTGGAAAACGTCCGCGTCATCCTCTTGTTCGAAGCACTTCCTTTTGGCAGCGGCCACCTTCGATGAACAACTTGGGCTTGGCTTGGTCGAAGCTTCCAAGGAGGTAATTGCCTTCACAGCCAAATTGAGTTCCTCTGATATTCTGTAAAAAACGAGAAAATAGTTTAATAAAACGTAGAAAAACATTAGAAAAAAACTTACGCCTCATTTATGGCTTCATCCAAATTAGGATTCTGCATTTGCTGCTGATAGGTCTCCTGCAGCTCGAGACGGGCCTCTTCAGATAAAAATAGAGTCATTTTTAAAACGGTATAAAAATTATTTTTGAAGCGAAGTTAATACTGTTACCTACTAATAGGTTTGTATAAGAATGAATATACTCAACGAATGCAGTATGCTTATATATCAAATTGTTGCAACTTACACAGTAATATGAACATCCGGTGAATTCCGTTGAACTGTACAGGTCACTAACTTTCTGGTGTCAGATAAAATTCAGTTTCATACTTATTCTTTGAGAATTGTAATCCGACACCATTTCCTGCTGAGTTAACAAAAAATGTAATTTGACACCACGTTTTGAAATTTGACACCGCGTTTTATAATTTGACACCTTATTTTGAAATTTGACACCTTATTTTGAAATTTGACACCTTATTTTGAAATTTGATACCGTGTTTTGTAATTTGACACCTTATTTTGAAATTTGACACCGCGTTTTGAAATTTGACACCGCGTTTTGAAATTTGATACCGCGTTTTGTAATTTGACACCTTATTTTGAAATTTGACACCGCGTTTTGATATTTGACACCGCGTTTTGAAATTTGATATCGCGTTTTGTAATTTGACACCTTATTTTGAAATTTGACACCGCGTTTTGAAATTTGACACCTTATTTTGAAATTTGATACCGCGTTTTGTAATTTGACGTCGCGTTTTGAAATTTGACACTTTATTTTGAAATTTGACGCCGCGTTTTGAAATTTAATACCGCGTTTTGAAATTTGACACCTTTATTTTGAAATTTGACACCGCGTTTTGTAATTTGACACCTTATTTTCAAATTTGACACCTTTGTTTTGAAATTTGACACCGCGTTTTGAAATTTGACACCGTGTTATGTAATTTGATGTCTATTTAAACAACACCAACAGCATACATATAATGCTGCATCGCTTTTTTTTATTGCATTTTTGGAAAATACTTTTGTTCTACAATTCAAAAAGTAACATTGCAACCCCTCATCCTTATGTAAAATTTGGCGCTACCCCCACCCCCGATTTTCATACTAGTTGTCAAACCAAAATTATTATTATTAAAATGAGCAAATTCAGGGTAATGCATCTTACAAATATAAAAAATCATCTCCGCATTGAAACATTGGAATCCAATATGAAATATCTCAACAACTTCAACAAATATGCAACAAATATAAAAGAAGATATTGTCAATGAATTACACAAGCCTGCCAGAATCAATTTTAAAAGACGTAGAACCGTAATAAAAGGTCTGAATGATTTAATACAAGCTGATTTAATTGACTTAATACCATATTCCAAGGAAAATAATGGATATAAGTATGTACTAATCGTTATTAATTGCTTCTCTAAATTCATATGGACAGAACCACTAGCGAGCAAATCAGCCCAGGATGTTACAATTGCAATGAATAGGATTTTACAACGTTTTAAAAAATTCCGAAACATTTACAAACCGACATGGGAAAGGAATTCTATAATGAGAATTTCAAGAAACTGATGAAAAAATATAAGATTAACAATTACAGCGTTTATAGTACAAAAAAGGCTTCGATTGTAGAACGCTCCATTAGAACTATAAAGAATATGCTTGGCGTGCTTTCAGCTTAGGAGGAGAATATAAGTGGAATCATATTTTAGATAAAATTGTTGACAAATGCAACAATACAGTCCATTCTACAACAAGGATGAAACCAATTAAAGTTACATCAAGGAATGAGAGATCATTATTAAAATTAACATATATTCATTTAAAAATTGCTAATAAAATAACAAAATTTAAAGTAGGCGATCATGTGAGAATTAGCAAATATAGAGAAGCTTTTAAGAAAGGATACACTCCAAACTGGTCTAGCGAGATTTTTATCATTAGGAAAATAAGATTAACCAACCCTACAACATATTTATTGAAAGATGAGAGTGGTAAAGAAATAACAGGAGGATTCTATTAATTGGATTTACAAAGAGTAAAACATCCTGACGCTCAATTATTTGAAAAGGTTTAACCAAAAAAAGCAAATCAACTCGACTCGACTCGACTAAGGATGTCAAATGGTTAGGTTACGATGACAAACATAATTCTTGGATTGATAAAAATAATATATTGTAGCATGTTATATTGTATAAGAATTATAATAAATGATATACATTCTATATTCGATTTTTATTTTAATAATTAACCCTATTAGTTACATAATAATGATAAGCAGGTCATCAACCCAGCTGATGTAGTCGACAGAAACCGACTATATACTTCCGCTCAGCACAAACGGTCCTCAACCTCTATCGCTCATGTGCCAGCCGCTGTGACGTAGACGGCTGAAAGCTATGCCGATCCTGCTCCAGTCGCCATCTTGAATTGTGGAGCAGGATCGGCATAGCTATTCTACTCATGTGGTACGTAAAACAATGTATTTTGCCTAGCATAAATGCTTGGAAGATAAAAATCTAAATGCTCTAAAAGATAGCTGTAATCGGTTTTTCCATTGCTTAATTTATATAAAAACATAAGTGACAGATACTAGGATGTGAAAACAGCAACGATTTGTCAGCAACGGTTTTTCAAAGTATTATATTTATTTATCCTGCACAACCCGCTAAATTTTCAACGTCTATATATCCAAATGGTCTAATATATTAATATACTCTTTCTTATATTTGTAAACAAAATAAGGCGGCAGCCGCCCTATCAAAATGATATACAGGGTGTCTCGCTTAAAAGTGGAACAAGCCTGTAACAGGTCTACCGTGCGACCGATTTCAATAAACTTTTTTTTGTTGGATACACCTTCAAAAAGTCTACCTTGGACATACCTGGTGTTCTCTAAAATTCGAAACCGTGGCCGACTACGACACAATTTATGTGGCCTAAAATCGGAAAATCATATTAGGGATTTTTATTCGAAAAATTCAGACGAATTCTTGATCAGGACCCCAGAAAACCCTACCAACCAAATTTTCGTTGCCACATTATACAGGGTGCTCAGGATAGCTTGGGTGTCTCGCTTAAACGTGGAACAAGCCTGTAATATGCCTACCGTTCGACCGATTTCAATAAACTTTTTTTTGTTGGATACACCTTCAAAATGTCTATCTTCGACATACCTGGTGTTCTCTAAAATTCGAAACCGTGGCCGACTACGATACAATTTATGTGGCCTAAAATCGGAAAATCATATTAGGGATTATTTGATTCGAAAAATTCAGACGAATTCTTGATCAGGACCCCAGAAAACCCTACCAACCAAATTTTCGTTACCACATTATACAGGGTGCTCAGGATAGCTTGGGTGTCTCGCTTAAACGTGGAACAAGCCTGTAACATGCCTACCGTTCGACCGATTTCAATAAACTTTATTTTGTTGGATACACCTTCAAAATGTTTATCTTCGACATACCTGGTGTTCTCTAAAATTCGAAACCGTGGCCGACTACCATACAATTTATGTGGCCTAAAATCGGAAAATCATATTAGGGACCATTTGATTCGAATAATTCTTACGAATTCTTGATCAGCACCCCAGAAAACCTTACCAACCAAATATTTGTTTCCATAGTATACAGTGTGCTCAGGATAGCTTGGGTGTCTCGCTTAAAAGTGGAACAAGCCTGGAACATGCCTACCGTTCGACCGATTTCAATAAACTTTTTTTTGTTGGATACACCTTCAAAAGTCTATCTTCGACATACCTGGTGTTCTCTAAAATTCGAAACCGTGGCCGACTACGATACAATTTATGTGGCCTTTAATCGGAAAATCATATTATTATCCACGAATTCTTGATCAGGACCCCATAAAACCCTACCAACCAAATTTTCGTAGCCACATTATACAGGGTGCTCAGGATAGCTCGGGTGTCTCGCTTAAAAGTGGAACAAGCCTGTAACATTCCTACCGTTCGACCGATTTCAATAAACTTTTTTTTGTTGGATACACTTTCAAAAATTCTATCTTCGACATACCTGGTGTTCTCTAAAATTCGAAACCGTGGCCGACTACGATACAATTTATGTGGCCTAAAATCGGAAAATCATATTAGGGATTTTTTTATTCAAAAAATTCCCACGAATTCTTGATCAGGATCCCAGAAAACACAATTCCTTTCAGTTAATTGATATGTATGTTCTCTTATACCAAATATTTATTTCTTTATAGTTAGTTAATGAAAATCCTGGTGGTGGTTGAAATGTGCGTGAGACGTGATCAAACTGCCACTAGCGACACATTAATAAACGCAGAATTCAAGGCATATGTACATGGTAAGACAACGCCCTATTTAAATAAATTATTCTGATGATGATTGCAAGAAAACGAAACGTCCTATGGGTAAAGCAGACCAGGTACGCCATTTTAAAGCTAGTCAAAAGTTGCTATGAAGAAACCTCATTTTTTTTGTCTATATTATTATTAACTTTTCTCAGTTGGTATTAAAAACCTCTGAAATTATGTAATTCACAGTAGTGGCGATTTTTTTCAACTTTGTTTTTTAATGCTCCCTACATAAAGCAATATAAAGGCTGTCGGGTGACCGACCAACTATCCGCTTATGAGTGTCAAATTCTCACAGCAACTGTATTGCTGTGTACGCATCGCGGACCATGCTAGGTCTTGTTCTCGTTTAGTGAAGTATCTTTTAATGATTTTAAATGTACACGGTTGCACTAATAGGTGGAGGACTGGACTCGCTTGCGTCGCGATCTTCCTGAAAACTTTTAGAGAATTTCGGGCAGTCGCATTAAATAAAAAAGCTAACAAAAAACAAATTTCCACAGAACATATTTTGACATAAAAAAGTACAGTACCATAACTCGGGAGCGCATAGATAACGACATATGGGGAATGCTTTTGTAAAATTCCGTGATCAACTCGGCACTGAACGGTCCGCGATGCGCCTAGATCACGACCTCTTAGAGCGCTGTCTACTTAACTGAAATACGTATTTTTTCTTTGATTTAAAATAGAAAAATAATTACCATATCAACATTTTTCATAAATTGCTTCGTTTTTAAGATACATAATGGGGAAGTTGTTAATTTACAGATATATTTTTTTCAATAACAAAAATATTACATTATTTTTACATTACTACAAATTTGAGAGGCACTGTAATATACTGTAATATCTGAAACTTTAACAACTTAAATTTCTTGTATTTCCGAAATAATGCAGTTAGAAAAGCTATTAAAATTTCGGTAGTTCATCGGCTCTTCATTTTTTGTCTTATTTATGAATTATACTGTAGACATAAGATAAATTAGTTTTTACTTGCTGCAGTTTATTAATACTGGTTGAAAGCTAAGTACCTACCTTATTTTGCTTCCACCATTTCTTTTGTTATAGTTTTATGTATAATTTATTGATGAGTTTATAAAAAATTAAAAATGGTATTTATTGTCTTTTATTTCAGGTCTATTCAATATAATACTAGAACCTATTATAATAGTTTACTAATAAATTAAAATAGAAAAGTCAAAATTAAATCTGACCATCTACATCCATATCTATACAGTGTTCGGCTTCTTAAAATAATAATTAATATTGTACTTAGGAATTGAGTCACATGCTCCATACAAAAACTTAAACTTTGATAAATAGAAAACAGATCAATTACCCAAATCATTTTGGAAAAATTAACGACAATTTCTTAATTTCAAAATTTAGTTTTTATTTTAATACCAAGAACAACTACTTATCCTGTATACTGTAGCAACGAAAATTTGGTTGGTAGGGTTTTCTGGGGTCTTGATCAAGAATTCGTGGAAATTTTTGAATAAAAATTCCTAATATGATTTTCCGATTTTGAACCACATAAATTGTGTCGTAGTCGGCCACGGTTTCGAATTTTAGAGAACACCAGGTATGTCGAATATAGACTTTTTGAAGATGTATCCAACAAAAAAAAGTTTATTGAAATCGGTCGAGCGGTAGGCATGTTACAGGCTTGTTCCACTTTTAAGCGAGACACCCAGGCTATCCTGAGCACCCTGTATACTATGGCAACGAAAATTTGGTTGGTAAGGTTTTCTGGGGTGCTGATCAAGAATTTGTAACCATTATTCGAATCAAAAAATCCCTACTATGATTTTCCGATTTTAGGCCACATAAATTGTATGGTAGTCGGCCACGGTTTCGAATTTTAGAGAACACCTGGTATTTCCAAGGTAGACTTTTTGAAGGTGTATCCAACAAAAAAGTTTATTGAAATCGGTCGAACGGTAGGCATTACAAAACTCCAACGTATCTAATAATAAACTGAGTAATAAACCATTTAGGTATGTACGTATGTATGTAGGTATGTTTAAATACAAAGTAATAAAAAAAACCTTGTCGACAAAACACTGTCCAAGACTAGGTCAATAACCTAGTTACCTAGTTTTTGTACTGTTATTTAACGACAAGGAGTAAAATTAACTTTTTTTATCTAGATACATGAATGAATTTTCCTTAAATATTGATTTATTTTTTAATAAAGACAAATGTAGATATTAAATAAATGTTTTCGAATTTTAGGTTATTTATTTTTAATAATTTTGATATTACGTTTTCACTACGTTTTACAATTGAATATGAATTTGTAGTATTAGTCGTAAGTATAATATAATTATTCAGTTTGTAATTAGCATTTACATACATCTAGCCTAGAAATTTATTGCTTTTTAAGTAGTATATGGTACTAACCTATTTAAAATTCCACTTCGAGTTTAACACATCCCGTATCGCGAACACATTGAAACACTTGGACAAAGGTTCGCGCACTTGGGTGAAGCCTATTAGGGAAACGTCTCCGGTATTCGACAGCAGCGGCATTCGCATTTCGTAAACATTCCCCGTATAAAACTAGCATTTCCGCATATTCTAAATTAGTAAAATTAGGCATTGTGATGTGAATTTACGACCAATACACGACCGAAATAAACAAACTACTGCTCGTATTCTCTCCATCCCCCCTCTAAATGTGTGGTGTGATCTCTAAATGTGGGGGAAAGCAATGCTGAAAATGCGAAAGTGCGACTAAATGGTGGCAAATTTGAATAATACGCACGCTGAAGTGTTAGACGACGTTATGTATGTAAACATGTGGCAACGATGCCTTCCATCGGAATTAGATTATCATATGGCTGCGACATCAGAAAGTTTGAGCGTACCAGGAGCGTCGTGTTACCGATTTTTATAGGGTGATTTGTTTATTTTATTAAAGGTCGAGTAAAAAAAATTTTTTTTCGATTTTCTGCCTTTATTAGTCCTTCCGAATACGTGGTTAAAATTAATGACATTATGACTGACTCACCCTGTATGAGACTTATTTGAACAGTCAGTCTACTATATTCATTTATATTCAACACGGATCTGCAAAAGTTGAACAAAGCAACTTCATATAAAGAAATTAAGAACGTAAAAGATTTAAAAATAAATCAAAAGTTTAAAATAGTGAAGCTGAGGTTTAGTAAAACCAAATATGGTGACAGTGTTGTGGCTGAAACTGAAAATTTTTCCTGCTATTTACCAAGAAGATTTTACATGCATTTTGAGAAGGAAGGTATTGAAAACTTTAACGATTCTTTAAGAAGTCGACCTGTATATCTGGTTAGTAAAGGAAAAATTATTGGTTTAACAACGGACATTACATTTATCCAAGACGATGCATGAAGAATTCATAAAAGGATTATTAATATGTTATATTCATATGTATTTGTCTACGGGTTTTATATTCCAGACAAATGTGTTATTATACCTAGTTATAAAATAAAAATAATTTAGAAATAAATCAAAAGTTTAAAATAGTGAAGCTGAGGTTTAGTAAAACCAAATATGGTGACAGTGTTGTGGCTGAAACTGAAAATTTGTCCTGCTATTTACCAAGAAGATTTTACATGCATTTTGAGAAGAAAAGTATTGAAAACTTTAGCGATTCTTTAAGAAGTCGACCTGTATATCTGGTTAGTAAAGGAAAAAAATTGGTTTAACAATGGACATTACATGTATCCAAGACGATGCATGAAGAATTCATAAAAGGATTATTAATATGTATTTGTTTACAGGTCTTATATTCCAGACAAATGTGTTATTATACCTAGTTATAAAATAAAAATATTTGTATCGAATTAGCAATTTTATTATTCTACCTCGTACATATACTATAAATAAATCCTTGTATACTATATCTTCTGCTCCAGTGTATTACCGAAGCATGAAAAATTCATAAAACGAATATTAATATTTTATATTGATATACATTTGAAGTAAACCTTTGTCTACAAGTCTTATATTTCAGGTGAATGTTTTATTGTACCTAGTTAGAAAATAAAAATATTTATATTGAATTAGCAAATTTATTATTCTACCCCGTACATATACTATAAAATACATAATACAGTGAATGTTTTGTCATAGTTTTCTCCTGAAACTTGATCGAACCTTGTATATAAGCAGAATCTAACATTTTACACATATATTGTTATTATTATTTTATATAAAAAAATGTAACACATTACTGGAAATGAGTCGTAACGTTTCTATCGGACCATTTTTGTTGTAAGCATGACCATAGACTTAAACAAGACAATTGAGTTTAGCATTGGTTACTTAAAAAATCTATAAAACAGTGCAACAATAACCACCCTAACATTTCGACATCTCATTTAGTTTAAAAAATTTTACTAGATAACATATATTTCAAAATTTTTTAATATTTGAATTATAAACTATAATCCATTGCATTAATAATATTTTATATGATTCTGAAAAGCTGCTATGTAGCACATATTTTACTTTAATGTTCACGAGAAAATATATTTATAATTAAAAAAATAAATAAATTTGTTATTTTACTTGTAATCAAAAACTAAATAATTTCAAAATATGCTTTATTATTTATTAGATATTCAGGTTTGACTTGGTAAAGAAAACAAATGAATAGATAATAATGCTATATATTTTTTTAAAAAACTATACTACAATACATAATTAAAAAACAAAATATAATATAAATATATACAAAAACAAAATATATACAAAAAAGAAGATTAAAATGAGCAGTAATTTAATGAAATTAATAATTAATTATTAATTTCATTAAACTTTTACGATGGCCTCATATTTTTTTCTAGTCTCGTTAGCAGAACGCTCCCTCTTATCGATGGAGCGTTCTTGCTCATCAAGCAGCCGAATTTGTTCCCTGAGGGTCTCTCTGTGTACCCTCAGCGATTTTCTCTCCCCCTTTAGCCGCGATATGAGGTCATCGCTGTTTTTAATCTTCTTTTTTATAGAAGTCATCTTTCCATCCATCCGCTGACGGAATTCTGCCCTCCGCTGCTTTTCTTCGTTAATTGCTCCTGTCCAATAATCTTCGGAATCCGAGGAGGAGGAGCAGGTCGAGGGCGTAGGCGACAGCGAGCGAATGGAAGATGAGGGCCGTCTAATGTTTTTCCGGACCAAACCCAAATTTTTGCCTCTGCAACAAAAAAAATAACAGATAATAATTCATATATTTTTCGATGATGTCTTTAGACTTTTTTAAACAAATTTTTTAATATTTACCTAGAAGGAAGTGCAGGAATTTCCCTCGGCGGATTTTGGAAAACGTCCGCGTCATCCTCTTGTTCGAAGCACTTCCTTTTGGCAGCGGCCACCTTCGATGAACAACTTGGGCTTGGCTTGGTCGAAGCTTCCAAGGAGGTAATTGCCTTCACAGCCAAATTGAGTTCCTCTGATATTCTGTAAAAAACGAGAAAATAGTTTAATAAAACGTAGAAAAACATTAGAAAAAAACTTACGCCTCATTTATGGCTTCATCCAAATTAGGATTCTGCATTTGCTGCTGATAGGTCTCCTGCAGCTCGAGACGGGCCTCTTCAGATAAAAATAGAGTCATTTTTAAAACGGTATAAAAATTATTTTTGAAGCGAAGTTAATACTGTTACCTACTAATAGGTTTGTATAAGAATGAATATACTCAACGAATGCAGTATGCTTATATATCAAATTGTTGCAACTTACACAGTAATATGAACATCCGGTGAATTCCGTTGAACTGTACAGGTCACTAACTTTCTGGTGTCAGATAAAATTCAGTTTCATACTTATTCTTTGAGAATTGTAATCCGACACCATTTCCTGCTGAGTTAACAAAAAATGTAATTTGACACCACGTTTTGAAATTTGACACCGCGTTTTATAATTTGACACCTTATTTTGAAATTTGACACCTTATTTTGAAATTTGACACCTTATTTTGAAATTTGACACCGCGTTTTGAAATTTGACACCTTATTTTGAAATTTGACACCGCGTTTTGATATTTGACACCGCGTTTTGATATTTGACACCGCGTTTTGAAATTTGATATCGCGTTTTGAAATTTGACACCGCGTTTTGATATTTGACACCGCGTTTTGATATTTGACACCGCGTTTTGAAATTTTGATATCGCGTTTTGTAATTTGACGTCGCGTTTTGAAATTTGACACCTTATTTTGAAATTTGACGCCGCGTTTTGAAATTTGATACCGCGTTTTGAAATTTGACACCTTTATTTTGAAATTTGACACCGCGTTTTGTAATTTGACACCTTATTTTGAAATTTGACACCTTTGTTTTGAAATTTGACACCGCGTTTTGAAATTTGAAACCGTGTTATGTAATTTGATGTCTATTTAAACCAACAGCATACATATAATGCTGCATCGCTTTTTTATTGCATTTTTGGAAAATACTTTTGTTCTACAATTCAAAAAGTAACATTGCAACCCCTCATCCTTATGTAAAATTTGGCGCTACCCCCACCCCCGATTTTCATACTAGTTGTCAAACCAAAATTATTATTATTAAAATGAGCAAATTCAGGTAATGCATCTTACAAATATAAAAATCATCTCCGCATTGAAACATTGGAATCCAATATGAAATATCTCAACAACTTCAACAAATATGCAACAAATATAAAAGAAGATATTGTCAATGAATTACACAAGCCTGCCAGAATCAATTTTAAAAGACGTAGAACCGTAATAAAGGTCTGAATGATTTAATACAAGCTGATTTAATTGACTTAATACCATATTCCAAGGAAAATAATGGATATAAGTATGTACTAATCGTTATTAATTGCTTCTAAATTCATATGGACAGAACCACTAGCGAGCAAATCAGCCCAGGATGTTACAATTGCAATGAATAGGATTTTACAACGTTTTAAAAATTCCGAAACATTTACAAACCGACATGGGAAAGGAATTCTATAATGAGAATTTCAAGAAACTGATGAAAAAATATAAGATTAACAATTACAGCGTTTATAGTACAAAAAAGGCTTCGATTGTAGAACGCTCCATTAGAACTATAAAGAATATGCTTTGGCGTGCTTTCAGCTTAGGAGGAGAATATAAGTGGAATCATATTTTAGATAAAATTGTTGACAAATACAACAATACAGTCCATTCTACAACAAGGATGAAACCAATTAAAGTTACATCAAGGAATGAGAGATCATTATTAAAATTAACATATATTCATTTAAAATTGATAATAAAATAACAAAATTTAAAGTAGGCGATCATGTGAGAATTAGCAAATATAGAGAAGCTTTTAAGAAAGGATACACTCCAAACTGGTCTAGCGAGATTTTTATCATTAGGAAAATAAGATTAACCAACCCTACAACATATTTATTGAAAGATGAGAGTGGTAAAGAAATAACAGGAGGCTTCTATGAATTGGAATTACAAAG
This sequence comes from Monochamus saltuarius, assembly GCA_025584915.1. Lineage (NCBI taxonomy): Eukaryota > Metazoa > Arthropoda > Insecta > Coleoptera > Cerambycidae > Monochamus > Monochamus saltuarius. Next base: position 32,090,289 of record CM046727.1, read on the forward strand.
AGTAAAACATCCTGACGCTCACTTAGTTGAAAAGGTGTTACGAAAAAAAGGAAATCAAATCGACTCGACTCGACTAAGGATGTCAAATGGTTAGGTTACGATGACAAACATAATTCTTGGATTGATAAAAATAATATATTGTAGCATGTTATATTGTATAAGAATTATAATAAATGATATTGTCACGGATTTCCCAATCCGTCTTTTCTTTCACTTCCAGAAAAACAATCCGTTAATTAATTACTTCTTTATTAACTACTGAACACTACTAATTACAGGTCAACTAAACACTTATTTAATTAATCGCTATCTAAATCACTTTGATATCTCCAACTAAACACTTTAATTCAGACTGTAACACAAGACTTATACAAGACTAACTAATTCGGCCGTTTATTCTTCTTTTATAGACCCAACGAATGTTCCAGGTATATTCCAGTATCTCTAGATCCATTTTCTAGTACGACTGGAATGCTTCTCGGCGATTCTCGATTTTTCCAGGCCCATCTCGATCAGCGGCATTCTGTTTGTTTAACAGAATCGTGTAGGGGCGATCGGGGCAATCTTAGGCAATTCGCGGTGCCACAGTCGTCGGTTTGGGAGTGAGTGGGGCAAATTCCGTGACACTGCCTCCTCCTTAGGACCGATCGTCCCGATCGGATACACCTCTATACGGGGACAGACGCTCCAGATGGACGACCTTCATTTTACTCCTGGGAGTCCTTTGTATCCGGTAGACGACGTCATTGATTCTTTTAATGACGGTATAGGGCCCTCCCAACGGTTCTGTAGTTTAGGCGATTTTCCTTTCTTCCGCGTGGGGTTGTACAGCCACACCAGGTCGCCTTGTTGGAATCCAACTGTATGGGCCCGGACGTCGTATCGAGTCTTCATGCGATCGCTCTCAGTCGGATTCGAGATCTGACTTGATCGTGTACGGCTGCTAGTCTTCGTTCTAGCTCATGGGTGTAAGTGTCTGGCTCTGTGGGCTGTTCCGCAGGACGGCCAAATACCAAATCTGCTGGAAGGCGAAGCTCTTCCAAAGATGATCCTTGCGGAGTCTTCCCAGTAGTTTCATGGACAGCTGAGCGGTAAGCTAACAGGAAGAGTGGAATGAGCTTGTCCCAGTCTGTCTGGTTTTCGTTCACAAACATCCTCAGATTGGTTTCTAGTGTGGCGTTGAAGCGTTCCACCATACCATCTGACTGGGGATGCAGTGGGGTGGTCCTGGTTTTCCGGATTCCCATAAGCTCGCAGACCTTTCGGAACACACCTGATTCGAAATTTCTGCCCTGATCTGAATGCAGTTCCATGGGCACACCAAATCTGCAGAACAGGTTGTTGACTAGCGCTTCTGCTACGGTTGTGGTCTTGATTGGGAAGGGGGTATACTTCCGGCCATTTACTGAAGTAGTCCATGGCTACTAGCAGATATCGGTTCCCACTTTGGGTTTTCGGAAATGGGCCAGCGATATCAATGGCAATCCTCTCGAACGGTGCTCCTACGATGTACTGGCGCATTTTGCCTCTGAACGGGTCTTCGGTCCCTTGCTGGCTGCACATACGTCACATTTTCGGCACCAATCTTCTACATCCGTCCTACAGCTCAACCAGTAGAAACGCTCCCTAATCTTCTGTAGAGTCCTATTGATACCGAAATGTCCACCCCAGTACCTCCATGTACTTCCTGCAGCACTTCCTTGACCTGGGACCTCGGGAGTAGTACTTGTTTCTTGACCTCTGTTCCGTCATGGTTTTCCCATGCTCTTTTAGGACACCGTCTTCCAACACCAAGGAATTCCATTGAGCCCAATAGCTCTTTAATGTTGGGCTTTTACTGCTGACTTCAGCCCATGAGGGTCGGTTGTTGGCTTCTTTCCAGTCTAGTAAGGGCTTGATGTCACAGTCAGCTTGCTGGTCTTCCTGAATCGCCGCTGAACTCCATCTGTGTTCAGGTTGGGCTGCTACCACCTTGCAAGGAACTGATGAGATGTCCTCTTCTTTTCAAGACTACTACAGTGCTTTGCAGTTGACAGGACAGGGTCTCCTAGAAAGGGCATCTGCATTTCCATGCTTCCTGCCGGCTCGATGTTCAACAACAAAGTGATATTCTTGCAGCCGTTCCAGCCATCTGGCCATCTGTCCTTCAGGGTTTTTAAACTGTAGCAGCCATTTAGGGAAGCGTGATCCGTTCTTAGGAGGAATTCTTGGCCATACAAGTATTTATGAAAGTGTTCTAGACTCTTGACGATGGCAAGCAATTCTTTCCGAGTCACACAATAGTTCTTTTCGGCTTTTGACAGGACTTGCTGAAGTAGCCCACTACTCGCTCTTGGCCATCTTGTATTTGGGAAAGAACTCCGCCAATTCCAATGTTGCTTGCGTCCGTGTCCACTATAAATGGTTGTCCAGGTATTGGGTATGTCAAAATCGGGGTAGTGCAGAGGGCCTCTTTCAGCGTCTCAAAGGCTTGCTGGCATTTCGGCGTCCATTCGAACGGGATGTTGTCTTCTGTGAGTTTATGAAGAGGCTTGGCAATGTCCGAGAATCCTTGGACGAATCGTCGATAGTATGTGCATAGGCCGAGGAAACTTCGAACTTGATGTTTGTCTTTAGGAACCGGCCAGTTCTTTATGCACTCTGTCTTCTCCGGGTCTGTTTTCACACCATTTGGAGTAATAATGTGGCCTAGGTATCTAACCTCCTTTGGAACAGACTGCACTTCTTCGGGTTCAACTTCAGGTTCGCTGCTTTCAACTTCTTAAACACTTCGGACACGTTCTTCAGGTGCTCCTGGAAAGAGCGTCCCAGCACCACCACGTCGTCCAAGTAAATCAAGCAGGTCTCCCAATGCAGGCCATGAAGTACAGTTTCCATCAGTCGTTCAAAAGTGGCAGGGCATTACATAGACCAAATGGCATTACATTGAACTGCCACAATCCATTTCCGGTAGTGAATGCTGTCTTTCCTTGTCTTCTGGGCTGACTTCGACTTGCCAATATCCACTCTTTAAATCCAAAGTGGAAAACCATTGCGCACCAGCCAAGGTGTCCAGAGTATCGTCAATTCTTGGTAGTGGGTAACTGTCTTTCTTGGTGACGTCATTTAATTTTCTGTAGTCCACACAAAATCGGGTGGAGCCGTCTTTCTTCTTGACCAGAACTACAGGAGAAGCCCAAGGACTCTGAGATGGCTCTATGGTGCCTTGATCTTGCATCTCGATTAACATCTTGTTAACTTCCTCTCGTTTGGCTAGTGGAAGTCCTCGTGGTGGCTGCTTTATAGGAGATGATGAACCAGTATCGATTCGATGCTTCACTACCTTTGTTCTCCCAAAGTCGCCTGGTTTAAGTGCAAACACATCTTCATTTTCACTTAGCAGCTCTTCCAGTTGTTCCACCTCCATCTCTGTTAATCTTTCCTGGGCCCTATCCACGATGTCCCTTAGACATTCCGGTAGACTGGTCTTGTTTGGTTTCTTCTCCATTTCGTTGTTTTCTTTGAGTGTTCTGACCATGGTAACAGGTTCACAGAGTCCTACTTCAGTTCCTTTTGTAATTTTCTGTGGAAAACTTTTCAGGTTTACTACCCGTACTATTGTCGTTTTCTCTGGTTTAATCAGGGTGCGGCCGGTGACTATAGATTTATTGAACAGATCCGGATTACTGGGTTCCACCACTCCAACACTGCAAGACATTTCCCATCCATTACAGTGGCAACCAATGTTTAGGTCTGACCAGGTAGTACCACATCTTCTTTAACAACGAGTCTCCGTACAGCGTTATTCTCAGTGGTGGTCGTTAGCACTACGTCTCACCCATTATCCGCAGCGTACCAGCATTCAAATCTAAGTTCACCCCTTTGCTCGTAGTAAGTCTAGTCCGAGTATGACATTGTCCGATATATCTGATTCCAGGGCTCTGTGTTTGAACTTGACGTCTCCTAATTCTATGTCAAGCTCGCATTCCCCCTAGACAGGCAGTTGTTGTCCATTGGCTGTTGTAAGGACATAACGCTTGGCAGGACTCTTAATACGCCAATCACCAATAATATCCGGTCGTACAATAGTTCTTGCCGCTCCAGTGTCGATTACCATAGGGAACATACGACCAAAAATAATGCCTTCTATTAGCAAGGAGTCAGAGTCCTGGAGACGTGATAACGTAACTTCTTCTTGTGGGGCATGGTACGAGGACGCAGCCGGCCTTTGCCCCGTCAAGCCGGCTGACCCTAGTTTTCCTGTGCAGGTGCCGCTTGGGAGTCGCGCTTTTGCTGATCCGCGACTGGGGCCCTACACTGTCTCTTTAGATGTCCTGTCTGTCCACAGTTCCAGCATTTAAGAAGGCGATCCTTCGACTATCAGATTGTTCTTTCTTTGGCCCAGTAGATGAACTGAATTTATCAATAATCTCCTTTAATGTCTTTATTAGGTCTCCATTTGCCATACTATCGCTGTTATCACTGATGGCCCGAACTTTAACATGTCTACCGGATGCCATCTTTGCTGCCTCGAATTCCAGTGCATGAGAGAGAGCGTCGTTCAGTGTTTTAGGTCTGGCGAGTCGTAGTGCCTGCTGGGTTTCACAATCCAGGCCGTCGGTAAAAATCTGGATGGAGAGATGGTCTAAGAATTCGGACGGGGCTGTTGGATATGCCAATCGAACCAGTCGGGCAACGTCGGTCTCAAAATGTTGTAAATTCTCTCCACTCTGCTGGTGACGATTTTTCAATTGTGCCTGGTACACTTGCTGCAGGTGCTTATCCCCATATCTCATTTCCATATGCTGTTTTAGAATGTCGTAGTTATTCTGCTGCCCAGCAGGAACTCCTTGTAAGACGTCAAGAGCTTCCCCTCGTAAAGCAACTATCAGAGCAGTAGCTTTCTCATAATCCGACCATTCATTTGCTGATGCTGCTTCTTCAAAATGACGGAGATATAAATTCCAGGAAACCTAGACGACGAATTCAGGAGGTCTAGTCTTCAGAGTTCCGATAAACGGTCCTTCTGAATTAAATACACCCTCCTTTGCTATCTTGTCTAATTTATGTCGAAGCTCTTCTCTAACCAGGTTTATTTCTTCGTGTATTTCCTGTTTCTGTGCTAACAGTTTCTCTTCCACTTGTATTTCTACTTTATGTGACTGCTCCTCTAGTTTTTCTTCTAGTTGTGTCACTTTATGTGACTGCTCCTCTAGTTTTTCTTCTAGCGTATTCTCCAATTTTTCTAACTTTGTCTGCATTTCTTTCGTCTGATCTCTCATTTCCTGTTGTATTGTCTGTATCTGATCTTTCATTTTACACCCTTGTTCTTCTAATTTCTTTTCTAATTTCTCCTGCATCGTTTGAGACTGATCTTCCATTTTATGCCCTTGTTATTCAAATTTCTTTTCTATTGTTTGTCCCTGTTCTTCTAACTTTTCTTGCATCATACGTCCCTGTTCCTGCATCGTTTGCATCATTTCTAATAGCTTTGCTAGTTGCGCATCCATGTTGACTTGACTTCTAGTTACAGGCATTCACTCTCTTCGAAAAGTTGGAAAGTTCTAGAATGTCCATGAATGCGTTTGTAAATGTCACCGTTGACTTTCTTAAAATGAAACTAGTGTCGTGATATGTCACACTTGGGTCTTTCTCACTTCAGTAAAAAGTTCTAGAATGTTCGAGATTGTCCTTCGCGAATAACACCGTTCACTTCCTTAAGTCAAGACGAGTGCGGTGATATATCACACTTGGGTATTTGTCTCACTCCCGTACAAAGTTCTAGAATGTTCGAGATTGTCCTTCGCGAATACCACCGTTCACTTCCTTGAGTCACGACGAGTGCAGTGATATATCACACTTGGGTCTTTGTCGCACTCCCGTACAAAGTTCTAGAATGTTCGAGAATGTCCTTCGCAAATAGCACCGTTCACTTCCTTAAGTCACGACGAGTGCAGTGATATGTCACACTTGGGTCTTTGTCGCACTCCCGTACAAAGTTCTAGAATGTTCGAGAATGTCTTTCGCAAATACCACCGTTCACTTTCTTGAGTCACGACGAGTGCAGTGATATATCACACTTGGGTCTTTGTCGCACTCCCGTACAAAGTTCTAGAATGTTCGAGAATGTCCTTCGCAAATAGCACCGTTCACTTCCTTAAGTCACGACTAGTGCAGTGATATGTCACACTTGGGTCTTTGTCGCACTCCCGTACAAAGTTCTAGAATGTTCGAGATTGTCCTTCGCGAATAACACCGTTCACTTCCTTAAGTCAAGACGAGTGCGGTGATATATCACACTTGGGTATTTGTCTCACTCCCGTACAAAGTTCTAGAATGTTCGAGATTGTCCTTCGCGAATACCACCGTTCACTTCCTTGAGTCACGACGAGTGCAGTGATATATCACACTTGGGTATTTGTCTCACTCCTGTACAAAGTTCTAGAATGTTCGAGATTGTCCTTCGCGAATACCACCGTTCACTTCCTTGAGTCACGACGAGTGCGGTGATATATCACACTTGGGTCTTTATTCCACCCACGCACAGGGTTCCAGAAAGTTCTTCAAACTTCCAATTAAACCCACTCACTTTGTGGACAGGGTTCCAGAAAGCTCTTTAAAACTTCCAATTAAATCCACTTCCGACACCAAATTGTCACGGATTTCCCAATCCGTCTTTTCTTTCACTTCCAGAAAAACAATCCGTTAATTAATTACTTCTTTATTAACTACTGAACACTACTAATTACAGGTCAACTAAACACTTATTTAATTAATCGCTATCTAAATCACTTTGATATCTCCAACTAAACACTTTAATTCAGACTGTAACACAAGACTTATACAAGACTAACTAATTCGGCCGTTTATTCTTCTTTTATAGACCCAACGAATGTTCCAGGTATATTCCAGTATCTCTAGATCCATTTTCTAGTACGACTGGAATGCTTCTCGGCGATTCTCGATTTTTCCAGGCCCATCTCGATCAGCGGCATTCTGTTTGTTTAACAGAATCGTGTAGGGGCGATCAGGGGCAATCTTAGGCAATTCGCGGTGCCACAGTCGTCGGTTTGGGAGTGAGTGGCAAATTCCGTGACAATATACATTCTATATTCGATTTTTATTTTAATAATTAACCCTATTAGTTACATAATAATGATAAGCAGGTCATCAACCCAGCTGATGTAGTCGACAGAAACCGACTATATACTTCCGCTCAGCACAAACGGTCCTCAACCTCTATCGCTCATGTGCCAGCCGCTGTGACGTAGACGGCTGAAAGCTATGCCGATCCTGCTCCAGTCGCCATCTTGAATTGTGGAGCAGGATCGGCATAGCTATTCTACTCATGTGGTACGTAAAACAATGTATTTTGCCTAGCATAAATGCTTGGAAGATAAAAATCTAAATGCTCTAAAAGATAGCTGTAATCGGTTTTTCCATTGCTTAATTTATATAAAAACATAAGTGACAGATACTAGGATGTGAAAACAGCAACGATTTGTCAGCAACGGTTTTTCAAAGTATTATATTTATTTATCCTGCACAACCCGCTAAATTTTCAACGTCTATATATCCAAATGGTCTAATATATTAATATACTCTTTCTTATATTTGTAAAAAAATAAAGGGCGGCAGCCGCCCTATCAAAATGATATACAGGGTGTCTCGCTTAAAAGTGGAACAAGCCTGTAACAGGTCTACCGTGCGATCGATTTCAATAAACTTTTTTTTGTTGGATACATCTTCAAAAAGTCTACCTTGATCATACCAGGTGTTCTCTAAAATTCGAAACCGTGGCCGACTACGATACAATTTATGTGGCCTAAAATCGGAAAATCATATTAGGGATTTTTATTCGAAAATTCAGACGAATTCTTGATCAGGACACCAGAAAACCCTACCAACCAAATTTTCGTTGCCACATTATACAGGGTGCTCAGGATAGCTTGGGTGTCTCGCTTAAACGTGGAACAAGCCTGTAATATGCCTACCGTTCGACCGATTTCAATAAACTTTATTTTGTTGGATACACCTTCAAAATGTCTATCTTCGACATACCTGGTGTTCTCTAAAATTCGAAACCGTGGCCGACTACGATACAATTTATGTGGCCTAAAATCGGAAAATCATATTAGGGATTATTTGATTCGAAAAATTCAGACGAATTCTTGATCAGGACCCCAGAAAACCCTACCAACCAAATTTTCGTTGCCACATTATACAGGGTGCTCAGGATAGCTTGGGTGTCTCGCTTAAACGTGGAACAAGCCTGTAACATGCCTACCGTTCGACCGATTTCAATAAACTTTATTTTGTTGGATACACCTTCAAAATGTTTATCTTCGACATACCTGGTGTTCTCTAAAATTCGAAACCGTGGCCGACTACCATACAATTTATGTGGCCTAAAATCGGAAAATCATATTAGGGACCATTTGATTCGAATAATTCTTACGAATTCTTGATCAGCACCCCAGAAAACCTTACCAACCAAATATTTGTTTCCATAGTATACAGTGTGCTCAGGATAGCTTGGGTGTCTCGCTTAAAAGTGGAACAAGCCTGGAACATGCCTACCGTTCGACCGATTTCAATAAACTTTTTTTTGTTGGATACACCTTCAAAAGTCTATCTTCGACATACCTGGTGTTCTCTAAAATTCGAAACCGTGGCCGACTACGATACAATTTATGTGGCCTTTAATCGGAAAATCATATTATTATCCACGAATTCTTGATCAGGACCCCATAAAACCCTACCAACCAAATTTTCGTAGCCACATTATACAGGGTGCTCAGGATAGCTCGGTGTCTCGCTTAAAAGTGGAACAAGCCTGTAACATTCCTACCGTTCGAGCGATTTCAATAAACTTTTTTTTGTTGGATACACTTTCAAAAAGTCTACCTGGGACATACCAGGTGTTCTCTAAAATTCGAAACCGTGGCTGACTACGATACAATTTATATGGCCTAAAATCGGAAAATCATATTATTTTTTTATTCACAAAATTCCCACGAATTCTTGATCAGGATCCCAGAAAACACAATTCCTATCAGTTAATTGATATGTATGTTCTCTTATACCAAATATTTATTTCTTTATAGTTAGTTAATGAAAATCCTGGTGGTGGTTGAAATGTGCGTGAGACGTGATCAAACTGCCACTAGCGACACATTAATAAACGCAGAATTCAAGGCATATGTACATTGTAAGACAACGCCCTATTTAAATAAATTATTCTGATGATGATTGCAAGAAAACGAAACGTCCTATGGGTAAAGCAGACCATGTACGCCATTTTAAAGCTAGTCAAAAGTTGCTATGAAGAAACCTCATTTTTTTTGTCTATATTATTATTAACTTTTCTCAGTTGGTATTAAAAACCTCTGAAATTATGTAATTCACAGTAGTGGCGATTTTTTTCAACTTTGTTTTTTAATGCTCCCTACATAAAGCAATATAAAGGCTGTCGGGTGACCGACCAACTATCCGCTTATGAGTGTCAAATTCTCACAGCAACTGTATTGCTGTGTACGCATCGCGGACCATGCTAGGTCTTGTTCTCGTTTAGTGAAGTATCTTTTAATGATTTTAAATGTACACGGTTGCACTAATAGGTGGAGGACTGGACTCGCTTGCGTCGCGATCTTCCTGAAAACTTTTAGAGAATTTCGGGCAGTCGCATTAAATAAAAAAGCTAACAAAAATCAAATTTCCACAGAACATATTTTGACATAAAAAGTACAGTACCATAACTCGGGAGCGCATAGATAACGACATATGGGGAATGCTTTTGTAAAATTCCGTGATCAACTCGGCACTGAACGGTCCGCGATGCGCCTAGATCACGACCTCTTAGAGCGCTGTCTACTTAACTGAAATACGTATTTTTTCTTTGATTTAAAATAGAAAAATAATTACCATATCAACATTTTTCATAAATTGCTTCGTTTTTAAGATACATAATGGGGAAGTTGTTAATTTACAGATATATTTTTTTCAATAACAAAAATATTACATTATTTTTACATTACTACAAATTTGAGAGGCACTGTAATATACTGTAATATCTGAAACTTTAACAACTTAAATTTCTTGTATTTCCAAAATAATGCAGTTAGAAAAAACTATTAAAATTTCGGTAGTTCATCGGCTCTTCATTTTTTGTCTTATTTATGAATTATACTGTAGACATAAGATAAATTAGTTTTTACTTGCTGCAGTTTATTAATACTGGTTGAAAGCTAAGTACCTACCTTATTTTGCTTCCACCATTTCTTTTGTTATAGTTTTATGTATAATTTATTGATGAGTTTATAAAAAATTAAAAATGGTATTTATTGTCTTTTATTTCAGGTCTATTCAATATAATACTAGAACCTATTATAATAGTTTACTAATAAATTAAAATAGAAAAGTCAAAATTAAATCTGACCATCTACATCCATATCTATACAGTGTTCGGCTTCTTAAAATAATAATTAATATTGTACTTAGGAATTGAGTCACATGCTCCATACAAAAACTTAAACTTTGATAAATAGAAAACAGATCAATTACCCAAATCATTTTGGAAAAATTAACGACAATTTCTTAATTTCAAAATTTAGTTTTTATTTTAATACCAAGAACAACTACTTATCCTGTATACTGTAGCAACGAAAATTTGGTTGGTAGGGTTTTCTGGGGTCTTGATCAAGAATTCGTGGAAATTTTTTGAATAAAAATTCCTAATATGATTTTCCGATTTTGAACCACATAAATTGTGTCGTAGTCGGCCACGGTTTCGAATTTTAGAGAACACCAGGTATGTCGAATATAGACTTTTGAAGATGTATCCAACAAAAAAAAGTTTATTGAAATCGGTCGAGCGGTAGGCATGTTACAGGCTTGTTCCACTTTTAAGCGAGACACCCAGGCTATCCTGAGCACCCTGTATACTATGGCAACGAAAATTTGGTTGGTAAGGTTTTCTGGGGTGCTGATCAAGAATTTGTAACCATTATTCGAATCAAAAAATCCCTACTATGATTTTCCGATTTTAGGCCACATAAATTGTATGGTAGTCGGCCACGGTTTCGAATTTTAGAGAACACCTGGTATTTCCAAGGTAGACTTTTTGAAGGTGTATCCAACAAAAAAGTTTATTGAAATCGGTCGAACGGTAGGCATTACAAAACTCCAACGTATCTAATAATAAACTGAGTAATAAACCATTTAGGTATGTACGTATGTATGTAGGTATGTTTAAATACAAAGTAATAAAAAAACCTTGTCGACAAAACACTGTCCAAGACTAGGTCAATAACCTAGTTACCTAGTTTTTGTACTGTTATTTAACGACAAGGAGTAAAATTAACTTTTTTTATCTAGATACATGAATGAATTTTCCTTAAATATTGATTTATTTTTTAATAAAGACAAATGTAGATATTAAATAAATGTTTTCGAATGTTAGGTTATTTATTTTTAATAATTTTGATATTACGTTTTCACTACGTTTTACAATTGAATATGAATTTGTAGTATTAGTCGTAAGTATAATATAATTATTCAGTTTGTAATTAGCATTTACATACATCTAGCCTAGAAATTTATTGCTTTTAAGTAGTATATGGTACTAACCTATTTAAAATTCCACTTCGAGTTTAACACATCCCGTATCGCGAACACATTGAAACACTTGGACAAAGGTTCGCGCACTTGGGTGAAGCCTATTAGGGAAACGTCTCCGGTATTCGACAGCAGCGGCATTCGCATTTCGTAAACATTCCCCGTATAAAACTAGCATTTCCGCATATTCTAAATTAGTAAAATTAGGCATTGTGATGTGAATTTACGACCAATACACGACCGAAATAAACAAACTACTGCTCGTATTCTCTCCATCCCCCCTCTAAATGTGTGGTGTGATCTCTAAATTTGGGGGGAAAGAAATGCGGGAAATGCGAAAGTGCGACTAAATGGTGGCAAATTTGAATAATACGCACGCTGAAGTGTTAGACGACGTTATGTATGTAAACATGTGGCAACGATGCCTTCCATCGGAATTAGATTATCATATGGCTGCGACATCAGAAAGTTTGAGCGTACCAGGAGCGTCGTGTTACCGATTTTTATAGGGTGATTTGTTTATTTTTTTAAAGGTCGAGTAAAAAAAATTTTTTTTCGATTTTCTGCCTTTATTAGTCCTTCCGAATACGTGGTTAAAATTAATGACATTATGACTGACTCACCCTGTATGAGACTTATTTGAACAGTCAGTCTACTATATTCATTTATATTCAACACGGATCTGCAAAAGTTGAACAAAGCAACTTCATATAAAGAAATTAAGAACGTAAAAGATTTAAAAATAAATCAAAAGTTTAAAATAGTGAAGCTGAGGTTTAGTAAAACCAAATATGGTGACAGTGTTGTGGCTGAAACTGAAAATTTTTCCTGCTATTTACCAAGAAGATTTTACATGCATTTTGAGAAGGAAGGTATTGAAAACTTTAACGATTCTTTAAGAAGTCGACCTGTATATCTGGTTAGTAAAGGAAAAATTATTGGTTTAACAACGGACATTACATTTATCCAAGACGATGCATGAAGAATTCATAAAAGGATTATTAATATGTTATATTCATATGTATTTGTCTACGGGTTTTATATTCCAGACAAATGTGTTATTATACCTAGTTATAAAATAAAAATAATTTAGAAATAAATCAAAAGTTTAAAATAGTGAAGCTGAGGTTTAGTAAAACCAAATATGGTGACAGTGTTGTGGCTGAAACTGAAAATTTGTCCTGCTATTTACCAAGAAGATTTTACATGCATTTTGAGAAGAAAAGTATTGAAAACTTTAGCGATTCTTTAAGAAGTCGACCTGTATATCTGGTTAGTAAAGGAAAAATTGGTTTAACAACGGACATTACATGTATCCAAGACGATGCATGAAGAATTCATAAAAGGATTATTAATATGTATTTGTTTACAGGTCTTATATTCCAGACAAATGTGTTATTATACCTAGTTATAAAATAAAAATATTTGTATCGAATTAGCAATTTTATTATTCTACCTCGTACATATACTATAAATAAATCCTTGTATACTATATCTTCTGCTCCAGTGTATTACCGAAGCATGAAAAATTCATAAAACGAATATTAATATTTTATATTGATATACATTTGAAGTAAACCTTTGTCTACAAGTCTTATATTTCAGGTGAATGTTTTATTGTACCTAGTTAGAAAATAAAAATATTTATATTGAATTAGCAAATTTATTATTCTACCCCGTACATATACTATAAAAAACATAATACAGTGAATGTTTTGTCATAGTTTTTCTCCTGAAACTTGATCGAACCTTGTATATAAGCAGAATCTAACATTTTACACATATATTGTTATTATTATTTTATATAAAAAAATGTAACACATTACTGGAAATGAGTCGTAACGTTTCTATCGGACCATTTTTGTTGTAAGCATGACCATAGACTTAAACAAGACAATTGAGTTTAGCATTGGTTACTTAAAAAATCTATAAAACAGTGCAACAATAACCACCCTAACATTTCGACATCTCATTTAGTTTAAAAATTTTTACTAGATAACATATATTTCAAAATTTTTAATATTTGAATTATAAACTATAATCCATTGCATTAGTAATATTTTATATGATTCTGAAAAGCTGCTATGTAGCACATATTTTACTTTAATGTTCACGAGAAAATATATTTATAATTAAAAATAAATAAATTTGTTATTTTACTTGTAATCAAAAACTAAATAATTTCAAAATATGCTTTATTATTTATTAGATATTCAGGTTTGACTTGGTAAAGAAAACAAATGAATAGATAATAATGCTATATTTTTTAAAAACTATACTACAATACATAATTAAAAAACAAAATATAATATAAATATATACAAAAACAAAATATATACAAAAAAGAAGATTAAAATGAGCAGTAATTTAATGAAATTAATAATTAATTATTAATTTCATTAAACTTTGCTGCGATGGCCTCATATTTTTCTAGTCTCGTTAGCAGAACGCTCCCTCTTATCGATGGAGCGTTCTTGCTCATCAAGCAGCCGAATTTGTTCCCTGAGGGTCTCTCTGTGTACCCTCAGCGATTTTCTCTCCCCCTTTAGCCGCGATATGAGGTCATCGCTGTTTTTAATCTTCTTTTTTATAGAAGTCATCTTTCCATCCATCCGCTGACGGAATTCTGCCCTCCGCTGCTTTTCTTCGTTAATTGCTCCTGTCCAATAATCTTCGGAATCCGAGGAGGAGGAGCAGGTCGAGGGCGTAGGCGACAGCGAGCGAATGGAAGATGAGGGCCGTCTAATGTTTTTCCGGGCCAAACCCAAATTTTTGCCTCTGCAACAAAAAAAATAACAGATAATAATTCATACATTTTTCGATGATGTCTTTAGACTTTTTAAAAAAAAATTTTTTTAATATTTACCTAGAAGGAAGTGCAGGAATTTCCCTCGGCGGATTTTGGAAAACGTCCGCGTCATCCTCTTGTTCGAAGCACTTCCTTTTGGCAGCGGCCACCTTCGATGAACAACTTGGGCTTGGCTTGGTCGAAGCTTCCAAGGAGGTAATTGCCTTCACAGCCAAATTGAGTTCCTCTGATATTCTGTAAAAACGAGAAAATAGTTTAATAAAACGTAGAAAAACATTAGAAAAAAACTTACGCCTCATTTATGGCTTCATCCAAATTAGGATTCTGCATTTGCTGCTGATAGGTCTCCTGCAGCTCGAGACGGGCCTCTTCAGATAAAAATAGAGTCATTTTTAAAACGGTATAAAAATTATTTTTGAAGCGAAGTTAATACTGTTACCTACTAATAGGTTTGTATAAGAATGAATATACTCAACGAATGCAGTATGCTTATATATCAAATTGTTGCAACTTACACAGTAATATGAACATCCGGTGAATTCCGTTGAACTGTACAGGTCACTAACTTTCTGGTGTCAGATAAAATTCAGTTTCATACTTATTCTTTGAGAATTGTAATCCGACACCATTTCCTGCTGAGTTAACAAAATTGTAATTTGACACCACGTTTTGAAATTTGACACCGCGTTTTATAATTTGACACCTTATTTTGAAATTTGACACCTTATTTTGAAATTTGACACCGCGTTTTGAAATTTGATACCGTGTTTTGTAATTTGACACCTTATTTTGAAATTTGACACCGCGTTTTGAAATTTGACACCGCGTTTTGAAATTTGATACCGCGTTTTGTAATTTGACACCTTATTTTGAAATTTGACACCGCGTTTTGATATTTGACACCGCGTTTTGAAATTTGATATCGCGTTTTGTAATTTGACACCTTATTTTGAAATTTGACACCGCGTTTTGAAATTTGACACCTTATTTTGAAATTTGATACCGCGTTTTGTAATTTGACGTCGCGTTTTGAAATTTGACACTTTATTTTGAAATTTGACGCCGCGTTTTGAAATTTAATACCGCGTTTTGAAATTTGACACCTTTATTTTGAAATTTGACACCGCGTTTTGTAATTTGACACCTTATTTTCAAATTTGACACCTTTGTTTTGAAATTTGACACCGCGTTTTGAAATTTGACACCGTGTTATGTAATTTGATGTCTATTTAAACAACACCAACAGCATACATATAATGCTGCATCGCTTTTTATTGCATTTTGGAAAATACTTTTGTTCTACAATTCAAAAAGTAACATTGCAACCCCTCATCCTTATGTAAAATTTGGCGCTACCCCCACCCCCGATTTTCATACTAGTTGTCAAACCAAAATTATTATTATTAAAATGAGCAAATTCAGGGTAATGCATCTTACAAATATAAAAATCATCTCCGCATTGAAACATTGGAATCCAATATGAAATATCTCAACAACTTCAACAAATATGCAACAAATATAAAAGAAGATATTGTCAATGAATTACACAAGCCTGCCAGAATCAATTTTAAAAGACGTAGAACCGTAATAAAAAGGTCTGAATGATTTAATACAAGCTGATTTAATTGACTTAATACCATATTCCAAGGAAAATAATGGATATAAGTATGTACTAATCGTTATTAATTGCTTCTCTAAATTCATATGGACAGAACCACTAGCGAGCAAATCAGCCCAGGATGTTACAATTGCAATGAATAGGATTTTACAACGTTTTAAAAATTCCGAAACATTTACAAACCGACATGGGAAAGGAATTCTATAATGAGAATTTCAAGAAACTGATGAAAAAATATAAGATTAACAATTACAGCGTTTATAGTACAAAAAAGGCTTCGATTGTAGAACGCTCCATTAGAACTATAAAGAATATGCTTTGGCGTGCTTTCAGCTTAGGAGGAGAATATAAGTGGAATCATATTTTAGATAAAATTGTTGACAAATGCAACAATACAGTCCATTCTACAACAAGGATGAAACCAATTAAAGTTACATCAAGGAATGAGAGATCATTATTAAAATTAACATATATTCATTTAAAAATTGCTAATAAAATAACAAAATTTAAAGTAGGCGATCATGTGAGAATTAGCAAATATAGAGAAGCTTTTAAGAAAGGATACACTCCAAACTGGTCTAGCGAGATTTTTATCATTAGGAAAATAAGATTAACCAACCCTACAACATATTTATTGAAAGATGAGAGTGGTAAAGAAATAACAGGAGGCTTCTATGAATTGGAATTACAAAGAGTAAAACATCCTGACGCTCACTTAGTTGAAAAGGTGTTACGAAAAAAAGGAAATCAAATCGACTCGACTCGACTAAGGATGTCAAATGGTTAGGTTACGATGACAAACATAATTCTTGGATTGATAAAAATAATATATTGTAGCATGTTATATTGTATAAGAATTATAATAAATGATATTGTCACGGATTTCCCAATCCGTCTTTTCTTTCACTTCCAGAAAAACAATCCGTTAATTAATTACTTCTTTATTAACTACTGAACACTACTAATTACAGGTCAACTAAACACTTATTTAATTAATCGCTATCTAAATCACTTTGATATCTCCAACTAAACACTTTAATTCAGACTGTAACACAAGACTTATACAAGACTAACTAATTCGGCCGTTTATTCTTCTTTTATAGACCCAACGAATGTTCCAGGTATATTCCAGTATCTCTAGATCCATTTTCTAGTACGACTGGAATGCTTCTCGGCGATTCTCGATTTTTCCAGGCCCATCTCGATCAGCGGCATTCTGTTTGTTTAACAGAATCGTGTAGGGGCGATCGGGGCAATCTTAGGCAATTCGCGGTGCCACAGTCGTCGGTTTGGGAGTGAGTGGGGCAAATTCCGTGACACTGCCCCCTCCTTAGGACCGATCGTCCCGATCGGATACACCTCTATACGGGGACAGACGCTCCAGATGGACGACCTTCATTTTACTCCTGGGAGTCCTTTGTATCCGGTAGACGACGTCATTGATTCTTTTAATGACGGTATAGAGGCCCTCCCAACGGTTCTGGAGTTTAGGCGATTTTGCTTTCTTCCGCGTGGGGTTGTACAGCCTCAGCAGGTCGCCTTGTTGGAATCCGACTGTATGGGCCCGGACGTCGTATCGAGTCTTCATGCGATCGCTCTCTAGTCGCATTCGAGATCTGACTTGATCGTGTACGGCTGCTAGTCTTCGTTCTAGCTCATGGGTGTAAGTGTCTGGCTCTGTGGGCTGTTCCGCAGGACGGCCAAATACCAAATCTGCTGGAAGGCGAAGCTCTCTTCCAAAGATGATCCTTGCGGGAGTCTTCCCAGTAGTTTCATGGACAGCTGAGCGGTAAGCTAACAGGAAGAGTGGAATGAGCTTGTCCCAGTCTGTCTGGTTTTCGTTCACAAACATCCTCAGATTGGTTTCTAGTGTGGCGTTGAAGCGTTCCACCATACCATCTGACTGGGGATGCAGTGGGGTGGTCCTGGTTTTCCGGATTCCCATAAGCTCGCAGACCTTTCGGAACACACCTGATTCGAAATTTCTGCCCTGATCTGAATGCAGTTCCATGGGCACACCAAATCTGCAGAACAGGTTGTTGACTAGCACTTCTGCTACGGTTGTGGTCTCTTGATTGGGAAGGGTATACTTCCGGCCATTTACTGAAGTAGTCCATGGCTACTAGCAGATATCGGTTCCCACTTTGGGTTTTCGGAAATGGGCCAGCGATATCAATGGCAATCCTCTCGAACGGTGCTCCTACGATGTACTGGCGCATTTTGCCTCTGGAACGGGTCTTCGGTCCCTTGCTGGCTGCACATACGTCACATTTTCGGCACCAATCTTCTACATCCGTCCTACAGCTCAACCAGTAGAAACGCTCCCTAATCTTCTGTAGAGTCCTATTGATACCGAAATGTCCACCCCAGTACCTCCATGTACTTCCTGCAGCACTTCCTTGACCCGGGACCTCGGGAGTAGTACTTGTTTCTTGACCTCTGTTCCGTCATGGTTCTCCCATGCTCTTTTTAGGACACCGTCTTCCAACACCAAGGAATTCCATTGAGCCCAATAGCTCTTTAATGTTGGGCTTTTACTGCTGACTTCAGCCCATGAGGGTCGGTTGTTGGCTTCTTTCCAGTCTAGTAAGGGCTTGATGTCACAGTCAGCTTGCTGGTCTTCCCGAATCGCCGCTGAACTCCATCTGTGTTCAGGTTGGGCTGCTACCACCTTGCAAGGAACTGATGAGATGTCCTCTTTCTTTTCAAGACTACTACAGTGCTTGCAGTTGACAGGACAGGGCCTCCTAGAAAGGGCATCTGCATTTCCATGCTTCCTGCCGGCTCGATGTTCAACAACAAAGTGATATTCTTGCAGCCGTTCCAGCCATCTGGCCATCTGTCCTTCAGGGTTTTTAAACTGTAGCAGCCATTTAAGGGAAGCGTGATCCGTTCTTAGGAGGAATTCTTGGCCATACAAGTATTTATGAAAGTGTTCTAGACTCTTGACGATGGCAAGCAATTCTTTCCGAGTCACACAATAGTTCTTTTCGGCTTTTGACAGGACTTTGCTGAAGTAGCCCACTACTCGCTCTTGGCCATCTTGTATTTGGGAAAGAACTCCGCCAATTCCAATGTTGCTTGCGTCCGTGTCCACTATAAATGGTTGTCCAGGTATTGGGTATGTCAAAATCGGGGTAGTGCAGAGGGCCTCTTTCAGCGTCTCAAAGGCTTGCTGGCATTTCGGCGTCCATTCGAACGGGATGTTGTCTTCTGTGAGTTTATGAAGAGGCTTGGCAATGTCCGAGAATCCTTGGACGAATCGTCGATAGTATGTGCATAGGCCGAGGAAACTTCGAACTTGATGTTTGTCTTTAGGAACCGGCCAGTTCTTTATGCACTCTGTCTTCTCCGGGTCTGTTTTCACACCATTTGGAGTAATAATGTGGCCTAGGTATCTAACCTCCTTTTGGAACAGACTGCACTTCTTCGGGTTCAACTTCAGGTTCGCTGCTTTCAACTTCTTAAACACTTCGGACACGTTCTTCAGGTGCTCCTGGAAAGAGCGTCCCAGCACCACCACGTCGTCCAAGTAAATCAAGCAGGTCTCCCAATGCAGGCCATGAAGTACAGTTTCCATCAGTCGTTCAAAAGTGGCAGGGCATTACATAGACCAAATGGCATTACATTGAACTGCCACAATCCATTTCCGGTAGTGAATGCTGTCTTTTCCTTGTCTTCTGGGCTGACTTCGACTTGCCAATATCCACTCTTTAAATCCAAAGTGGAAAACCATTGCGCACCAGCCAAGGTGTCCAGAGTATCGTCAATTCTTGGTAGTGGGTAACTGTCTTTCTTGGTGACGTCATTTAATTTTCTGTAGTCCACACAAAATCGGGTGGAGCCGTCTTTCTTCTTGACCAGAACTACAGGAGAAGCCCAAGGACTCTGAGATGGCTCTATGGTGCCTTGATCTTGCATCTCGATTAACATCTTGTTAACTTCCTCTCGTTTGGCTAGTGGAAGTCCTCGTGGTGGCTGCTTTATAGGAGATGATGAACCAGTATCGATTCGATGCTTCACTACCTTTGTTCTCCCAAAGTCGCCTGGTTTAAGTGCAAACACATCTTCATTTTCACTTAGCAGCTCTTCCAGTTGTTCCACCTCCATCTCTGTTAATCTTTCCTGGGCCCTATCCACGATGTCCCTTAGACATTCCGGTAGACTGGTCTTGTTTGGTTTCTTCTCCATTTCGTTGTTTTCTTTGAGTGTTCTGACCATGGTAACAGGTTCACAGAGTCCTACTTCAGTTCCTTTTGTAATTTTCTGTGGAAAACTTTTCAGGTTTACTACCCGTACTATTGTCGTTTTCTCTGGTTTAATCAGGGTGCGGCCGGTGACTATAGATTTATTGAACAGATCCGGATTACTGGGTTCCACCACTCCAACACTGCAAGACATTTCCCCATCCATTACAGTGGCAACCAATGTTTCGGTCTGACCAGGTAGTACCACATCTTCTTTAACAACGAGTCTCCGTACAGCGTTATTCTCAGTGGTGGTCGTTAGCACTACTTCCTCACCCATTATCCGCAGCGTACCAGCATTCAAATCTAAGTTCACCCCTTTGCTCGTAGTAAGTCTAGTCCGAGTATGACATTGTCCGATATATCTGCTACCAGGGCTCTGTGTTTGAACTTGACGTCTCCTAATTCTATGTCAAGCTCGCATTCCCCCTTGACTGGCAGTTGTTGTCCATTGGCTGTTGTAAGGACATAACGCTTGGCAGGACTCTTAATACGCCAATCACCAATAATATCCGGTCGTACAATAGTTCTTGCCGCTCCAGTGTCGATTACCATAGGGAACATACGACCAAAAATAATGCCTTCTATTAGCAAGGAGTCAGAGTCCTGGAGACGTGATAACGTAACTTCTTCTTGTGGGGCATGGTACGAGGACGCAGCCGGCCTTTGCCCCGTCAAGCCGGCTGACCCTAGTTTTCCTGTGCAGGTGCCGCTTGGGAGTCGCGCTTTTGCTGATCCGCGACTGGGGCCCTACACTGTCTCTTTAGATGTCCTGTCTGTCCACAGTTCCAGCATTTAAGAAGGCGATCCCTTCGACTATCAGATTGTTCTTTCTTTGGCCCAGTAGATGAACTGAATTTATCAATAATCTCCTTTAATGTCTTTATTAGGTCTCCATTTGCCATACTATCGCTGTTATCACTGATGGCCCGAACTTTAACATGTCTACCGGATGCCATCTTTGCTGCCTCGAATTCCAGTGCATGAGAGAGAGCGTCGTTCAGTGTTTTAGGTCTGGCGAGTCGTAGTGCCTGCTGGGTTTCACAATCTCTTAGGCCGTCGGTAAAAATCTGGATGGAGAGATGGTCTAAGAATTCGGACGGGGCTGTTGGATATGCCAATCGAACCAGTCGGGCAACGTCGGTCTCAAAATGTTGTAAATTCTCTCCACTCTGCTGGTGACGATTTTCAATTGTGCCTGGTACACTTGCTGCAGGTGCTTATCCCCATATCTCATTTCCATATGCTGTTTTAGAATGTCGTAGTTATTCTGCTGCCCAGCAGGAACTCCTTGTAAGACGTCAAGAGCTTCCCCTCGTAAAGCAACTATCAGAGCAGTAGCTTTCTCATAATCCGACCATTCATTTGCTGATGCTGCTGCTTCAAACTGACGGAGATATACATTCCAGGAAACCTTGCCGTCGAATTCAGGAGGTCTAGTCTTCTGAGTTCGGATAACCGGTCCTTCTGATTTAATTACACCCTCCTTTGCTATCTTGTCTAATTTATGTCGAAGCTCTTCTCTAACCAGGTTTATTTCTTCGTGTATTTCCTGTTTCTGTGCTAACAGTTTCTCTTCCACTTGTATTTCTACTTTATGTGACTGCTCCTCTAGTTTTTCTTCTAGTTGTGTCACTTTATGTGACTGCTCCTCTAGTTTTTCTTCTAGCGTATTCTCCAATTTTCTAACTTTGTCTGCATTTCTTTCGTCTGATCTCTCATTTCCTGTTGTATTGTCTGTATCTGATCTTTCATTTTACACCCTTGTTCTTCTAATTTCTTTTCTAATTTCTCCTGCATCGTTTGAGACTGATGTTCCATTTTATGCCCTTGTTGTTCAAATTTCTTTTCTATTGTTTGTCCCTGTTCTTCTAACTTTTCTTGCATCATACGTCCCTGTTCCTGCATCGTTTGCATCATTTCTAATAGCTTTGCTAGTTGCGCATCCATGTTGACTTGACTTCTAGTTACAGGCATTCACTCTATTTAGAAAGTTCTAGAATGTCCATGAATGTGTTTGTAAATGTCACCGTTGACTTCCTTACAATGAAACGAGTGCAGTGATATGCCACACTTGGGTCTTTTCTCACTTCAGTAAAAAGTTCTAGAATGTTCGAGATTGTCCTTCGCGAATAACACCGTTCACTTCCTTAAGTCAAGACGAGTGCGGTGATATATCACACTTGGGTATTTGTCTCACTCCCGTACAAAGTTCTAGAATGTTCGAGATTGTCCTTCGCGAATACCACCGTTCACTTCCTTGAGTCACGACGAGTGCAGTGATATATCACACTTGGGTCTTTGTCGCACTCCCGTACAAAGTTCTAGAATGTTCGAGAATGTCCTTCGCAAATAGCACCGTTCACTTCCTTAAGTCACGACGAGTGCAGTGATATGTCACACTTGGGTCTTTGTCGCACTCCCGTACAAAGTTCTAGAATGTTCGAGAATGTCTTTCGCAAATACCACCGTTCACTTTCTTGAGTCACGACGAGTGCAGTGATATATCACACTTGGGTCTTTGTCGCACTCCCGTACAAAGTTCTAGAATGTTCGAGAATGTCCTTCGCAAATAACACCGTTCACTTCCTTAAGTCACGACTAGTGCAGTGATATATGTCACACTTGGGTCTTTGTCGCACTCCCGTACAAAGTTCTAGAATGTTCGAGATTGTCCTTCGCGAATAACACCGTTCACTTCCTTAAGTCAAGACGAGTGCGGTGATATATCACACTTGGGTATTTGTCTCACTCCCGTACAAAGTTCTAGAATGTTCGAGATTGTCCTTCGCGAATACCACCGTTCACTTCCTTGAGTCACGACGAGTGCAGTGATATATCACACTTGGGTATTTGTCTCACTCCTGTACAAAGTTCTAGAATGTTCGAGATTGTCCTTCGCGAATACCACCGTTCACTTCCTTGAGTCACGACGAGTGCGGTGATATATCACACTTGGGTCTTTATTCCACCCACGCACAGGGTTCCAGAAAGTTCTTCAAACTTCCAATTAAACCCACTCACTTTGTGGACAGGGTTCCAGAAAGCTCTTTAAAACTTCCAATTAAATCCACTTCCGACACCAAATTGTCACGGATTTCCCAATCCGTCTTTTCTTTCACTTCCAGAAAAACAATCCGTTAATTAATTACTTCTTTATTAACTACTGAACACTACTAATTACAGGTCAACTAAACACTTATTTAATTAATCGCTATCTAAATCACTTTGATATCTCCAACTAAACACTTTAATTCAGACTGTAACACAAGACTTATACAAGACTAACTAATTCGGCCGTTTATTCTTCTTTTATAGACCCAACGAATGTTCCAGGTATATTCCAGTATCTCTAGATCCATTTTCTAGTACGACTGGAATGCTTCTCGGCGATTCTCGATTTTTCCAGGCCCATCTCGATCAGCGGCATTCTGTTTGTTTAACAGAATCGTGTAGGGGCGATCGGGGCAATCTTAGGCAATTCGCGGTGCCACAGTCGTCGGTTTGGGAGTGAGTGGGGCAAATTCCGTGACAATATACATTCTATATTCGATTTTTTATTTTAATAATTAACCCTATTAGTTACATAATAATGATAAGCAGGTCATCAACCCAGCTGATGTAGTCGACAGAAACCGACTATATACTTCCGCTCAGCACAAACGGTCCTCAACCTCTATCGCTCATGTGCCAGCCGCTGTGACGTAGACGGCTGAAAGCTATGCCGATCCTGCTCCAGTCGCCATCTTGAATTGTGGAGCAGGATCGGCATAGCTATTCTACTCATGTGGTACGTAAAACAATGTATTTTGCCTAGCATAAATGCTTGGAAGATAAAAATCTAAATGCTCTAAAGATAGCTGTAATCGGTTTTTCCATTGCTTAATTTATATAAAAACATAAGTGACAGATACTAGGATGTGAAAACAGCAACGATTTGTCAGCAACGGTTTTTCAAAGTATTATATTTATTTATCCTGCACAACCCGCTAAATTTTCAACGTCTATATATCCAAATGGTCTAATATATTAATATACTCTTTCTTATATTTGTAAACAAAAATAAAGGGCGGCAGCCGCCCTATCAAAATGATATACAGGGTGTCTCGCTTAAAAGTGGAACAAGCCTGTAACAGGTCTACCGTGCGACCGATTTCAATAAACTTTTTTGTTGGATACACCTTCAAAAAGTCTACCTTGGACATACCTGGTGTTCTCTAAAATTCGAAACCATGGCCGACTACGACACAATTTATGTGGCCTAAAATCGGAAAATCATATTAGGGATTTTTTTATTCGAAAAATTCAGACGAATTCTTGATCAGGACCCCAGAAAACCCTACCAACCAAATTTTCGTTGCCACATTATACAGGGTGCTCAGGATAGCTTGGGTGTCTCGCTTAAACGTGGAACAAGCCTGTAATATGCCTACCGTTCGACCGATTTCAATAAACTTTTTTTTGTTGGATACACCTTCAAAATGTCTATCTTCGACATACCTGGTGTTCTCTAAAATTCGAAACCGTGGCCGACTACGATACAATTTATGTGGCCTAAAATCGGAAAATCATATTAGGGATTATTTGATTCGAAAATTCAGACGAATTCTTGATCAGGACCCCAGAAAACCCTACCAACCAAATTTTCGTTACCACATTATACAGGGTGCTCAGGATAGCTTGGGTGTCTCGCTTAAACGTGGAACAAGCCTGTAACATGCCTACCGTTCGACCGATTTCAATAAACTTTATTTTGTTGGATACACCTTCAAAATGTTTATCTTCGACATACCTGGTGTTCTCTAAAATTCGAAACCGTGGCCGACTACCATACAATTTATGTGGCCTAAAATCGGAAAATCATATTAGGGACCATTTGATTCGAATAATTCTTACGAATTCTTGATCAGCACCCCAGAAAACCTTACCAACCAAATATTTGTTTCCATAGTATACAGTGTGCTCAGGATAGCTTGGGTGTCTCGCTTAAAAGTGGAACAAGCCTGGAACATGCCTACCGTTCGACCAATTTCAATAAACTTTTTTTTGTTGGATACACCTTCAAAAGTCTATCTTCGACATACCTGGTGTTCTCTAAAATTCGAAACCGTGGCCGACTACGATACAATTTATGTGGCCTTTAATCGGAAAATCATATTATTATCCACGAATTCTTGATCAGGACCCCATAAAACCCTACCAACCAAATTTTCGTAGCCACATTATACAGGGTGCTCAGGATAGCTCAGGTGTCTCGCTTAAAAGTGGAACAAGCCTGTAACATTCCTACCGTTCGACCGATTTCAATAAACTTTTTTTTGTTGGATACACTTTCAAAAATTCTATCTTCGACATACCTGGTGTTCTCTAAAATTCGAAACCGTGGCCGACTACGATACAATTTATGTGGCCTAAAATCGGAAAATCATATTAGGGATTTTTATTCAAAAAATTCCCACGAATTCTTGATCAGGATCCCAGAAAACACAATTCCTTTCAGTTAATTGATATGTATGTTCTCTTATACCAAATATTTATTTCTTTATAGTTAGTTAATGAAAATCCTGGTGGTGGTTGAAATGTGCGTGAGACGTGATCAAACTGCCACTAGCGACACATTAATAAACGCAGAATTCAAGGCATATGTACATGGTAAGACAACGCCCTATTTAAATAAATTATTCTGATGATGATTGCAAGAAAACGAAACGTCCTATGGGTAAAGCAGACCAGGTACGCCATTTTAAAGCTAGTCAAAAGTTGCTATGAAGAAACCTCATTTTTTTTGTCTATATTATTATTAACTTTTCTCAGTTGGTATTAAAAACCTCTGAAATTATGTAATTCACAGTAGTGGCGATTTTTTCAACTTTGTTTTTAATGCTCCTACATAAAGCAATATAAAGGCTGTCGGGTGACCGACCAACTATCCGCTTATGAGTGTCATATTCTCACAGCAACTGTATTGCTGTGTACGCATCGCGGACCATGCTAGGTCTTGTTCTCGTTTAGTGAAGTATCTTTTAATGATTTTAAATGTACACGGTTGCACTAATAGGTGGAGGACTGGACTCGCTTGCGTCGCGATCTTCCTGAAAACTTTTAGAGAATTTCGGGCAGTCGCATTAAATAAAAAAGCTAACAAAAAACAAATTTCCACAGAACATATTTTGACATAAAAAAGTACAGTACCATAACTCGGGAGCGCATAGATAACGACATATGGGGAATGCTTTTGTAAAATTCCGTGATCAACTCGGCACTGAACGGTCCGCGATGCGCCTAGATCACGACCTCTTAGAGCGCTGTCTACTTAACTGAAATACGTATTTTTTCTTTGATTTAAAATAGAAAAATAATTACCATATCAACATTTTTCATAAATTGCTTCGTTTTTAAGATACATAATGGGGAAGTTGTTAATTTACAGATATATTTTTTTCAATAACAAAATATTACATTATTTTTACATTACTACAAATTTGAGAGGCACTGTAATATACTGTAATATCTGAAACTTTAACAACTTAAATTTCTTGTATTTCCAAAATAATGCAGTTAGAAAAAGCTATTAAAATTTCGGTAGTTCATCGGCTCTTCATTTTTTGTCTTATTTATGAATTATACTGTAGACATAAGATAAATTAGTTTTTACTTGCTGCAGTTTATTAATACTGGTTGAAAGCTAAGTACCTACCTTATTTTGCTTCCACCATTTCTTTTGTTATAGTTTTATGTATAATTTATTGATGAGTTTATAAAAAATTAAAAATGGTATTTATTGTCTTTTATTTCAGGTCTATTCAATATAATACTAGAACCTATTATAATAGTTTACTAATAAATTAAAATAGAAAAGTCAAAATTAAATCTGACCATCTACATCCATATCTATACAGTGTTCGCCTTCTTAAAATAATAATTAATATTGTACTTAGGAATTGAGTCACATGCTCCATACAAAAACTTAAACTTTGATAAATAGAAAACAGATCAATTACCCAAATCATTTTGGAAAAATTAACGACAATTTCTTAATTTCAAAATTTAGTTTTTATTTTAATACCAAGAACAACTACTTATCCTGTATACTGTAGCAACG
The DNA here is from genome assembly GCA_025584915.1 of Monochamus saltuarius. NCBI lineage: Eukaryota > Metazoa > Arthropoda > Insecta > Coleoptera > Cerambycidae > Monochamus > Monochamus saltuarius. The sequence continues at coordinate 32,117,660 of CM046727.1, forward strand.
AAAATTTGGTTGGTAGGGTTTTCTGGGGTCTTGATCAAGAATTCGTGGAAATTTTTTGAATAAAAAAATTCCTAATATGATTTTCCGATTTTGAACCACATAAATTGTGTCGTAGTCGGCCACGGTTTCGAATTTTAGAGAACACCAGGTATGTCGAATATAGACTTTTTGAAGATGTATCCAACAAAAAAAAGTTTATTGAAATCGGTCGAGCGGTAGGCATGTTACAGGCTTGTTCCACTTTTAAGCGAGACACCCAGGCTATCCTGAGCACCCTGTATACTATGGCAACGAAAATTTGGTTGGTAAGGTTTTCTGGGGTGCTGATCAAGAATTTGTAACCATTATTCGAATCAAAAAATCCCTACTATGATTTTCCGATTTTAGGCCACATAAATTGTATGGTAGTCGGCCACGGTTTCGAATTTTAGAGAACACCTGGTATTTCCAAGGTAGACTTTTTGAAGGTGTATCCAACAAAAAAGTTTATTGAAATCGGTCGAACGGTAGGCATTACAAAACTCCAACGTATCTAATAATAAACTGAGTAATAAACCATTTAGGTATGTACGTATGTATGTAGGTATGTTTAAATACAAAGTAATAAAAAAAAACCTTGTCGACAAAACACTGTCCAAGACTAGGTCAATAACCTAGTTACCTAGTTTTTGTACTGTTATTTAACGACAAGGAGTAAAATTAACTTTTTTTATCTAGATACATGAATGAATTTTCCTTAAATATTGATTTATTTTTTAATAAAGACAAATGTAGATATTAAATAAATGTTTTCGAATGTTAGGTTATTTATTTTTAATAATTTTGATATTACGTTTTCACTACGTTTTACAATTGAATATGAATTTGTAGTATTAGTCGTAAGTATAATATAATTATTCAGTTTGTAATTAGCATTTACATACATCTAGCCTAGAAATTTATTGCTTTTAAGTAGTATATGGTACTAACCTATTTAAAATTCCACTTCGAGTTTAACACATCCCGTATCGCGAACACATTGAAACACTTGGACAAAGGTTCGCGCACTTGGGTGAAGCCTATTAGGGAAACGTCTCCGGTATTCGACAGCAGCGGCATTCGCATTTCGTAAACATTCCCCGTATAAAACTAGCATTTCCGCATATTCTAAATTAGTAAAATTAGGCATTGTGATGTGAATTTACGACCAATACACGACCGAAATAAACAAACTACTGCTCGTATTCTCTCCATCCCCCCTCTAAATGTGTGGTGTGATCTCTAAATTTGGGGGGAAAGAAATGCGGGAAATGCGAAAGTGCGACTAAATGGTGGCAAATTTGAATAATACGCACGCTGAAGTGTTAGACGACGTTATGTATGTAAACATGTGGCAACGATGCCTTCCATCGGAATTAGATTATCATATGGCTGCGACATCAGAAAGTTTGAGCGTACCAGGAGCGTCGTGTTACCGATTTTTATAGGGTGATTTGTTTATTTTTTTAAAGGTCGAGTAAAAAAAAATTTTTTTCGATTTTCTGCCTTTATTAGTCCTTCCGAATACGTGGTTAAAATTAATGACATTATGACTGACTCACCCTGTATGAGACTTATTTGAACAGTCAGTCTACTATATTCATTTATATTCAACACGGATCTGCAAAAGTTGAACAAAGCAACTTCATATAAAGAAATTAAGAACGTAAAAGATTTAAAAATAAATCAAAAGTTTAAAATAGTGAAGCTTTAGTAAAACCAAATATGGTGACAGTGTTGTGGCTGAAACTGAAAATTTTTCCTGCTATTTACCAAGAAGATTTTACATGCATTTTGAGAAGGAAGGTATTGAAAACTTTAACGATTCTTTAAGAAGTCGACCTGTATATCTGGTTAGTAAAGGAAAAATTATTGGTTTAACAACGGACATTACATTTATCCAAGACGATGCATGAAGAATTCATAAAAGGATTATTAATATGTTATATTCATATGTATTTGTCTACGGGTTTTATATTCCAGACAAATGTGTTATTATACCTAGTTATAAAATAAAAATAATTTAGAAATAAATCAAAAGTTTAAAATAGTGAAGCTGAGGTTTAGTAAAACCAAATATGGTGACAGTGTTGTGGCTGAAACTGAAAATTTGTCCTGCTATTTACCAAGAAGATTTTACATGCATTTTGAGAAGAAAAGTATTGAAAACTTTAGCGATTCTTTAAGAAGTCGACCTGTATATCTGGTTAGTAAAGGAAAAAAATTGGTTTAACAATGGACATTACATGTATCCAAGACGATGCATGAAGAATTCATAAAAGGATTATTAATATGTATTTGTTTACAGGTCTTATATTCCAGACAAATGTGTTATTATACCTAGTTATAAAATAAAAATATTTGTATCGAATTAGCAATTTTATTATTCTACCTCGTACATATACTATAAATAAATCCTTGTATACTATATCTTCTGCTCCAGTGTATTACCGAAGCATGAAAAATTCATAAAACGAATATTAATATTTTATATTGATATACATTTGAAGTAAACCTTTGTCTACAAGTCTTATATTTCAGGTGAATGTTTTATTGTACCTAGTTAGAAAATAAAAATATTTATATTGAATTAGCAAATTTATTATTCTACCCCGTACATATACTATAAAAACATAATACAGTGAATGTTTTGTCATAGTTTTTCTCCTGAAACTTGATCGAACCTTGTATATAAGCAGAATCTAACATTTTACACATATATTGTTATTATTATTTTATATAAAAAAATGTAACACATTACTGGAAATGAGTCGTAACGTTTCTATCGGACCATTTTTGTTGTAAGCATGACCATAGACTTAAACAAGACAATTGAGTTTAGCATTGGTTACTTAAAAAATCTATAAAACAGTGCAACAATAACCACCCTAACATTTCGACATCTCATTTAGTTTAAAAATTTTTACTAGATAACATATATTTCAAAATTTTTAATATTTGAATTATAAACTATAATCCATTGCATTAGTAATATTTTATATGATTCTGAAAAGCTGCTATGTAGCACATATTTTACTTTAATGTTCACGAGAAAATATATTTATAATTAAAAATTAATAAATTTGTTATTTTACTTGTAATCAAAAACTAAATAATTTCAAAATATGCTTTATTATTTATTAGATATTCAGGTTTGACTTGGTAAAGAAAACAAATGAATAGATAATAATGCTATATATTTTTTTAAAAAACTATACTACAATACATAATTAAAAACAAAATATAATATAAATATATACAAAAACAAAATATATACAAAAAAGAAGATTAAAATGAGCAGTAATTTAATGAAATTAATAATTAATTATTAATTTCATTAAACTTTGCTGCGATGGCCTCATATTTTTTTCTAGTCTCGTTAGCAGAACGCTCCCTCTTATCGATGGAGCGTTCTTGCTCATCAAGCAGCCGAATTTGTTCCCTGAGGGTCTCTCTGTGTACCCTCAGCGATTTTCTCTCCCCCTTTAGCCGCGATATGAGGTCATCGCTGTTTTTAATCTTCTTTTTTATAGAAGTCATCTTTCCATCCATCCGCTGACGGAATTCTGCCCTCCGCTGCTTTTCTTCGTTAATTGCTCCTGTCCAATAATCTTCGGAATCCGAGGAGGAGGAGCAGGTCGAGGGCGTAGGCGACAGCGAGCGAATGGAAGATGAGGGCCGTCTAATGTTTTTCCGGACCAAACCCAAATTTTTGCCTCTGCAACAAAAAAAATAACAGATAATAATTCATATATTTTTCGATGATGTCTTTAGACTTTTTTAAACAAATTTTTTTATATTTACCTAGAAGGAAGTGCAGGAATTTCCCTCGGCGGATTTTGGAAAACGTCCGCGTCATCCTCTTGTTCGAAGCACTTCCTTTTGGCAGCCACCTTCGATGAACAACTTGGGCTTGGCTTGGTCGAAGCTTCCAAGGAGGTAATTGCCTTCACAGCCAAATTGAGTTCCTCTGATATTCTGTCAAAAACGAGAAAATAGTTTAATAAAACGTAGAAAAACATTAGAAAAAAACTTACGCCTCATTTATGGCTTCATCCAAATTAGGATTCTGCATTTGCTGCTGATAGGTCTCCTGCAGCTCGAGACGGGCCTCTTCAGATAAAAATAGAGTCATTTTTAAAACGGTATAAAAATTATTTTTGAAGCGAAGTTAATACTGTTACCTACTAATAGGTTTGTATAAGAATGAATATACTCAACGAATGCAGTATGCTTATATATCAAATTGTTGCAACTTACACAGTAATATGAACATCCGGTGAATTCCGTTGAACTGTACAGGTCACTAACTTTCTGGTGTCAGATAAAATTCAGTTTCATACTTATTCTTTGAGAATTGTAATCCGACACCATTTCCTGCTGAGTTAACAAAAAATGTAATTTGACACCACGTTTTGAAATTTGACACCGCGTTTTATAATTTGACACCTTATTTTGAAATTTGACACCTTATTTTGAAATTTGACACCGCGTTTTGAAATTTGATACCGCGTTTTGTAATTTGACACCTTATTTTGAAATTTGACACCGCGTTTTGAAATTTGACACCGCGTTTTGAAATTTGATACCGCGTTTTGTAATTTGACACCTTATTTTGAAATTTGACACCGCGTTTTGATATTTGACACCGCGTTTTGAAATTTGATACCGCGTTTTGTAATTTGACACCTTATTTTGAAATTTGACACCGCGTTTTGAAATTTGACACCTTATTTTGAAATTTGATGCCGCGTTTTGAAATTTGATACCGCGTTTTGAAATTTGACACCTTATTTTGAAATTTGACGCCGCGTTTTGAAATTTGATACCGCGTTTTGAAATTTGACACCTTTATTTTGAAATTTGACACCGCGTTTTGTAATTTGACACCTTATTTTCAAATTTGACACCTTTGTTTTGAAATTTGACACCGCGTTTTGAAATTTGAAACCGTGTTATGTAATTTGATGTCTATTTAAACAACACCAACAGCATACATATAATGCTGCATCGCTTTTTTTTATTGCATTTTTGGAAAATACTTTTGTTCTACAATTCAAAAAGTAACATTGCAACCCCTCATCCTTATGTAAAATTTGGCGCTACCCCCACCCCCGATTTTCATACTAGTTGTCAAACCAAAATTATTATTATTAAAATGAGCAAATTCAGGGTAATGCATCTTACAAATATAAAAAAATCATCTCCGCATTGAGTATACAACCACTAACATCACGAAGACCTCGCATCATAGCACCCTCAACTCGAAAGAGGTTAGGTCTTGGTATGTTAATGGAAACCTCGAATAATCCAATCGACTACGTATACTGGGATGATCTCAATGAGCTTGTTGATAGATTAAGCCTTTTAGTTGCCTCTCAAGCCGCTGGCCATACAGGTCACTCTAACGAGATCGTCTCTATTATCGAAGAATTGCGTGAATCTAAAATTATTGAGTAGTAAGCAAAAACTTACAGCTAACTTAAAAAATGACAGTCGATAAATTTGGTAGACACATAAGTCAACCAAAGCATTCATCTGCGGATCATGAAGATTTTGAAGTAACGTTAACAAGCATCTCAGGAAACATAGTGAAGGAATTATATTATAATATTGTTTTAACATTTGAGTCTACAACCTTTCATGAAAACAGTAAGAACTATTTAATATCTGATATAAAAACATGTCAAGTTTTCTTCTACGAATCAGCTACGATTGAACATGCTACTGGTTACCCTACTGATATCATAACAATTATAAATGAAAAGGAATTTACTTTGGCAGAACTAGTCAACGTTATGCTACGTCGCAACGATAACATTTCATTTCGAGAACAAGATCCGGAAACAGAAAACAAAAATTTATTTGTAGAAATCGTTATACGAGTTCCTGTGGGGTTAAATATATAGAAATTTGTTTTACATACTGTAATTTTAATTGGAATCCAATATGAAATATCTCAACAACTTCAACAAATATGCAACAAATATAAAAGAAGATATTGTCAATGAATTACACAAGCCTGCCAGAATCAATTTTAAAAGACGTAGAACCGTAATAAAAGGTCTGAATGATTTAATACAAGCTGATTTAATTGACTTAATACCATATTCCAAGGAAAATAATGGATATAAGTATGTACTAATCGTTATTAATTGCTTCTCTAAATTCATATGGACAGAACCACTAGCGAGCAAATCAGCCCAGGATGTTACAATTGCAATGAATAGGATTTTACAACGTTTTAAAAATTCCGAAACATTTACAAACCGACATGGGAAAGGAATTCTATAATGAGAATTTCAAGAAACTGATGAAAAAATATAAGATTAACAATTACAGCGTTTATAGTACAAAAAAGGCTTCGATTGTAGAACGCTCCATTAGAACTATAAAGAATATGCTTTGGCGTGCTTTCAGCTTAGGAGGAGAATATAAGTGGAATCATATTTTAGATAAAATTGTTGACAAATACAACAATACAGTCCATTCTACAACAAGGATGAAACCAATTAAAGTTACATCAAGGAATGAGAGATCATTATTAAAATTAACATATATTCATTTAAAAATTGCTAATAAAATAACAAAATTTAAAGTAGGCGATCATGTGAGAATTAGCAAATATAGAGAAGCTTTTAAGAAAGGATACACTCCAAACTGGTCTAGCGAGATTTTTATCATTAGGAAAATAAGATTAACCAACCCTACAACATATTTATTGAAAGATGAGAGTGGTAAAGAAATAACAGGAGGCTTCTATGAATTGGAATTACAAAGAGTAAAACATCCTGACGCTCACTTAGTTGAAAAGGTGTTACGAAAAAAAGGAAATCAAATCGACTCGACTCGACTAAGGATGTCAAATGGTTAGGTTACGATGACAAACATAATTCTTGGATTGATAAAAATAATATATTGTAGCATGTTATATTGTATAAGAATTATAATAAATGATATACATTCTATATTCGATTTTTTTATTTTAATAATTAACCCTATTAGTTACATAATAATGATAAGCAGGTCATCAACCCAGCTGATGTAGTCGACAGAAACCGACTATATACTTCCGCTCAGCACAAACGGTCCTCAACCTCTATCGCTCATGTGCCAGCCGCTGTGACGTAGACGGCTGAAAGCTATGCCGATCCTGCTCCAGTCGCCATCTTGAATTGTGGAGCAGGATCGGCATAGCTATTCTACTCATGTGGTACGTAAAACAATGTATTTTGCCTAGCATAAATGCTTGGAAGATAAAAATCTAAATGCTCTAAAAGATAGCTGTAATCGGTTTTTCCATTGCTTAATTTATATAAAAACATAAGTGACAGATACTAGGATGTGAAAACAGCAACGATTTGTCAGCAACGGTTTTCAAAGTATTATATTTATTTATCCTGCACAACCCGCTAAATTTTCAACGTCTATATATCCAAATGGTCTAATATATTAATATACTCTTTCTTATATTTGTAAACAAAAATAAAGGGCGGCAGCCGCCCTATCAAAATGATATACAGGGTGTCTCGCTTAAAAGTGGAACAAGCCTGTAACAGGTCTACCGTGCGACCGATTTCAATAAACTTTTTTTTGTTGGATACACCTTCAAAAAGTCTACCTTGGACATACCTGGTGTTCTCTAAAATTCGAAACCGTGGCCGACTACGACACAATTTATGTGGCCTAAAATCGGAAAATCATATTAGGGATTTTTTTATTCGAAAAATTCAGACGAATTCTTGATCAGGACCCCAGAAAACCCTACCAACCAAATTTTCGTTGCCACATTATACAGGGTGCTCAGGATAGCTTGGGTGTCTCGCTTAAACGTGGAACAAGCCTGTAATATGCCTACCGTTCGACCGATTTCAATAAACTTTTTTTTGTTGGATACACCTTCAAAATGTCTATCTTCGACATACCTGGTGTTCTCTAAAATTCGAAACCGTGGCCGACTACGATACAATTTATGTGGCCTAAAATCGGAAAATCATATTAGGGATTATTTGATTCGAATAATTCCTACGAATTCTTGATCAGGACCCCAGAAAACCCTACCAACCAAATTTTCGTTGCCACATTATACAGGGTGCTCAGGATAGCTTGGGTGTCTCGCTTAAACGTGGAACAAGCCTGTAACATGCCTACCGTTCGACCGATTTCAATAAACTTTATTTTGTTGGATACACCTTCAAAATGTTTATCTTCGACATACCTGGTGTTCTCTAAAATTCGAAACCGTGGCCGACTACCATACAATTTATGTGGCCTAAAATCGGAAAATCATATTAGGGACCATTTGATTCGAATAATTCTTACGAATTCTTGATCAGCACCCCAGAAAACCTTACCAACCAAATATTTGTTTCCATAGTATACAGTGTGCTCAGGATAGCTTGGGTGTCTCGCTTAAAAGTGGAACAAGCCTGGAACATGCCTACCGTTCGACCGATTTCAATAAACTTTTTTTTGTTGGATACACCTTCAAAAAGTCTATCTTCGACATACCTGGTGTTCTCTAAAATTCGAAACCGTGGCCGACTACGATACAATTTATGTGGCCTTTAATCGGAAAATCATATTATTATCCACGAATTCTTGATCAGGACCCCATAAAACCCTACCAACCAAATTTTCGTAGCAACATTATACAGGGTGCTTAGGATAGCTCAGGTGTCTCGCTTAAAAGTGGAACAAGCCTGTAACATTCCTACCGTTCGACCGATTTCAATAAACTTTTTTTTGTTGGATACACTTTCAAAAATTCTATCTTCGACATACCTGGTGTTCTCTAAAATTCGAAACCGTGGCCGACTACGATACAATTTATGTGGCCTAAAATCGGAAAATCATATTAGGGATTTTTTATTCAAAAAATTCACGAATTCTTGATCAGGATCCCAGAAAACACAATTCCTATCAGTTAATTGATATGTATGTTCTCTTATACCAAATATTTATTTCTTTATAGTTAGTTAATGAAAATCCTGGTGGTGGTTGAAATGTGCGTGAGACGTGATCAAACTGCCACTAGCGACACATTAATAAACGCAGAATTCAAGGCATATGTACATGGTAAGACAACGCCCTATTTAAATAAATTATTCTGATGATGATTGCAAGAAAACGAAACGTCCTATGAGTAAAGCAGACCAGGTACGCCATTTTAAAGCTAGTCAAAAGTTGCTATGAAGAAACCTCATTTTTTTTTGTCTATATTATTATTAACTTTTCTCAGTTGGTATTAAAAACCTCTGAAATTATGTAATTCACAGTAGTGGCGATTTTTTTCAACTTTGTTTTTTAATGCTCCCTACATAAAGCAATATAAAGGCTGTCGGGTGACCGACCAACTATCCGCTTATGAGTGTCAAATTCTCACAGCAACTGTATTGCTGTGTACGCATCGCGGACCATGCTAGGTCTTGTTCTCGTTTAGTGAAGTATCTTTTAATGATTTTAAATGTACACGGTTGCACTAATAGGTGGAGGACTGGACTCGCTCGCGTCGCGATCTTCCTGAAAACTTTTAGAGAATTTCGGGCAGTCGCATTAAATAAAAAAGCTAACAAAATCAAATTTCCACAGAACATATTTTGACATAAAAGTACAGTACCATAACTCGGGGCGCATAGATAACGACATATGGGGAATGCTTTTGTAAAATTCCGTGATCAACTCGGCACTGAACGGTCCGCGATGCGCCTAGATCACGACCTCTTAGAGCGCTGTCTACTTAACTGAAATACGTATTTTTTCTTTGATTTAAAATAGAAAAATAATTACCATATCAACATTTTTCATAAATTGCTTCTTTTTTAAGATACATAATGGGAAGTTGTTAATTTACAGATATATTTTTTCAATAACAAAAATATTACATTATTTTACATTACTACAAATTTGAGAGGCACTGTAATATACTGTAATATCTGAAACTTTAACAACTTAAATTTCTTGTATTTCCAAAATAATGCAGTTAGAAAAAGCTATTAAAATTTCGGTAGTTCATCGGCTCTTCATTTTTTGTCTTATTTATGAATTATACTGTAGACATAAGATAAATTAGTTTTACTTGCTGCAGTTTATTAATACTGGTTGAAAGCTAAGTACCTACCTTATTTTGCTTCCACCATTTCTTTTGTTATAGTTTTATGTATAATTTATTGATGAGTTTATAAAAAATTAAAAATGGTATTTATTGTCTTTTATTTCAGGTCTATTCAATATAATACTAGAACCTATTATAATAGTTTACTAATAAATTAAAATAGAAAAGTCAAAATTAAATCTGACCATCTACATCCATATCTATACAGTGTTCGGCTTCTTAAAATAATAATTAATATTGTACTTAGGAATTGAGTCACATGCTCCATACAAAAACTTAAACTTTGATAAATAGAAAACAGATCAATTACCCAAATCATTTTGGAAAAATTAACGACAATTTCTTAATTTCAAAATTTAGTTTTATTTTAATACCAAGAACAACTACTTATCCTGTATACTGTAGCAACGAAAATTTGGTTGGTAGGGTTTTCTGGGGTCTTGATCAAGAATTCGTGGAAATTTTTTGAATAAAAAAATTCCTAATATGATTTTCCGATTTTGAACCACATAAATTGTGTCGTAGTCGGCCACGGTTTCGAATTTTAGAGAACACCAGGTATGTCGAATATAGACTTTTGAAGATGTATCCAACAAAAAGGTTTATTGAAATCGGTCGAGCGGTAGGCATGTTACAGGCTTGTTCCACTTTTAAGCGAGACACCCAGGCTATCCTGAGCACCCTGTATACTATGGCAACGAAAATTTGGTTGGTAAATCTGACCATCTACATCCATATCTATACAGTGTTCGCCTTCTTAAAATAATAATTAATATTGTACTTAGGAATTGGAGTCACATGCTCCATACAAAACTTAAACTTTGATAAATAGAAAACAGATCATTACCCAAATCTGTTTTGGAAAAATTAACGACAATTTCTTAATTTCAAGAATTTCAGGCTTGTTCCACTTTTAAGCGAGAACAACTATCCTTATCCTGTATAATGTGGCTACGAAAATTTGGTTGGTAGGGTTTTATGTGGTGCTGATCAAGAATTCGTGGGAATTTTTTGAATAAAAAAATCCCTAATATGATTTTCCGATTTTAGGCCACATAAATTGTATCGTAGTCGGCCACGGTTTCGAATTTTAGAGAACACCTGGTATGTCCAAGGTAGACTTTTTGAAGATGTATCGAACAAAATAAATTTTATTGAAATCGGTCGAACGGTAGGTATGTTAAAGGCTTGTTCCACTTTTAAGTGAGACACCCTGTATATCTAAATTAAAATGATTTGATGATGTCTGTTAAATTTTTCAGAGTAATTATACTTACTAAGTACTACTTATTACAACATATACTCCACCACATATGTCCGGCCCGTATTAAGGGCAGCAGCTGTTGTTGCGAGGGGCTGCCCGCAGGGAGGTGTTTTATCACCACTGCTATGGAACTTGGTTCTGGACAGTCTCCTGCATTACCTCAACTCGGAAATTGGCATCGATACCATCGCTTATGCCGATGATCTTACCATGCTGATTAGTGGAAGGTTTGAAGGGATTCTTTGCCAAAGAATGCAAACAGCCCTAAGAGCCGTTGAAGAGTGGTGTGAGGACCATGCTCTGTCTGTCAACCCCAGGAAGACAGAAATGGTTCTCTTCACGAGGAAGAGGAAAATGGGGCCCATAAAGGCACCAACTCTCCTAAACACTAGGTTAAGCTTCGAATCGGATGTGAAATACCTAGGAGTCACACTTGATTCGAAGCTAACATGGAATCTTCACTTGGAGAGAAGACTAAAAAAGGCGTTGTAACATTTTACATAAATTTATTGAAATTATTAAACAGATTATCGTTCAGATATAATTATTGCCACTATGTTCTTAGTTCGTAAATACTCGTATAAATTAATTGATAGTTTGGTTGCCGTAAATTTGATTTATTGATTTTTGGAATATCATGAACATCATATAGAATTCTACTCCGGTAGGTCATCGAACGATAACTAGTACTGACAGTTATCGCAGGATGTCGAGAGTAGTCGTGGATCGCAGACGGTCTTGTAGGGTTTTTGGCGCGAGAAAAAGGAGGTTAAGGCTGGCGTGTGTTATTCGGGCGGCAGGTGAAAAAGACATTCCAAAATCTAAGATTTTTCAAGTCATCTCTAATGAGGATTAATGTTTTGGGCTCGAATATTGTTCAGTTGGATTAGTAACGTGTGATACGAGTAGTATTTTGTGAATTATCCAACATATAACTGTGATAGCAGCATTAATTGTTACCAAGCCGTTCGTACACGATTTTCGAACTACCACACGATATACCTATAAGGCCGAAATACAGGAGCCTTCAATAATCGCCAACACGACTCATTTAATTCCGTTGGACGTTAAATTAAAATCAGAACCCCTTTCGTTAGGGTAAGTCATGTTTTATTAAATAATAAATTTATGTCAATGGCAATTATGATTTTAACTACAGGGTTCTTTTGCCGGTACGTTATTTAAACGTACAGTACGCTGCAGTAGTCAAAATCAGACCATTTGCCACGGTTTATTGGGAACAACCGAGAGCAGAGTCCTTATCCAGATTCGGGACTGAGACGACGATTTTCTACCATCCCGTCCACACCGGAATCTAGTTTTGCATCTCCTATTGGAAACCTTCATTGGTGGACTTGCCTGAAGACTCCCGGAATCCGCAAGTTTATCTTATACTCTTATTTTAATGCAAATTACGGTTTTCTATAGTATATTTTATTTCTCTATTATTCTACGGGGTATTACCAAATACCCGTATTATAGCGATATGTGCGTGCAGTTCTATTTTACTTATTAATATTATTAGCTTTTTTTGCAATAGTTGCATGGTAGTGCATTTGCTTAATGCGCAATAGTAGATTTTATTGAATATATTATAACTAAATCTTATTTTCTAATCTAGATAATATTTTGTTGCTTTCATATATATGTATATATGTGCATATATTATTGCATGCTAGTGCATTTGTTTAATGCGCGGTATTTATGTTATTTTCTGCAAGTTTATATTTTGCTCTTCTTTTTTTATCTTATTGCTTGTGTGCGGAAATTAAGGTTTTTACTACTATCTTCTTTATGAATATTATGCATACAACTAGCGCCTGCGCTTGAGCTCGAGCGACGCTTTGATTTATTATTCTGCTTACATTTCGCATCCGTCTTTTGTTTTCTTTTTGCATTTACAAACGATAACGCATTCATAACCCTCGCTTACTTAATTTCTGCAGTAGGAATAATAATTATTATTATATATTTTAATTCTAATTATACAGTCATTAGTTATAGGGATATTTGCCTAATTAGTAGTATTTTTTTATTACTTTTAGTTCGATACTATAGCTAATTTAAAGTTGTTGATTAATATTTATACCGGGTGTTCCCTCTAAGACTTTCAGTGCGAATATCTCAGAAACCATAATAGCCAGTGCGACGAAATTTGGTATACAGACACTATATGCCGAGTAGAATCAGATGATAACATCAATTCTTATACAGGGTGTTCCATTTTCCAAGAAATCGATTTGATTTTGATTTTTTGGTTGTCAACCCTGCTAAAACTTATGTTTAAATTGAAATATACTTAATTATGAATACATTCTGATAAATGAACATTCAAAAATTTCAAATCTTAACATAAAAAAACGCCTCCAAAAAGTACCAAAATTTCATTGTTTTGTCATGTAAACGTGCATAGCCTTGAGCCAGACTTACACAGAAGAAACTAACATCGCTAAACGTCAAAACTATGAATTGTCATTGAATTGTCAAATATTAATGGCATAAAGTATTTTATTTTACATAAATAACGCTAAATAATGCATTTAATGTAATTTACGTATACACAATGGTGTTATTGAGACTTGTCGATAAAAATTTAGACTTGAGTTAAGGCTTTTGGAGCATTGGGATCGCTGTGCGCTGTGCAGTGTGCCGGCGCAGTCTACCGCTACAGCTAGGGTTACAGCGTGAATATTGTGTAAAATATCTTTTTAAATTGTTCCATTATAATGTAATAAAATTTCAGTAAAATGTTTTTTTATGTTACTACAGTGTACATAATAATTAGGTACCCGTATTTTTTATCACAAAATAATTTGCAAAAGTGTGTAAGTACTTAAAGAATATCTCTCTTTTCCAACTGCTGTAATTATTGATTACTTATTTAGCAACAAATAAATTCGAGCAAAACGATTCCTAAAACTTTATTATTATAATGTGAACATGTTTGTCGTTGAAAGTCAGATCTAATCTGAACCATCTGAACTGAACCTAGGTACCCCAGCCCGACAAAATAAATATTACGAAAGCATAACCTAGAAATGATTGATTCTTGTGCACATATTTCAACACTTTGTGAAGAAGATGTTTAAGAAGAACTCTACATCTGTAAAATAGTAATGAACTACAATTTCTGTATTTCATATGATACAGAACTAGAATAAAGCAACTGGTTTTTGCTAGGAAGAATCACCTGCAAACCTACTATACCCAGTAGGTACCTATCAAATAGTCATTTAAAGCTAGATAATAATTTGTAATTATTGTTTTTATGTTTCAGTTATGTGTGTTTAGTGCCACAAATTAGTACCTACATTAAAACAGACACTAGAAAGAATAAGCGAAAAATATTACACAGACATTTTCTTGGAAAGAATTCTAAATATGGAATGATGGATAATATTATAAAGAAGTCTCTAACTCACTTTGAAGAGTATTCTATAAGACATTAATTTCAGTTGTCGTGGGTTTTAAAATTTCTAAACGAATAAATTTAAGAAACTTAACTAATTTCATAATTCTATGTAGAGTATGAAAACATCTCGTTAGAATATCTTAAAAATGTTGAAAGTCATCTGTTGTTACAATATACACAACATAACGTAATAAGGTAGGTATCGAACAATGAAATGGCAAGATTTGTTCCTAATCGTACATGCTTGACCATCCCTTAGATTAAACGGTGCTTTGTAAATTAGAATACAGAACTGTTTAACATAAAATCGATTAAATGTATGTAAGTACTTAGATACTTTTAATTTATTGTAGTTTTATTTTATTGTAAATAAATTTAAATTTTGTATTTGTCTTTTTCTATTCTACCTGAATTATTAAACACAGATGCTTAAGAAATAATGAATACTTGAAGATGAAGGGTCAAGTTAATCAATTTAGCCACTAATAAAAAAAAATAAACCACTGTAGGTACGTATTACTTTGAAAAAAATCTTTCATTTAGTCTTGAAAATGTAGAATACTTTTCAAAGTGAGTTTTTTATATTATCTATTTTTTTTATAATTATACCTACCTTATTTAAGAACTGAATATTAACAGTTCTCACTGATATTTATGGTTTAGACATGTTAATTTTGTTATAGAATTATTAAACACAAGGATTATTTGCTGTAGTGTATAATAAATACAAACGATAACAATTTAATAAACTTTAATTTCTGCCATACTTGCATTATTTATATTTTTTATTTAATTCACTCGTTAACTTACACATTCCATTAACTTTAATTTTATTAAATAATTAAACCAAGTACAGAAAGTTAGGTATGTTTTTATTTATAGCAAAACGTAAAGTCTAATGTGTTCTAGCAAAATTTTCCTCGTCTCCCATCTCTCTGTCGCACGAATATAAACTAATCTTGGCATCTGGCTTCTTCAGTATCTTATCGAATCTTTTAATCAATGATTAACGTAATTGTGTATGTAAACCTGCTTCCATAACAGCACTTTGTTTTCTAAGTTCCTACCTAGAGGTTAGACGAAACATTTTCGTAGACATTTTTAATTTCTGCATACCACCAGATGAAATGAATATGTTTATATTCATTCTGGTCTCCTACAAATACTGAAATATGTTTCCTCATCTCTGTTCTTGAAAGTAAGCCCCCAATAGCTTCTCCATCTGAAACTAATTAGGTAAAGATAATCCTAGATTTTGCATAACTGGGCTATTTCTTATAAATTTAACCCCATAGTTCTTTGAAATGAATTAGCTAATATGAAACATAAGTACAAGAAACTACAACTCATATTCAATGTAAAGAGACGAAAAATAATATGCAAGACATAATTACCTACTAAGTACACTGATATTTTTCCTTCGTCTTTCGTCTCAGTTCCCATTAATCGTTATACTTAGTATTTACACATCTCGTTCTATCAAGCTTTTTACTGTATGAAAGTAATTTTTAGCACACCTAGGTATATGGCTCGAAATTTTACTCACATTTGATGTGGAGTAGTTTTTATAACAGATATATTTTTGTAATACTGGAACTGAAGCTTTCACTCAAGGAATCCATTGCATTTTTATCTATGATTGTTTCTAGGCTTTAAAACATTTTTACCACTTGTTGAAGAGGCTTTGTTCATTATTTTCATTATTTGGAACTCTAGGTTAAGTTTACACATCGTTCAGCTGGTCATCAGGTCTCGAGACAGTCGGGCTCAGCGTCTGCGCTCTGCAGCATATTCACAGTAAACAACATTAACAACAGTCCTCCGTCTGTGGTAAAGCAGCGAGTCAAGGGCGTGACGTGTTCATAAATTTAAGTCTTCTCGTAGGGATTGTTCTTTATCGCTTTTATTATTTCCCAGAATAGTCGTATTATACAATTAAACAAACATGTTTCACATATTTTCAGAGTATTCATGCCGAATAAAGCTCAGCGTACGCGAACAGCTAATAACCTCTAAATTTCATTTTTTTTAACAAAACTAGCATTATTGCAAATACGTACGCAGATTCAATGTACCTCGTGGTGTTACGTATTTATAATAAAATTCCTACAAAAATAGTCAAACTTGCTTTGACAGTTCCTGTCACTTTACGTTTTGACGTCTATCCATGCGGTTGTTGCGTGTGTGTAAATTGGACTCACGGCTATACACATTTTGCATGATAAAACAATGAAATTTGGGTACTTTTCATAGACGTGTTTATAATTAAGAATATTCCAATTAAAATACAAATTTTACCGAGGTTGACTACCAAAAAATCGAACTTAAATCGATTATCTGCAAAACTGAACACCCTGTATAAAAATTAATGGCATCGTCGAATTCTACACGCCATCTAGTGCCAGTATACCAAATTTTGTCGCACTAGCTGCAATAGTAGCTGAGATATTCGCACTGAAAGTCTTAGAGGGAACACCCGGTATACTTCTTTTGTTATTAGGATAAATTTAAACATAATTCACTCTGCGTAGACAATAAATATTTAGTAATTATTAACTGGCGTTTATATATTATTTTGTTTTGCCTGGATTTGACAAGTTTCGAGGTAAAGTAAACTCTTAGGTGGTGTTCCGTGGTAGAAATTTGTCTGGCGCCCCAGTAATACCGTTATTTTTTTTATTCGAATCACCCCGTCTCCACTGAGAAGCCGAACACCTTTCTTTTTGTCAACGGCCGATTATAGTTAATAATAATATATTAAATTAGGCGCGTTACAGCGTACATATCCTATGAGCAGTGCCGCAGAACCGTTGATAAAACCTGGGGAATTAAACCAAGGGTGGTAATGTGGATATACACTGCCATTGTGAGACCAATGTTAGCCTATGGAGCTGTCGTCTGGTGGCCGAAAGTCCAACAGACGACAGCTAAACAAAAGCTCAGCCAGGTACAAAGGATTGCCTGCCTAAGCATAACTGGAGCTATGCGTACGACACCTACCATATCAATGTGGTGATGCTATGTCTACCACCTCTGATATTTATCTAAGAGAAGTGGCTGCGACAACTATGCTTCGCCTCAAAAATACTGGTATTACACCTGATGTAGGATGTGGAGAAGCTAGGAGTCGCCTGTGGAGTGGGGTCGTGAGAAAGATGCCCCTTTTGCAGGCAGACACTGATAGCATTTCTCCCAAGTTTGTGTTTGACAGACCCTACACGGTACTTATCAGGAATGAAGAGACCGCCAGTGAGGATGTTATCAACATTTACACAGACGGGTCAAAAAAGAAGGAAGGTGCAGGATGTGGGATTTATTCCAGATCCTTGCATATTCATTATCAGTGGGCAATGGATAGGCATGCTATCGTAGTACAAACGGATTAGCAGGTATAACCATAGCCGCCAAAGAAATTGCCTGTAGACATACAACGGGCAAAATCATTAGAATCTACACAGATAGTAGACAATCACTACTGATCTTACGTAATCATCAGATAACAACTAGATCAGCATGGGAATGCCATCAGGCACTAGTAGTGGCTTCAGCTAACAACTGCGTATCTGGATGCTGGGTAAGGGGACACGACCGGTGCAATGGCAATAAAGTAGCTGACAAGTTGGCTAGGAGTGCATCGGGTCTGAATATTTTTGGACCTGGTCCCTCCAGTATGCTTCCGTTGTCAGCATTTGTATCAAAGAAGACACCCACAAAGAGTTTATGAAACAAATGGCTGTCATTTTGCTAAGTAGTTCCTAGAGTACCCCTGCAAGGATACAGCCAAAAAGTACCTGGCTATGTCTAGGACAAACCTTCGTCTGCTGACAGGTATTCAAACTGGACATTGCTGGCTAAGAAAGCACCTCTATTACATGAGGAAGTGTGATACACCTTTTTGTAGGGGTTTGCGAACAGGAAGACGAGACAATGCTCCATGCACTCTGTGAGTGCACTGCCATCTCGTCAATAAGAGAGTCCGTGTTGGGAGAGCGATGGCCTTCTATGGCCTACATTAGAGAGATCCCCCTGAGCAACGTCACCACATTTTTCTCTTTATTAGGCTGGCGGCTCAGGTGGACTGATCTCGTAATGGGAGGAGGTACAAAGGGCCCAATGGGGCCTAAGTGCTGTAGCCTTTTTGCTATCCTCCCTTAATTCCAGAATCCAGAAGGGCAGCAGCTGCCCCAGAACGAAATATAGACATGAAGAATGATTTTGATGGTGTCTGTTACATTTTTCACCGTGATTATATTTATTAAGCGCTACTTATTACTATCTATACATCACCACATATCTCCGGCCCGTACTGAGGGCAGCAGCCGCCCCAGAACGAAAAATAGACATAAAGAACGAATTTGACGGTGTCTGTTAAATTTTTCACCGTGATTATATTTATTAAACCCTACTTATTACTATCTATACACCACCACACATCTCCAGCCCGTACCAAGGGCGGCAATCGCCCGAGAACGAAAAATAGACATAAAAAATTATTTTGAAGGTGTCTGTTATTTTTCACCGTGATTATACTTACTAGGTACTACTTAATACAACATATACGCCACCACATATCTCCGACCCGTATTAAGGGCAGCAGCTGCCCCAGAACGAACTATAGACATGAATAATGATTTTGATGGTGTCTATTAAATTTTTCAGAGGGATTACATTTATTAAGTCCAACTTATTACTGTCTATACACCACCACACATCTCCGGCCCGTACCAAGGGGGGCAGCCTCTCCGGAATGAAAAAAAAAACATGAAAAATAATTTTGATGATATCTGTTAAATTATTCAGGGTGATTATACTTATTGCGTGCTACTTATAACAACCTATACTGCTTTACACATCTTCGGCACGTATTAAGGGCGGCTGCTGCCCCAGAATGAAGAACATATATGAAAAATGATGTCTGATGTATTATATGTATGTGTTAACTTAAATTTGGTGTGTAGTGTGATGAGAAATTTATTTTCAGGGAAATATAGTGTATGTTCATTTAGCCTTTCTATTCTTTATTTCAGATGTCTAATTTATTATTATTTTTATGCATAATGTCGCATAACTTACAGCTATTTATAAAATTTGCATGACATGTTTTGTGAAACATCCGGTTGCAAAAATTACATTTATAATATTGTTCATTTTGTACAATCATACCGCATTTGACGCACTTTTCTTTCATATCATCTGAACAAATTAGAAGCATTTTTTGTAATTCCGCTCTGTATGTTTTCATGTCTTTCGGAACTGTTAATGACGTATTTGTAACGTACTGACTTAAGATGTACGTTACGTATACACCGCAGTTGTAAGTACCGCTTTGTAGAATATGCGGGATGTTTGTAACCGTACAATTTATATTAAAGGTTAGATGAATTCTTTTATGTTTTATATATTTTTCTATAAATTTTATTACCGAAGTTTAAATTCGTCGGTATCTCTTCGATTTTCACTTCATGGATCTAAGTAAATTATGGTTTGAATACTAAAATCAACAATGCCGAGGCACCAGTGATTTCTAACTCTTGATATTGGTAGGACCAATACGGTATACGGAAGTATTGTTGGCATTGCATAAAAAAATACAGGCACTAATTCATGTGTTAGATGTATTGCCGCATAGGTTTGATCTACAGTAAACAAAAAATACCTTTTGTGGCCACACGTTTTTAAAACTCAATGTAAGCAGCAATTTAGAGCAAAATCTGTCAAAACGATTTTTCCCACTAATACTATTAAAATCATCATATTTTAATTCTGACCAGAACGCAGATTTGTAGTTGCAAATAACGTAGTTATTGTAATCTTCACATTTAGCATAATAGTCAACGTTGTTCACCAAGCCATTATCAAGTAGTGATTGCTCCAGTTTACTGTGTGAGTGAGTTATTTCATCTTTCCACAAAACGATCTCGATGCCGCAACTTGGATATCTAGGATTTACTTTACAGCCGAAATTGGATGCAGTTATGCGTTTTTTGCGTTCTTCATACCAACGCCTATATTGGCTTTGTTTTACTGTCGAGATATTTAAGAGGTCCCTTTCATTCTCATTTAAATTATTTTTTTCCAAAAATTCTTAACATTTCAGTTTCACCTACTTTCTCGTTAGGAACCATCCGCGGTTGTTCTAAACCGGTTGATGAAACCTTGTCATCATATTGGGGGACCGCCAGTTGGTTGTTAGCATTGGTATCTAAAGATTTGATGGTATTGTGTAGTATAATTCCTTGAAAATTGGTAGTACCCATATTTTATTCCATGTTTCTTTAACCAGCATATCATGGTCGGCGTTGTTCTTTAACAGATTTCTTTTTCCCTTACCTGCTAGACCAGATTTTGGTATTTCAAACAGTATTTCTTTGCGCAATGACAGTGTTCATTTTCTTAACTGTCTTACTACTCTACTACATTTTTGATTAGGCGTTTCACACGTAATTAATTTTTTTACGATTGGAAACCAGCTTTCAACATTAGAATTGCTGCTTTGGTAGTACGGGCAGATATTTTTTTAAAATCACATCCAGAAGTTGAGGTTGGTAATAAACATTCCATTTTTCTGAAGTACTTTTTATGTTATCAATTTTACAGATCTGTTCTTCATAAATATAGTAAAACCTCTTATAAAATGGGCTGTTGATATATATAACTTCTGATTCGGCCTGTGTTTGCTCAAATATATCGTCTAAAACACGTATATTTTCTTTTTCAATGTCAGGAAAATTATTGTGACAACACACATTCAAAAGTTTACTTAAAGATATCTCAACATCGCTCGTGACGTACTGCGATTGCGTTACGGTAACTAAATGTTGAAACCAAACGTCCAAGTCTTTTTTATTTGCCATATCAAATGATGCAGCCATAACTTCTTTAAAAAACCGAATATTGTCGCCACCAATTTTCTTGATGTCATTTACCATTATTTTGAAAAAATGCGCGCAACATATCTTTATATATGTAACTTCTTTACAAGACGATTCACAGTGTTGTTCATATATTAATTTGTACGTCATAGCCAGGTAAGTTTTCAAATCCATATTATTCCAGTAGATCATCACTGCGTTTATTAAAGCGCGGCTATAATCAGTTACTACATTTGAAAATATCGGCCACCGGTGTCCCTTTTGTAAAGCAAATGATTTAAACTTGACTAACCAAATTCCTATAGATGTGGCGTCGTGGTCGCAGCTTATTAATTCCATTATTGGGATTATTCTATTGTTAATATTGATGACACCTGCATAATAAAATATTCTCTTTTTTACGTACTTCTTTACCGTTCTTTACGTTTTCGTACAACATTACCAGTCGCATCTAAATACAATTCTGGTAGTTTATTGCATTTCGATAAAATTTCAAATTGCTGTGTGTTATATAAATATACAAGAAATGGTTGACCTACTACTTTAATATAGGCGTTATTCTCTCTCTGCATAAGAATAATATCCAGCAAGTCATCACTATTTCTATCTAGTAATCGCAACGTTTCTGATCTTACTTTTCTAAGAACGTCGTCAGATTTTATGCCCTGTAAATTTCCTTCCGATATCAATTTTCCACAGGAAACGTTTAAACGTTATTCTTTTGATTTTGAAGCTTTTTTGTATTTTAATTATTTTCTTGCCATTTGACGTTCGGCACCTTTTAAGTATCTTGTTAAATGATCTACATGATTATAATTAAGAGAAGAACTGAACACGCTTACTTCGTGATTTACGTTAAACGCAACGTTAGATATTAATAATACAAAAACTTTGCAATTATGAGCACAATACACATATATCTTCACCTGATCTTTTGAACAGATCCATCTGCAAAATTTACAACGTAAATATTATTCACTTTATTTATTTATTTTTGCAATAAAGTTGTCCATAAGCCGGAAATCAATTTGCCTTCCTTCCATATAGACTGAAATTCCTCATCAGAAACAACAAACGTCCCTTCTAGAAATGTACAAGATTTGTAAGAAGCTCGTTTCCATTCCATTCCAGATATCAGCTTAAAAAATTCTGAGTCCGGAATACGAATAAAATGAAGACAGTTTAGCCAGTGTTTAAAGGGGACAAATGATGCTCTACAGCTGCTGGTGAAGTAGACGAAGATATTTTGCCACCAGTTACCAGTTGCCAATAAACCAATGAAGCAGCTATATGTTGCTTGCGAACGTCTTAAATTTCAACTTGAATCAAGTTCTACAAATAAAGAGGTCTTCAGATGTTCTGAATCTGGCAGTTCATTCAATAAGACTTCAATAGAAAATATATCCACTGATAATGAAGTAATTCCTAATTCTATACAAAATTTACAAAACTGTTCTTCTCTACAGGAAATCCGAATGTTACCTGCTCATGCAAAAAAACTGTAACACTGCTGAATGGAAACGACCTTCTTACAAATCTTGTACATTTCTAGAAGGGACATTTGTTGTTTCTGATGAGGAATTTCGGTCTATATGGAAGGAAGGCAAATTGATTTCCGGCTTATGGACAACTTTATTGCAAAAAAAATAAAGTGAATAATATTTGAGTTATAAATTTTAAAGCAAGCAGATGGATCTGTTCAAAAGATAAAGTGAAGATATATGCGTATTGTGCTCATAATTGCAAAGTTTTTGTATTATTAATATCTATCGTTTCGTCTAACGTAAATCACGAAGTAAGCATGTTCAGTTTTTCTCTTAATTACGAGTATAATCATGTAGGTCATTTAACAAGATACTTAAAAGGTGCCGAACGTCAAATGGCAAGAAGAGAATTAAAATACAAAAAGGCTTCAAAATCAAAAGAGGAACGGTTAAACGTTTCCTGTGGAAAATTGATATCGAAAGAAAATTTACAGGGCATAAAATCTGACGACGTTCTTAGAAAAGTAAGATCAGAAACGTTGGGATTACTAGATAGAAATAGTGATGACTTGCTGGATATGATTTTTATGCAGAGAGAGAACAACACCTGTATATTTATATAGCACACAGCAATTTGAAATTTTATCGAAATGCAATAAACTACCAAAATTGTATTTAGATGCGACTGGTAATGTTGTACGAAAACAGAAGTACGTAAAAAAAAGAATATTTTATTATGCAGGTATCAGTTGGGTAAATTTTGTTTTTATTCTTAGTATACAGTCTGCTTAGACGCAACATTTTTTGGTACCTTCTCCCGGATTTTAGTGAAATTGCTTAATATTAGTTTAATTATTTTAGTGGCGAATTTTCTATATTAGTTACTTGCACAATTCGGATATTTCTTAGTTGACGAGTTTAGTACGCTTAGTTTTGCCACTAGGAAATATTAGCAAATTATAGAATGTCTGAAAAAAGGAAAGACAATTGAGAGCCTTAACGGCAAAAAAGGAGACACTTTTTAGGCGACTGCAACATTTATACGAGGCTAGTCGAAAAGTTAGTACCGAAATCGATTTAAATAATTTCGGAATTAGATATAAATCTTTAAAACAAACTAAGCAAGAGTTCGAGAAAGTTATTGATGATATAATGCAAGTTTCTTTAGAGATGGATGGAGATTTTTCTCCAAATTTTGCCGCATTAGATAGTGTTGATGAATTATATTGCCATATTCAAGCTGTAGCTAAAAAGGTTATTGTTAGTAAATTGGAAAGACCTCAAAAAGCTTCTAACGAGACTATTTCCAGTAAATCTTTATCTTGATTACCAAATTTAGAATTGCCTAGCTTCTCTGGAAATATAAAAGAATGGCCGGTTTTTACGAATGTTTTAAAAAACTTATTCACGATAATAAGGACTTCGATTGATAAGATTCATTTTTTAATTGGTAAATTATCTGATAGTGCTTTGACAGTTTGTGCTGGTATTCCTCCAATAGGAGCTAATTACGATGTCATTTGGTCAGCATTAGCGGACAAATACCAGGACAAAAGGCAATTAGCTTCATCATACTTACAAACTATAATGGAATTTAAAGTAATACCAACCGAATCTCTTGTTAGCTTGAATGCATTTGTCGAAACTTTTGACGTATCTGTTGCAGCGCTTAAAAAAGTTGGGATTCCCGATTTGTTTGATTTTACTTTATCTTATATAGCTTTATCAAAACTCAATCCTGAAACGAGGGATTGTTTTGAGATGTTTAGGGGAGATAAGACGGCCTTGCCAACTTATTGAGAAATAATTGGGTTTATAAAATCTAGAACTAAAATATTAAATACATCGGGGAAAAGTTTGTCCGTTTTAAGTAAAACCTGTAGTAATAAACCTGAAATTAAAGCCAAAAATAAACTTACAAAATCCTTTGTCAATAAAACGGATTTAAACAAAAAATGTGTTCTTTGTCACCAAACTGACCATGGAATTACTCGTTCTCCGCTTTTTTTTAAATGTTCACCTAAAGAGAGATACGAGTTAGTTAAAACGCACAGATTGTGTTTGAATTTTTTATCGACTCATAGAATCATTGATTGTAAATCAAAACTAAATTGCTCGACTTGCCATCGACGTCACCATTCTTTACTTCATTTTGAAGATAAGGTTCCTCCTCCTGTAGATAATGCTCTTGCTGTAACGGATAATGCCACGGCTAATCCTATACCTGGTGGTTCTACCCATAGTATGTGCTCTACAAATAATTCGAAACTTAAATGTACTACCACGGTGTTGTTATCCACGGTATCGGTTAATGTAGTAGATAAATATAGTCAAGTCCATAAAATTAGATGCTTGCTTGATTCTGCAAGTCAAGCCAATTTTATTACGTACAAAAGTGCGAAACGCTTAAACTTAGCTATACAAAATTTTCACACATATGTAGTTGGAATTGGATTAGTTTCTAATCAAGTGAATGCGAAAACTAATTTTGTTATAACTCTCGTTTAAATCCGAATAAAAAATATAACGTAGACGCGTTAGTCATTGAAAAAATTACGGAGCGGTTACCAAACTGTCCTATTCCGTCTGAGTTTCTCACTCATCTTACTAATTTACAGTTAGCGGATGATTATTTTAATAAACCCGGAGAAATTGATTGTATTCTCGGTGCAGAAATATTTTCACTTGTTTTAGAACATAGAAAAATTACTGGTAACTCTTGTAAACCTATAGCTTTTAAGACTGGTTTAGGATTTATTGTCATGGGAAATGTGCCTGTGATGCAAATTTGTAATACTTTAGAATCGCCTTTAGAAAAATTACTAAAAACCTTTTGGGAAATTGAAGAAATTCCTGAGCCTTCAGTTCTTAATAAAGAAGACTCAGAATGTGAAAATATTTTTGTTTCTACTCATACTAGAGATAGTCAAGGTAGATATACTGTAGCACTACCATTTAAATTGAGTCCTTCTAATTTAGGGGATTCATATTCAATTGCATATAGGAGGTTCCTCAATTTAGAAAAAAAAATAGATTCATCCATTGCTTTACGAAATAATTATAATGAAATTATGCGCGATTACCTTATACAAAATCATATGTCTAAATTAAGCAATAACGATTTTAGCGTGCCTAGCTATTATATACCACATTGCATATTTAAATCAGACAGTGCTAGTACACCAGTAAGGGTGGTATTTGACGCTATTTCAAAAACGAATTCGTCGTTTTCTTTAAATGATCTGTTGTATACTGGACCCAAATTACAATCCGGTGTATTAACAATGCTATTAAATTTCAGATTGATTGAGTTTGCTTTGACCGCTGATATACGCCAGATGTATACTTAGACAAATAAATTTATGTGCCGAGCATAGAAAATATCAGCGGATTTTGTGGAGATTTTCTTCTAGTGAGCGATTATTGACGTATCAGTTAAACACCGTCACATTTGGAGTCAAATCGAGTCCTTTCTTAGCTTTACGAACAGTTCATCAACTTGCTAACGATGAAAATAAAAATTTTCCCATAGCCTCGAAAGTAGAAGCACGTGACATGTACATGGATGATTATGTAGTTAGTGTTTCAAATTTATCTGAAGCTAAGAATTTAGTAAATGAAATGATTTATTTATTTAAGGCAGGCGGGTTCAGTTTAATTAAATGGTCATTCAATTCTTCTAAATTATTGTTAGATATTCCTGAAAACATGCAAGCTTCTCAAATCAAACAGTTTGAGACTGATTATTTAAAAGTTCTTGTGTTACAATGGCATCCGCAGCTTGATGTGTTAACATTTCAAGAAAATGTAGTCCCAGATATATGTTCTAAGCGCAATATCCTATCAACAATAGCCAAAATCTTTGACCCATTAGGTATTTTATCTGCGGTAATTCTCTATGCGAAATTACTGATTAAAGAATTATGGTGTCTTAAATTAGACTGGGATGAACTTCCTCCTCCGCATATAGTTAGAATGTGGTCACAATACAAAAACGAATTACCTTTGCTAGCCAATTTGGGCATTTAAAAAAATAGTTATTACTTTAGTAGGTTTAGCAGATGCGTCCCAGAAGGCATATGCCGCCGTCCTCAATGTAAGAGTAGTAACTGATAATATCAGAATTTCATTAGTATGTGCAAAATCGAAGGTATCTCCTCTAAAAATAGTGTCAATTCCTCGCTTAGGCTCATTTATTAGCTAAACTGTTGCATTTTGTAATAAATACTTATAGTCAGCAGATACATATAGCAAATGTTTTTGCTTTCACCGATTCTAATATTAAATAAATAAATAAATAAATGATTTATTGTCTAAACAGGAATAATTTCCCAATTACATAGACAATCCATAAAACATAAACAGTGATTTGTTAACTTAATATCTATTTTGATTGAATCAGTGCTCCATTAGCCCAATAATCATTGATTTGATTCAATTGGAATGACAATTAAACCTCTATTCTATATCCAACCAATGAACAAAATATTAAAATAATGTAGAAAAAAAAAATAAAAATTTTCCGATTTTGAAACACAAATCAATCATGGCACATGTCGCACGTAAACACATATAGATAGATATATGTACAACACATAAATATAAGAAACTCAATAACAATATACTATATTGACCCTATTTCATACAATATTTAATAGTCGTTTTAAATTGTTCTTAAAACTACCTATTCTATCACTAAACCCATCTATTCCACCACAGATCGCATTAACATGTTTACATGCACAAAATATCGGCGATTTAATTAATATATTAGTCCTAGGTTTTTGAAGATAAAATACAGTCTCATTCCTACTATTAATACGTGGTACATTAAAATTTAATTGTGAGAGAATTTCAGGACTATCAACCATATAGTGAATTAACTTATAAATAAATATACAAGCAGAGTAACATCTTCTAGTTTCTAAGGTTGGCATGGAAAATCTAGATAGTAAAATATTATCAAAACCTTGAGGAGGGTAGCTACCATCCATCCTGAACACTATATATTTCATAAACTTCCTCTGTACTCCTTCAAGTTGTTGGATATATATATCGTATTTTGGTGACCAGATGAGTGAACCATATTCAAGTCCTGATCTTACGTAGGCGTTATATAGCGTTATTAGAGCTATTTCAGTAGTGAAGTCATGACATGTACGGAAAATCAACCCCATCATTCTCTTTGCTGAAGAAACTGCTTTGGTAATATGTGGTGCAAAGCTAAGTTTTGTATCAAATTGTATTCCAAGATCTTTAGTTTCATTACATTGTTGAAGTTGATTATTGTTAATTGAATAGTGGTGTTGGATACATGTAGTTTTAAGGGTATATATCATAAATTTACATTTCTGAATGTTTAGTGGTATTTTATTATTTTCACACCAAATATCTAGAATGCTTAAATCATCTTGTAGTATTTGACAGTCTGCCTCAGTTGTTATAACTCGGAAAATTTTCAGATCATTTGCGAACAGTAGTATAATACTGGATATATTTCTGACTATATCATTTACAAATATTGAGAAGAGTAGAGGCGCTAGGTTGCTGCCTTGGGGTACTCCACTACTTGCAATAAAAGTTTTTGATTTATGACTTCTATACTCGACATATAGTTGCCTATTCTGAAGATAGGACCCAAACAGGTTCAGAAGTTTGTTATCAAAACCAACCAAATTCAGCTTATGCATTAAGATCGCGTGATTCACTCTGTCGAAGGCCTTCGAAAAGTCTGTGTATATTGTATCAACTTGAAGTTGAGCATCTAGTGCATTACTAATAAACTGCGTAAAATTAGTGAGGTTTGTAATTGTTGATCTTTTACTCATGAAACCATGTTGAACTGTAGTTATTAGACTTCTTATAGGTGCATGCACTCTTTCATACAAACTCATTTCAAAGACCTTCGCAAAGTTAGATAACAGTGTAATCGGCCTATAGTTGTTTATTTCATTAATGGATCCTGATTTAAGTATTGGATTTAATTTAGATATTTTCCACTTCTCTGGAAAGCATCCTGTATTAAGAGAGATATTAAAAATAATTTGTAATGGCCTAGCAAACACATATGCACAGTCCTTAATTAAAAAACTGGGCAATCCATCATCCCCGCAAGTATCCTTTGGCTTAAGTTTTTTTAATGATTGCAGAATTTCATTTTCTGAAAATTGATCAATGGATATCAACGGGTTATTTTGTAATTCAGCAAAATCAAAATTCACCTGTGTTTGAGGCATATAAACACCTGCGAAAAACTCTGCAAACGCATCAACAATGGTACGTGGATTAGAAAATTCCTCACCGCTCAAGTACATAATTCCCGGAATATGGATGTACCTCTTTTATTCTGAAAAAACTGCCAAAACTTAGCAGGATTTGAAGCAATTGCATTTTCAGAGTTTTTTTGTAGTCGTTATACGCTTTAGATATTCTTGATTTAACAGTTTTTCTTATATTTTTATATTCCTGTATCAGGTTCTCAGAATTCGATAGTTTAATTTTTTTATAAAGCTTAGACTTCTGCTTGATTGCTTTAATTATCTCCCTATTAAACCAAGGAGGGTATTTCCTTTTAAAGTTATGTTTCAATGGTACACATTGTTGAACGATAGAATATACTTTCCCATAGAGTAAGTCTACAGCTGTATTTGAATTCAAACAGTTGCACAAAAATGACCAATCTACATTTGCTAACATTGAATATAATAGAGGAAAATTTGCTTTGCTAAAGTTATATTTAACTCCTGTTTCATCAAAAGAAAATTCATCATTTCCCCCTGCCATTGATACAATTATATTCAAGGCTGGATGGTAACCATCCTCAGGTACAAATGGCATTTCCTCATAAATGACATTACACTGCATAGTAGAAAGAACCAGATCTAATATATTTTGCGATTTATTTAAGATATTATTAAATTTTTTCAAGTCATAAAATGCCATAAATTGCTTCAGGCTAATCAAATTAGTATTTTACTATAGGAAATAGAATCTTGCATAATAAAAGTTGGTTGATTGAAATCTCCCACAATCAATATGTTGTGACCATAAATGCTTTCCAATATTTCTAGAGAATCAAAGAGATTTTGTACATGACCAGGGTTGGCATTAGGAGGAATATAAATGACAAAAATGAAAAAGATTATATGTTTGAAAATTACTTTACAACCCAAAACATCAATGCTTATAAAATCTCTACAAAAGTCTTGTATATTAGTTTCAGATGCTTCACAGTCATTTCTCACACCAAGCAAAACATCGCCTCCACGAGTGACATAGTTTTCGAGAAGATTTCTGTCACTCCTAAACACAATGTAGCTGTCAGTAAATAGCTCCGAATTATATACATATGGTTGGATCCAGGTCTCCGTAATTGCAACTAGATGAAATTCTGCCGCAGAAACAGACTTATAAAATTCATGAGTTTTAATATTGAGTCCTCTTGTATTTTGGTAAAAACATCTAAAATTCACAGGTTCCCGTTTAGACATCTTTAGAGGTTTTTTTTCATAATTCTCGGTTCATCATTAATATATCTGATAATCAGATCCCTCTCTCCATTAGCTAGACGATCATTTAATTCTTTTCTAAGATCACGATACTGTTGCAACTGCAGTGGTGTTTTATCGGAAGCAATAAATACTTTTTTATATATTTCAATTTCTCTGAGTTCCCTAGATCTATGAATCAATGACATCGCTGTTTCTGGGTTTTGAAATATGATTTTTAATGGTCTCTGTTTGCCTCCAACTCTATCAAATCGTCCAATTCTGAATATTTTGACATCATTTTCGGTTATATCAGGTTTGAAATGTTTAACGAATTAAAAAATATTGTTCTTAGTTGGATTTTCGCTCCGTCCCATAAATGGGAAACATTTGTAGCCAACAGAGTGGCCAAAATTCAAGAGTTAGTTTCTCCGTCTCATTGGTATCATATTAGTGGAACTGAAAACCCTGCCGATCGAGTTAGTAGAGGCACAATTTTTAAGTGATTTTATTTGGGTATCCGGTCCAACCTGGATAAATTTAGATGAAAACTGTTGGCCTATAGAATATCTTTCCGAAAATGATAACGAAAGAAAAGTTGTTACATTAACGAACTTAAGTAATTCTGATACTGATAGTTTATATAATACCTTCGTCGTTCAAAGGTCATCTTGGCTAAAAATGCTTCACATAGTAGTACATATATGTATTCCGATTTTGCAAAATTTTACCTAATCGCGTTCTGATATCGGCATCAGACTTAGTTAAAGCTGAAGAATATTTAGTAAAATTAATTCAATATCGGCATTTTGCAACAGAAATCAATTTAGTAGAATCTGGTAAAGAATGCTCATTTCCATTACGCAAATTAAGACCGTTTTTAAAAGACGGAATATTATGTGTAGAAGGTCGGTTGGGTAACTCACAATTAGATTTCGATAAGCAGCATCCAATATTGTTACCTAAAAATGATCATTTTGTAAATCTATTGACTACTATCATCACAAAACATACATACATACTGATCCACATTTAGTTTTGGCACTGATGCGTCAACGGTATTGGATTTTAGCAACCAGAGGGATAGTCCGGAAACGGATACAAACTTGCAATTTATGTATATTTTTAGGTATTAATAATGTTGTGTGAAACTAACTACTCAGTGGAGAAAAGCCCCAACCTGCGTTGAATTACACCCACAATATCTACCCATATATTCCTTATTATTAGCTTTTGTAACAATTTTTACTGTATTAGAAAGGTATTTTAAGGTAATATAAATCAAATCTTCTACAATTCCTATCAATGAAGTCATATGTATGTTCTCTGATACCAAACATCTAGGTATGCTAATGAACAATTCCACAGACAAAGCTCTATTCAATAATTATCTAAAGAAATTAATCTAATTTACTAACCTGCTTGAATGAAACACTTTATAAATATCTAACTTCACTTTTTGGCAGTGGGAACACGACAATTCAACCACAATAGATCAGATCTGACCTATTTCTGCATTTTTAGGATTGCTTCTTCAGGTGGCCTCCTTTAAATTGAATCAAATATCTAACTATAAAAATTATTATAAAAATTAAAATTATTTGAAGTTAAATATCGACAATGACAAAAAGTGACATCCTGTCAATGAATTAAATATGAGAATACCTACTTGAATATATGTATGTATATATATATGTTCACCTTTTATGTAAAAGTTTTTATATGCAATTTATGCTTTAGATTTCGTCCAAAGCCCACGTATCCGCTAATGGCAGATTTACCTTCATGTAGAGTACAACAAGCTAAGGCTTTTGCTCTTACGGGAGTAGATTATGCGGGTCCAGTAGGTAACTATTACTTTAGGTCGTAGAAGAGGGGCAGCTACTCTGATAGCCTATATTTGTTTATTTATTTGTTTAGTGACAAAAGCTCTTCACCTAGAACTTGTTTCGGATTTGAGCACTGCTAATTTTATTCAGGCCTTAAAACGATTTCTGTCACGCAGAAGACCATGTGCTGTCATGTATTCCGACTCCGGAACAAATTTCATTGGTTCAAAAAACATATTAGATGAGTTATATAATTTAATAAATTCTAGAGACTATAAATTTCAATTTGCTAAAGAACTGTCTTTTAGAAAAATCGAATGGAAGTTTAATCCGCCGTCAGCTCCTCATTTCGGTGGTATTTGGGAGGCTAATGTCAAATCCGTGAAAACGCATCTTTATAAAATTATTGGCTCCCATATACTGTCATATGAAGAATTTGTTACTTTTTTAGTCCAAATAGAAGCCTTACTTAACTCGCGCCCACTTTGCGTTCTTAGCTCTAACCCAGCTGAACCATTGGCTCTCACACCCGCTCATTTTTTTAACTTGACTCCTCTTCAAAATTTACCTACGCCAGACCTGACTAAACAACCTTTGAATCGCCTAAATCGATTTCAATTAATTGATAGAATGGTTCAGGATTACTGGCGTCGATGGCATTTAGAGTATCTAACTACCCTTCAAACCCGAAATCGTTGGACTAAAACTACTGAACCTCTTATACCAGGTACTGTAGTGGTGGTAAAATATAATGAAATACCACCAATGCAATGGCCTCTTGGTATTATAGAGGAAACTTTTCCAAATAAAGACGGGGTTCTTAGGGTGGTGACTGTTAGAACTAAAACAGGGCTATTTAAGCGTCCTGTTGTAAAGGTTTGTCCACTTCCCATACATTAAGTAAATATTTTGTCTTTGTTTTCTTAGAGAGCTAATTTAGATTAAGGTTATTGTTTTCCCTTTCTTTCTCTAGATAAATTTAAGGTATATATATATATTTAAGGTTTATATTTGGTATACTTTACTCGTCAACTACTCTTTGCGCGTTTAATAGATTGTTATCCTGCATCCTGAAAATAATGTTTCAGGGGCGGAGGAACATTCGGGCCTTTTAGAAAGAGTAAACGGTGGTTAATGAAAATAGGTATCAGTAGAGGCCACTGCTTGTATCGATTTGTATTTATTGCTCATTCTTATCAGTTCGCGAGTAGTCTTTGCTAAAAAAACTATTGATTTTTAAAAAGACACGCTTCGATACAATATAGACAGGTAGAACGATTTTCGGCAGTTCCGTTAGTACATATTTTCGTTAGTAAATTTTGATAAACATTAGTGAACCTTTCTACTCCTTTTTTTTCTTTCCTTTTTACCCCTACCTGCATCGTTGAAGTGCACATTTGTCCAGTTGGGTAAGTTTTGTTTTTATTCTTAGTATACAGTCTGCTTAGACGCAACAGTGTGATTTTGTAATTTGGACACATTAATTAGGAAGGAATTAACATTGAACGAATTTATAAAGGACCATTTTTTCCAGCACAAAATGGCAAAATCCATATGAGTTTTATATGTTTTACTTATTTCCGGAAATAGTAAATCCGAGATATCCAAGTTGCGGCAACGAGATCGTTTTGTGGAAAGATGAAATAACTCACTCACACAGTAAACTGGAGCAACCACTACTTGATAATGGCTTGGTGAACAACGTTGACTATTATGCTAAATGTGAAGATTACAATAACTACGTTATTTGCAACTATGAACCTGCGTTCTGGTCAGAATTAAAATATGATTTTAATAGTATTAATGGGAAAAATTGGTTGACAGATTTTGCTCTAAATTGCTGTTTACATTGCGTTTTAAAAACGTATGGCCACAAAAGGTATTTTTTGTTTACTGTACATCAAACCTATGCGGCAATATATCTAACACATGAATTAGTGCCTGAATTTTTGTATGCAATGCCAACAATACCGGATACCGTATTGGTCCTACCAATATCAAGAGATATACTCGTAAATCACTGGTGCCTCGGCATTGTTGATTTTAGTATTCAAACCACAATTTACTTAGATTCACGAGGTGAAAATAGAAGAGTTACCGATCAATTTAAAACTTCGATAATAACAGTTATAGAAAAATATATAAAACATAAAAGAATTCATCTAACCTTTAATATAAACTGTACGGTTACAAACATCCCGCATATTCTACAAAGCGATACTTACAACTGCGGTGTATACGTAACGTACTTCTAAGTCAGTACGTTACAAATACGTCATTAACAGTTACAAAAAATTCTTCTAATTTCACAAAACATATCATGCAAATTTTATAAATAGCTGCAAGTTATGCGACATTATGCATAAAAATAATAATAAATTAGACATCTGAAATAAAGAATAGAAAGATAATTACATAAATAGAACAGCTAAATGAACATACACTATATTTCCCTGAAAATAAATTTCTCGTCACACTACACGCCAAACTTAACTTAACACATATAATACATCAGACATCATTTTTCATATCTGTTCTTCATCATGGGGCGGCAGCCGCCCTTAATACGTGCCCAAGATATGTAAAGCAGTATAGTAGTATAATATATAGTAGTATAATTATAAGTAGCACGCAATAAGTGTTATTTTCTTGTTATTTTTCATGTTTTTTTTTATTGAGGCGGAGAGGCTGCCCCCCTTAGTACGGGCCGGAGATGTGTGGTGGTGTATAGATAGTAATAAGTTGGACTTAATAAATGTAATCTCTCTGAAAAATTTTATAGACACCATCAAAATCATTCTTCATGTCTATATTTTGTTCTGGGGCAACTGCTGCCCTTATTACGGGCCGGAGATATGTGGTGGCGTATATGTTGTATTAAGTAGTGCCTAGTAAGTATAATCACGGTGAAAAATTTAACAGACACCTTTAAATAATTGTTTATGTCTATTTTTCGTTCTGGGGCGGTTGCCGCCCTTGGTACGGGCCGGAGATATGTGGTGGTGTATAGATAAGTAGGGCTGAATAAATATAATCACAGTGAAAAATTTAACAGACACCCTCAAAATAAATTTTTTATGTATTTTTCCCTTCGTGGGCGGCTGCCGCCCTTAGTACGGGCTGGAGATGTGTGGTGGTGTATAGATAGCAATAAGTACGGCTTAATAAATATAATCACGGTAAAGAATTTAACAGACACCATCAAAATCATTCTTCACGTCTGTATTTCGTTCTGGTGGTGGCGTATATGTTGTATTAAGTAGTACCTAGTAAGTATAATCACGGTGAAAAATTTAACAGACACCATTAAAATCATTCTTCATGTCTATATTTCGTTCTGGGGCAGCTGCTGCCCTTAATGCGAGCCGGAGATATGTGGTGGCGTATATGTTGTAATAAGTAGTACCTAGTAAGTATAATCACTGAAAAATTTAACAGACATCAAATCATTTTAATTTAGATATATATCATTTTGATAGGGCGGCTGCCGCCCTTTATTTTTGTCTACAAATATAACAAAGAGTATATTAATATATTTATTAGACCATTTGGATATATAGACGTTGATAATTTAGCGGGTTGTGCAGGATAAATAAATATCATACTTTGTAAAACCGTTTCTGACAAATCGTTGCTGTTTTCACACCCGTACAGATACTTCCTTCTGAACATCGGAGTTGGTAAATTAAATCGTTGAAGTAAACTTACATGATCACTTTTGAGGATAGAATCCATCAGCCTTAAAAGACATATATTTAGCGAACTTGAACGTTGAACACTCGATTTCCTGAACATGCATTGCATAAAAAGGGTTCCATACATTACAGACATATTCCAATGTAGATCTCATGTAACAAAAATATAATAGTTTTATCGTGTCTAGATTTCTAAAGTTGGTACAAGAGCGATAAATAAAATCGAGAAGTTTAGAAGGTTGAGCAGTAAGATTAGTAATATGAGAAATAAAAGATTTATTTTTATGCAGAACTGAATTCAAAATTAATTTCAGATTTGTGAATTTAGTTGTGCGCTACTATATTCGGAGTGCTATATTTTAATACATTCATTTTTTTGTAGCAAAGTAGGTCTAAATTATAAACAATGTTAAATTTATTTACAAAAAATACATATTTTTGAGTTATAGGCCTTAAAAGTAGTCAAAAATAAAACTAATTTAATTAATAACTTCATAACCCCTTTGCCAATCACGTTCAAATTTAAACTATTGTTACGGAAGCTCACCTACCTTTTAGTTTTTAATCATGTTCCTGTTTATGTTAGAATTTATAATTTTGTGATGCCTTTATTTTGACATTTTCCGGAATATTCCAGGCTATATTCTATTTGTTTCTCGACACGTTCTCGAGATATCAGAAACTTCGAGAACTTTAAAAACCTATATAAGCAGACCATTTTCGGCCGCTGCAGTCAGTTTATATTGAGCAGCCAAACGCGAATGACTGAAACGTCAAAGTAAAGCCACAGATTAATAAAATACAGATACGACACTTGGGCAAAATCCTTTGATATTCGCCGCCGGGACTCGGTGACCTCGTCCCTTTAAATCGGATGTAAGCAGCGTTGCCGGCTTTACCAGATTTACCTATCTTTGCTGAAAGCATAGTTGCCTTTTATCAAAACATGGTGCATTGTGTAAAAACACGTCTTCATGTTTCAGTATGGTTTCAGTACGTATGTGTAACTAGAACGTGTATAAACACTTATAAACAATAGAAATAATGCTATTTTATAGAAAGCGATTAAACCGAACTATGAGACTTGAAAATAATAGAAGAAATTATTTAAAAAATATTTTACAAAAATAAATAATTGCTTTCGTTGAATTTAAAGCCAAACAAGGAATGCAAAATATAAGTGTTGTGTTACAAATTGATAAAGGAATATAAAAAATTCTTTATATTTTGTTATTTATATTAAGATTACCTATTAAGTTTCATATTGCAATGATGGACAGAGAGCACTGCACAATATATACAGTATGCGCCAAAAGTATGGAATAAATTCAATAAAAACGAAACAATTATTTTTTGGGAAAAATCCTCGAACAGCTCGATTTTTAATTTAAAAAATACATATTTTAGCGTAAAATGCGATTTTCAAATGTCATTTGTTTTCAAGTAATGACGTCATCGATTTTTTTTAAATGGCAACACCATATTTTTTTCCTTGACTCTGAAAGATCGTTTAATTCTCTATCAGACAGTACTAAAATGTTGCCCTCTTACATAGGAAACTTTTCTGGTAAATGACGATTGAATGTTAGAAAACGTAAATTTTATCCATAAAAAAGTAACAATTCTGAGGTATGTAAAATAAAATACAATTGATTAAATTTTATACTTAAATTAAATGTTCGAATTGTGAAAAGTGTACATTAATAAACCACGTAATTTAGAAGAACTTCAAAATCGCATTCGGGACGAAATACGCAGAGTTACCCCAGAAATCATTCATAATGTGCAAGAAGAATTTCTTCACAGACTTGCGCATTGTCAAGAAGTTGGTGGATGGCAATTCGAACATTTAATGTAAGTATAAAATTTAATAATTTGTATTTTATGTTACATACCTCAGAATTGTTACTTTTTTATGGATAAAATTTACGTTTTCTAACATTCAATCGTCATTTACTCGAAAACTTTCCTATGTAAGAGGGCAACATTTTAGTACTGTCTGATAGAGAATTAAACGATCTTTCAGAATCAAGGAAAAAAATATGGTGTTGCTATTTTAAAAAAAAATCGATGACGTCATTACTCGAAAACATATGACATTTGAAAATCGCATTTTACGCTAAAATATGTATTTTTTAAATTAAAAATCGACCTGTTCGAGGATTTTTCCCAAAAAATAATTGTTTCGTTTTATTGAATTTATTCCATACTTTTGGCGCATACTGTATAGTATCTAAACAAACATAGGACAGTCAACTTGAAAATAAATTATCAACATATAAATTTGGTTAAAAGGAATGGTAAAAATTCAATCACTTTTGCTGCTCTTGTTATATTATATGTCTACGGGTTTTGTATGACCTATCTATTATTAGTCGTTTATTTAAAAAAAAATACAAAAAATATAAAGTAATGAAGTAATAAAGTATTTTAAAATACAATTTTAAAAATCTCAAAAATTATTTTATTTAAATTACATTATTTTTAAATTACAATATTATTAAATGTTTTGTACCTATAATCTTTTTTTATTTATCGAAAGTAATTTATAGAGTCCATTTATTATATAATATATAATACATGTTTTTAAATCACAGTAAGTTATATGGGTATTATAGAAAAGCTGAAAAAACATCATCATCATCAACAGTTAAGGAAATGTTGAATCCCTTTTCCTTCTTCTATAATATCCGCATTGACGCCCCCCTTGTATTTAAAGAACAAAAATATTAAGAGAACCATAAAATTAGGTACGATTTTAGTTTAATTCAAATATAACAGCACAAAATTAAAACATGGGACACACAAGACACAACTGATCTGTGCAACTAACACAAGATGAGGTTAATTAAAATGACACGTTTGCAAACACCGATTAAACGCGAGAGCCTATCGGCTTTCACTCCCGGAGATTACCGAGCAGGTAGTATATTTCAGTGCTCTTACGGTGACGTCACAGTCCCTTTAAATTGGATGTTATATTGATCTCTCTCTAAATCAGCGTTCTTCGTCTTACTGTCGGGTCTGGTTTAGTCTGTGGTAAAGCGTTGACAGTTGTCAAATTGGTTTGAAGGATATTTCTTGTATTTTTCAAGAGTGGCAATAAAGATTGTTTGTCTAAGTGACGTGTTTCAACGATAACCTAATTTCGAGGTTACATTGGTGTCAGAAGTGTGACGTTCCGCAAAGAAGACGTTTGGAGTAGACAAGTGAATGCCAGTAACGAGATCAAGAGCGACGGAGATGGAGGAAACATTGAAACAGTTAATGGGAATGATGCAAGATATGAAGAAGAGCCAAGAAGATATGAAGGAAGAAATAAAGAAGAGTCAAGACGAAATGGGAGAAAACTTAAAGAAAGAAATGAAAAACAACCAGGATGAAATGAAGACTAACCAAGACGAAATGATGAAAGATATGATGGAAGACTTGAAAAAGGAAATTAAGTACAATCAAGAGGAAGTGAAGAACAGTTTCGAGAAAATGGAAAGTAGTCAAGAAGAATTGAGAAACGAAATGAAAACCAGTTTACAAGAAAACAATAAGAAGTTGGAAGAAACAATTAAGGTGAAACTTAATGAATTTGAGGAAACTGTTGAAGACGAAATCAATCAATTGAGAAGTGAGGTGCAAGATAAAGTCCAAATCGTAGAAGAAAGTGTTGGCAAGCTACAGAATGAAGTCACAAAAATCGTAGAAGAAAATATAGTAAAATTAGAACACGAGGTTACAAATCTAAAATCCCAGTTGTCCGCGAGGGAACTCATTAAGACTGAAAGCAGCTTTCTTCCATCGTCAAGGGTGAAGCCACCAACATTTGATGGAAAGGTGTCATGGAGTACTTACCTTAAACAGTTTGAAGCAGCTGCCTTGGCAAATAACTGGTCAGAAGAAGAAAAGTCTACATCACTAATAGTTGCTCTACGAGGTGAAGCCATGGAGGTATTACGAACGCTAGCCGAGGATAAACAAAATGACTATCATACGCTGAAGAGTGCTTTGGAAATGAGGTATGGCGATGCTCATCTACAACACGTTTATCAAGCACAATTAAAAAGCCGAAGACAATGCTTCGAAGAAAATCTGCAGCAATTTGAGGCAGATATAGCACGTATGGTGAAGCTAGCCTACCCCACCGCACCGATAGAATTCCAAGAACAGTTAGCAATAAGTAGCTTCATTGATGGCCTGCGAGATTCCGAAATTAGTCAAGCATTACGATTAGCCAGACACAAGAATATATCTGAAGCTCTAGCCCTTGCCTTGGAAATTGAAGCTGCACGGCAAGCTTCTAGAAGCAGTCAAGGCAGAACAAGACAACTAAGATTCAGGACGGAAAGACGACAAGGACAACGTGAAGCCGAGAAGGACAACGAAGGATTGATAAATAACTTATAAAATTTATTGGACAACTACCAGAGAGGACAAGTTCTGACCAATTCTACGGTATACAGTAGACGAAGACCCATTTTGTGTTGGAACTGTGGAGCAAAGGGACATCTCAGGAATCAGTGCTCTAGGAATATTTCCAGTCGAAATCGAGAAAAGTCTGACAACTGGAGAATAAGCAACAAAAGAGTCCAGCCACAACTGAGTTCTAATGTTGAGACACAGAAGAATCAATTATTTAAATTGAGACAGGATTTGGAGAAGAAGGAGAAAACCGTAACTGATCTGAACAACCAGAATAAAACTTTGAATAAAGTGAGAGAACGATTTTATTGGCTTGAAAGTCGTACCGATGTAGAAGAATGGTGTCAACATTGTAGTACTTGCACGTTGAGTAAAGAAGGTTCTATAGTGAAGTAACCTGATCGGGACGATCAATTCTAAGAGAGGGGCAATGTTACGGAAGCTCACCTACCTTTTAGTTCTTAATTATGTTCCTGTTTATGTTAGAATTTATAATTTTGTGATGCCTTTATTTTGACGTTTTCCGGAATATTCCAGGCTATATTCTATTTGTTTCTCGACACGTTCTCGAGATCTCAGAAACTTCGAGAACTTTAAAAACCTATATAAGCAGACCATTTTCGGCCGCTGCAGTCAGTTTATATTGAGCAGCCAAACGCGAATGACTGAAACGTCAAAGTAAAGCGTTGACAGTTGTGAAATTGGTTTGAAGGATATTTCTTGTATTTTTCAAGAGTGGCAATAAAGATTGTTTGTCTAAGTGACGTGTTTCAACGATAACCTAATTTAGAGGTTACACTATTATGGCGTATTTTCTGTTAAAACTGTAGTGAAATCATCAACAACAACTGGTAAAACCGTTTAAGTCTACTAAACAATAAACAAAGTGTTATTATTCCAAACTGTAACATTTAAAACCTAATAAAATTACAAATCCATTCTATAGGCTAATTAACTTATTTAGATTTTTATAGATTGTCTTTATTATATTTTTTACAGTGATATTTACGATTAAGGCAAATAAAATAGTACAGTAGGTACTGGTTAGTTATTATTTTTTGGATAGTAACTAAGTTTCATTACAGAAGACGCGACCTACCTTTGCAATGAATACCACTCGCGCCATTCTCCAGGAATTCGGAATGTATCCCAGAGCTAAAATAGATAAAAACAGATAATGCAGGCGATACACTCTGACCTCTGTTGTAAAAGAGCCGGAAAAGAACATCCATTCCACTTTTCCGCACTTTTGAATGGGGAAAACGATTGAATCGCCCATTTATTCTCCTATAGGTGACAACCTTCGAGGCCCTCTTCCTATGCATAGATGAAGGCTCTATGTGGGATGCCTGGGGTATGAGCATCTTCGTTAAAACGTATCCAGGCGAGTTGATTTATTAGATGTCCCAATGTTTCCTTAAAGGTAGAATCGTTTTCAATATTAATGACACACATTAAAATGAATTTGGCTATTTATTTCGAACTGCTGACGTATTGATAATGAAATCTATTTTCAACATTCAACATTAGTACTTGGTTGTTCCATTTATCAATAGAGATCCAATGAAATTTCCACTCAGAACTTCCAGTTGTTTAAAACTGATTGAAGTAGTGTCATTATTATTGCAAACGATAGTACACGTGAATATACCATCAGGAAGCCTGAGTGTATCAATCTTAGATTCGTTATTTCTTTTCAAAAGCTTAAAAATTGGCGGAAAGATCTTCGATGCTCTCACAGAAATCATTCTAATCCCGACACAAACTTCTTTGCGTTTTGCCTGAAGAGTAGAGTTCCACCATGGAACTTTATGAATGCTCCGGGCTGATTTAATCGGAGAACTCTGTTCATAGACAGCGATCATGGCCCGCGTGAGATCTGTACAGTGCGTTTC
Organism: Monochamus saltuarius; assembly: GCA_025584915.1. NCBI lineage: Eukaryota > Metazoa > Arthropoda > Insecta > Coleoptera > Cerambycidae > Monochamus > Monochamus saltuarius. The sequence continues at coordinate 32,160,143 of CM046727.1, forward strand.
AATAACTTTGATAACATTTTGATCAGCTGTAACTTTTCTGTTTTTAAAGATATCGGAATGAAGCAAAAACCATATTGCATAGTGGACTAGCAAGTTTTTTCTTATTTGAAAAACAAAACAAAAGACCAACGATTTTGAGAGATCTTAACCTAACTTATATTTTTTTAAATGGAATGGATATTTGGATTCTACTCAAAATTCCGAGCATATTTTAATAAGCATATCCTATACCTATCTTCAACTGTTTCTGAGAAATAGTTTTACAAACATGTCAAATTATCATAAAAATCGCTCTACTTGTCTGCCATTTTCCTCAACAGAACAAAACACTAAGGCTCGATTGCTACCAGCACGGCTCAAGCAATGCTGAACTTCAGCTTTAGCTCAGTGCAAAGTGTGCCATGAACAGGTAGAGCAATTTTTATGATAATTTGACATGTTTGTAAAACTATTTCTCAGAAACAGTTGAAGATAGGTATAGGATATGCTTATTAAAATATGCTTCGAATTTTGAGTAGAATCCAAATATCCAATAATATACAGGGCGTTCCATTTTAAAAAATATAAGTTAGGTTAAGATCTCTCATAATCGTTGGTCTTTTGTTTTGTTTTTCAAATAAGAAAAAACTTGCTAGTCTACTATGCATTATGGTTTTTGCTTCATTCCGATATCTTTAAAAACAGAAAAGTTACAGCTGATCAAAATGTTATCAAAGTTATTGAAACGCACTGTACACTGTTCCATCTGAGAAGCTGTATGAGGTTTTGGTCTCGATATCAGAGTCTGAAAAAGTCTCTCCTTAGGAAACCCAGTTCGTAAGTCTTGGCTTCCTATATTCATATTTCTTGGGAGGTACGGCAACCTCAAGACTAAAATTAATATGACGATGGTCTGCACGGACACTTGTGACGACACATGCCAGTCCTTGACCCAGTGCGTAACCCAAGATGGTGCTATTGTAATATCTGTGACTTTCTGTATGTTCCTTGTAACGAAAGTTGGTGTGGTGTGGTTATTGAGAATATAGAATTTAGGATTTAGATATCGAAAAGAGCTGAGCCCGTGTGATTGGTGTCGCAACTAAGTGATGGCCGTTTGTGTCGCAGCCAACAATCAATAATCTCTGAGTTCTGCACAAGATTAGATCACAGAATTGTCTCGATGGTGGGTTGGTGAACCATATAGTAGGTATGCGCAGCCCAATACAAAGCTTCGTCCTCCAAAAGTCACCTTAACCGCTACCAGGTCCCCACAACAGAACTTGTTTCGCAGTATATATACAGGCTCTCAGATCTGAACGTTGGAATCCTGCTGACCCCATCTACTACAAAGATCTGGGGTTAGCCATAAGAGCCTTTGTTCACCCAAGGTACCTGTATTAATGTGACTGCTCTACTGCAACCTGTTGACCTATAATGGAGGTCGCCGCGAAGCAGTGTTGCAAGTTAATCTGTGTAATATTTACCACAGTGGGTGCATTGGTGTGCTGTGATTGAGAAATTACATATTCGGTACCTCCGATGCTGTGCCTCCTGATTCTCCACCTGGAGAGCCCTGGAAGAGAACCCCATCGGCTGAATGGACGAGGAGGCACCTTGATCGGAGCTCTCCTACGTATTTTTTTTGTTTTTTTTTAAAGATCGTTTTAGACTCAATTCAAACATTGAATAGGCGTGTAGCGTTTGTTGTAGTCTAACATAAACTTACATTTAAGTTTGCTAAAATTCCAATCTAGTAAAAATACTTGAAAGATTTTTACCGATCTATACTGACATTTCTGTTTATTAAAAAATACGACTACTCCTATAAAACTAGTTTTATGGTTCCCTGAAATAAAAGAAATGTAACACAGTCCTGAAATGTAATTTCCTCCACTGCAGTTGCCCATCTACTTCCTCTAACCTAGGGTAAGTTCACGTGTAATATTCCAGAGTAGTTTTTACGCGCATCAAACATAGGTCGCATCCCATGCTTTCAAACGTTTGAAGTGAAGTGAAAAGGGTTTGGAAGCATGGGATGCGACCAGTTACAGCGGCGGCTACGGAAAGCTTCGGAGGACCACTATTGTCCGAGGAACGGTTTCGATCGTAGTAGTTGTAATACCAACAATAGAAACCGAAATCAATATATAGGCGGGCCCAGAGACACCGATAGCGAGTCTGTCCCCCACAGAGCCTAGCCCGAGAACAACCAGGGCAGGTAAAAGAATCCCGGCTAATGCTAGGGATATGCATTTTAACTCTGTTTCTGGCAGCGACAAGTTACCGAGGTCACGGCATAACAACCCGGAACATCACTAAATAAGTTAGTCGAAAGTGCGTCACAAATTTGGCGCCCGAGCAGAGATGTTAAGTAACGTTAATAATCCCCGCATAGCAAAATGCAAATAGTCTCGATAGGGTCGTCACACCACAACTAGTTCAAGAGCCATACTACCATTGAATTTTGCAGACAATTTAAGAGATGTTCATTTCACTGTTAGGATTACTGGATCGTACTTTTTATCAAGAGCCCTTACCGGTAATTTGGTTAGACATTTTCATACTTTATTATTATTTTTAACTAAACCACTTGATATTGCACTCGAAATATAGATGTAGCTTATGCACGATGAGGCTTTCTCATATTTTAGCTTTACTGCTCGTGAATTTTGTGAAAATCAATTTTGTGGCAAAACAATAAATATCCTGTGAATATGAGGCTTTTCTGACGCTGGCTCTGAAAGTTGTTGGAAAAAGGTTTTTGAGTTTATTCTATATGTTAGGGGTATAATTGTTTATCTTTGAAAATTTACTAGGTACCTATTTCAATTTATTGTTTACATTAAAATTTATAGGAAGTTTTCTGGTGTTGGTATACTTCAGTTTCATTTAATATGGCTTTTAAGTGCGCTGTATTCTAGAAATAGTGTTTTCTACAAATACAAGTAATTTTAGACATACCTATAAGAACTGAGGGGGCAGTTGCTTCCTTTAATATTCCAGTAAAAAATAGCGGTTAAAGGTAAACAAATTTATATTTTTTACAGTTACTTCTTGTTACTTTTGTTTTTATTTTCTATGTTTTTTTAGAATGTAGGATTAGTTTTTTGTGATTTTTTATGATTTGGTCACGTTTGCAGGTGTAATATTCCATTTTATTTTATTTAGGAGTAAGTCATCTGTTATAGACCAAAGATTTTACCAAAGTTTCTTATTTTAAGTTATTTTTCATTAAAATTTAGAAACAACTACCTACGCGTTATTTTTTTTGGCCCTCCCCCCTCTGAAATTCGTTCTGCTGGCGCCCATGCTTCACTATTGTTATTTACGAAATCTACAAATAGTATATTTTATACCAACAAATTGGCGATATAGAATGTTTAACTTAAAAAATATAATTGTAGTTTCTTTACTATCTATTAAACAAGTAAAGATTTTTTATTGGATTTCGGTACAAACTTCTACTACATCAATAGTGAAGGATATTTTTTTCAGTGTAAATATGAATTTTTTATCTATTTTGTGAAAACATATGCTTTTCATAATAGCAGGTTTATAAAAGTATAGTTACTCAACCGGTCTTAGTTGTGGACCATGTCGGCTAGATGGCGGGACTATAATATGTACAAAATATCTTAAACGAGCTCTAGGGAAGTCCATAAACAAGGTCAGACTGACTTTATTTTAAAAACAAAGTCAGACTGACTTTCTTTACTACCTTGCCTAGGGCTCGTTTAAGAGATTTTGCACATATTATAGTCTCGTCATCTAACCGACATGATCCACAACTAAGGCCGGTTGACTAACTATACTTCTTTTTTAAGGGCTTAATTAATTAATCTTTATTTTTTTCAGAAGTGTGGCAAAAACCCAATAAAACTAAAGAAAAACTAATTATGCTACAAATAAATAGCTTCAGACAATATACTCGCGACAAGAATTCAGACGACGTACGTCATACGAACAAATGAATAATTCATTATATTTTCATCAAAATATTTAAGAAACTGCAACTGATAGTAATAAATCTATATACTACACTGAAAGTTTGCATTATATATTGCACTAAATTGCAAAAAATGATTGTTTTTAACGCGACCAAATATGGAAAATTACGTTGACAATAAAAACAAATGTGTAACGTCAGCCGTGACGTACGACGTCTGAATTCTTGACGCGAGTATAACTATACTTTATATAAACATTGATAATAGCAAAATTACAGTCAAATAAAAGCTTTCCCCTTCTATATAATAAAAAATTGTTTCATATATGCCTTTTCCTATTTTTTGTGACTTCGTTTCCGTGGAGAAAGCGATCAACTTCAGTAGATTTCATATTTTCTCTATTATCTACCAAACAAATAAAGATTTTTCATCCAAATTTGGTACACAACAGTCGTAATAAGAGGTTAATATGAGTACCTTTCTTTTAATTACCCCCAGTGGCGTTCTTATGACGTTTTGTTCGCATTTGAACTTTCTAAACGGCAAAGGTGAACAAATTTATTAAAAATATGAAAAATGAAAAAACATTATTTGATACACTTTTTTTTCTAAATGTTCTGGTTTGCCAAGTTAAATGACTCATCTTGTGTATACTTGCTTGTTTAAGATTCTGATGCCCTACTTGCTAAGGATTTGAGAAACAATAATAAAAAGAAAAAGCAAAATGGGACACCATCATTTCGAAATATGTCAAAAGATGAAAAATTAGGCCTATTTCATGGTTTAGGTAGAATACTTAATCCCAAAAGGAAACAAGTAAATAATTCATGGCGTCTTAATTGTGACATAGAAAAATTAGTGAATGAATTTTCAACACAGCCAACTCTGTTTACTACGTTTTTATTTGAAAATTACCTGAAATATTTTGGAAAGATCGATGATGTAAGTCATGCCGCTGAAATGTTAAGTACTTCGTTGCACTTTCTGAACAATTGGACTGATAAGCAAGATAACTCAGTTTTTGGATTATGGATTTCTATTTTAGGTTTAATGGTATATAATGAGCATAAAGTGTCAAAGTGGAATCAAATTCGAGGGCCAACTAGAATGTCCCATTTGTAAGTATAAGTTTTAAAAATGTACCTATATTATTAAAATATATATTTTTTTGTTACAGTAATAGTATTACACCCATTAGATTGGAGCCAATGGATAATTTCTATTATGACATTATTAAAAATACCAGCACCTGCCATAAATTTAAAAACATAATTTAATATTTGTCATGTTCATTTTAAGAGATAAAGAAACATTTATATATTGAGAGAAAGCCTAACAAATACAATATTTTTCATACAGGTGTAACCGTTTTATTTTTAGTGTAAAGTTAAGTACTAACCTAGTTGTTTGTTTTAAAAACATATGTCAATAGTTTCTTCTCTACTGATTATCAGGTTAGCAGGTTGGTTATTTCCCTAGCGTACAAAAGATTTTCTTTAATAATGAAAAATTTGTCTTTTTCTTGCTAAATTTCTGGCTGTTGAGCTACTCGCAATTTGCGGATTTTTAGAAATTACTGGGAAAACTATATAGTTTTGTTATATTTACAACCTCAGAGTTGGATTTTCAAGTTTTAAAGGCCGATCTACAACTAAGGTATGTTTAGATTAATTAAAACATGTGCTTTTATTTCAATTATCTTACATTTCAAAACACATAGGTACATATGTAGTTGAAATGTAAGATATAATTATTATACTTTAGCATTTCTCCTTTTTTTCGACCCTGTACTTTTCTGCTCGACATAGGACTAAGTAGATTTGCATTACTTGCTTCCTTTAATATAAACTGTCACTTCACAGCCTTCTTGGACCTTCATATGATTTATACTAGACGGCCGAAAATCTCGAGAGTGACTAATCGCTAGCTGGTAGACAAGCGCGACGGGCGAAGCGTGCGAGGAGCAACATTTCATAGGCGTACTAAATCTGATGGCGATCAGATATAAAAAAATATACAAGAATAATTGCATTACATAACATCCATTATTTTTAGTAGAAACAGCGATATAACAGTTTTTGCCAATTTCGAGGCGTTAAATAATAAAAATGATAAGAATTATTTCCAAATTTAAAGTTTTTATCTTTTATTATCAATTATCCAAATTCGAAAATAATAGAGAGTGACTAATTAACAACACAGAAATGAGTACGGAAGGTGGGGGTGGCATGATTACCTAAGTGTACCACTTGAAAAGAGTTCAAAGCACACAAAATTATCAAAAACAAGTTGACGTCGACTGAACCTAGAACATTAACAATTTACTTTAAATGTGCCCGCTGTGCCATCCTCTACAAATTAGAATGCCATCCTTTCGCACGGCGATTGCCCACCACCACCCAATTACACCTCCCTGACGCGAAATTCACGGATTTTTGCACTAATTTTGCAACTTTTGTTTAAATTATTTACAGCGGGAAAATCTCAACTTTTGACAAATTTTGCGAAACAGTAAAACACTACAAATTAATATTTGCAATAATTTGCTACTTTCATTATTATGTGGTGTTAATAAATTTGAGTTGAATAGAATTGAGTTTCTGACAATATACCATGGCAGCTTCATGATGAAAGTGATGAAAATGTTATAGTTGATAAAATTTGTTACAAGTAGAGATTTTCCCGCCATTAAATAAATCGCGCGAATATTTGCGAATTTCGTATCCAATAGGATATAGGACATAGGTTACTAGCATTGTTACTATAACGGTAACACATTAACACTTATTATATCATATCGTACCGCGTATGATCTTTATTCTTCCATGTTTCATCAAAATTTAATATATTCTTCGATCCAGATTCTGATTTTTAATATGTATTTTAAATAGTTTCCTCGCCATATAACTATTTCGTCTTTTTCTATCAGTATACTCTTTTCGATTTCATCTATACGGAAATTCACATACTATAATTCATATGTCACGTATAATTCGCAAAAGCACCCTTGCATATATTCTAGATAAAGCTTCATCTTGTAAGATATAGCAACCCATTTTTTTTTGTCAAAAACTCATTTTTAAAATACCATCTTCCTTCCGCGAGTTTCTACTATTTTTCGTTTCGGAGTTTTACTTCTTTACCACTATTTTTTGCACTATACATATATGCTACTCACGTACATTCTTATTAATGAACTACATATTTCAACTTCAGTTATACTCATATTTTGACCTCCTGCCCTAAATCCTTCATATATCATCCGATATTCCTCACTTGTTATATTAGGGCGTTTAACATTTTGAGAATACACTGTAGATCTTGAATTATTCTCCATTCTTAAGAACACAAAATTACTAATAAAATTAATTACATTCATAATTAAATTAGCGAAAAGTTATACGCGAAATTTTGCCCGCCCGAACAATATACCCGCCCATGATAGCGCTGGAAATGGAACAGGTGGATCTGTCAATACGTCACAGCCAATAGAAGCAGCGGCGCATGCGTACTTACTGCAGGAGAAGCACTGAAATGAAATTTTATATTATGATGACTGGAATGCTCGTCAAGCTGCGCGAATGGACTACTTATGATCAGCGCCATATTTGTTTTGTGCCTCCTAGCAATGGCGGAGCAATAAAGATTTACCTGATTGTGAATTGAAATGAAATTGAATTCTGGATATGAAGAATTATTTGATGCTATATGCTGGTTAATTTTACAGTCCCTTATAAAACATGACATGCTCTAACACACACACAACAATAATACCCACAAAAATACACAAAGAATAACACTAACGAGATACAAGATAAAATAATGTACTGGTTAATCACACTGTACACCAATGACGTGTTTACAAACAAAATAATGGAAAATTAAGAACACAATTCATATAGTCCGTGCAGATGATTGTCTCTCTCGCACACAGATACATAACCAATGAAGTATTTCTTTGCTGAGTTGTATGTGCTTTCTTTTGTCTTCTCCTAGGTTTGTCACTTTATATGGATGCGCAGTGGAACTAAGGGCATTCCATATCGTATATTTCATCGAGGAGAAGCTGTATAATCGGGTATGCTCTCAGAGATATGCGGCACACGATTTTATAGAAATAATATACGGGGAGTATATTAGTGAACAGGTCCTAAGGTCATTGATACATTGCGCAACAATACGTATATGTTAAAATTTAACAGTTAACAGCCTAGCGCGTTCGTTTCCATGACCAGCGCTGCCACTGTTGCCATATGTTGCTGTCTTGATAAAGTGCTTTGCGTTTATGAATTTTAATAATAATAGAGTAAAATCTCCTCGTCAACTCACTTATTTCTGGTAGATGTTTTTTAAGCTATAACTAAATTAAACGTTTACCATTTGTAGAACATAATTTAAAATAAACTTCTACAATTTTTTCAGTAGGGTCGAACTTAAAATCAAATCGATACTTCGGTTGTATTTGACAATTATGTTTTTCGTTACATCGCGCTTGTAAAATAACGATTTTACTTATGTTGTATAATTTTTTCACAACATATACAGGGTGATTCAGGTTTAATCTTGATAACTTCAGCAATCGATAGAACAGGTTAAAATAATGTTCATTTGTGATATAAAATTATTTCCTAAAACGCATCGTTTCCCAGGTAGAGGGCGTTGAAGTAGGACATTTTTTCTCGTTTTTCCCTCATACCTTTTGAACCACTTATCCGATTTAAGTGAAATTCGGAACACAAACACTCCTTATGATCTTACATAAGCTGCTTACTGTAGTTTCAACTACCTACCCCTCTTAGAAGTGTATTTTGTATGCTACCCCCTCTTACTTTATTTCAAAACTATAAAAAAAAAATTAATTTCAATAAAACATCTACACACCAATTTGACCTGATTAATTTCAAAACTTTTTTGTCTCCTGTTTTTTTTTTTCGACGTTTGGTCTTGTTTCTGAGATATTCAAAGAAATTGGTGACAGTGTAGCGCACCAGCCGCGTAAATTTCATTTAACGTTATAGCAACCCATGAAAACAAAACTCAGTGATTTGTGTAAACTGACGTTTTGGGCGCCGCGATAGCCGGCTGGGAGACGACTGCTTGTGGAACGAGTCTAGATCGGCTATTTCGGTGTGGGTTCGAATCCCACTGTAGTACCATGGATGTTTGTGCTCGTCGAGATATGCACAATAAGTCTATAGGCTGCGTTGCTTCCGGGAACACTATCGGACGGCTGACGTTTGTAAAAATCATTGTCAAAAGTATTATTTAAAGAGTGTTCTTAGTGTTAAGAAAAAATGCCAATAACCTCAAACATAAATTTAGTAACAACTACTTATTACAAGATTTGCAACAAACTAATCAACTACTAAAAAAATTACAATAATTGTTCAAAGAATGCACTTTGAACAATTATCCCCAGTCTCAATACAATTTTGGCATCGACGAACTAGTGTATTAACCGCAGCTGCTATTTGAACAGGATTGTTTTTATGTCATCACAAGCATGTCTTATCCTTTGGATCAATTCCTCACGGGTATGTACTTGCGTATCATACACAATTGCTTTTAGATGACCCCAAACGAAATAATCCAGAGGGTTCAGATCTGGCGAGCGCGGAGGCCAAGCCACTGGTCCTTCGCAAGGAATCCACATATTTGAGTGGTTGTTGGGTTGCCGTCCAATCCATCGACGAGGATAATTCTCATCCAACCACTGCCGTACTTGCCTTCCGTAATGTGCAGAGACACCATCCAACTGCATCCAGTTCCCTTGGCGTAAATTTAAGAGGACATCGTCAAGAACGTCGGGGAGAGAGTTTTGCAGAAACTCATGAAATAAATCCCCATTTAAACGAGGAGGCAAAATATGCAGCCCACAGAGGTTATTACTTAAAACACCTATCCACACATTTACACTAAACTGTTGCTGAAATGACGATTGTCTGACACATCGAGGATTGACTTCACTCCAAACGTGAATGTTGTGGTAATTCACAATTCCAGCTTTTGTGAAATTAGATTCGTCGGTTCATAAAACCATATGCAGAAATTGTGGATTAATTTCTGTTGAATCTAAAACCCATCTACAAAAATTTAAACGTTTTTTGGCATCTCCTGGCAACAAACCTTGAACTGGTTGGAAATGGAAAGCCCTTCGATGATCTTGTTTGAGTGCTCTCAGTACTTTTGATTGAGATAAATGGAGTTGCCGAGCTGCTCGGCGTGTGTTTAAAGTTCTATCGATATCAAAAAGATTAAGAATTCGCTGATTATTTCTTGGCGGTACATTACGATTATGGTCATTGTAGCGGCGCAAACCATATTCCGAAAATCGACGATGTACATCTACAAAAACTTGTGCATTTGGAATTCTTCGGTACTCTCGAACTGACGCGTTGGAATTTCCGTCACAGAAACCATAAACATAATGTATATCGGCATATTTAGCATTTGTAAACGTTCTTGGCATTTTTCTTAGTACTAAAAATGCTCTTTAAATAATACTTTAGACAATGATTTTCACAAACGTCAGTTTACACAAATCACTGAGTTTTGTTTTCATGGGTTGCTGTAACGTTAAATGAAATTTACGCAGCTTTTCTTTGAATATCTCAGAAACAAGACCAAACGTCGAAAAAAAAACAAGAGACGAAAAAGTTTCGAAATTAATCAAGTCAAAGTGGTGTGTAGATGTTTTATTGAAATTAATTATTTTTTTTTAAATAAAGTAAGAGGGGGTAGCATACAAAATACACTTCTAAGAGGGGTAGGTAGTTAAACTTAAGAAGCTTATGTAAGATCATAAGGAGTGTTTGTGTTCCGAATTTCACTTAAATCGGATGTGGTTCAAAAGTTATGAGGGAAAAACGAGAAAAAATTCCTACTTCAACGCCCTCTATATCGGAAACGATGCGTTTTAGGAAATAAGTTTATATCACAAATAAACATTATTTTAACCTGTTCTATCGATTCCGGAAGTTATCAAGATTAAACCTGAATCACCCTGTATAACTACAGCACTCTAGTGGTAGTTCCAAGGTAGACACCAGCTTTGTGCATTAAAAACTTCAATATGCGGCAATATTAATTATTGAAAATCTATAGCTATGTCGAGGCAAATGTAGTCAAAATTATAAAAATGTTTTTTTTAAGTTTACTTTTTTAGGTGTTACAGTTTTCAAGATTTTTTTATGTGCGACGTGTGAAGAACTAAACTTTTACTTGCGGCGCATAATATATTTTCATAACTAAGACAGCGCATTCATTCGGCGAGTTAGAAATATCTATGTTTTTCATAAAGATTTTTAATATACATATATATGATATTGTGAAGAAACAGGAGAAACGCTATCCTGGACTTGCTCCCACCCTCTTAGATCGAATTTAGCTTCGTTCATAACTACAACGGCTTCTTCAATAAATTTTCTTAAGGTGACCACATCTGGAACGCTAGTAACGCAATTATCCACATAAAACCCTTTGGACAATTTCAAAATAGTATCCTTGGAATATCGTGTCATTCCACTGTCACTCTCTTTCAGAGCCTTAGAGAGGTGGTGTTCTATCGTAGCTCCCAACAAGAACGGACTACTGTTGACTCCAAATACCACACATCTGTGGCGAAAAATCTTCTCTTTGCCGCCTATATCTATCCAAAGGAAACGCAAGAAATTGGGATCGGCCTGATGAAGACAATTTGCAAAAAATGCCTTTCTTCCTTAGGTCCTTTGAAAGTTTCCCTTTCTCCTTAGCTGAAGCGTCAAAAACTGGCCGAACTCTTGTGGTGCTGCTGTCTTCTTTCACTACAGGTCGGTGTGGTAAATAATGTACCTCAATAGTAGCAGGCACCTCCTCAAAAACTTCTTCATTAATGCCTTCCTCAAGCCACTCTTTATTAAGAACCTGGTAATATTCTTTCAAAAGATTACCACTCTCTAATTTACCCAAAGTATTCAGTAATCAGTTCTTAGCAAGGTGGTAGGCACTTGTCAAAGGTGGATGGCCCTCAGTTCAAGGCAATTTCACTTCGTAACGTCCTTCTTCATTAACTCTCACGGTCTGCAAGAACAACTCTTTTGCAGCCATGGCTAGTTCATCTTGGCTTTTCCTCTCTACAGGGTCCTTGATTTCAAGTACATCCAATTCCCAGAGTTGAGAAATGTTTGCAAGATGGATGATATCGGTCATAGAAGTACTATATGGTCTTTCGAGAGGTATTTTGCCCATCAACACCCATCCTAACAAGGTTTCCACTGCCACTAATCCACAAGAAAGTACAAACCTCCGACCAGTGTACAATTTTCCAGCTACATCGGCACCAATCAAAATTTCTTTCAGAGCTAGCCGAGCCATCACACTTATTAGACAACTCAATCCCCAAATTATTTAACTCAGTTGTCCAGGGTTCATAAAAAACTGAAGGAATTTCGCTGCAAATAACTGGCTGAGCTAAAGCCTCCATAACAAAACTGAATTTACCATTGCTAATTTTTATATCATAAGATTCATGACAACGCTCAGGCAAAGTACCTCCAAATAGACAATGTACTAACCTATCTTGACACTTTGACTTGAATTCCAATTTACAGGCCGTATACTCTAATATATAGGATCTTTGAGAACCCGTGTCGATCAAAGCTCGCACTGTTTGAGAAGTAGTATCTCCATCTAGTCTAATTCTCAGAGTTTGCATAAAAACATGAGCGGTAGCATTATTCGTGCAACTGACAACTTCACTCGAAACTTAACAGGTATCGGACTTTGTAGATCACTGTAGGTCCTGTTTGTTGGCTGGCAAGTCCGGACACATTAAGGATACATGGGACTTTCCACATGTGACCTAGAATCATGAAACGAGCCTTTTGTGCAAAAATACCGTTTTTCACTTTTTGGATGATTCTGATAGGAAATTTAACGCCCTTTCTAATGAAACAAACCGCAGTTTTCTATCTTTCTTAGTGTTTTTACAATTTGCATTAAAAGTACAGGTGAAAAGTTAAAAAAGCGCATGTAAAAACAAACGAAAAAAAAAATGGATGAAAATTATTTAAAAAATATTACAAAACTATTGGTTGTTTTTTTTTCTTTGGTTTGGAGTACATTTTCAGTTGTATTGGTTCTACCCCCCAATCTTTAAACGCGTTTATCTGGAAAACTTGTTTTCGCACAAAAGGGTCGTTTCATGATTCCAGGTCACATATACATTTTTAACGAACACGACATTTTCTCATGGGATATCCCAATTTTAAACAACAAAAACAGGCTTTCTTGCTGCTTAGAATAGACCTTTTCTTCTCTAAACCGAACTTCTGTGCCTTAAATCAAGATGCACTCTCGTGAGCGTTATCACAAAATATACATTTAACGACTACTGTATTGGGGTTGACCAAACCTGCTGCAGTGGCAATGTCTCCATCAGAATACAGAATATTTAATTTTTCGCTTGGGTATATTTAAAACCTGCCATCAGTTCTACACGAACCATCAAACCAATAACAGTAAGAAATCGATAGTTTCTCGAATCTCTTGGTTTTAAGGTAATTTTTAAGAAGTGATAATAAAAATGGATATATTAAATGTCAACGAGAGGGCTTATTTTGACAACACTATTATTAACTCTGAGAAACATAATCATCAGCCGTACGCATCTACGTCTTTGAATAATAATGATGAAATTCGCATTCCAATAGAGCAGGATGTCTACACATTACCCAGTGAAAGTTCATTGTATATTGAAGGCAAATTACTGAAAACTGATAATACACCATCCACAACTGCTACATTTGTGAATAACGGTGTCATGCTCTTATTTGATGAAATCAGATATGAAATGGGTGGATATGTAATAGATCGCATCCGTCATCCACGTCTAACCTCCATTCTAAAAGGATACGTGTCATTCAACACAAGTGATACTCAATACCTACAAAATAGTGGATGGTTTTTTAATGACAACGAACGGTCACTTATAGTTGGTTCATGGAAATTTTAATGTTTTAATCGATTTATCCACCATTTTCGGATTCTGCGAAGACTTTAAGAAAATTATTTTAAATTTGAGGAAGGAGTTGGTGTTAATTCGCTCAAATTCGGATACCAACGCTATAATAAATTCTGCATAGAACGAGTCAGTTAAAGTTGTATTAAATAAAGTATTGTGGAAAATGCCTCATATATAAGTGTCAGATGTGGAAAGATTGAAATTGGTTGACTATGTAGCTAGGAACAAGGGATTGGAAGTTCTCTTTAGGGGTTGGGAACTGCATGAGTATCCTCTCCTACAAGAAACTCAACATCACACCTGGAATATCAAGACGCAACTTGAGAAACCTAGATTTGTAATTGTAGGTTTCCATACTAACCGTAAAAATAAATTGAACAACAATTTCAGTCACTTTGATCATTGTAATTTAATTAATATGAAACTGTATCTTAATTCTGAGATGTTTCCTTATGACAATTTGAATATAAATTTTGAGAACAATCAGATAGCAACCTTGTTTGACATGTATGCAAAGTTTCAACGATCGTATTATGGAAAGGAAAATGAACCTATTTATACACGTGCAGAGTTCAAGAAATATGCACCTTTAATTGTTATAGATTGTTCTCATCAGAATGAAAGTCTTAAATCTGGTTCAGTTGATATTCGACTAGAATTCGAAACTAATAAAAATATTCCTTCAAATACAAGTTGTTACGCTCTTATACTTCATGATAGATTAGTTAAATATAGTCCTCTAACTAGTACTGTAAGGATTTTATAAAACATATTATAATTAATGATTGTTATTGTTTGTTATTATTGTAAGTTGTAATTGTATATTACTACTTAATAAATAAAAACAAGTCTTAAAGTGTTTTAAATCATTTTATTCCTTAATTTCATTTAATATACAAATAGTACTATTATAGTCATACAAATGTGTAGAAGGCCATGGGGCGGAATCGGGACCACAGCTCCATCCTAAACAAGCATCTAAATCTTGTTCAGCTTTTTGTATATTATCCTCAATCCATTTAAGAATATTACCATGATGAAAATTTGTAGATGGCTGAAACTTCCAGTGCAACTTTTAGACTCTTGTAGCGTGCACAATTTGTGAAGTGTACGGCTTCTGGCATAGTATGCCGCTTTACACATGGCTTCATCCATCGTTTTGTCAATGGTTTTATAATTACTTAATATATTTCTTAGTGGAAAAGTGGTATTGTCAAGATATGGATAATATTTGTCATCTAGTAACAATTGAAATAAGTATATTTTGAATGATATTTTAATTGAGGGATGTAATATTTGCATAATGTCATTCAATCGTTTAACGGATACGTATTCATATCTTTCTTTGTGACACACCGCCAACATGCTGTGAATAAACTCAAGTTCCATTTTCTTGTCCATCAACAATTCAATGAATGGTAAAGGAGGTTCTATATCATATTCCGATAACCACGATTTTGTTCTGTTAGCTTACAGCTTATATACCAGTAATTTGCTGACTCACGAGCACACTATTCAGTTTATAGTAGACATTGCCACACATAATTTTATCGAATACAAATTCTTTTGTTTGGAATGTTATCGTTGTCATCTGAAATTCTTTCATAACCCCAGGGCTTCGTATCTGTGCTCTTAGAATTTAAAATTCTTTTATCATCGTAAGGGTTAGAATCATCTTATGTTGTCGAATTGTATAAACACAATGCTTTTTAGATCTAATTAGATGCTGTGGCTTGTAAATAATTTCATGATTGAACAGAGTTCTTTTGTAATCTTCAAATGTAATTTTCTTAACACTTGCTGATGTAGAACCCTTTGACTTTTTAACTATCTTGTTATTATGAACTTTATAAGCATACATTTTTGCTCCAAGGGCCTACAAATTCTAGCATGATTTTTCCATTATTTTCATCTTTCATCAAACCTGGCACTTTCTTGTTTTTCTGTTCTATTCCATATGGATTATGAGGATCATAATCAGATGTATCAAACCTCTGACTGTCTTCTTTAATATACTCATAAATATCAGGCACATTCAATTGATAAATTAGGCTATCGGTATCTGTGTACAGGAGTTTTGCTTTATTTTTAAATTTTTGCAAGATATAATCATAGTGAAATTCATACAGAAAGGTTTTAGATATATCTAGAACACAGAATCCTGCGTATATAGGTTTATTAAACAAAATTTCTAATTTATTCATTTCTACAATAATCATATCATCATCAAAAAAGCTACAACTGTGGAAATTAGGTTTTGCAATATAATTTTGAGCCCCATAACGGCCGTCCCATTTAGTGGTCATAAGGACATCTCTATATTTCCGTACGTTTTCCATTAATTTATAAAAATTCTTATCAAAATCATTTTTAGCTTGCTGACGCAACGTGGTGTTTAAATCAATATACTTTTTCAACAACGCAGCTTGTTTGAATCTGAGAACCCTGTTAATTTTCTTTAAACGTAATCCATGCTTCAAATACAGCTTTAAATTTCTATAATGAACAACATAATTACTTTTTGGATACAATGTTAGTAATAATTTCTTTAATTTTGATCTTGAAGGTACTGGTGGTGTCATGTGTTGTGGAGCTAAAGGTAGATCACTATGAATTTGATGTAGATAATTGGGATATTCTAAGTCACAATCGAAAATATAGCCAACTTCTGCATTATCTGGAATATTTATTATATCTAAATTTTCAATTTCATTCTCTTTCAGAAATTCAAATTCTCCATATGGTAAATATTCAGACATTGCAGCCCCATATAAATTGTTTATATCAAAATACATTAGATATACAGATTCTTGACTTGAATCATAGAGATCTCCCATATATTTATTATTTGCTTTTGCATATCTATTGGAACACTGAGACACTCCACCACGAATACCTCTCTCAATAAACATAAGTTTTTCGATATCCGTTAAAAGTTCTAAGTGTACTCCAGTCATCTTAAGCATAGCATCGAACGCTAAACCTGAAGCAGTATAAAAATGTAATGGATCCAATTCATATGTTAATAAACAAGTTCGTCGAAAATTTTCGAATATATCAGCAAGAAGAACATCACTTTTCAAGTATAAATCAGAATAATCACCTAACGTTTTTATGTTAAATGTTTTCCAAACATTAAGGGCATGCTGATAATCTTCATCTTTAATACATTCATCATGCAATTGACTATAGAAATTCGCTTTTGGTGGTAAACATGTCTCGGCGAGTTTTTCCCACGAATCAATATAATCGTAAGGAAAAATACCCTTTCTTATTAATAAATTAAATTCTTGATCAGTGTTATAATAAGCCTTAACAATGGTTTCTTTTCATTTTCTAAATAGGAAGATAATTTATCAAGACTACTAGACATAAAGCGGAATGAGTCGATACATCGCAAGTGTACAGCAGTACCTTAAACCGTTTTAGTAAATGAAATATATTTTTCTTTATTAACTGGTAGCAACCGAACTGGACCTGCAAAACCGGTAGCCAATTGTTTCATTATAAAATTTGCATCATAACCGCTTAAATTATGAAAAACAACAGGTATATTAAATGAGTTTTGATAATTTAGATTACAATCTTGATGAGCTGCACCTCTGTATTTAGAGCTGAGGTGACAATGATCACGAACTTTGATATCACTCGATGTAAATGGTTTGGTACATATGTGACAGTGTGTTGCGGTAGCATAATTTATTTCTTGTTCGAATGATAAAGTTTCCATTTCTTTTGAATTTTTAAGGATACTATCAATATTCAATGCAATATCTTGTAGTTCTGAAATAAACCATTTTATACAGTCATCACCTCGATATAGTTGAAGTCTTGATTAATTATTATCATATGAACATTTCAAATAATATGCTACACTGAATGGTATATGCTTTTGATAATTAACTGAATTGCACTTTTCCACTCCTAAGGTTTCACACGGTTCAAGAACACTTTCAAGATCGGCATATATCACAAAAGGTACTCTTTCTTTGTAACTGAAATGCTTGAAATGTAAAATTTTATCCGACTCCTTTGGTAATTTGAGGGCACACTTATTCATGTTATTGCAGTAAACTAAATGTCCTTTAAGTAAATCATCAGAACTAAAATGATTTAAGCACCTATAGCATATGAAAGTTTTATGTCCATGAGAAGATAGTTGTTTTGAAAGCAGTGCTGATATTCTCTTTATCCATGCGAAGTGGAAAAATGTCTTATCGTTTGAGAATCCTGTAAAATTATTATTATTTTCAGTCGATAGCACTAATAAATTAATGGGTTCTCTGTTACTATTTCCATAATCGCTTAAAGAAAGCGGCAGAACGTTTTATTTTCTATACAATACAAATTAATAGACAAGTTATTCCAAACTTCTTTATATCATTAAGTTTTATTGGAAACTCGATGGAATCATATTTTAGAACATCTTTAAAATGAGGATAACTTGTTATTCTTTCAGGATGTTTATTTTTAGCTGGATATAGAGCGGAGATTACAGCCCACAGAAAACAAAATGAATCGTTATTTTCTACATTTATTACAGCTTTTTCGTGATATAAAACCTGGTAAACTAACATAAGTTGATGTTCCCCCTTTTAAAGGTGAAAATTTGTTAATATTGACTTTTAAGTGCAAAACCTCTGAAAGAGCCCACCCCGAATCTTTTTCACTAAATTCATCTAATTTATTTGTTAAAGTATGGATTACGTTATCCCTGTACCAAGTTTTTAAATTAGTATTCATATCGATATCACCACTTTGAGGTTTAATAAAATTACATACTAATACAACATTAACTTTAAGCATTGATTTTTGACGATATAATCAAATTTTTCTTTGAAAATTATTAAATGCCTTATTTAAGAAGCATAATGGATCTTTGATACTTAAATTTGCAATTAATCCTGTACACACTCGTCCGTCGAAGCAAGAATCAATCGAATGCCAAACTAAATTTCGACTACGCTTTTTTCCAGCAGTATTGTTCTCCAAGCCTGCTCCAACTTTACTAGAAGTATATCGTAAGTGTTGCAATTTAGCTAAATAATATTTCAATAATGCTAAGTTTCCTTCTAACTTAAAATGATTTTCAGTTTCCTCTTGACGGTTAATTATATTTTTAATCGCCTTCTCCAACAATTTCACATTACCTTTTACTAACTTTATTTGCCTTATTATCTCTTCTTTAGTTTTTACCAATTTTACGGCTTCTTCAGTAGTTTTCACAATTGTAGAACTAATAGAGGTTACGGTTTCAGGATTCATGTCTACTTTATGTCACTGTACGGTAGCACTGAATCAAGGAAAATAACAACAACAGCAGCAGCAGCAAGTATACCAGATTAGTATGAGAAGTGTAAATATAAACTGTGTGATTTCTTAAATAGTACGACTCATTTATATGCGCAATCCTGCTGGAACTTGCGCAGATCTGCATTTGCTCTTGTTAAACGTAACACCTCAACCGCTTAATAAATATATAACTTATTCCTTCACATTTATTTTGAACAAGACATGTTCTTAACTATAACACCACAACAACTCTATTACAGGTAACCTAATAAAAATTTATAAAATATTTGTATATTTTGATTCAGAGTTTGAACAAGATATGTTCTTAAAAAATATACTGCAGCAACTATATTACAGGGAAAACAATAAAAGAAAAAAATATATAATTTATTTCTTTATTTTGCAAATTCTAAATAAAAATTATATAAACTGTAAACATTTGCTAACGCACATGCGCAATGTTGCAGTTTGTGGTGCCAACATTCCGGAACCATGGGCTTGAATTTCGGCCGTTCTAGAAGCTCAACCACCGGTTTGTCTACATATTTCCTCAGGAGTTGAGCCTTCTGATTCCCCTTCACATATATTATTCTAGCTGCCTGGGTTGCTGCCTTAAGAATTTCTGGAAAATCCTCGAGGGATTCGTCGCCATCATTCCATGGAATACCATGATGGAAGTTGACTACCCAATACGCCTCTTTTTGTAGCTCCCATGACAGCTGATTAAAGGGGAAAGGGGGTTTAAATATATAATGGTAGGAGATTTTACCATTATAAACCCCCAATTCCTTCACAGCCCATCTGATGTCGCCTTTCTTGTTACTAATTTTAAAACACTGAATGTCTACCACGCAGTCATCTTTTTCGAATCTCGAATCTTTAAATATAATGTTCTATTTAGTTCAGATACTAATATCTGTAATATGGTTACAAACTCTAGGATACTGCTTTATATACTTTCTAAATGATCAAATGATTGTGGTGGGAGGAATAACGAATCTATGAAATATTAAGAAACATTATTGAATACGTCTTGGTGGAACACTTTACATAACTTTATAAGATTTTTAAGTCATCTTAAATACATAGAAGATATGAAAAAAATTGTTTGCCTAACTTAAAGTACGAATCTAAAAAAAAATTAAAATTTCAGTTATTTGCATAGAAAAGGTGAAAATATGAAACTGTATCTTTATGTTTTCGAGGGTGCTCTTTCAGAATTTGTCATCAGAAAAAACCTGCCTCGAAAAAAAAACATGATCTTTGAAAAAATTTTGGGTTTTGAAGTTTTTTTAAATTTTTTAAAAAAACATGAAACGAAAGTATATAGCATATAGTATGAAGTGAAATAGATTAGATGAATTTGACCAATACTATTTTCTGGAAATCGTAATAGGTAGTATGTCAAGGTCACGTATTTTTTTTGCTTAATATAGAAAAATCTTACATGATTTGACATTCCCTAATTGACCCTGTATCAGATTTTCCAAAAAATAAACCTATAACAGAGATCCTATGCACATCCAAAATTTTGCACATTTTCAAAGAAATTTCTGAAATCTGAAAATGAAACCAATCGTAGAATTTTTTTTAAATTCTAGCAAGTCATATTAGAGGTCGAGTAGAGAAAAAAAGTTTATACAAACTTCATCGTCAAGTTGATTTTTTTTTATTATGAAGAGCAAAGAGAAAGCTATCGAATGATGGTATAATTTTGGTTTCGTAGTATATAGTCGGTTTCTGTCGACTACATCAGCTGGGTTGATGACCTGCTTATCATTATTATGTAACTAATAGGGTTAATTATTAAAATAAAAAAATCGAATATAGAATGTATATCATTTATTATAATTCTTATACAATATAACATGCTACAATATATTATTTTTATCAATCCAAGAATTATGTTTGTCATCGTAACCTAACCATTTGACATCCTTAGTCGAGTCGAGTCGATTTGATTTCCTTTTTTTCGTAACACCTTTTCAACTAAGTGAGCGTCAGGATGTTTTACTCTTTGTAATTCCAATTCATAGAAGCCTCCTGTTATTTCTTTACCACTCTCATCTTTCAATAAATATGTTGTAGGGTTGGTTAATCTTATTTTCCTAATGATAAAAATCTCGCTAGACCAGTTTGGAGTGTATCCTTTCTTAAAAGCTTCTCTATATTTGCTAATTCTCACATGATCGCCTACTTTAAATTTTGTTATTTTATTAGCAATTTTTAAATGAATATATGTTAATTTTAATAATGATCTCTCATTCCTTGATGTAACTTTAATTGGTTTCATCCTTGTTGTAGAATGGACTGTATTGTTGTATTTGTCAACAATTTTATCTAAAATATGATTCCACTTGAAGTCTCCTCCTAAACTAAATGCCAAAGCATATTCTTTATAGTTCTAATGGCACGTTCTACAATCGAAGTCCTTTTTGTACTGTAAACGCTGTAATTGTTAATCTTATATTTTTCATCAGTTTCTTGAAATTCTCATTATAGAATTCCTTTCCCATGTCGGTTTGTAAATGTTTCGGAATTTTTAAAACGTTGTAAAATCCTATTCATTGCAATTGTAACATCCTGGGCTGATTTGCTCGCTAGTGGTTCTGTCCATATGAATTTAGAGAAGTAATTAATAACGATTAGTACATACTTATATCCATTATTTTCCTTGGAATATGGTATTAAGTCAATTAAATCAGCTTGTATTAAATCATTCAGACCTTTTATTACGGTTCTACGTCTTTTAAAATTGATTCTGGCAGGCTTGTGTAATTCATTGACAATATCTTCTTTTATATTTGTTGCATATTTGTTGAAGTTGTTGAGATATTTCATATTGGATTCCAATTAAAATTACAGTATGTAAAACAAATTTCTATATATTTAACCCCACAGGAACTCGTATAACGATTTCTACAAATAAATTTTTGTTTTCTGTTTCCGGATCTTTTTCTCGAAATGAAATGTTATCGTTGCGACGTAGCATAACGTTGACTAGTTCTGCCAAAGTAAATTCCTTTTCATTTATAATTGTTATGATATCAGTAGGGTAACCAGTAGCATGTTCAATCGTAGCTGATTCGTAGAAGAAAACTTGACATGTTTTTATATCAGATATTAAATAGTTCTTACTGTTTTCATGAAAGGTTGTAGACTCAAATGTTAAAACAATATTATAATATAATTCCTTCACTATGTTTCCTGAGATGCTTGTTAACGTTACTTCAAAATCTTCATGATCCGCAGATGAATGCTTTGGTTGACTTATGTGTCTACCAAATTTATCGACTGTCATTTTTTAAGTTAGCTGTAAGTTTTTGCTTACTACTCAATAATTTTAGATTCACGCAATTCTTCGATAATAGAGACGATCTCGTTAGAGTGACCTGTATGGCCAGCGGCTTGAGAGGCAACTAAAAGGCTTAATCTATCAACAAGCTCATTGGGATCATCCCAGTATACGTAGTCGATTGGATTATTCGAGGTTTCCATTAACATACCAAGACCTAACCTCTTTCGAGTTGAGGGTGCTATGATGCGAGGTCTTCGTGATGTTAGTGGTTGTATACTCAATGCGGAGATGATTTTTTTATATTTGTAAGATTCATTACCCTGAATTTGCTCATTTTAATAATAATAATTTTGGTTTGACAACTAGTATGAAAATCGGGGGTGGGGGTAGCGCAAAATTTTACATAAGGATGAGGGGTTGCAATGTTACTTTTTGAATTGTAGAACAAAAGTATTTTCCAAAAATGCAATAAAAAAGCGACAAAAAAAAAAGAAACTGAAATTCATAATTTTCTATGTATGCTGTTGGTGTTGTTTAAATAGATATCAAATTACATAACACGGTGTCAAATTTCAAAACACAGGTGTCAAATTTCAAAATAAGGTGTAAAATTACAAAACGCGGTGTCAAATTACAAAACAAAGGTGTCAAATTTCAAAGCGCGGTATCAAATCAAACGCGGTGTCAAATTTCAAAACAAAGGTGTCAAATTTCGAAACGCGGTATCAAATTTCAAAACGCGGTGTCAAATTTCAAAACAAAGGCGTCAAATTACAAAACGCGGTGTCAAATTCCAAAACAAAGGTGTCAAATTTCATATTAAGGTGTCAAATTTCAAAGCGCGGTATCAAATTACAAAACGCGGTGTCAAATTTCAAAACAAAGGTGTCAAATTTCAAAACAAAGGCGTCAAAGCAGGGAGTCAAATTACAAAACGCGGTGTCAAATTTCAAAACGCGGTGTAAAATTTCAAAACGCAGTGTCAAATTTCAAAACGTGGTTTCAAATTTCAAAACGCGGTGTCAAATTTCAAAACGTGGTGTCAAATTACATTTTTTGCTAACTCAGCAGGAAATGGTGTCGGATTACAACTCTCAAAGAATAAGTATGAAACTAAATTTTATCTGACACCAGAAAGTTAATGACCTGTACAGTTCAACGGAATTCACCGGATGTTCATATTACTGTGTAAGTTGCAACAATTTGATATATAAGCATACTGCATTCGTTGAGTATATTCATTCTTATACAAACCTATTAGTAGGTAACAGTATTACACAGTCACAAATAATTTTTATACCGTTCTAAAAATTACTTTATTTTTATCTGAAGAGGCCCGTCTCGAGCTGCAGGAGACCTATCAGCAACAAATGCAGAATCCTGATTTTGATGAAGCCATAAATGAGGCGTAAGTTTTTTTCTACGTTTTATTAAACTATTTTCTCGTTTTTTCCAGAATATCAGAGGAACTCAATTTAGCTGTGAAGGCGATTACCTCCTTGGAAGCTTCGACCAAGCCAAGCCCAAGTTGTTCATCGAAGGTGGCCGCTGCTAAAAGGAAGTGTTTTGAACAAGAGGATGACGCGGCTGTATTCCAAAATCCGCCGCGGGAAATTTCTGCACTTCCTTCTAGGTAAATATTAAAAAAATAATTTAAAAAAAGTCTAAAGACATCATCGAAAAATGTATGAATTATTATCTGTTATTTTTTTTTTTGCAGAGGCAAAAATTTGGGTTTGGCCCGGAAAAATATTAGACGGCCCTCATCTTCCATTCGCTCGCTGTCGCCTACGCCCTCGACCTGCCCCTCCACCTCGGATTTCGAAGATTATTGGACAGGAGCAATTAACGAAGAAAAGCAGCGGAGGGCAGAATTCCGTCAGCGGATGGATGGAAAGATAACTGCTATAAAAAAGATTAAAAACAGCGATGACCTCATATAGCGGCTAAAAGGGGAAAGAAAATTACTGAGGGTACACAGAGAGACCCTCAGGGAACAAATTCGGCTGCTGGATGAGCAAGAACGCTCCATCGATAAGAGGGAGCGTTCTGCTAACGAGAGACGCGAAAAAAATATGAGGCCTTCGCGGCAAAGTTTAATGAAATTAATAATTAATTATTAATTTCATTAAATTACTGCTCTTTTTAATCTTCTTTTTTGTATATATTTATATTATATTTTGTTTTTTTAATTATGTATTGTAGTATAGTTTAAAAAAATATATATAGCATTATTATCTATTCATTTTTTTTCTTTACCAAGTCATACCTGAATATCTAATAAATAATAAAGCATATTTTGCAATTATTTAGTTTTTGATTACAAGTAAAATATGTGCCACATAGCAGCTTTTCAGAATCATATAAAATATTACTAATGCAATGGATTATAGTTTATATTTCAAATATTAAACATTTTTAAAATATATGTTACCTAGTAAAACATTTTAAACTAAATGAGATGTCGAAATGTTAGGGTGGTTATTGTTGCACTGTTTTATAGATTTTTTAAGTAACCAATGCTAAACGCAATTGTCTTGTTTAAGTCTATGGTCATGCTTACAACAAAAATGGTCCGATAGAAACGTTACGACTCATTTCCAGTAAATGTGTTACATTTTTTATATAAAATAATAATAATAATATATGTGTAAAATGTTAGATTCTGCCTATATACAAGGTTCGATCAAGTTTCAGGAGAAAAACTATGACAAAACATTCACTGTATTATGTATTTTATAGTATATGTACGGGGTAGAATAATAAATTTGCTTAATACACTGGAGCAGAAGATATAGTATACAAGGATTTATTTATAGTATATGTACGAGGTAGAATAATAAAATTGCTAATTCGATACAAATATTTGTATTTTATAACTAGGTATAATAACACATTGGTCTGGAATATAAGACCTGTAGACAAATACATATTAATAATCCTTTTATGAATTCTTCATGCATCGTCTTGGATAAATGTAATGTCCATTGTGAAACCAATTTTTATTCCTTTACTAACCATATATACAGGTCGACTTCTTAAAGAATCGTTAAAGTTTTCAATACCTTTCTTCTCAAAATGCATTTAAAATCTTCTTGGTAAATAGCAGGAAAAATTTTCAGTTTCAGCCACAACACTGTCACCATATTTGGTTTTACTAAACCTCAGCTTCACTATTTTAAACTTTTGATTTATTTCTAAATCTTTCACATTTTTAATTTCTTTATATGAAGTTGCCTTGTTCAACTTTTGCAGATCCATGTTGAATATACATGAATATAGTAGACTGACTGTTCAAATAAGTTAATCATATATGCATATATATACCTTATACACCCTCCCACCCATATTTCTCTAGTACCCCCTCCATCTCACATTTGGAATTATAATTTACTCTCCTACTTTTTATAGTAGCGAGGCTAATAAGTTGTACTGGACACAACCAGCAACAGTTACTTGGAATCACTTTTATCAAAGTAAGAACTAGGAACATGTTTTGATCCATCAGCACCCTCAAAATAATGCTTAGTTTCACATGTGAAACATTTTCTGTTTGGCAGGTCGCAATCTCCACCACATTTGATGCACTTATACTTACTGGAACAGGCATATTGCAATTAATAACACTTCCGCTCAGCACGATTCTAATTTGATAATAATTGAAATAACTGAGCGTTACATACTTTTATAACAGCCCTTACACTAAACAGGTTAGGTATCCACAAAATAATATACAGAGTGATGAAAATAAAACTTTATTTTGTAGTAATAGACATGCAACAAAACCTTTCATAGTAAATACGTGATCGATGATTATTATGTAAAACACTACTTATAATAAATGAGACATCATTGATTCTTCATTGAAAGCGAGCTCTATCTCTAGTCATCTGCATCCAATCTGATTTTCTTGCTTTTTCAAACCAACCATCAGGATCCATAAGTATAATGGTTTTATTATTGTCTAAGTTAAACACAACCCGCTTTTGGCAACTCATTGTATCAGAAGAAAATCGATTAAACAATAAACTTCAAGTGTTAAACACTTTCGCTCAGCATAAGTGTAATACGATTATTATTATTAAAGTAGCTTAGCGTCATCTATCTACACACTTGTAACCCCTCCCAAACATTGTGACGTAGACGGCTGAAAGCTATGCCGATCCTGCTCCAGTCGCCATCTTGAATTATGGAGCAGGATCGGCATAGCTATTCTACTCTAGTTTTAAGTAACGGATTAAAGATGTTTTTTTTATTATTAATTATTATTTCCAATAAAAATAAAATTTAAAAAAAATCTGTTGTTTTATTATAAAATAATATATATATATATATATATATATATATATATTTATAACTGAATTTCGTACATTAATAAAGGGCGCCAAAATAAAGTCCCGCACGCGGGCACCGCTCAGCCTTGCGGGAGCCCTGCACCTACCTATGACTATGTTTGTGTTGCAGGTGATTTTAATGTTGATATGCTCACGTTTAATCGTCCGATGGAGTTACTCCGTGATGTTTTAGAATGCTTCAATTTAACTCAAATTGTTAACGAACCTACGAGTCACTGATACGTCACAAACCCTTATTGATATAATCTGCGTATCTGATCCAGATATTGTCTCGAATTGTTTAGTGGTAGATTTGTCAGGGATTTCTGATCACTTTCTTACCGTATGCCAGCTGGTTAAAGTAAAATTCAATCCTACTAACAAGTACGTGACTTATAGAGATTTTAATCATTTCAATGACCAACTGTTTTACAATGACCTAGCTGCAATCAACTGAGATCAAATTTACTCATTAGTTGACGTAGACTCACAGGTTGATTTTTTAAATTCTAATTTGCTAGCTGTATTAAACAACCATGCACTACTTAGAAAAGTCAGAGTAAGTAAGCCTCATTGTCCTTGGTTTACTGCAACTATCAAGGACATGATAAAATTACGTGAGAATGCTTTTCGTAGATATAAATCCTCCAGGTCGCAAACTCACTGGACTTATTACAAACAAATTCGCAGCTATGTCACTGGTGCAATTAAACGCGAAAAAAATGCTTATATACAATTTTCTATGCACCTTAGAAATAGTAAAACGCTATGGAATACTTTTAGGGAACTAACTATCGTTAATAGGAAAATATTAAAGTGATGTCACTAAAAGCATTTTATACGTTTACAAAAAACTTCTTGTTGACGAACTGTTTTTTCAGTAGAAATGAGTTTATCTCAGTTATATGTCCCGTTGTGACTTGATATGTACTTTTTGTATGTTTAAAAGTCAATAAAGTTCTCTCTCTCTAATAATAAGCGATCTTCGGATCTTCCTTCTACATTTAGTGATGTGAATTCAGTAAATTTATTTTCTAATATAGGGCATCTGCACGTGACGTCACGATTTTCAAGGTCGTTGCTTGGAGGATAAACAAAAGTATAACCTTATATTTATTCCAATTTATTATTAAATATTTGAGTGTTATTTGTATTATAAAATGCCTAATTATTGTATGGTAGTAAACTGTGGCAGTAATTCTGCAAGGGACAATGTTAGTTTCTTCAGAATTCATTCTGAATTCGACAGACATAAGCAATTTAACCAGTTAGCATCTGAGAGGCGAAAGGCTTGAATGAATAGTTTAAAAAGAGCTGACCTTACAGAATCCAAAATTAAATTTTGAAGAAAATATTCAAAACATAAAAGAGCAAAAATTAGGTATACATTTATTATACTATAGGGAAACCTGCAAATTTGCACGAGCAAAATAATCCGGATTGGATCCCCACTGTGAATATGAGTTATACATCTGGTACTTCATCAAAAGAATCAAGAAGAGATAGATATGAGCGAAAAATATTAAATGAAGAAAGAGGTTTGAAAAAATAAATCATATCAATTTTCCGTGGCTGTGCAAACGCCACAGCAGCATATGTATTGATTGTATTTAGTGGCAACCTATTGCAGGACTAAATTTTTATTTATTCTTATTCTGTGGATACCTACTTTTGGAAAACTTTGTTTAAAACTGGCACATATTTCTGCTATTTACGAATTCAAATGTTTTCAGTAATATTTTTTTTGTGAAAAGTTAATATTTTATATAAAATCTTGTAGAATGAATACCATATCGGAGTACCATTTTTTAGTTATAAATAAATATTTCTTTTGTAGGTAATTTAGATTATTTGAAATGAAACTGTTTCAGCATGTTGTATATGCATACCTATATACATAATATGAGTACATTTTCCGTGAGAAAAATTACTTATTTTCTAAGCCTTTAATATGCTTTAAGGGCGCCGTATTCTTGAAATAGTGTTTACAAATACAAGTAATTTAAGAACTGAATAATATAGAATTTAGCAAATAACAAGAATGTTATCTGAGATGTAACTGGTCTGCTACTTTCTGCTCGGCCTAAGCGGCTCGACTTGCAGAAAGCGACCTACAATATCGTAGGTACTTAACCGCAGACCTCTCGCCCCGGGCGATGCGCCATTAAATCTATAAATGATACTGCAGGAAACAACTACTCCGCGGGCTAATGCCCCGACCGGCATTGAATTATACCTGCAGTATCTGTGTGAAACAGCCAAGAACCCTTGTCGGCCACTCCACCAGACATAGACCGGTTTCGGGCTTGTTAGCCCTCATCAGTATGCCATAGGTGAGATGACCGACAATTGAACTGGCTGTTCCTTCATATGTAGTTTCACATATAAATCGAGTGCACCTGCACTCGATTTATATGTGAAGTGAACTGATGAGGGCTAACAAGCCCGAAACCGGTCTATGTCTGGTGGAGTGGCCGACAAGGGTTCTTGGCTGTTTCACACAGATACTGCAGGTATAATTCAATGCCGGTCGGGGCATTAGCCCGCGGAGTAGTTGTTTCCTGCAGTATCATTTATAGAAGAATGTTATCTCATGCCACCTGCGAATATTTAAATGTACCGAAGTAAAATCAATACATAACGTCAGAAAACGATCTATCCAGCAAATTTTTAGGTACCTACTGAAATCTTTCAAAATACGTATTTTTTTAAATAGATGTAAGTAACATAAATTTACATAGTTCTGCCTATAAGATTGTTCACGTTTGTTGATAAGTATCTGAAAATAATTGTTAAAATGTGGGGTTAGAATAGCGAAATAATGTGTATCATATAAATGCTTTTTAAAAGTTAATATATTATTTGAGGAGAGTTTAAACAGTAAAAGTGGATAAATAAAACATCAGTAATTTTATTTTTGATATTACTTTTGCTCTACTTGTTTTATTTTTCGAGATTTCAGTACCTAAAAAACCACAAATTTGATGTATGTGTATAAGCACTTTTATTATATAACAAATAATTTACAGTATTTGGATGTAAAGTTTTAGGAAAATCTGCTTCATTATCAGATTGAATGTGTATGGATCTATTCCAATTTCACTTATTTTATGTCTATATCCATCAGCACTTTCAGCATCTATGACTTTCAGTGTATAATAATATTCACTATACATGATTATATAAATGAAGGAATATTGTAGCCACAAAAAAACGAAAAATAATAACAACAATAAACTATAACCAGAACACAACCACTTAAGGTAACGTGAAAACATATAATAAATAAATAGTAATAAATACGTTTGAGGTTATGATCCCTGTTTGTTTATCCTCCAAGCCAGTAGCCACGCCTATTTTGATCACGTGCCGCAGATGCTCTATTGTCCCTAGTGTCAATAAAACTAAAACCTGCACCGATATGGTATCAAAATATAGGCGTCCTTTAATTACAGGAAATGCTTTTAAGTTCTCCGTAGTTCAGCCCTACGAGGTTATCAAAGTTATTAATAAACTAAAAAGCAATTCCGTTGGTTCTGATCAGATATCGCTAAGAATAGTCAAAATGATTTCATTTCATTTACTTCATCATATAACTTACATCTTAAATACAGCTATAAGAACTAATTGTTTTCCATCTAATTGGAAGAATGCATTTATCATTCCTTTGGCAAAAGTTTCAAACCCAACTGAATATTCACACCTCAGACCCATCAGTATATTACCTACAATGTCGAAAATTTTAGAATCTATAATGAAAGATCAAATCTGTTCGTTTGTATGTGACAATAAAATTATACCCATAGTACAGTCCGGATTCCGCGCTCAACATAGCACTCTTTTAAATATTACGGATGATATTTTTCATGCTACTGATGCTAAACAAATTACGTGTCTCATTCTATTAGATTATTCAGATATCTCTAGGGTTCATTAGTGTTAATAGTTAAGTTTTATTTTTTTATATCATTATTGTAATAGTTTAAATATTTATCTATTTGTATTTCTATTAATGATGTAAAATTACGTTAAGTTGAAAAGCAGCCTCGGCTGACACTTCGCCTTTTCATTTTACACTTTACTGGCAATGAGACAATGAATAAAGACCATTTATTATTATTATTAATATTAACTCTTTAGGATTACTCGTTGATCCTGAAAAAGTCGATGCAATTTTACGTATCCGACTCCACGTAACGTGAGCGAGGTACGTCGCATAATTGGTTTAGTATCGTGGTATAGGAAGTTTGTTCCAAATGTTATCGACAGTCGCCACTCTTATAATAGCCTTAACCCAAAAGAACAAACTAGACTACGGAATGTGAACAAGCTTTGACCCGTATAAAAGAATGTTTCATATTGGCGCCTGTATTGGTGTGTCCCGACTTTGACCTTCCATTTAAAGTCCAAGCAGATGCCTGGAAGTACAGTCTTGGTACAATAATTTTGCAAGTTCATGACGGTGCTGAAAGGGTTATCTGTTATTTGAGCCGTTCCCTAAATAAAGCTGAACGTAAATACACTACGACGGAGAAAGAATATCTGACAGTTCTGTTTGCCATAGAAAAATTCAGACCATATATAGAAGACACTAAATTTACAGTTGTTACGGATCATTATAGCCTTAAGGGCGTTCTCTACCAGCTGATCAAGTCCGCGCTGAAATTCCTCGTCCCTTACGTCTCCACCGGAATGTTCCCCTCGCCCATGAGTTTAGTACTGGTTGTCCGCAACCAAACATACACAATAGCTATTTATATTTTCTTTTCAAATTATGTATATAATCTATTGAAAAACGTATTTTTTTCAGAAATATATGCAAAATGAACTAATTTTTGTCAGTTTTAGAATTAACTACATTAATTAGGCAGTTTACATGTTGGAAAACTAAAAAAAATTTTTGAACAGAATGACTGTCTTTTTACAAAAATAACAATTTCTATTTTGAATTGTCGTTTTCCTCTAAACAGAAATATGTGAATAAAATATTATGCCATATATATTAATTTTTGTTAAAATTGCCGTCCACCAAAACTCAATTCATAGTAAATAATGGTTTTGAAAAACTATAAAGTTATTGTAAATTGATAATAATGTATAATTTAACTACGACTCAGAAAAAAATATAAATATAGTGCATCATACAATGTTAGTAATAATTGACGATTATGTAAGTACGAAAACATGAAAGAAATAGCTAGTAATTTATACTTATGTGCATATAGACTCGTCTTGAACTGTACGGTTAGTGCTATTTCATTATAAATCAATACAACATTACAACTATACAATAAATTACAATAGCTAGTAATTTATACTTATGTGCATATAGACTCGTCTTGAACTGTACGGTTAGTGCTATTTCATTATAAATCAATACAACATTACAACTAAAGTTGTTCAATAATTATTGTGGATTTATATCGTAAAAAGAAACAAAGGCATGTTTTTATAAATTTTATTTAAAAATTCTACTTATTAAATTTACATTTACTAGACTATCGACGTATAAAATTATACCCACTCCAGCCGTGGAAAACCCTCCAAAGCCTATAGTTCTCTTAAATAAAAGTTTGATAAATAAAGTGGTAAAGGTATTTTTGTATATATAAAAGTACCTACAATTAAAACGTCATATTTTGTCGGTGAAAATATGCAGTTAATCGGATCACCTGCTTTTTTGTTACACCCTGTATATAGTTTCTCAGAATATGACTTTGACATTCAATTTTCTCAACAAGAATGTTCCCATATAGTTTGCTCTCTACCAATATTGTGTGAACACTGTTGTCTCTGCTCATCGTTTAAAAATCACACCATATGCATTTCCATGCTTTTTTTAAAACCCTTAGTTGATGCCATAGACCGATAGTTCTTATAACATTTGTGAACCGGTATGCTCATGTCTCTTAATTCTGCATGTGAACAAATGCAGTAGTACCAGGTAACACAGTTGCATTTAATTAACGTTAATAATACAACTAAACATAAAGTCTATAGATACAAACAAATTGTCTACTGAAACCGTCTTTAGTTTTCATACTTAAATTGAAATTAAATGTGCATAACAGTTATTAAAAAGATGTTGAATAGGATGTTTATATTACCTATTTTTTTTTCACGTACCACAGATGTGTAACTATTACTCAGTCTCGTACCTACCTGTAGCAATTAAGGCCACGTGTGGTGGATTTTGGGAAAATTTTTATTGTCTCTCGAAAGTTATAAAAAAAGTCAATGGTACATACCAAACAATCAACAAAATCATATTAACAACCAAAACCATGTTTTATTGTCTTATCGCGTATCGACAATGTTGCATTCCCATTCTACACGTACTACCTTAAGAGGCTCTGCATACCACTGCTTGAGAACCACTAATTTAGTCGAATTATTAACGTTAATTAGATGCAACTGTGTTGCTAGAGTATTAAATAGTTTGAACATTTGTTGCCATTCCAGATTTGGCATCATAATTTACTGAATAGAAACCTTTACCCCAACCACTATCGGCAACAACTGTAATAATAAGAGGTATATCATCTTTGTTTACCTCACCCAGATTATTTGTCATATATATCTGCTTTCTCTTTTCCAGCATCTTCTTTGATCTTCCAAGCTACAGTACGAAAGACACTGCCAGAATATCCAGAATCAATAGCTATGTTATCCAAAACGAATGCCTTTATTTATATCTTCCCTGACAATTCGTCCTGCTGAAGATGCCTGATTTTGAACTGTGGCTTCTACTTGTAATTCTGGTAGTGACCTATAATAATTAAAAGTAAATAATAAAAAATTTGCTCAGTAATATTTTTTAGAAGTACATACTCGTCCACTGCAAATATTTTCTGTTTCAACAAGGTCATCCTGGTATAAAACTTCACTTCTACTATAAATCTACGAAAAAAAAAGTATGAATTAGAAAATGTATTTAAAAAGAAACTGATTTGAATGTCATTTTTATATATTCAAAATCAATCCACACACAGTAACATAACTAGTTATCAACTTTACTTTTCAGAAAAATCTCTTTTATTGCACTGATGGCATAGGTATTTCTTAGTCAATACTATTATAGTATATATATATAAATTAGCACTGCGAGCCAAGTTGGCCCATGGCTTGATCTACCATTTTCTTCCACACTTTCCTATCTTTCGCCTTCAGTTTCCATCTGGTAATTTTGAGTGTTTCTATATCCTTTTCTACTTCCGACTTCCATCTGGCTTTTGGCCGCCCTCTTCTCTTACTTCCACTTATTGCTTTTTCCATTACTAATTTAGGCGTTCTTACTTCGTTCATTCTTTCTAGGTGCCCCAACCATCGCAACCTTTGTGCTTTAATAATTCCTATTATGTTTACTTCTTTGTATAGATCCTTCAGTTCGTTGTTTGTTCTTCTTACCCAATTATCTCCTACTTTCTTTCCTCCATATATCTTCCTTAATACTTTTCTCTCCCATACTTGTAGCCTTGCCTGATCCGCTTTGCTAAGAGTCCACGTTTCACACGCATACGTCACTACCGGTCTTATTACTGTTTTGTAAATTTTCACCTTTGCTTTTCTAGATATATTTTTATTCTTCAGTATTCTATTTAATGCTCCTAAGCACCGATTTCCTGCCATTATTCTCGCCTGGATTTCTATGTTTACAGCTGGTACCCTTG
Organism: Monochamus saltuarius; assembly: GCA_025584915.1. Classification (NCBI taxonomy): domain Eukaryota; kingdom Metazoa; phylum Arthropoda; class Insecta; order Coleoptera; family Cerambycidae; genus Monochamus; species Monochamus saltuarius. Next base: position 32,194,666 of record CM046727.1, read on the forward strand.
TAAATTCATTCCCTAAGTATGTAAATCTATCCACTTCTTCAAACTTATATTCTTTACCCTCTTCAGATACGACGCTCAAAAAACTTTTCCCTCTAATACTATAGTATACTTACTCATTTTCCGTCATCTATTCAATTCCAGCATATCTAACATCGTCTTTGTCATTGTAACAATTCCACCACAACTTTGTCTTCTATCATGTTTTCATTTCCACCATAACTGACCATGTCCGAGCTTGATTGTCTGAAATGTATAAATGAGTTGTAGTTTTTTAAATAATTTTTATGGGACGAGATGAGGAAGGTTATATGATTATAATAAAGATCACAAAGATTGATAGTAGGAGCATAGTAGAAGTAATTTTTTTTATATTTTCTAATAACTTTTTGGTGAGTGTACCGATTTTTGTCTAGTTTTGTACATGTAATCACTAGGGTTGCATTATACCTATGTTCATAATTTGACACATACCTTCCAACATCAAAGGGCCTAAACTGGTCACCTAAATAGTGACTTAATACTTTTTTGTTTGAACATTTTTATAAGTTTGAATTCTTTAAAAAAAAATCCATTTGTTATATCACGTAAAAATTAGCCGTTTTTGAGAAAAACAACTTTAAACATTCACGTGGGTTAAATAAACAGCTGCTTACTCAAACTCGATTTCTAAAATTAACAAAGCACGTCTTGAAAACAAGAAAATTAATACAACGGAACACTGGTGATACATACATATACAAAATTACAAAAAATCAGGCTCACAAAACACTTATTACAACAAATTATTTAAAAAAATTTGAAAAGCTGTAACACCTCTAATTTTCAGTTTTCGAAAAATTGTTATAGGGTTTTATTAATGAATGAATTTGATTTATGCAAATATTACTTTTTTTCCTCAAATGATATAAAAAAGAAGTGCCACTGGAAAATTTTCAGTTTCAGGTACGATGCAACGGCAAAGAGTATGTACATATGGTGTCAATTTATTACGTAAACAAAAAATGTAAAGCAACATCAAGTGCCATAATAGCAAATCATGCAGCAATAAATAAAGTATTTATCTGTTTTCATTCCCTAAATTGTATTTTTGCATTACTTTTTTTTACAATTATCTGTAGGTACCTACTTAAAAAATGTTTTAGTTTATTATAAAAATATATTGTTTATATTATTTTGTTAAACTGTTTTTTTATATTTAATAAAACAGGAAACTCAAAATTATTTTATTTAATCGTTCCAGGTTTCACTTTTACCGTTGCATATATTCAGGATAATTCCGAATAATGTGGACAAAAATTGAGGGTAAATTATACGGTCCATTTTTCTTCATATAAAATTTTTTAATCGAATCCCTTCTGAGGAGGTATGACCCCATAACTGAGGGTGATTAGAATGAGGGGTAGAGATATTATTATTTATTATATTATTATTTCTTTCAAACACGTTAAAATTACGAAGTGAAATTTGGCAAGGCATATAGCTGATAAAACAGCTTCTTCTGGATGAAAATTTTTTAATATCTTTGTCCTGTTATAAGGTGTTGTAATAAAGTACCCTTTGTCATTAGATTTTTTTAGGTTAATTTTTTCGATCGAAAACAATTTTTTTTAATGCCTGTTAAATTTCGAATGTGTTTTATTTCTAACAATATTGTGATAAGTATTACAGGCTTTGAGTAAAAAATAAAGTTCACATTTCTACACACAAATATCATTTGATAACAGTTCATGGTTGCTCTATATAAAATATTGCTGTGTATTAAACATTTGGAACCAAATAAAATAAAACATCATTCTATATATAAGGTATCCACTTTTGCAAAAGAAAGAAAGTATAATTTTTTGTAACTTTGATTTTTCTTAATATTAATAATTTTATAACATTATTCATTTTAAATATTTAATTTAAACTTACTCTTATTTCATTTACTGAATAAATCAGCTCTGTACTTACCTATTTCTGCATTTTTGCACCAACTTATTATTTTTTTTTTTGGATGATAAATACTTTTCAGATTCCAGTTCTGAATTCTTCCCATCCTGAATAAATTTCACAAATCACAAGTTTTTCTCATAATATGAAGTATTTGAAAACACTAAAATAATCAGTTTTTACCATATACCTTACAGAGGTAAAAGAGCGTAAATCTCAATTTTCAAATAAAAGATAAGGACGACTCAAATTGTCAAAATGCGCAAAAAACACCGCAAAAACGACAAATTAAACACAGGTGTTTGGATTTTTCTTGTATGCATGTACCATCATATTATGCTACCGAGACCCAATCGAATAGTTTCTGAAACATGTTTCAATTTTGACCCTTAAATATAAATTACATTAGTTCATTCATAGGGTCTATTATTACTTTATATTTGGCCCCATATTTCACATTTTCTTCTTTTGTTGGATGTATATTTGGTTGCATATTTTAAAACTATTATATTTGATTGGTTGTACTTAAGTTTCTTACTAGATGGCAGCACTTCCTGGAGCAGAAAATATGTTTTGCCAATTTTCGTTTTTAGAAAAAAATAAAGCTTTTCAGGTAAAATATTTAGGAAGTGCTTGTTTGTATTTCTATATAGAATGGCGGACGGTCCATTATTTCAACTTGGACGAATTTTATTTTTTTTCTTTATTACTGATTTTTTCTTAAAGTTAGGGACCGTCCGCCATTTACATATTAATTTTATAATTCCTTTTTAAAAATGAGCCAATTTCATTGAATATTAAGATCAAAATTCGAAAATTAGTGATTTACAAGATGGCGTCCTATGAAGAGCATTCTTAAGTAGCTTTACAAAACCAAAGATTCCGTAGGTAGGATCGCACGATGGGCGGTGAGCAAAGCCTTGGTACTCCAAATTCTCTGGAATGTTACGGTTACGCGTTGTTCCGAAAAGGTCACGCAAAAAAATCATTCACCTTTATGTGATTATGTGGTTACCTCTCGAAGATTTGCGCCTGCATCACAGATCATTGGTCGAAAGGAAATCATTGGTCGAAAGGCATTGGCCTGCATAACCGAATGTTTTTATCGCCCTAAACTTAAAACAGGTGTAGCAAATTATATCCGAAAGTGCACAACTTGTCTTGAGACAAAGTTTGACCAGAAATGTCCTGTGGGCAAAATGTTTAGTGTGCAGCCTACAGCACAACGTCCTTGGCAGTTAGTAAGTGCTGATTTGGTTGCACTCTGGTTATGTGTACATTTTGTCAGTTTTGGACTATTTTTCAAAATGTATCCTTTTATTTCCTTTGCGATCTACTACAGGCCCTGCTCTCTGTTCTAACCGAATGAAAAAACCGTATGATCTGCGGCGTAGAGATGAACGTTTCCAACTAGGTCAAGCTGTTTGGAAAAAGAATTATGTAAAATGTCTCGAGTTCTGTCGCCCTGGATTTACGACATGATGACATGGCATGATAAAAACCTGAAAGCACATCCTCCAGATGATTCCGAAAATGACTCGGCAAATTATATACAGGGTGTCCGGAAAAGACGTGTACAACGAAAGACCACAGACTCCTGGGTTCAAAATAAGCCGATTTAGCCCAATTTACTTATTTCCAAAATTGCTTCGTTTCGCCGCTAGGGAGCGCCAAAGTTCGCGAAAAATTTTTGTTTATTCCGAATATCTCGAAAACGACTTGATCGATGTTAACCATTTTTGGGCTACGCAGTTATAAGTCTAACCGACACTTTTTGACATTATTTAAAATCTTTTGCAGTCATTTGAAATATAAGAAAAATCATGTATCATGCAAATATAAGCACATATTTTTAACCCCTGTACAATTACTCTCAGTTTTTTCTATTAGTAGCTGACTTTATTTATAAACTTTTTTATACTTTAAGAATTTTGAATAGATGAGTAGTTTAGGCAGAAAAAATATTTTTCGTATGTCAACAATATCAGCATTCGTTCTGCAACAAATAACAAAAATTCCAAAATTCATTTATATTCTATTTAATAAATACGAGATAATAAGATTAATATAGCAAATAAAAAAAGTTATGATCTCTTTACAATAAATGCTCAGTGACCACCTTTTCTCGTACGCAATAAGTAATCCGTTTTACGGTTTTACGAAGTTGTAGTGCTCTCCATGGATTACCTCGTAAAATGTTAACTGCGTCTTGGATTCACCTAAAAATCCTCTGTATTATTAACTGCGTAGGAAAAAATGATCGCTATGAGGTATGTCTGGTGCTCGAGGTGGCCATTTTATAGGAGCATCGTTTTCTCTTACTTTACGCCTTTTAGGATACAGATTATGTAAATACTGACTAACGGGTATTGTAAAATGAGGGTGCACCATCGAGCATAAACCATATGTTACGACGAAGTAGTAACGGTAAATCGTCAATAAATTAAGTAAAAATTTAAATAGTTGACCCCATTTAATCGATGTGGAAACACAACCGGGCCAATAATAAAGTTGTCTATAATTTCCGTCCACACGTTTACTCTGAATTCATATTGAAAATGTCATTTTCAGTACAGTGTGGATTTTCATCAGTATAAACGTGTTTGTTATGGATATTAATAATTCCTGACCTAGCAAAATATGCTTCATCTGTAAATAAAATGTTTTTGCTGAAATTAATACCATGGACTCTTTGATCTTGTATAAAATTACACAATGCTAAACGTTTTTCAGGGTCAATTGGTTGATGAACCGGTCATAAACCGATTGTGGTACGGATGCAGTTACTGCTCCTTCAAAACATCATGAACTATGGTTTTTGGTATCCCTATTTCTTGTCCAATGCGCCTTGCACCAATTTTTGGGTTCTCTTCTATCTTATCTACGATTTGTTCCTGCACCTTTATAGTTTTCGTGGTACGTTGACGCCCTTGAACCGTATTCATTTGGTTGAAGAACCAAATTTGCGAAGTCGCCTTTCGATGTTAGCAAAAGTTTGATGATTTGACACTCCGATGAGGGAATCTGTCCATGTAGACCCTAACACTTTTGCGACTGTTATCTTGACAAACTCCATAAACCAAAAGCATATCTACTTGTTCGGAATATGTATTGAAGTTGATACTTAAAATATCAGAGCGTACTTCTGGTACTCCGTTATTTGTTGCAGAACGAATGCTGATATTGTTGACATACGAAAAATAGTTTTTCTGCCTAAACTACTCATCTGTTCAAAATTATGAAAGTGTAAAAAAAGTTTCTAAATAAAGTCAACTACTAATAGAAACAAACTGAGAGTAATTGTACAGGGGGTTAAAAAAATATGTGCTTATATTTGCATGATACATGATTTTTCTTATATTTCTAATGACTGCAAAAGATTTTAAATAATGTCAAAAAGTGTCGGTTAGACTTATAACTGCGTAGCCCAAAAATGGTTAACATCGATCAAGTCGTTTTCGAGATATTCGGAATAAACAAAAAATTTTTGCGAACTTTGGCGCTCCCTAGCGGCAAAACGAAGCAATTTTGGAAATAAGTAAATTGGGCTAAATCGGCTTATTTTGTACCCAGGAGTCTGTGGTCTTCCGTTGTACACGTCTTTTCCGGACACCCTGTATATATATATATATATATATATCGGTGATACTTAAAATGTAGGTTTTCCTATTTTTTCTTCCCATAGCTTACAGTATCCAGATTAGTCTACTTTGTAGACATAAAGCTGTAGCACTAGGGGATTTCCATCCTGTTATACAACTGCTCCAAGTGATATATGTTAAAAAAAATGCAATAAAAATGTATTACATTTCAACTAGTATGAACTACCTACCTAATCATGTAAACACCCTTACATAGGGCTGTATTAAGTGATAATTTTTATTTTTCATGTGATCTAGGGTACCGATTTCCATAAATATTAGGTATGTTATTTTAATATTAATTGCGTTAATGTAACAATGCAATACAAAGTAACTTCTGTCAGCTCAACATACAATAGTTATTTATGCAACAAGTATAAAAAGTAAGTGTTTATTATTCACGCGACGTGAAATTGTCCAACGAGACCGTCAGGCCGAGTAGAACAACACGTCGAGTGCAATAAACAGTTTTTGTACGAGTTGCATACAATATTTTTTCTACGTTTATGCAAAAACTAAAAAATGTTTTATTTAGATGACACTAAGTAGGAAAATATGACGTCGATTTAAAGGGTTATATTTGTCACAAAACGCTGTAGTAGAATGACAGATGAATGCAATAAAGAACCACTTTTTCCACTAAATATAGTTCAATAGTTTTGTTTTTTGCATAAACGTAGAAAAAAACTATAAAAAGGCCGTGTAACGCTGCTTAGCTCAGTCTGAAGTCAGTTCGCAAATTCACTTCAACTCATTAACGTAAATCACTTGAAGCTCCTAAGCTAATAAATTAAAACATTGCAAAAATAAGTAAAAAGTGTAAATTGAAAATAAGTTTTTCTACGTTCATGCAAAACACAAAACATTATTGAACTATATTTAGTGGAAAAAGTGTTTCTTTATTGCACTAGTGCAATAAAATGTTTATTGCTTCATCTGTCATTCTACTAGATCGTTTTGTCATCATGACAAACATAAACGTTCAAATCGACGTCATATTTTCCTACACTTTTATCTAAATAAAACATTTTTTGATTTTTGCATGAACGTAGAAAAATATTATGCAACTTGTACAAAGTGTTTATTGCACTCGATATGTTGTCCTACTCGGCCTGACGGCCTCGTTGAACAATTTCACGTCGCGTGCAAAAAACACTTACTTTTTGTACTTGTTGCATAAATAACTATTTTAGAAAAAAACAAACTGGTAATTACTGACGTAAAAATAGGCACAGTCGGTAGAATCCCTTCACACATCGTCAGAACACGGGCTGTCCTCACTGACAACGGAGAATCCCAATTCTTTGGTGAAGAATGGATCAAAGAAAAACACAAAAAATCAAGAACAAACAAACAGACAAAAGTTGTGTGGCCTCGTTTCACATTCTTTTAGAGGTTGCACATGATTCTCCAAGTAGATCAAGACATCTGTGATATATATATATATATCTCGAACCAAGGCATTATATCTGAATCCTGAAAAGTTGACGTAACGAACATAGAAGGAATTCCGATATATATGCACTCTAGGAATTTGACATTAAAGTTTGATAACTCCTACAATACACTTTCAACCTAAAAAATACAAAGAATTACACCATAAAACACAACCTCTCTGGTACCAGTTACCACCCACTTATACGTGTCATAAGCAGGTATAAGTTGAAATTAAATAAATGTATACATTCGTCCCACCAACGTTTTCCGAAAACGATTATACTATACCTACATACATGCATATAATAAAACAGTTACTACTTTACTATGCATTCTTTATTTTTAATAGGTACATTAAATTATATTTTATGTACAATTTACTACAAAGAAGAGCATTTAATAATATTATACAACTTAACATATTTATAAATAAATGGTCTCACTATAAATAGTACTTTTAAAAATTATACACTCAGTTGAAAATTGCCATCAGATAACAATCAAGTTAATAACATTGCATTTATATATTGTTTTCAGAGTTAGCAAATTTCATTTTCATTAATATTTCTACTACACCCTCTCAATACATTTAACCTTATTGTGTTGAATTCTTCACAACATCAGTATAGAAATGTAAAGAAATAAAAAAGGTAATTCAAATAATTATTTTCTTTGTATGTAATTGGAACACTTATAATTATTCAGATATTACTATTAAGAAACAAAAATATTCGAGAATTTGTCGACTTCGTGACTAAATGAAAATTTATTAAGATTTATTTATGAAACATATATTTATAAATAAAATGTTTAATAATAAAAAACATATATCTAGATAATTTTAAATGTTAACTGAATTGAATTATTGTAACAATATGCATTTACCTTTGTTAGAGCCTTAGATTAATATTAAATTTTTTATTCACAATTATTATTTTTATCGATAAGACAAGAAAGACGAATAATTTAAGTCAGTTACCTATTTTGCCTCCTACAATGTCTGAACTCAATTTATAATTATATATGACAATAATAGAAGTATATTCTATTTTATATAATATGTTCTAATTAATCACTGTGCTTCATTAATAATATTTAACAAAAACTCCAGAAAGAAGTAAAAAAATAACAAAAGAAGAGCTGTTAATCAGGAAATCATTGCACTTACCAATAAATATAAGACCATAAATACGAGTGGTGCAACATAAAAAAAATATTTATTATAAGAGCGGTTGCAGACCATATTATATTTTTCAGTTATCACTAATAAATCACGCTGCAGTTTTACTTTTTCTTCACTAACTTGTGCAAAGCGTTCTTTCAAAAGGACTAATTCTTCTTCAAGATTTACTAGTTGGTCATATGTGACAATATTATTTGATATGGTAGATATATCTTGTTCAACTTTTTGTTTTTTTACATTATCTTTAACTTCCATTAATTTTTCTTGAGCTGTTTCCAAATCATTTATCAATTGCCGAATTTTGTCTTTATACTGCTGGTTCTCATTACAACTTTCTTTCCACATTTGTTGTAAAACTACAAGTTCTTCTTTTAAATCTTCATTTTCGATAAGTTTTTGATGAGAAATATTTTTTTCTTCATGTAAAGCCTTATCTAGTTCAGCAATTTTATGTTTGCTTCCATTTGAAATTGATTCCAGTAATTCAATTTTCCTTCTCAGTTCGTTTTGAGCTGACTGAAATTGATATTTTAAAGTTTTTGAATCGACGTGATCAGTACCGAATATGTCTTTCTCATAATAATCCATATCATTCTTTGTTTGTTCAGAAACATCTCCAAACTCATTAATATCCTAAAAAATAATAAAAACAAAAACTATGATGAAGGTAGATAATACACATTATAGAATTAGGATAGGTTATTAGATCGTCAGATATACAGGGTGATTCAGGTTTAATCTTGATAACTTCAGGAATCGGTAGAACAGGTTAATATAATGTTCATTTGTGAAAAACTTATTTCCTAAAACGCATTGTTTCCGAGGGCGTTGAAGTAGGAATTTTTTTCTCGTTTTTCCCTCATAATTCTTTAACCACTTATCCGATTTAAGTGAAATTCGGAACACAAACACTCCTTATGATCTTACATAAGCTTCTTAAGTTTGAACTACCTACCCCTCTTAGAAGTGTATTTTGTACCCCCCCTCTTACTTTATTTCAAAACTACAAAAAAAAAATAAAATAATTAATTTCAATAAAACATCTACACACCACTTTGACCTAATTAATTTCGAAACGTTTTCGTCTCCTTTCGTTTCGTAACAGTGTAAAGCATCAGCTGCGTAAATTTCATTTAACGTTACAGCAACCCATGAAAACAAAACTCAGTGATTTGTGTAAACTGACGTTTGTGAAAATCATTGTCTAAAGTATTATTTAAAGAGCATTTTTAGTACTAAGAAAAATGCCAAGAACGTTTACAAATGCTAAATATGCCGATATACATTATGTTTATGGTTTCTGTGACGGAAATTCCAACGCGTCAGTTCGAGAGTACCGAAGAATTCCAAATGCACAAGTTTTTGTAGATGTACATCGTCGATTTTCGGAATATGGTTTGCGCCGCTACAATGACCATAATCGTAATGTACCGCCAAGAAATAATTAGCGAATTCTTAATCTTTTTGATATCGATAGAACTTTAAACACACGCCGAGCAGCTCGGCAACTCCATTTATCTCAATCAAAAGTACTGAGAGCACTCAAACAAGATCATCGAAGGGCTTTCCATCTCCAACCAGTTCAAGGTTTGTTGCCAGGAGATGCCAAAAAACGTTTAAATTTTTTATAGATGGGTTTTAGATTCAACAGAAATTAATCCACAATTTCTGCATATGGTTTTATGAACCGACGAATCTAATTTCACAAAAGCTGGAATTGTGAATTACCACAACATTCACGTTTGGAGTGAAGTCAATCCTCGATGTGTCAGAGAATCGTCATTTCAGCAACAGTTTAGTGTAAATGTGTGGATAGGTGTTTTAATTAATAACCTCTGTGGGCTGCATATTTTGCCTCCTCGTTTAAATGGGGATTTATTTCATGAGTTTCTGCAAAACTCTTTCCCCGACGTTCTTGACGATGTCCTCTTAAATTTACGCCAAGGGAACTGGATGCAGTTGGATGGTGCCCCTGCACATTACGGAAGGCAAGTACGGCAGTGGTTGGATGAGAATTATCCTCGTCGATGGATTGGACGGCAACCCAACAACCACCCAAATATGTAGATTCCTTGCGAAGGACCAGTGGCTGGGCTTCCGTGCTCATCAGATCTGAATCCTTTGGATTATTTAGTTTGAGGCCATCTAAGCCGCCCGACAGTGTCCCCGGAAGCACCGCAGCCTATAGACTTATTGTGAATCTCTCAACGAGCACAAACATCCATGGTACTAGAGTGGGATTCGAACCCACACCGAAATAGCCGATCCAGACTGGTTCCACGAGCAGTCTTCTCCCAACTACCTCTGCTATCGCGGCGCCCAAAACATCAGTTTACACAAATCACTGAGTTTTGTTTTCATGGGTTGCTATAACGTTAAATGAAATTTACGCGGCTGGTGCGCTACACTGTCACCAATTTCTTTGAATTTCTCAGAAACAAGACCAAACGTCGAAAAAAAAAACAAGAGACGAAAAGGTTTCGAAATTAATCAGGTCAAAGTGGTGTGGTGTGTTTTATTGAAATTTTTTTTTTGTAGTTTTAAAATAAAGTAAGAGGGGGGTAGCATACAAAATACACTTCTAAGAGGGAGTTTAAACTTAAGAAGCTTATGTAAGATCATAAGGAGTATTTGTGTCGGATAAGTGGTTCAAAAGTTGAGGGAAAAACGAGAAAAAAATTCCTACTTCAACGCCCTCTATCTCAGAAACGATGCGTTTTAGGAAATAAGTTTATATCACAAATGAACATTATTTTAACCTATTCTATCGATTCCTGAAGTTATCAAGATTAAACAGGGTGATTCATTAAGAATGGGCAATCTCTGAACTGGAGATACTACAGACCAAAATATGGCGATTGAGCTTAACATGTCTTATACAAATGTTGCAGGTTTACGAGATACAGGGTATTTAATGTTGGAATTTTAATTTGAAATTTCTTAATAATTTTGTGATTTTAAGCAGTATCGTCTTGAAAATTGGCGACTTTACGTTTTTTGGCACGGCAAATAAGAATTTTTAACTAATTTTGACGTCACTAGTAGAGGGCGCCACTTATGGGACATCACATTTCTTTTAAATGGCAGAATTTTTTTGCAGCTTAGTGTATCCATCTGTCTATTGAGAAAAATTGTGCTGCACTTTTCTTAAACATGCTAAGATTAAAATGTTCAACAAAAATATTATCAAAGGATCTAGTAAGACAATCATAGACCGAGGCGACTGATTAAAAATTATTAAACTCACAAATAAGCAAGCTTCAAACAAGAGGATAATGTTGCTTGAACAACGGTGTACAGGAGTCCCTTTGATAGCATTATATATTCTTCTATTGGTTTTTGAAGCATAAAAATGCGGTTAAGATTAACTGACTGAGTAGATGATCAAGTAACGTAACCCATAGCATAATACACATTCAATAATTGCTGCCGACTCAATTTGTTCTGTAGATTTATGATGACATAGAATAATGAGTTTAGTTTTTTTGAAGTCTCGTTAGTTAGATGCCTATTTGGTACTTTATATACATAGTGTTTACCAAATTTAGACTAAATTGAAAATATTAGCACACCAGGATCCATTATAATTATCCTTACTATATCTCTTCATGATGATGATTATGATAATGATGAAAATGATGTTGATGATGATGGTGAAGATGATGAAGTTGATTATGACCACGATCAAGATGGTGAATAATAAAAATGATAATGAAGAAGATTAGGAAGCTGATGATGGTTATAAGGATGGTAAATATTATTATGAGGATGAACTTTATTTATTTATAGATCAGTTAGTAATAGATTTACTGGCCACTTGAGAGCATCTTGTAGTGGGGCTCATGCCGTGGGAAGCGGGGTCCTCCCCGATAGTGGACTGGCCTACGTTTCTAATTCTTAAAGTTACCGGTGACTCTCGCTTCCACACTTGAGCCCGAAAACCGCAAACTTGCATGGTCTAAGCCTTTCTCTCAAGCCGCGCAGCTCAGACAATCGAAATAATAACGGAGATGCGGCTTCTTTGATCTTTGTAGGGGATTCGCCAGCATGTTTTGGTATAGAATTCAGGACTGAACTCAAAACTTTTAGTTAAAACTGGTCAGGTCTGTATTTAAATTAAAAATATTTGGAAATACTATTTTCTAAATAAATAAGAGATAAACGGATTGTGACTGTATGTATTAAACTATTTTTAATTAAAAAGTGTAAAAGTGTAAAGTTCGAAATTGACCACCTATTTATAAATTTTGTCAAAAATAATAGGAAGAAATAAAATTAGGTACATACCTATACAACCAAAAGATATATAAAAAATACCTGTTGCTGATATTGCAGATTGCTTATTTTGTGTCCTGCAAGTAGGTGCCGCGTATGTTGTATAATTATGATCATACATATTTGAATTTGTTGTTAATGGAGGAAATATTACGGGAAACATTCTATATTCAAAATGCAACCTACAGAGTCTGCGATTGTTTATGATTTGTTCATACTTTTCCAGCAAATTCTCTCTGTTATGGTATTTCCAATGTCAGTTGTCAGTATCCCTGGACACATTTAATACATAAATAATTATTAAGAATGGTTTCTTCTTTTTCTTTTGAAACCGGGAATAGAGAAATATTGCAATCAAATATAAATCAAACTGGCGATCGACTAGCATAAGGATAGAAATTAATTTGGAAATAAATAAAGATTTACTGGGAACATGCAAACTGATATTGGATAAACTATACAAGTAACTGCTCATATTTATCAAACAGAATATCATACTCGTCAGTTTAACGCATAAGCAATGGCTTGACGTTCGGTTTTACTAAATAAAATAATGTTTTGTGCCGCTACAGACAGATTCTATTGCAAAGTTGAGGTTACCTATTGATTTTCGCGCCAACTAGGAGTTATTATTCTGATAGTTATCCTGTGCCGCGCAGCCGAGGGACGACGCCTATGCCAGGGGGGACTGTAATCAGGAGGGTTTTTTTTTAAGTCACTCTGAGAATGCAACATGTGTTTTAGTTAGGATCAGGGTAAATTTACTTTTCCTTATTGGTAAAATTGAATTGGTAAAAAAATATATTTACTAAATTAACAGATACCTTTTTGAAACTTTATTAACAAAATGGAATGAGATTACTATTTACTTTTTGCTATATGAAAAATTTTATATGACATTTTATATGATTCACATGCCACGCGCAGCATGGCCCGAGTAGCGCAAGCACGAGATAAAGGCCAAGTAGGCGTATGTCTCGTTATATTTAAATCGGCTAAAGATAACATTTTCAAAATTTGTGCACATACCATATCATATATTAAAAAAAACGCAAAAACCAATTTATTGTGAAAAGCAGAGACGCGCATGCAGGCAATTTGAGGACTATAATTTAGAAAAAAAATATTTGAAGTCAAAATTTCTTAAATTTTCAATTCACACAGTTTTAAAAACTTTAAATACTAATGCAAAAATATAGTGTATTAGTTGAATAGAATGTACAGTGGCGAAAAACGAGAAGTTGACGGGTTTTTTTTGTTTGGTTTAATATTGACTTTAAATCATTATTGTAAAAAATATTTTACTATTCAGTAACTTGCTCAGTAAAGTATGTAATAATGCCGAGACATTTAACAGAAGCGGAAAAAATTTGGGCAATTGCAAAATTAGAAGAAAACTGGTCGATAGGTATGGTTGCTGCACAATTAAATCTTAGTAAAGCTTGCATTTTCGCAATAAAAAGACGCTGGCAGGAAGAAAAAGATCTGCAAAGACCGATTCGATTAGGTGTAGGAAAAGTTTCAAATGAAGGTGACGATAACACTCTCATTAATTGTATGCAACAAAATCCTTTTTCAAATGCAGTACAAGGTTGTCAAGCAACCAATTTTCCCGGCATAGTTCGTACAGCATGAAACTAAATAAAAGCAAGCAAACTTAAGAAACTGTGCTGCAGCTAAAAAGGTATTTATGAGCAAAACAAATATTGCACGTTGCACTAGGTCAAGGACTGGCATGTCTCGTCACAAGTATCCATGTCAGACCATTGTCATATTAATTTTAGTCTTGAGGTTGGTGTACCTCCGAAGACTTATGAATATAGGAACCCAAGACTTACAAATTGGGTTTCTTATAAGGAGAGACTTTCTGAGACTCTCGTATTGAGACCAAAATCTCAAGCTTCTCAGATAGAGCAGTGTACAGAAGATCTCAGACGGGCCATTATCTCTGCCTATGAACAGAGTTGTCCGATCAAATCAGCCTGGAGTATTCATAAAGTTCCATGGTGGAGCTCTACTCTTCAGGCAAAACGCAAATAAGCTCGTAAGCTCTTCAATAGGGCTAAATCCACAAGACTTCACCGTGATTGGTACCTATACAAGGGCTCAACGTCAGTTTAAAAGCCTTGTTCAATCAACAAAGCAAACGTCAGTCTTGGAAGGATTACTGTGAGAGCATCGAAGATCTTCCTGCTACTTCGAGAATTTTTAAGCTTTTGAAAAGAAATCACCAATCTAGGATTGATGCTCTCAGGCTTCCTGGTACATACACGTGTACCATCAAGGAGGCATTGGGACATCTAATGGACTATACTATTTCTGGATCCGTTCTAAATGAAGATGCTCAGCAACCTCAGGCATCTACCCATTATAGAGGCGGAGTTGCATGGCATCTCTCCCACCATAGTAAGGTGGATCGGTGCCATGCTAATCCACCGTCGAATTTATACCACTTTAAATGGGACGATTGGGGTGGCTGCGGGTCGAGGATGTCCGCAGGGTGGAGTTCTTTCTCTACTTCTGTGGTGCCTTGTGCTCGATGGTCTCCGTGGGCTCAACGAAAGGGGGATTTATACTCAAGCCTACGCTGATGACCTTGTTATCCTCATATCAGGGAAATCACCAGGCGTTATCAGTGAGCTCACTCAGACGACTATAGACATCATAGGAAGCTGGTGCGCAGAACGGGGTCTTAGGATTAATCCCTCTAAAGTTGATCTTGTTCTCTTCACCAGGAGACGGAAGATAGATGGCTTCAAAGAGCCGACTATTTTCAACGTAGCCATTTAGACGGTCAAGTTTTTAGGGGTTAATCTGGATGATAAACTAACCTGGGTACCTCATATTGACAGGTAATTGCAAAAAGCCACTGCATCTTTTTGCAGGAGACTCTTTGGGGAAATGTGAGGGCTTAATCCAAAAGCTACATTGTGGCTTTATACTACAGTGGTCAGGCCCTCTTTCACTTACGCTGCTGTGGTATGGTGGCCTGCAGTTCGACGGGTCACTATTATTCAGCGCTTAAACAAATTTCAGCGACTTGCGTGTGTCAGTGCGACAGGGGCGTTAAGCACAGCTCCCACAGAGGCCCTAGAAGCTCTCCTGTCTCTTCCAAAACTGCATCTCGTGGTTGAGGGGGAGGCGCGAGGGTCCTCTTATCGGTTAAAACAGTGAGGGATGTGGAAAGGTCAACACCATGATCTATAAGGAGTTAATAGATGGGTATGAGAAGATTCTTGCAGCACCCAGCGACAAGATATCCCCTACCTATGCTTTTCAAAGAAATTTTAAGGTAGAATTTCCAACTGGAGAAGCCTGGCTCGTTAATTCTGACGCTCAAGTCTCAAAAGGGCTCGTCTGGTTCACGGATGGATGCAAGACAGACCAGGGCTCAGGAGCGAGGATTTATGGAGTATGACCAAGAGTGAATCTATTTCACTCCTTGGGGAAACACACCATGGTCTTCCAGGCTGAAGAATTTGCTATCTCTGCCTGTGTTCAAGAGAATATCAGAAGGAGATATGTTAGTCAGCACATTCAAGTATGCACAGGCAGCTCTACGAGCGCTTCTGTCCTTCAGGATCACCTCTCGTGTGGTCCTAGAATGTGTCAGAGCTCTTTCTCTCTTGGGAAGGGACAATCGTGTTAAGCTGACCTGGGTTCCGGGTCGCAGTAGTGTGACAGGTAATGAGAGGGCTGACATGTTGGCCAGACAAAGCTCGAGCACTCAATTTGTGGGACCTGAACCAGTTTTCGAGTTACCACAATGCCATCTTTCAAGGTCCATTGATAAGTTGATCAAAAAGGAATTAACTGAAGATTGGTCGGTGGGATGCGGTTTGCGTCAGGCCAGGCTACTTATAGGGGACCCATGGGCAGACGCAAACCGAAACTTCATTATGCTTAATAGAAGCAATATCAGGATTGTCACTGGTCTCCTAACAGACCACGCACATCTGAACAAGCACCTACATAGGATTGGCTTAAGCAATGTCGCGAAATGCAGACATTGCTACAATGCAGATGAGGATTCGATTCATATTCTATGTAACTGTGTCTGTTTAATGGTAAAAAGACACAAATATCTTTGGGCGGCTTTTCTGTCTCCTCAAGACATTAGAGAGATTCCAGCAGAGCTGGTGCTCGCCTTTGCGCGCAGCACGGGCCTGTTTTAAACTCTATAGTCGGCGGCATGTACAATGGGTCTTCGGACCTGAGTGCTGCGAGCAATCCGCGCAGCTATTAACAACAACAACATTGCACGTTGCCATGCGCTTCTTTGATTTTAGTCCAGTGGCAAACAGATAAATAATAGTTTCGAAGCATTTGTACTTATATTTGTGCGTTATGAAACTATGTAATACTTTAAATTCTTTTTTGTACTCATATGGAATCAAACAAGCAGTACGCAACATAAACAATACTCCGAAATCGATCGTGTGGAGCGAAATCGCTGGGCATACGTGTATAGTGACATAGTGACGTATAGGAAATTTGTAATTAATTTTAAGGTACTAAACGTGCAAATAAAATTACAAAACTTTGCAGATTCATCAGGTCTGTTCTCACAAAAGTCAGGAATTGGTCTTAAACATTTAGAAATATTCGACCAGTTAAGTTGTGAATGTGTTTTCAGTGCATGTAACTTAAGAAGTAGTTGTACGAACAGGCCTATTATTTTTCACTTGTACTATCGATTTATGAAATAAAAAAAAATGCTGAACAAACCTATTGGTCGTGTGCAAGATGCACCTAAATTGGCCTATCCGATCACCTAATTTATATTTTTGGATATTTATGAAAGGCACATTTTATGTGATACCAATACAAACTCGGCTGGAACTATGGACACAACTTGTGCAAGCTTCAAATCTGATGAGACAACACATTGGAGTTTTGATTAGAGCACATTTTCTATGACACACATTGTACATAGAAACAAATAAGGAACACAATTCGACAACTGCTTAATATTTTATAACTTTTTAATTCATCGATAACAGTTACCTGGCTACTGCTGGACCCAATTGTCTTTTGACTATCACTATCAAATCATAGAGGGTGTTTCAGGAGGAGATGTACATTTTTTCAATATGTTTTTCTACGTTAAGTTTTAAGCAAAAAATTTCCTATGAACTTAGGTCTGGAAACACTTCGTTTAGGATATACAGAATGTCAAATTAAAAAAAAATTATTACATCTTTAATAACTCTCGACTACTTTGAGTTAAATTCATGAAATTTTGTATGTGGAGGTTTTTTGGGACGGGAAATTCAAATTTTATGGACGATTGGCTGTATCTCCCAGAGGGCACCACAAGCGACTTTTTTAAATTTGACATCCTGTATATCCTAAACAAAGCGTTTCCAGACCTAAATTCATAGTAATTATTTTGCTTAAAATTGAACGTAGAATAACATACTGAAATATGTACATCTCCTCCTAAAACACCCTGTATATCACTCTAGTCATAAGGAACCCAAATATGTACAAATACAGGGTGATTCAGTTTTTAATGAATAAACTTCCAGGGTAAGTAGAACTTTGAAAAATAATGGCAGTTTATTATATAATAATTATAATTTTGGGGTGTTAAAGTTTGAAGAAAAAATTTGATTTTTTGGTCTAATTACTAAAGTAATGGAGATATTTAAGCCATACTTGGTACACAGTATAGTTAGTTAAGGTGTCATGAAATGTGAAAATACACTTTGAACAACCAGTGGCGGAGATATGGGCATTTAGGAAGGATGAAATTTGATGCATCAATTTAACATGAAAAAGTTAACCTTCATAACTGCCTTTATTGATTGAACAATAATCTAAGAATATTTCATGAGATAACACACCTAGCATTCAGAAAAACTCAATATTTGGGCAGTAATTTTGGACATTGCATTGTTGGCTCATTTATTTTACATGGAAATTTAACAAGCAAAATGTATGCAAAATGTAGTAACTGAAAAATGTATTTAGATCTGTTGGAGAACGCCATAAATCTTGTTTTAACCATATTATGTGATGCCTCTGTAAGACAATTTTTAAAAGAAATTCAAAGTATTGGAAGAGGACCTACTAAGTATAAGAAAAACTTTTTTCTGTGAGGTTATTTAAAGACATTTCAATAAATTTTCACAATGGGGACATTGCATGATTTATTTCAAATACGTGGAGATGAAAGAATGTATTATTTTAATTGAAATGGCGTTTGTCCCAGAAAATTTCGTGGAAAAATAAGCCCAAAAACGGTATTTAACGTTTTAGTCTGGCCACGCCCCTACAAAACGGTGGCCGCCATATTGAAAACCTGTGACGGCAACCGCCAGTTGCGCGGGCCCTGTATAATCTGTGCCACATCTGTGCTTAGTGTGCTTTGGACCACAAAGCATTGTTATGTGCTTTTGAACAACGCAGTCGCAGTACGAGGTACGAGTACATACATTTAAATTAATAGTTCAGTAATTTGTGTTTTAAACAGAAGAGTTCATGAGGTTAGTTTGTCGTTTGTGACATTGTGACATTTATTAAGTGTTATTGTGTTAAACAGAGACTGGTGTTGAAAATTGTAAAATTAGTACAGAAAGTGCATTAATACCTGGGAAATGGATGAAATATTGCATTGTGTCATTATGTACAAATACTTCCCATACAGTGCCTAATAAAAAAAATTTATCCGTGCTAAAAATTGAAAAGACAAGAAAAATGTGGTGGATGGCAATGAATCGCGACGAAACAAGAAAGTCAAGAAATGTAAAGCTCTCCAGCATTTCTACGTTGTATGTTTGTGAAGACCATTTTAATGTAAGATTAAGTAATTGGAAATAAGTATGAATAAATAATGAAAAAAAGCGGTCTATCCAACAAATTTTTAGGTACCGAAATCTTTGAAAATCTTAAATTTAATTGTAGGTATATCTAAATATATATAATATGCACAGCACATAAACAGGGACCTTGTTTATAACAGCACTACCTTACGCAGTATTTACACTACATATGACTCAAAAGAAATGTCACGAAACAAATGCCTATTTACGTCACGATCGCCGTAACATAAGCAAGATGGCGTACTGGCATTTGACGTCACACCAATGCCACTGCGTTTTCGATCACGTGGTTTTGTTGACATTCTATGGCAATTTATTAATGTTAATATTTTAATTATTATGTGATTATTGCCGTCAGATACATGTTCTGACCTTTCAATATATTTGAAAGATTATTATGTAATACATTTCAGATCAATATAAAATTCATGCAACTTTCCCATTATGTACTGACTATGGTAGGATAATTTTTTCTCGTCTTTTAAACAATGCATTGCTTAATAAAAATTTTAAAAATTTTTTCACTCTATTCAAGGAACCCGCTTATTTCTGAAACATCTATATACTGGGTGATAAAAAATAAATATGATATACCTATACTAAAACATATACTTACGCCTTCTGTGTCAGAGTCATCTGGTATTTTGAAACTAACTCTTTTGGTATCTTCTTGTACATCATTTTGGCAAAATTCATTTGGATCTAATTCAAATTTCTTGTCTGATGTTAATTCAGAGTCATTTTTTTCCAATACTGGATGCACCTAAAAATAGGTGGTTATATTTTGCATTATTATAAGTAAATCAAGTATACACCATTAGACTTATATGATTGTTGATTCCATTAGATTTGTTTAAAACTGCATCAGTAACTTCATTTTCAGCCAAAATGTCTTCTTTAGACTTAACATGACTGTATAACAAATTATGTTTCTGTAATATCAAAACAAGTTATGTAGTTAAAAATGTTACAGATCAACTAATTTACACACCTCTTCAGTATTTTGTAAGGCCTGGATATCTTGAACTGATACTGTACTTAACTCGTGCAACTTCAATTGTAAATCTAATACTTTTTCAGATTCCATTTCTAGTCTAGTTTCTAATTCTTGTTCGCGTTGTTCTAGTTTAATTCGTTGTTCTTCGGATTTTTTCTGGTGTTCAGCTAACTTCTGCGCAACTTCCTAAAAATTAAAATATGATAGTTGTTATTATTATTATTAAGTGGTAGTAATAACAATAATAATATTTAATAGTCCAACAGGTACAAAAACCCAATTACAGGACCATAATAGAAATTGTTCTTATACATAAAAGTTTCTAAAATAACATTCAAATAACCAAATCAATCTAAGACAAAAATAATAATTAAATACACAGGTAAAATAGATAATTAAAAAACATAAAATATGAAAAAGTACTGTTAAAAACATGATCTACCAATAAAAAAAACACAATAAGAAGTAGTTGCATGTCATGGGCAATCCTTAGCAGCTGCTTTAGACTAATATTATTAATATCACACATATCACATAATAAATTAAAATTGGATATCATATTATATACAGGGAACTTTAACATGAGATTAGTTCTAGCAGATTGGCAGTAAAATGTGATATGAGAAATAGTATAGTGCAATAATTATACACTTTTCTCTCCAAAAATGAAGTGTAATATTTTAATGTGCATATATTATATACAGGGTGTAATGATACGTGTGGCGAACGCTTGCGCAACATGCTACGGAGTGAATCAGCGGCTGGTTGGCTGGTTGTCGGCCGATGTCAGTTGGAGGCAGATCGTTGAGTTGTATTGTAAACTGTTGTTGTTATTATTGTTCAGTGAGATTATATAATAAAAGGTGTTTTTGTGCTACATAGTTGTTTCTGTTATTTATCTAGTAAGGAGTGAGCTAGCACAAACTGGCGACGAGGATTTATTTTGTTTCCATAAATCACGGTGAGTTAAGTACAATCTAATTGTCTAAACAATGCTATATTATCATATTTAAGAATTAAGTATATGAGTACTATAACACTGTTACCCTATTTTAGGGCAGTGCAGAAAACCTTGGAGGAGAAATAATAAAGAACGGTTTTAAAACCGCAGGGAAGGCTGTGAGCCACATATAGTAATAGGAAAACCAAAAGGCTGTTGGGAACCATATAATGAAGAAAGGCTTTGAGTCATACTAAAACGGCATAGGGCCGCTGCGAGGCTGTGAACCATACACGTAATTAATCGTGAAGAAAAAAACCCTAAGCAATTCAGAAGGTATGTGAAAGTACCATTTGTAATTCTATAATCTAATAATTCTATAGTTAGTTAGTTAATTTGGAATGTAATTTTAAATTCAGTTTTCATTAATTGATGTCATTCAGTTAATTCATTTAAATTCAGTGAAAGTATAATATCAAAAATTTTGTTTTAACAATATGATCAAGACTGAATAATCGATATCTTGTGTTTTATATATCTCAAAGCAAACTTATGATTCACACATTAATGTTTTTGATTTTATTTACTATCAACAATTAGAAATTCCTAAAGAAATATCACGTTATAAGATAATAAAAGTTATGTAAATCGTTTCAAACAAACAATACCGAAAAAACTTAAGAAATAAAATAAGTAAATAAAGAAATAGACCACAGATATTTCTTTTACAGAGTCGAGATGTCGGACAGCGGTATAAAACCGTTTTTATGTGATCACATTGACAAGTCCCTAATAAGAGGAGAATGTGAAAAATGGTTGCGTTCACTGGAATTATATCTAGTTGCTGAAGATATTACGAATGTAACAAAGAAAATAAATAAATTGCTACACTTAGGGGGAACTCAGTTACAGGAGGTTGCTTACAATCTGCCGGGGGCAATTGAAAGCTACAACTTGGAGAATAATAATGATATTTTTCAAACTCTAGTTGACAAATTGGCCGAATACTTCTCTCCAAGACAGAACTCCACAATTGAACGCCACGTTTTTAGAAACATCAAACCAGAAGAGAAGGAAACGTTTAATAAGTTTCTTTTAAAAGTTAGAAGTCAAGCCACAAAATGTTCGTTTGGCAACTCATCCCTAGAAGCAACAGAAATTCATATAAAAGAAATTAATTGATAGTTGGGCACCCTTAGAACTTAGAAAAAAACGGTCTCTACAAGATGTTATAGAACTGTGCCAAATACATGAACAAATTGGAAGCCAATCGAAAGCGATGGATCAGACCATTGCCGGACCAAGTACATCCCTAGGAGTAAATAATGTCCAGTTTCGAAATCGAAATACTCAAAATCGAAATCATAATCAATGCACAAGGTGTGGAAAATTTCGACATACTTCATACTCAAAAGATTGTCCAGCCAGACAGGCAAAATGCCATAATTGTGGATTCCAAGGTCATTATTCGTTTATGTGCAAAACAGCAAAAGGAAAACGTCCTTTTTCCACTAATAATACAAGGTATGAAAATGCTAGTAAAAGAAGGCCACCGGGGGCCAGAATTAATTTTGTAGGAGACGAAGACACGGAAACAGAAGAACTAGAAGCAATGGAGGAGATGAAAAATTTTGAATGCTTTAAAATTTCCGATCAGCATCAGCTAGATAAAGACGACGACCTAATTACTTGCCAAGTTGGAGGTGTATCCATAACTCTACTTATCGACTCAGGCTCAAAGGCAAATATCATAAGAGGTGAAGATTGGAAAATACTAGTCGACCATAATGCCACTATATGGAATATTGATAAAGACATTTCACATGCTCTTAAAGGCTACGCCTCTGGACAAGCTCTGAAGGTGAGAAATAAGTTCCAAACAACCGTAAACCTACCAGGACAACAAGAAATAATAATTTAATTTTACGTTGTGGATCAAGGTGAAGTTTCAATTCTGGGAAAAGATACTGCAAAACGTTTGAGGATTCTAAAACTGGGTCTTCACATAAATAATATTGAAGGAAAAAACACATTTCCTAAAATAAGGAATATTATTATTAAATTAACTATCGATCCTCAAGTAAAACCTATTAGACAGCCGGCTAGAAGAGTTCCAATCTCAGTGGAAGCACTCGTGGAAAGGAAATTGCAAAAAGCATTAAATTTAGACATAATCGAGAAAGTAACCGAACCTAGTGCATGGATTTCACCCATTGTTATAATTTTTAAACCTAACGATGATATTAGAATTTGCATTGACATGCGTCGAGCAAACGAAGCAATTTTAAGAGAAAACTATCCTCTTCCAACATTCGATTCCTTTATGACTAAACTTCGTAATGCAAATTATTTTTCCCGGTTAGACCTTGTTAACGCCTACCATCAACTAGAACTACATGAAGATAGTCGCCCTATAACCACCTTTATAACACATAAGGGAATGTTTGGTCTTGTAACCTATTTCGGAAAATTTATTCCCGATTTAGGAACCCTAACTGAGCCACTGAGACAGTTGACAAAAAAGGACGAGCTTTTTATATGGAAAAACGTACACCAACAACAATTTGACAAACTTAAGGAATCAGTAGCGACCATCACAAAGTTGTCGTACTTTGATACGCAAAGAAGAACCCGTGTTGTAGCCGATGCAAGCCCAGTAGCATTAGGGGCTGTGTTATTACAATTCGATAGAGAAATTCCTCAAGTTATATCGTTTGCCAGTAAAAGCCTTTCGACGGTCGAACGTCGATATTCGCAAACCGAAAAAGAAAGTCTTGCTTTTGTTTGGGCAGTAGAACGCTTTTACTATTATCTCTATCGATTAGAATTTGAATTAGTAATAGACCACAAGCCATTAGAAGCGATATTCAGACCAACTTCTAAACCGCCAGCCCGAATTGAGAGATGGGTTTTGCGCCTTCAAGCATTTAAATTTAAAATTATATATCAACCAGGGAAATTAAATATTGCAGACTCTATGTCAAGAGTCTGCAAGATCAACGAAGAACCGTCTTTTGATAGAGAAAGTGAACATCACGTATTCACAATCATTGAAAAAAGTTTTCTCAAAGCTATTAACATTTCTCAAATAATTGCTGACATCCAACAAGACCAGCAAATAAGAGAAGCCGTTTCTAAAATAAACGAAAATTCATAGAATTCATCGGACAAAAACATCTTCTTCCCATTCAGGGAAGAGTTAACAACCATGGGACCAGTTTTGCTCAGAGGAACTAAGCTTGTCATCCCAGAGACGCTGCGGAGCGACGTATTAAAGTTATCCCATGAAGGTCATCCAGGTGAAACAGTAATGAAAAGAATAAGAGCCAAAGTATGGTGGCCATTAATTGATAGACACGTGGAAAAATTCGTGAAGTCATGCCGAGACTGCTTGTTAGTTACTCTGCCAGATAAACCTCCCCCTATGAAGAGACATCGATTCCCAGATGGGCCTTGGCAGTGCATAGCAATAGACTTGATGAGACCATTACCTAACCAAGAACAACTGTTAGTTATTATAGATTACTACTCCAGATATCAAGAATCAAAATTTCTTAAATCAACCACCTCCGCCGTAATCATAGACCAGCTAATGGAGGTATTTGCGCGTCTGGGACTTCCCAAGTCAATTAGAGCTGATAACGGTCCTCAATTTGCAAGTAGAGCCTCAGGCAAATGGAAAAGTGGAAAACATGAACAGATCCATTTTAAAGAGACTGCAAATCTGTCATGCAAATAAACTAAACTACCGATCTGAATTACAAAAATTCACTATGATGTATAATGCCACACCACACGGGACGACAGGAAAATCTGCATCACAACTATTGCTAAATAGAAACATTCGTGACAAAATACCTTCAATAGGCGATTTCATATGTGAACCGAGCGATGAAGAAGCAAGGGACAATGACATAATGAACAAGGAAAAGAAAAGGAAGATAAGATCCGAAATGCAAAGGACTCAGACGTAAAACAAGGAGATAAAGTTTTGATACGTAACATGAATATTCCACACAAACTAACTACCCGATTCAACACTGACGAATATACAGTTACCCAAAAGGTAGGAAATGAAGTTACAGTTTCAAGAGAAGATGGCCAACTTTTTAAATGACATATAACCCACGTAAAGAAGATTCCAGAGCCACCTAGCAATCAAAATACGTGTTCGACCAACACTACACTAGATATAGTTTCAGAGAAATCGGTCACCCCGAATCCCCATGGAACACCACCACTACCATTGGCCGCGGACCAAAAGAAGCCAGGGCAAGAGGATCAAGAGGGCCTTTCACCTTCCAGAAGACTGCCACCCCTTAAGCTGAAAAAGATGGAGGGATTGTGGCGAACGCTTGCGCAACATGCTACGGAGTGAATCAGCGGCTGGTTGTCGGCCGATGTCAGTTGGAGGCAGATCGTTGAGTTGTATTGTAAACTGTTGTTGTTATTATTGTTACTATTATTATTGTTCAGTGAGATTATATAATAAAAGGTGTTTTTGTGCTACATAGTTGTTTCTGTTATTTATCTAGTAAGGAGTGAGCTAGCACAATACGTAAATATTTAGAGGTTTTCATATAAAAATTTTCGATATCTTCCCTCCCCTGTATTATGTAACTTAAGTATACAGGGTGGTCCACTTTTTTATGAAACTTCAAAAACCAATACATTATAAAAAAATAATGTTAGTTTGTTAAATAAACTATACCCGACAAATGTTTACTTTTTGAGATATAGCACGTTGAAGTTTCCCAAAAGAAAAATGTTTTTGGTATTTTTCTGAAAGTGATGAAGTTTCACCCGTAAAATTTTTATAAATGATTTGCACTGTATGTGTGATCTTTGGTGAATTTTTCTATTTTTTTACTTTACCAGTGGCAAAGATAATAGGGGATCCCTATTGCTTTAGGAAAAAAATATTAGTAGACCATTGGCTTTAAATTTGAAAAACACTATTTTTTTAATTCTCCATTTAAGTAAAATTTATTTACTTATTTATTATTATTACTATTACAATAGACATATAAATTACAATTGAATAAACGGCAATACAATAATTGATGTATCAATTCATTAATTAATATTTAATAAAACTATTGAACATCAGCTACATAACATCTAACAAAATTGTTCAAAATGCCCGCCCGCTGCATTAATACACATTTGATATCTTCGTATTAAAGAATTTATTCCTGCGATGAGTTCATGTGGCTTCTGCTTGAGATTATTACAGGCATCTATTATTCTTCTCTCCAACTGATTTCTGTCTTCAATTGGTACAGAGTAAACATCATCAATTCTGCTTTCTCTTCTATTTCTCTGTCCTAGGTTTTCATTTATCTTGCCTAAACCTAATTGTCTAAATCTGAGTGTCAATAAAAACTTGATAAGTCAGAGTTCTCCTATTCCGAAAATGCCTTCGATATTCTTGAACAGCTGGCATTTCTATCGCAAAATCCATATATTTAATGAATGTCGGCATATTCTTCATTGCCAACCGGCATTTTTTATGGTTATAAACTCTTATTTTCTCTCGTGTGGTTCGCTTTAATAAATAAAATTACTAGCACATTATAATTTCTTCTGTCAATTGATTGTTTGATGCAATGGTACAAGTACGTATTGTTTGCCAAGGTCACTAGATTTTTAATAATTGACGAATATCGAAGGCGTCTTACGATTTGAGAAACTCTCGACTTCGATCAGATTTTTATTAACACATGTATTAGAATTAGGCAAATTATGTTTAGGCAAGTAAAACACAATGTGTGTTGTAAGTAATAAGTAAATAAATTTTATTTGAAAATGGTAATAGTTATGAAAAACTTACAAGGATAATTCTTTGCCCCAAATCAAACAAAGAATCTAAAAATTAGTGTTTTTTTAATTTAAAGCTAGTGGCGTACTACTATGTTTTTACTAAAGCAATAGGAACCCTTATTTTCTCCACCACTGGTAAAGTAAAAAAAAATCTCCAAAGATCACACGTACAGTGCCAAATCATTAATAAAAATCTTACAGGTGGAATTTCATCACTTACAGCAAAATTTGAAAAACATTTGTCGGGTATAGTTTATTTAGCAAACCAACATTATTTTTTTTATTAAATTAATACTATTAATAGTACACAAAGCAAAAGTAGGTTTCTGACAACAAAATAATTTGATGTAGTTAAACTTACCTTAGTCTAAAAGTTAATGATACAGGGTGCCAAAGCTAACATTTTGAATTCAAAATTAAAATTTTTATAAAGTTCTCAATGAATTTCAATGATGTACACTTTCTGGACTGAACAATACTTAAATTTTTAGTGCTTCTCGTATCTCGAGCGGCGGTTGAATGGTTACCACAGTATCTAAGTCGAGCTTTTATATTAGTTTGTGTGTCAAGGTTGGTTACTTCAGTGTTTAAGGTGACTGGTTTAGGTGTGTTATGGATGGCTGGTTCAAGTACATTCGAGTTTACTTGTTTGTTCTTAAGCAAAGGCATCCACATGACTAATATTCAATCCTTCGTTCATATTCATGTTGTTTAGGTATTGTAGAATCTACAGAGCGTCCCTTCACACTAGGTTGTAATGTACCCATTGGTATAAATCAGTACTCTAGTGTCTTCTGAGATTCTGTGTCCCTCTTTCCAAGCATGTTCCGCAATGGCAAATTTTTCTGGTTGGTATAACCGTATGTGCATTTCATGTTTTTTTCCTGGTTTCTACAGTTAGTTTAGCCATTCCTACATATACTTTGTCACAGCCGCTGCCACTACCAGAGTTTGTAACGGATTTAACTGATCTTTCGGGTTGCGGAGTTGCTGAAATGCGGTAATGGTGTGAAGGTAGGTCACACGCCTTTTTTGCGTAGTATTTTCGCGATTCTATCTGTCACATTGAAAATGTATAGTAAGGTGGTGGTCGTAGTGACTTCATCCTTGGCCTTTGATGTTTGCTCACACCAAGGTCTAATAGTTTTATTGATTTATTTTTTAAAGTATTCATTTGCTAGGAACAAGATCGGAGCGTATCTCTCATCATCAGCCAAACTTAATGCGTGGTGAATTAGGGTTTCGGTCATGACCGTGCGTTTTTGTGCTGGATGATGGTTAGACTTTCCATGGAGATATCTATTAGTATGAGCAAAGTTCATATATATCTAGTTATCTACTCTAGTACATTATTTTACTGTTCTCTAAAAATCCGACAAAATCGATGTGTGTAAAAGCACGTTGGACGATAAACGGGTATAGTAAGTTAGAGTAAGAAAGTGCGGCTTTAAGAGTGTAATTGAAGGCGGAGCTTGTTCTGGATATGCACGTGCCGAATTATGCGTTTTTCAAGATACAGCCACAAATAAGAGTTGAAAATTGAGAAAGCGCAGTTTAAATAGTATATGTAGGTATCCATATTTTATTTAAGAATGTTTGAAAACCCTGTATAATTAGAATTAATTAACCTTCAAAATTATTCTTTCTGACTTCAAATATTTAAAATTTTATATGAAAATATAAAATGTCTAAAAAATTATTTAAGATCATCAGCGAAAAATACTAAGTTAATGCAGTTAACTACAAGAAAACCCCAATTTCATACAATAATGTAAAAAATAATTAAGTAGACTAACATTTAGTTTAAAAATTTTATTATTTAAATTACATATTATCATATTAATTTCAGCAACTTTATTAGAATTTAGTATGTACCTAAGAATTTAAACTGTAAATGAAGAATGAATTCTTCTAAGTATATGAGTATTATAAATTAGTATCAAACTGATTTTATATAAATTATATTATATATATATATTTATTTGGCCATAAGTTCCGCGTATTGGAATACCGAAGTAAACTAATAAGTAATATATCTATCCATTTTCTTGTTGCACTGGGACATCTAAATTCTGCTTGTTTTTTTTAAGAGGTAACTTTTTTGTACTTGTTGCATAAATAACTATTAAAGTCTTACAGCCGGATTCATGAAACGGGCGTAGCGTTAGTTGGACTAACCAGTTTTGCGCCCGTGTAAAGCGCGTTAGTCGGACTAACCAGCTTTGCGCTCATTCACGAAACATGCGTTGCTAGGTAGCGAAGCATGCGTTGCTAGGTAGGCTGTTTATTTACGTCCATATTTGCACCAAAAGTTAGACCCAGTATTGTACCTGTCTAAAAATCGCGTAACTTCAGCCTCTAGTTCCTTGCGTTTCCCATTGTATATTTAGTATTTATATTCAAAAATAGTACTTTTCAGTGCTACGGATTAGTTAACATATCATAAAGTAAGTATTATACATAGTAGTGAATAGGAGTATGGCTTTTATTTAAATTGGTGCAACAGAGACGTAAATTTTTCGCTAGTCTGACTAACGTTACGCCTTGTTGATGAATCCGTATGTTAAACTTTAAAGTAATTCACAACTTGCTTTCTGAAATTAGTAAAAGAAAAACCAAAGAAATCCATCTGAAAACTGTTACCAGCTCTTACCATTCTTGTTAACGGTGAATAAAATCCATAATTCCGACTATGGTATCTAATGCAGAACAAACCATTAAACCGGGTATCAACAGTTTTCACTTTAACACCTATACTCTCAAGAAGATCAGGAGAATACACAATGCCATTAATCAATTTATAAGTCTGTCTGGGCCCGTCGGTTTTCAAGAGTAGTTAATCTTACACGATTGCATAACATGATAATATGTATTCCACATAATAGAAGCGCACTCAATAACAGAACGAACAAGATCACAGTAAAGAATTTTAAACAAGGATATTGTAAGATTGTCAGTAATTCGCTGGACAAACCCAAGCATTATACGTGATTTCAAAGATACATTGATTACGTGCTGCGAAAAAGTATAATATACACCGAGCTCTCTTATTTCAGTTACCTGAGTAATATTTGTTGAATTAATGTAATAGGTAAAATTTCTAGTCTCACGACATCTATAAAACTTGATATGAAATTATTTACTAATATTCAAATGCATATCATTATCCAAACACCAATCAAAAACATTGTTAAGATCACTTTGAAATTTAACGCAAACATTTATGTCAGTAATAACTTTAAAGATCTTAAGATCGTATAAAAATAACAAACTGGGAAAAACTATCTTGGAGACAATATCATTAATAAGTTTGTTTTAGCAGCACTTGGAAACTGTTTGGAAATTATCAGAAATGTCCGTCCAACTATTTATTGCGTCAAATTCAATGGTAACGCGTTCTCAACTTAACTGGTCGAATATTTCTGACAGTTTCCAAACCGTTTTCAACTGCTGCAAAAACAAGCCTAATGAATACAGGGCGAGTCAGTCATAATGTCATTAATTTTAAGATGAGATAGGGAATAATGAGTATAATGCGAATACGCGATTAAAAAAAATCTAAATGCATATTTACGCCGAAAAAAAATATTTTTCAATCATTATTTAAACCCCCTTTTCAGACTGTCATTGACCGCTCACAGCCTTGGTCGTTTACAGCTCACAGTTCTCCTCGATGTCGACCTGATGCAATGTTGTCAAGTTGAAATATTTTTCTAGTACCTACCTACCTAGGTTTTATATATATAGAGAGCTGTTTACAGGCCTTTTAGGCCCAGAGCTGTGTTATTCTCCTCCATTAGTAGTTAGGTTTACTCCCTACTATTTTCTTAACTGCCCTTTCATCTTCCATACGTTCTAGATGTCCTAGCCACTGCACTCTTCTGGCTTTTACAATTTCGTCTATTGTTGGTGCCTGGTACATTGCATATATTTCCTCATTATTTCTCCTTGAATAGCCTTCCTTCGTCTTCTTACCACCTAGAATTCTCCTTAAGATTTTCCTTTCCCACCTTAAAAGTTTTTCTCTTGACTTCTTATTGAGAACCCAGGTTTCACTACCATACAGCGCTGTAGGTCTCAAAATTGTTTTATACATTCTAAATTTTACTCCTCTGGACAAATTTTTTGATTTCAATAAGTGGTTGACTGCTGCCGAACTTCTGTTTGCTTTTATTATTCTCCTATTTATTTCTGGTTCCTCATCACAATTAGCTGTTATAAGCGCCCCCAAATATACATATTCTTGAACTTCCTCAAACTCCATCTCTCCATGCTCTGTTCTCAATTTAAAATTGGTATCCTTTTTTTGTTCTCCTATTCTCAAAAGCTTACTTTTCTCTTGATTTATCTGCAATCCCACTTTACGTGCTTCCTCCACAAGTTTTCTCGTTACTTCTTCTAATTCCCTACTATTTCTAGCAATAATAGCCACGTCATCTGCATAACTTACAATTTGATGACTTTTAAACAATATGTGTCCTTCTCTGTTCAACTGACTATCTCTTATGACCTTTTCTAGTACTAACGTTGAGAGTGGGTCTCCTTGTCTCAGTCCTGTATCAATAGTAAAGCCTTCCGAACATTCACCTTTTATTCGTACTTTGGATTTGGTATTTTCTAAGGTCATTTTCAATAGCCTAATCAGTTTGGTTGGTATCCCAAATTGTTTCAAAATTATACTTAGTTTATTCCTTTTGATCGAATCATATGCTTTCTTGAAGTCCACAAATAAAACCATTGCTTTGATCCCATACTCAAGGCATGTAGTCAGAATTTCCTTCACCATGAAGATTTGGTCCGTTGTTGACCTTCCTTTTCTAAAACCTGCTTGATACTCCCCTATTTGTAGTTCTGCTATTGGTTCTATTCTCTGTTTTATTAACGTTGCCATAATTTTATACCCTATATCTAACAATGATATACCCCTATAGTTTCTGCAGTCTGTTGCATCTCCCTTTTTAAGATTGGTATAATCAAAGCATCTCTCCAATCTTCAGGCATACATTCTCTTCTCCAGATCATTCTTATCATTTCGTATATTTCTTAAATCCTCTCCTGCGTACTTAATGTTCTCTGCTGTTATTCCGTTTTTTCCTGGACTTTTGTTATTCTTTAAAGCTTCAATAATTGTATCTATTTCCTTTTTTGTAGGTTCTTCTATATCCACTTCCTCTTTCCTTCCCGGTATCATCTCCTCGTGCTCCTCTCCTTCCTTCTTCATTCAGCATATCTGCAAAGTATTGCCTCCATCTTTCTCTCACTTCTTCTTTATCTTTTTCCCTTTTTTATCTCTCTGTAGAAGTTACGTATTTCGTTCCTCTTATAATGTTGCTCTATTTCATCTATTTTCTTAACCTGTTCTGCTCTCTTCTTTTGTCTAAACACTTTCTTTGCCTTTCGTCTTTGTTCCCTGTATTTCTTTATCTTCCTCTTGTACTGACTGAAGTGCTTTAATTCTTAGCTTATTTATCTTCTCCGCCTCTCTTATACACTCCTCATCCCACCATCTTTTCCTCCCTGCAAACTCTTTTTTTGGTATTACTTTCTGACTTGCTGTTTGTATGACATTTTCGATCTTTATCCATTCTTCATTTATATTTGCTTCCAATATGTGCATGTTTTCTTGTAAACCTTTCCTTATCTCTTCTTCATACTTCTTTTTGGTTCTCTCATTTTGCAATGCCGCCATATCTAGTTGTCTTTTTTTCCTTTGTAATCCTTTCCTTTTCATAGGTTTTTTTATCTTCAAATCTATTCTCACTAGATAGTGATCCGAGTTTATGTCTGCCCCTCTGCATGACCTAACATTTTTTATTATGCTTCTTTGATTCTCATCTATGGAAACATGATCAATTTGATTCGTATATGCTCCATCTGGAGAGGTCCAGGTACCCTTATGTATGTCTTTTCTCTTAAAGAATGTGCTCATTATTTTCATTTTTTGTTCTTCTACAAATTCAATTAACCTACGCCCATTGTCATTGCTCTCTAGGTGTTTACTTTCTGTCCCTACTATACTTCCATACATCCTTTCTCTCCCTATTTTCGCGTTTGCATCCCCTACCATCATTCTTACTGTGTTTTTATTCAGCTTTCCATAATTTTCTTCTAGCTTCTCATAAAACTCATCTTTTTCTTCTTCTGGTTTTACCTAGGTTTTAGACATCACAAATAACCGGTTGTACTGACTATGTTTAATCCGGCATTCGATTGTCGTATGGGTGCATCATCAGAAAGTTCGTAGCGCACCAGGAGCGTCGTGTTACTGATTTTTATAGGGTGATTTGTTTATTTTTTAAAGGTCGAGTAAAAAATTTTGTTTTCGATTTTCTGTCTTTATTAGGCCTCCCGAATACGTGGTTAAAATTAATGACATTATGACTGACTCACCCTGTATATTAAAGAACAGCGGACCACAATGGCATACCCTGAGGGACAAAAAAGTAAACAGCAATAGTATTTTACATAAAATTTCCTATTTTAACCCACTGGTAACGACTCGTCATAAAATCCCAAACCATTAATTCCATAGGCCATCAGCTTAGCAGTCAGTAAATCATGATTGACCCTATCGAACACCTTTGAAAGGTCCGTATAAATAGAATGTAATTGACACCCCATTTCAAAGGCATCCAATATCACACTCTGATAAGACAACAGAGCAGTCACTGTAGACCTACCCTTGCAGAAGCCAAGACGCTGATCAATTATGAGATTTTTAAAATTCCACAAAAATAAATTGGCAACCAGCGAATCTAAAATACAAGCAAGAGATCTTTTACAAATAATAGTAATAGGAGCACAGATTGAGTAAATGCACTGCTTTAATAATGGGTTCCATTAGGGTCACAGGAGAAACTATGCTTCATAGATAATATTTTAGAAAAAACATCACTCACTGATACATCAAGGCAACAAATATTAACATAATCAAAAACATAATCAGAGTAATTATGATCAACATGAACAGAAGAAAAATGATCACAGAATAAATACACAATGCCACTATACTCGCGACAAGAATTCAAACGACTTACGTCATACGATCAAATGAATAATTCATTACATTTTCATAAAAATATTTAAGAAACTGCAACTGATAGTAATAAAACTATATATTACACTAAAAGTTTGCATTATATTGTTACGGAAGCTCACCTACCTTTTAGTTTGTTAATTATGTTCCTGTTTGCGTTAGAATTTATAATTTTTGTAATAGCTTTATTTTGACGTTTTCCGTAATATTCCAGGCTATATTCTATTTCTTTCTCGACACGTTCTGGAGATCGCAGAAACTTCCAGATCTCTAAAAATCTATATAAGCGGATCAATTCCGCCGTCACAGTCAGTTTATATTGTAGTAAGTAAAGCGTTGACAGTTGTGAAATTGGTTTGAAGGATATTTCTTGTATAATCAAGAGTGACAATAAAGTTGGTTGTCTACTTGACGTGTTCCCACGCTAAGGCAATTTCGAGGTTACAGTGGTGTCAGTGGGACATTCCGCAAAGAAGACGTTGGGAGTAGACAAGCGAATGCCAGTAACGAGATCAAGAGCGACTGAAATGGAGGAAACATTGAAACAGTTAGTGGGAATGATAAAAGATATGAAGGAAGATTTAAAGAAAGAAATGAAGATCAACCAGGATGAAATGAAGACTAGCAGAGACGAAATGATTAACAATTTAAAAAAGGAAATGAAAAACAGCCGGATGAAATGAAGACTAACCAAGACCAAATGATGAAAGTTATGATAGAAGATTTGAAAAAGGAAATGAAATACA
Source organism: Monochamus saltuarius (assembly GCA_025584915.1). Classification (NCBI taxonomy): domain Eukaryota; kingdom Metazoa; phylum Arthropoda; class Insecta; order Coleoptera; family Cerambycidae; genus Monochamus; species Monochamus saltuarius. The sequence goes on from CM046727.1 coordinate 32,229,503, forward strand.
ATCAAGAGGAAGTGAAGAATAGTTTAGAGAAAATGGAAAATAGTCAAGAAGAATTAAGAAACGAAATAATAATAATAATATCTCTACCCCTCATTCTAGGCAGATATAGCGCGGACGGTGAAGGTAGCCTACTCCACTGCACCGGTAGAGTTCCAAGAAGAGTTAGCAGTAAGCAGCTTTATCGATGGCCTGAGATCAGTCAAGCGTTGAGATTAGCCAGATACAAGAATATATCCGAAGCTTTAGCCCTAGCCCTGGAAATCGAAGCCGCACGGCGGGCTTCTAGAAATAGTGAAGACAGAACAAGACAACTAAGATACAGGACGGAAGGACGACATGAAGCCGAGAAGGAGGACGAAGAATTGATAAATAATTTGAGAAATTTATTAGACAATTACCAGAAAGGACAAGGACGTACCTATTCTACAGTATACAGTACGCGAAAACCCATCCTGTGTTGGAACTGTGGAGCAAAGGGACATCTCAGGAATCAATGCTCTAGGCATATTTGCAGTCGAAATCGAGAAGAGTCTGACAACTGGAGAATAAGCAGCAAAAGAGTCCAGCCAGAACTGAGTTCTAATGTTGAGACACAGAAGAATCAATTATTTAAATTGAGACAGGACTTGGAGAAAAAGAAGAAAACCGTAACTGATCTGAACAACCAGAATAAAACTTTGGAAGCTAGTAATGCCGATCTCTTCAAGCAGATAAAATTAATTTAGGATCAAATGAAACAAAAAGGAGCCCACTGGATTAAAGAAAAAGAGGAACTGTCGAAAAAATTAAAACAAACAGAATTAACTATGACTAAATACAAATATTTTAAGAGGGGATAGATAAAAATAAGAATTAACGGAATTTCCTTTTAAAAAATTTCCAAACTTATTTATAAAGCGAAAAAAAATGGTTTCGATATTATATTAAATCCTTATTTAATGCCGCCAATGCGAGAATCATAGTAGGCAACCAGCAAGCAATCGTAATGCAACAGTCGGCAGTCGAGTCGGTGTCGCTGTCATGTTATAATTTAATTCCTGTGTTTACGTTGTAGTTTTGTGTTCTTCTTCAGTTTTTAGTGCCTTATTTTAATTTTAAACGTTTTATGGTTAACAAATAAAGGAATATGTGTCGGGTACAGATATTTTCCCATAATATAATTCGCCGGTTTGTTTTTCTAGGTTATGGGACAAGACTGCCGCAGGTGTTAAAAGTTTTCTGTTAACTATTAGAACCTACCTACTCAATCCTTTCTTCGATTTTGTTATAATACATAGGAATTTTATATAACTGTACCTACGGGAAGTGTGTTTATCGGTAGTGAGTGAAAATGTAGTTTTACCCGTTTGTAACCAATTAATGAAAAACTAATGCAAAATACTGGAGCTAACTGAATTAACTGTTACCTACCTATCAGGTATTATTACTAATAAGAATGTTAATTTTTGTCGTTTCTGCATTTAGAAACACTGCAAACGACCGCATGGTAGTAGTACATTGTTGACAGATGTAAAGTCAACTATGGATCTAAGCCATAAGCCATCTCAGTCGATACTTATCATAGGCGTCGACTTTCCGTAGGAAAAAAGGGTTTTGCCCCATTTTTTAAATATCGAGCTAAAATTCTGGAATAACTTTTTTTATTGTCTTTTAGTCCTCCCTGAGCACGTGGTTAAAATTTTTGTACTTAGTCACTGAAGATCAGTTTTTGCGAAAGTTAAATACCAATAAAAGCAAGTTAGAAACTCAGTTGAAAGAAATAGAAAGGGCAAAACCATCAGTGGAAGAAGTACAAAGTAGCGTAGTAACTTTAACCACTGAACTGAATGAAGCGAAAGAAAAGGACAAACTTTTGTGCCAAAGAACTAAGTTGTAGAGCCCGAATGGGCTAAAGAACAGAGCGAATATTCAGACTTCGGAGATATATACCAGTGGAAGATTAAAAACCTGGATATACCTAACTGGAATGACATTTCCAACAGATCTTCGTCTTTGAAAAATTACTGGACCCTATGGGATTCTTTAGTAATACAGAATGGCGTATTGAAAAGAGTAGTGGAAAGTCCTAATGGTAAAGAGAGGATTTACCAAACTGTATTACCCCAAAAAAGAGTGCCCGAAGTTCTCGAAGCTTCATAGTGGTATAGGTAACGTGCATTTAGGAAGAAATAAAACTTTGAATAAAGTCAGAGAACGATTTTATTGGCTTGGAAGTCGTACCGATGTAGAAGAATGGTGTCGACATTGTAGTACTTGCACGTTGAGTAAAGAAGGTTCTATAGTGGAGTAACCTGATCGGGACGATCAGTTCTAAGAGGGGGGCAATGTTCCGGAAGCTCACCTACCTTTTAGTTTGTTAATTATGTTAGAATTTATAATTTTTGAAATACCTTTATTTTGACGTTTTCCGGAATATTCCAGGCTATATTCTATTTGTTTCTCGACACGTTCTGGAGATCGCAGAAACTTTCAGAACTCTAAAAACCTATATAAGCGGATCAATTCCGCCGTCACAGTCAGTTTATATTGAGCAGCCAAACGCGAGTGACAAACGTCGAAGTAAAGCGTTGACAGTTGTGAAATTGGTTTGAAGGATATTGCTTGTATAATCAAGAGTGACAATAAAGTTGTTTGTCTACTTGACGTGTTCCCACGCTAAGGCAATTTCGAGGTTACAATATATTGCACTAAATTGCAAAAATGATTGTTTTTAACGCGACCAAATATCGAAAATTACGTTGACAATAAAAACAAATGTGTAATGTCAGCCGTGACATAAGACGTCTGAATTCTTGACGCGAGTATACCACTATCACTCTTCTTATCATTTAAAAACATTTCATTGAGAAAATCATAACAACAATTTCCTCTGGCAAAACTTCAAAAGGTTTTGGGATCAGTATAATTATCGATGGCTTATTTGCAATAAGACGTAACCCACATTTTTTCAAATAAGAGATTTTCGCGTCAATATATAGACTAATTCGTTCTGTACTGTATAACTAAAACAACAAATTGAACATAAAGTTATGTAAAATATAGCCATTAAAAATGTGTAAATCCAAATCCTAATATAATCTTTTACAATTTGATTTTTAACACGTTTTTTGTCCGTCCTGAAAACTTAGCCTGGTTGTGGGTTACGCCTTATTGCAAATAAGCCATCGATATATTTGATTCTACATTTGTTAAAGACGGTAGCATTCAATTCCTTTTTTTTTGCGTATGTACAATGGTGCTATTGAAACTTGTCTATAAAAACGAACTGAGGCTTTTGGAGCATTGGAGCTGCGCTGGCGCAGTCTTCTGTTACAGCTTTGATATATCGAATATTTGTCGATATTTTTAAATTGTTTCATTGTAATGTAATAAAACTTCAGTAACTTATTGTTTTTTTGTTACAGTCTACATAATAATTAGGTAGGTACCCATATACTTAATCACAAAGTAATTTACAAAATCGTGCAAGTTAAGAATGCAATTTAGTACAAGACATAGTGGACATAAGTTGCAGTTTAATAAATATTTTGATGAAAATATAAAAAAACATTCATTTATTTGTATAACATAAATCGTCTGAATTCTTGACGCAACTATATACTGGGTGCCTCGCTTGAAAGTGGAACAAGCCTCTAACATGTCTACTGTTCGATCGATTTCAATAAACTTTTTTTTTGTTGGATACACCTTCAAAAAGTTGATCTCGTACATACCTAGTGTTTTTTAAAATTCGGAATCGTGGCTACGATACTATTTATGTGGCCTAAAATTGGAAAATGATATTTGGGTCTTTTTCAAATAATTTCCACAAATTTTTTATTAGGGCCTCAGAAAATCCTAAAAATCAAATTTTTGTTGCCATAGTATACAGGATGATCGAGATAAATTGGGTGTCTCACTTAAAAGTGGAAAGAGACTGTAAGACTTTTTTTGTTGGATACACCTTCAACAAGTGATTTGTGTGAAGATATCCACATATTTCCATCCACACATTCCTATAACAAGAGAACGTATGTCGCAGCTTAGGTATACCTTTGCGCCTGCGCAGTAGATACACATTTGAATGCTACCCAAGCGCTTCCGTATCAAGAGCAATAATTAAATAAATTTCTAGCAAAATGAGATCACAAGATGAGGAAAATATGTAATAATTTTTAGCAAATCTTTGTCTTCTTAAATGACAAATGATATTGCGATATTTATGATCGATTTATGTTGCATGGAACTGTTATTTTGGAGTGTTCCACAAAAGCCACCTTTAAAGTAATAGGACGTTAGCAAGTTTCTTATTATTCTCAAAATATTTAGGCATAAAGTTATATGAGGACAGTGGTGTACTGGATCAGACACAATAATTTTTTTCGAAATGTGTTTTACACACAACATATGGGTTAAAATCGAGCAAGTAATATGAGTTACACGAGACATTCTGCAAAATTACTTTTACGGGTGCCTACAATGAATACCACTATAGCTCAACGTAGTTGGATATTTTTCGGTCCCAACATTTTAATTATCTCCCTGAAAGGCTACAATAACAAAGCTAAGAGGTGTTCTATTAATATTTAAAGAACTTTAAACATATTTAGAGAAAATAGTATATTCTCAAAATATTTAGGCATAAATACGAAATGTAAGCATCTTTTTAATATTACGAAGTGTGTTGCATCCCCTACAAGGTGACACCTAAAGTGGCTACTAGAGCAGTAGGTAGGGCGTTACTTTAGACTGGGAAAATTTCTTGGACCGTGGAAAAATTTGTAATTTGACACCTTTTGTTTGAAATTTGACACCGTGATTTAAATTAATTAATTACTGTCACGTGCCAAAGTAGGGCCCCGCCCTCCTAACCTATCAGAAAAAACATGCACCTAACTTATCAGAAAAAACATGCGCAGTAGGAACCTAATCTAACATAAAAAACATGCGCTGTAACGACCTAACCTATCAGAAAAAACATGTGCAGTAGCGACCTAACCTATCAGAAAAAACATGCGCAGTAACGACCTAATCTAACAGAAAAAACATGCGCAGTAACGACCTAACCTATCAGAAAAAACATGCGCAGTAACGACCTAATCTAACAGAAAAAACATGCGCAGTAGGGACCTAATCTAATAGAAAAAACATGCGCAGTAGGGAATTAATCTAACAGAAAAAACATGCGCAGTACGTCACACACACACAATTTTTTGCTAATAACTAAAATTTGACAACTGATTTGATTGGTTACTGTCACGTGACGTTGTTATTTAAATGAAAAAAACTTTACTCTGTGCGCGATTTGAACCCGGGACCTCTCGCATGCAAAGCTGACGCGTTACCACGAGACCGCTATGGCTATTAACAAAAAGTTACAGTAACTGCGTAATATATGAATCAAAGAGCGCTTGAAAGCGTGCCTCACCAAACAGTCTGACCTATACAATAATTCTATTAATGATATTAAATAGAAATATTTAAGATTTTACAGGTTACAGGTGATATTAAATAATTAGAAATATGTATGAAAAAAAAACTGGTAGCGCTGGGAATCGAACCACAGACCTTTGTGTCAGAAGTGGCGGCAAATTCAAACTGATTTAAAATTAGGCGGGAAATTCAAATTAACGAGAGTGGCGGGAAATTCAAACTGATTTGAAATTTGACAGTAGTGACCTAACCTAAGTTCAAACTGGGGGGGATATTTAAAATTAGGCGGGAACTTCAAACTGATTTTGAAATTTGACAGTAGTGACCTAACCTAAGTTCAAACTGGAGCAGGATTGGCATAGATTTCAGCCGTCTACGTCACAATGTTTGGGAGGGTTACACGTTTGTAGATAGATGGCGCTAAGCTACTTTAATAATAATAATCGTATTATACTCATGCTGAGCGAAAGTGTTTAATCGATTTTCTTCTGATACAATGAGTGGCCGAAAGCGGGTTGTGTTTAACTTAGACAATAAGGTACAATAAAACATTCACCTGAAATATAAGACTTGTAGACAAAGGTTTACTTCAAATGTATATCAATATAAAATATTAATATTCGTTTTATGAATTTTTATAGTATACAAGGATTTATTTATAGTATATGTACGAGGTAGAATAATAAAATTGCTAATTCTATACAAATATTTTTATAACTAGGTATAATAACACATTGGTCTGAAATGTGACATAAACGTGACATAAATGTGACATAAACGTGACATAAATGTGACATAAACGTGACATAAATGTGACATCGTGACATAAATGTGACATAAACGTGACATAAATGTGACATAAATGTGACATAAACGTGACATAAATGTGACATAAATGTGACATAAACGTGACATAAATGTGACATAAATGTGACATCGTGACATAAATGTGACATAAACGTGACATAAATGTGACAAACGTGACATCGTGTCATAAATGTGACATAAACGTAACATCGTGACAAATGTGACATAAACGTGACATAGACGTCACATAAATGTGACATAAACGTGACATAAATGTGACATAAACGTGACATCGTGACATAAATGTGACATAAACGTGACATCGTGACATAAATGTGACATAAACGTGACATCGTGACATAAATGTGACATAAACGTGACATAAATGTGACATAAATGTGATGTGTAGGGAAAAAAATAAAAGACAATACTCTTAACATTACATTTTATTATATATATCGGACAAAACATTAGTTTTATAAAAGTAAAGATATTCACGTAGAGCATTACTTAATATACTGTCATTAGATACATCACAAAAGCTATTAATAATTTCTTCAAAATTGAAACTAATTTTATGGGAATTTATCGAATCACTTATAATAGCTAAGACATGATAATAGTAAGCACAAAATTCCAATGAATTTAACATACTTATTCTATGAGAAAGTACACAAGTATCAAGCTTTAGCAGTTCATCAACTTCGAATATGAAAAGTTCGATGTACATTTTATATTTGGTGATATGTAACCTTTTAGTATCTTCGTAGACCATTTGGGTAACTGTAGCGTAATCCCCACAGCGATGAGTGACAGGGTCATACTCATCTGGCCAACCTTGTATGGGTGCTTGGAAGAAATCTGTTTTCAAACGTTGCAGTAGGTCCATGAGAGTGCGCCATTCATAGGTAGAAAACGATAATTTGGAACCAGTGACATAATTTCGCATAATTATTGCAGCGCTAAAAGATCTAGCCGGACTTAAACCACACTGGATTTGAATATAGTCATTGAGAGGAAAAGCACTATTTAGTAAATAATTCTGTTCCCATCGTGCAGCATCTTCATATTTTTCTATAATTTCATCCACAGCTTTCATATACTGTTTTTCGATCATTTCATCGGAGACCTTCATATCACTATTGCTGCTACTGCTGCTGCTGCTGTAAGCATCATCCACACTTACATAGGACATTTTTACTTAAAAAATTTCACTTTTATTTTGAAGACGTACAACTTGCTCGCTCGACGACGAACTAGAACAGACTAAATGACGTTGGTGTTCGCGATCCAGCTATTATGTTTTTTATCAAGCCCCAGCCATTTAACGAAAACTTTCCTCCCCTTCTCCTTAATACCTTCTCGACGAGATAGATGTCGGCGTTAGAGGTTTTCTGTAGTTCCTCTGTATAGAAGGCGCCTCTTATAGGATGCCCCTGCATATCTTCCAAGAGGTATGTCGTCGGATTCGTAATTTTAACCGACGCAATTTTAAATAATTCGGTCGTCCAATTAGGTGTGTATCCCTTATCGAAGACGTGCTTATTCTTACTGATGCGCACAACGTCACCCACTTTGAATATTTGCGACCCGCTTATCTTAATATGATTGTATGCTGACTTTAAAATTCTCTTCTCGTTGGACTTATTTACTTGAGACGGTTTGTATCCGGTGGTACGATGTCGGGTTTCGTTGTAGGAATTAGTAATTTCCTGTAAAACGTCTATCCACTTATATGTACCGCTTAGGCTAAAGTACTTGTACAGCTTTGATTTCAAAGTTCTTATCACTCGTTCTGCAATGGCAGCCTTTTTCACGCTGTACGTATTATAATGATTAATATTGTGTTCTTGAGGAGCTGTTGGAATTTTTGGTTGAAGAATTCGGTACCCTGATCAGACTGTAAATTTTTACACGTTCGTTTACTTGTTTCTAGAATGTCCTGGAACGCCTTTGTCACCTCGTCGCCAGTCTTTCTTTTTACAGGTCTGGTCCATATGAATTTCGAGAAGCAGTCGATAACTACTAAAATGTACTTAAAATTTCTATTCACTTTAGCGTAGTTCCCCATTTCGGCCAAGTCCATTTGCCAAAGGTCATCAAGCCCCTTAATAATCGTACGTCTGCGAGCATAGTTTTTCCTCATAGGCTTATGAAGCTCATTTACCAGTTGAATTATTTCATTGGAATTTTTGATTCACATCGCAGACATTTTGAACTGATGTGTAACCACCAATACCCGATGTAATATACTCTTAAATGGGATTTTTATTAATAGTTTTGAGTATGTGCTGCTCTAGTGTGTCAACCATTTTTTTAATATCTTCGACATCCCCCTCTTGCTTCTTACTCAGTTGGTTAATAGCATCTCCAAGCCGTTTGCCTTCTGCATTAAGTACATGGAGTATATCTGTAGTCATACTAAGTACGATATTTTTTACCGCTTTAATACTAGTTTCCAAATCTTTGTGTAACTTAGAATTTTCCTCTGTAATTCTTTTAATATCACTTTCATGACGTTTTTCCAAGTTTCTCATGGACTTGAGTAGGCTGCTGGAATCATTGTGTTGGAGCTGCTTTAAAGTATCATGTATTGCATCCACATATTCTTTATTGGTGGCATCAGTAGCTTGAATGGGGTGCTTCACATAACATATCCTTAAATTACCAATATTAACGTTTCCATCGGGAGTATATGAAAATCCAATTGTATGAGGTATGTAAGGTTCGTTAAAATCTTGATGATGATGACGATGAGAGCTACGTCCGAATTTATCGAGACTCATTGTGTAGAATGACTGGAAATTGTTTGATATGCAACTTTATAGTATTTGATCTACGTAGGATATGGGCGATGTAAAACGTGACAAAAATGAGACGTAAAAACGGATAACGGTGACGTAAAAAAGGACAACAATGACAGAAAAAAAAGGACAACGATGGCAACCTATATTATTTTAGCCTCTTTTAGCTCCTCGATAATTGCTACAATTTCGTTATCGTGAGATGTATTTCCAGCGTCCTGAGAGGCTATCAACAGTCTTAGACGATCGACAAGTTCGTTGGGATCATCCCAGTAAATATATTCCATCGGTTTTGTATTGTAAGTTAACTTGTTAGATGCTAAGCCTCTGCCAATAGTTTTACGCGGTCCTTTAATGAATAGCGGTCTAATAATTTCTCTATACTTGAACGAACTGGAGCTCTTTAAGCGTCCTGCTTTGTCTTTGTGTGCGTTAGTCATTTGAAGAATATTTTTATAAGATTTCTTATCCTCTTCATTGAAAGACGGGTCATGATAGAAAATCAATTGGTACAATCCTGGTGTTCCTTTGAATTGCTCTCCATCGATTACTATATTACCAGTACGAATGTTAAAATCGATAGGTTTGCTTCCGAGTAACCACGATGATGTTGAGGAATCGTATACTGGTCCATAATTCTTATCAATTACATCGCTGTTAGCCCAATGCTCTGTAACATACTTTTGAGATATTGTGGGATATTGATCTAAATATTCTTCCAACGCTTCATGAGTTATATCTCCAGGTTGAGTCTCTGGTTCCTCTTCAAATGTTCCATCCTCATCATCATCATCACTTCTAGATGGCGAAGACGACGCTACGTCTTCCAATGGTAAAAAGGTTGTCTGGTCCAATGTAGACGGTTTTTCTTCTACCTTCAATTCCTTCTCCTCCTCCTCCTCTTTCTTAACGAAGGGAACGTTTTTAAACTTGTCAATTCTTTCATTTAGTTTGAGTGATGTGCTGGCTATTTCCTTTAACGGTGTTACAATGGGTTTAAACACTTTCTGAAGTGCCTCATCTTCCTCGGTTTTACCTAGTTTTAGAGCCAAGTACTTTCGCTTAATCGACTTTGCGAGTTCGTTGATTTTTTTCTTTCGCGCTGTCTTGGTGATGACGTCTTCAGCCGTTGGATTCATTGTGATTAATATTAGCGTTCACCCTAGTTACAGCTTTATATACTGATCAAAACCTTTTCGGTAGCGTCCTTTGTGAAAATCAAAGTCTTTTACGATTATCATTGTACCATATTTATCAGCCCAACATTCTGAGCAGCAGTTTTGAATTGATCGTACGTCATGTCGGGGATACGTGTTCCTCGTAGACGTGTTTTAGATTTACTTCATCTTGCTTGAAAAGAACTATTAGATTACAATTATCTCGAATAAGTTGCTTCGGTATCTTGGAATATGTCTGACATAGGTAGGCGGCGTCGATATTCTTGTGTCTGCACATCGAGTAGTATTCACGTATCTTTTCCTGTTTATCACATGCCACATCGTCGAATATGAATATGGAATGATGTCGAGCTTCTGTCGGACTAATAATTTCATCGCTAGCCCCATATGGGAAATATCCGATTTCCTTCACTTTACTCAAGACGTCTCCCAACAGTTGATATTTAGGTTGGTATAAGGACTTTGAGTAGACATAAACATTTTCAAATTTAGCGCCATTCGGATGAAATAGAAGTGATAATATTACGTTGGTCTTCCCGCAACCGCTGGGTCCGCATACGACACATCTGAATGAATTCGGTAACAACGAACCATGTTTACCTACAATACCAGGATTTTCGCCGAAATCTAAGTTTTCAATGGGTAGCGTCTGCTCTTGTTGAACTACCTTCATGGTTTGAAGACATCTATTAAATTACTTTCCATAAATACAGATACCACTATCGGTTTAAATCATTTCTCATGCCGCTGCGATACGGTGAAGGTGTGTTAAATTCGATTATAGATAAACTACCATTTGAACTACACATTCCAGGCTACAGTTTTTGTGGACCCGGTACAAAACTAGAAAAAAGACTTGCCAGAGGTGATCACGGAATCAATCCTTTGGATTCGGCTTGTCGGGAGCACGATATAGCGTACTCTCAAAATAAGTCCGTAGAAGATAGACATAAGGCCGATCTGGTGTTGGAGAATAGAGCTTGGAAACGCGTTAAATCTAAAGACGCGAATCTAGGAGAAAAAGCAGCCGCTTGGTTCGTAACTACAGCCATGAAGGCGAAACGTAATCTCGGGATGGGCTTGAAAAAGAGTGGAAAAGGACAACGACCACGACGTCAAGTCGCATCTTTCCGCAGAGATGTAGTAGCAAAAATTGCAAACAGTTTGAAAAAGCAGCAACCCAGTACTTCGTTGAAAAAACGCTTTGTCGGCTTTAAAAGCAGCAAGGGTAGCAGTTAAAAGGGTCGGTGGTAAGAAAAACATTCGCATACCGAGAATCATTCCGCTCGCCGGAGAACACTCTGGAGGTTTCATACCTCTGCTAATGCCTATACTCGGTGCCCTCGGAGCTCTCGGTTCGCTAGCTGGAGGTGCGGGGGCCGTCGCGAAGACCATAATCGATGCTAAGAATGCAGCAAAAAAACTTGTGGAAGAGCATCGACACAACGAAGCCATGGAAGCTATAGGGTCTAAAGGATCTGGTCTATATTTGAGAAAGAATCGACACAGAGGTTACGGCTTATTCTTGAAAAAGCAAAGAAACTACCAATAAAGCTACCCCATAAGCCACTGTCTGACGCTGACCTGATGAGATACGCCAAACAACTACGAATTCCATATTTTCGAGGAGTTTTCATGCGAGACACGTTACCATCTTCGGGTCCGCGACGACGTGAAAGTGCCATTTTAAATTTAGACTTGAATAAGAATAGGGGCACTCACTGGGTAGCTTATAGGAAAAACGGCAACAACGTAGAGTACTTTGATAGTTTCGGACATTTGAAACCGCCCAAGGAACTGGCTAGATACTTGGGAGCCAACGATGTGAACATAACCTATAACGCAGATCGTTATCAAAAGTATAATCAAATAAATTGCGGGCACCTATGTCTGCAGTTTCTCTATAAAAGCAACGCCATCTAATGAACATCGTCAGTCATGTCTACATTGGTGACGCTAAAGAGTCATACACCTACTCTAACATTCAACTTTACTCCCGTCGTACGTTTGGATCCACAATTCAGTTACGGGTTGGCTCTTCTTAGTTTCCACTCATACAACAGCATACCAAACATTGAAGCATCTCAAAAGATTTATTTGTACGAGAACAACGACTCGAAGAAAGGCACCGTTATAGAATTTGCCGAGGGCGCCTACGAAATTCGAGACATTGAAAATTATATTAGAAGGGTATTAAATATCGACAAGGACCCCAAAGCCGATCAGATATTTTCGCTAAAACCTAATAATAACACTCTAAGGTGTGAAATATACAGCGACAAATACGCGGTGAACTTTGAAGAAGAAGATAGTATCGGTAGGACGTTAGGATTTTCGAAAAAGATACTAGCATCTAGGAACCTCCACAAATCAGATTTACCGGTAGATATTATAAAAGTACACACCATCCACCTGGACTGTAACATTACTTCGGGAGCGTTTTACAACGACAGACCATCACATACAATATACGAGTTTCCCGTAAGCGTCGACCCTGGATTTGCCATCGACGAAGCCCCGAACCACCTCATCTACCTACCTATAAACAGAACTGAAATAAGCACTCTGACAATCGACGTGTTGGACCAGAATTTTGAGCCTGTAAATTTCAGAGGCGAAGAAATCATCGTTCGCTTGGAGATTAAGAAACTTACATAATGTTAGTTTTCGAGAACACACTGCAAAATTCTAGTCATATAAGGGAACCGCTATTGAGGCATAAGTCAGTATTGCGAGAAATATCTCACGATAAAGTCACATTCGCTAAGCAACAGAAGCCTTTGTCTCTAACGAACACATTGTTTCTAAAATCTCTGGGTTATAATGTTATCCCATCAAACGTTCGATCTTTTCCGTCGGCCCGCAATGGACGAATCCATACAAAAGGTGGAGTGGCGAACGTATTACCCCTACGTAAAGTCTTTTCGAAACAACGACGTCATTGAAATTACCATCAATCAGGCTGATGTTTTCGATGCCACCTACGACGGACACATATGTATCAGCGGAAAGATTACAAAGGCTGGCGGCAACGGAGACGTATCCTTTGTAAACAACGCAGCTGCATTTATGTTTTCATCGGCCGTATATGAAATAAACGCCAAGGAAGTGGAAAATATACGCGAAGTTGGTCTAGTGAGCACCGTTCGCGGGTATTTGTGCTATTGCGCCGAGGATTCTAAACATTTATCCATAGCCGGATGGAACTATCCCAATGCACCTTCCCTAAATGATGATGGAACTTTTAATTTTCTCATTCCGTTGAAGCATATTTTCAACATTTTCAACGACTACCGAGTGGTGACGTGCAGCAAGCAATGCATCAAATTAATAAGGAACAGTAACGATTCCAATTGTTTCCTCGTTAAGGAAAAGGTTGCTACTGACCACACAACAGTGACGCTGGACATTCAAAACGTCGAGGTTAAAATTAAACGGTTGTACCTAGCGATGAAATAAAACTTAGCCTACTAAAAGCCATCAGAGCTGATACTCCTATACTGATACCATATAGACAATGGGATTTGCATATGTTACCCGCCCTCACCGCTGGCGCTACCAAAGAAATTTGGGCTGTTAAGACTACTTCATCGATCGAAAGCCCCAGATACGTCATCGTAGGTTTCCAGACGGCTAAACAAAACAACTTCACGACAGATCCTACCCGTTTTGATAACATCAATATTACCAACATCAGATTAACGCTAAACGGAGAGAGTTTCCCCAACGAGAGGATGCAATTAAATTTTGTTAAGAACAACTACGTCGAAGCTCACTACAAATACACAGAGTTTTATCCCAGTTACACGAATAGCCAGCAGAAGAAATCTTTGCTCGATTACGGCACCTTTAAGAATCACGCTCTTTTCGTCATCGACTGCTCGAGGCGAGACGAAAGCATGAAATCGGCTACCGTGGATGTAAGATTGGACATTGAAGCAACCCAAGGTTTTCCCGCTAATACCAGCGCCTACTGCATAATCGTACACGACTGTATCATGGAACACCTCCCACTTAGCGAAATCGTTAAGAATCTAGCATAAAAATGTGATGCTGTTGAAACCAATATGTTAGTCGTTTGATAATCGTCCGAGATGAAGGTTGTGGTTTTAGACATCGAGGGTTTTATGTTACTGAGTACCAACGGGGTTATGAATTGTATCCCAAGGAAATAACGATTCAGGACGCGCGTCAAGTGAACCATTATTTGTTGAAACCGCCTACGAGTTTTCGCAGTTTGTCTCGGTCGAATCAGAAACAAGTAAGACACACAGAACAGAATATAAACGGCATCCGTTATTCGTCTGGAGATATAGAATACGACAAGTTGAACGCTATACTGGGCGATAATCTGCTGTGTGCCGATATAATTTATGTGAGTGGTCGTCTAAAACTGGATTATTTAGAGAAGATACTACCACAATTGGCTTCCTCCTCCTTAAACCGGCAATTGCCCAAGGTGATAAACGTCGAAAAATTTAATAATTACAGGGATAACCTCCCACCGCTTGCGAAAGTAGATGTGCATCGCTGCTGTTCGTATCACAGTTTCAATAAAACAATCAGATGCAGCAAGAGAAATTGCGAGATCTTTTCCGCTGGGTGTACAACCTATTACCGCAATGAAGAAAACAGTTACCTTCGCTAAATCTACGAGAGTGTACGAAATGAGAACGTGGGCGTATGCGTCCACTGCAGCTCGACGTAGATACTGGGAATTTTTCGCTGTGGACAGACTAAGATTCAAGAGACGAATTGAAATGACTGCCAAAATTCTTCAACCTTTCTTAGATGAACATCTTAAAAACATTCAAAAATTAAAATCCGATATAGCCCGATACGCTAACCAGTGTACACTGACTAAACAGTTTCAGAAGATGACCATTAGAGATAAGTGGGACGATGTATTTACGAATCCACGTCGATTTTCCACAACGAAGGATGCCCCTACAAGAATTATAATACCAAATACTTTATAATATTATTGTATTTCTTTTAATATGTTTAATATACGTGCTTATTTATCTTTGTCTGTTTTATTTCCCCTCTCTCTCTCTCTCTCTCTCTCTCCATATAAGACTTTGCAAACCATTATGTAGCTTATTCGTTTATAGTCGCCCAAGTAACAACGATGGTAGTTTTACGTTCCAATTTCATCATCTTGAGTACAATACTACAAAATATGTTGTACGTACATGACTTCCGCAACGTACACGAAATGTATGTGTGCTACAGAAATTCCAACGACACAGACACGTGCTCGCATACGTTAACTCAGATGACTCATGCCATAGTTAATGGTGGGAAGCTGAGAACCTTTGCTGCGGCGATTCCAGAACATTCTAAATTCTACAAGTTGAGAATAACCTTTCAAGATAAATCGATTGGAGATTTCGATACTTGGCGACCGTTACCTTTCTTAAACTGCTCTGATTATGAAGACGTATACGCAGATGCACTCCTAGAAGCGTCCGAGAATACGAAAACAGATATGCATACAATTTCTGGGCTTATTTACTTTATAACAGTTGCTACAATTGCTTTGATACTTAAAAGTATAGCAAAAATCTTTCGAAAGTATTATGAATAAGATGAATTTAATCATTAGATCTTATTCTTATTATTTAGTATATCGTAGTCAAGTGTAGCGATAGGTTCTGTGAACAAGCACAATGTCTGGCGTGAGACCAATCGAAGTAATGCCAAATTCAGTGCCTGAGGATGAATGCTGGGGACCGGATGAAGCTAAAACTTGCAAAATATGTCAAAGACGCAAGCGAAACGTAATTTTCCTACCTTGCGGCCACGTGGAAGTCTGCTGGATTTGTGGAAAGTTTATAAAATTCTGTACTTTATGTCATGGAAAACTTGATGCTACTATAGCAATCTAACTGTATAATCTTATCAATAAAAGAAAAATGCAGATGGCTAGAGATAGAGCTCGCTTTCGAAGAAGATTCAATGATGTCTCATTTATTATAAGTAGTGTTTTAGATAATAATCATCGATCACGTATTTACTATGAAAGGTTTTGTTGCATGTCTATTACTATAAAATAAAGTTTTATTTTCATCACTCTGTATATTATTTTGTGGATACCTAACCTGTTTAGTGTAAGGGGTGTTATAAAAGTATGTAACACTCAGTTATTTCAATTATTATCAAATAAGAATCGTGCTGAGCGGAAGTGTTATTAATTGCAATATGCCTGTTCCAGTAAAGTATAAGTGCATCAAATGTGGTGGAGATTGCGACCTGCCAAACAGAAAATGTTTCACATGTGAAACTAAGGATTATTTTGAGGGTGCTGATGGATCAAAACATGTCCCTAGTTCTTACTTTGATAAAAGTGATTCCAAGTAACTGTTGCTGGTTGTGTTCAGTATAACTTATTGGCCTCTCTACTATAAAAAGTAGGAGAGTAAATTATAATTCCAAATGTGAGATGGAGGGTACTAGAGAAATATGGGTGGGAGGGTGTATAAGGTATATATATGAGACTTATTTGAACAGTCAGTCTACTATATTCATTTATATTCAACATGGATCTGCAAAAGTTGAACAAGGCAACTTCATATAAAGAAATTAAAAATGTGAAAGATTTAGAAATAAATCAAAAGTTTAAAATAGTGAAGCTGAGGTTTAGTAAAACCAAATATGGTGACAGTGTTGTGGCTGAAACTGAAAATTTTTCCTGCTATTTACCAAGAAGATTTTACATGCATTTTGAGAAGGAAGGTATTGAAAACTTTAACGATTCTTTAAGAAGTCGACCTGTATATCTGGTTAGTAAAGGAAAAATTGGTTTAACAACGGACATTACATTTGTCCAAGACGATGCATGAAGAATTCATAAAAGGATTATTAATATGTATTTGTCTACAGGTCTTATATTTCAGACCAATGTGTTAGTTATAAAATAAAAATATTTGTATAGAATTAGCATTTTTATTATTCTACCTCGTACATATACTATAAATAAATCCTTGTATACTATATCTTCTGCTCCAGTATATTACCGAAGCATGAAAAATTCATAAAACGAATATTAATATTTTATATTGATATACATTTGAAGTAAACCTTTGTCTACAAGTCTTATATTTCAGGTGAATGTTTTATTGTACCTTATTGTCTAAGTTAAACACACCCCGCTTTCGGCCACTCCATGTATCAGAAGAAAATCGATTAAACACTTTCGCTCAGCATGAGTATAATACGATTATTATTATTAAAGTAGCTTAGCGCCATCTATCTACAAACGTGTAACCCCTCCCAAACATTGTGACGTAGACGGCTGAAATCTATGCCAATCCTGCTCCAGTTTGAACTTAGGTTAGGTCACTACTGTCAAATGTCAAAATCAGTTTCAATTTCCCGCCTAATTTTAAATATCCCCGCCAGTTTGAACTTAGGTTAGGTCACTACTGTCAAATTTCAAATCAGTTTGAATTTCCCGCCACTCTCGTTAATTTGAATTTCCCGCCTAATTTTAAATCAGTTTGAATTTGCCGCCACTTCTGACACAAAGGTCTGTGGTTCGATTCCCAGCGCTACCAGTTTTTTTTCATATATATTTCTAATTATTTAATATCACCTGTAATTAGCACCTGTAAAATCTTAAATATATCTATTTAATATCATAATAATAGAATTATTGTATAGGTCAGACTGCTTGGTGTGGGACGCCTTCAAGCGCTCTCTGATTCATATATTACGCAGTTACTGTAACCTTTTGTTAATAGCCATAGCGGTCTCGTGGTAACGCGTCAGCTTTGCATGCGAGAGGTCCCGGGTTCAAATCGCGCACAGAGTAAAGTTTTTTTCATTTAAATAACAACGTCACGTGACAGTAACCAATCAAATCAGTTGTCAAATTTTAGTTATTAGCAAAAAATTGTGTGTGTGTGACGTACTGCGCATGTCTTTTCTGTTAGATTAATTCCCTACTGCGCATGTTTTTTCTATTAGATTAGGTCCCTACTGCGCATGTTTTTCTGTTAGATTAGGTCGTTACTGCGCATGTTTTTCTGATAGGTTAGGTCGTTACTGCGCATGTTTTTCTGTTAGATTAGGTCGTTACTGCGCATGTTTTTCTGATAGGTTAGGTCGCTACTGCGCATGTTTTTCTGATAGGTTAGGTCGCTACTGCGCATGTTTTTTGTGTTAGATAAGGTTCCTACTGCGCATGTTTTTTCTGATAGGTTAGGTCGTTACTGCGCATGTTTTTTCTGTTAGATTAGTGAGGGGCGGGGCCCTACTTTGGCACGTGACAGTAATTACCTAATTTAAATCACGGTGTCAAATTTCAAAACAAAAAGGTGTCAAATTACAAATTTTCCCACGGTCCAAGAAATTTTCCCAGTCTAAAGTAACGCCCTACCTACTAGAGCTGCATTCAACACTTAAAATCACATCTTTCTGGCAAATTTGGTGAGGGTACATAGTTCGGATATTGATAAATTAATATTTCGGTAATAATAAGAGTTGCGTTGCATCCCCTACGGCCTGACACCCAATGTCTGTACACCATTGCTATATTCTTCACTTAAAATCACACCTTTATACCAAATTTGGTGAGGGTACATCGTCCAACTATTGAGATATTAATGTTTCAGTATTAATAGGGGTTGTGCTGCATACCCTACGGCCTGACACCCAATGTGGCTACCATTGCTGTATTCCTCACTTAAAATCACATCCTTCTACTAAATTTGATGAGGGTACATCGTCCGGTTATTGGGATATTAATGTTTCGATATTAGTAGGGGCAATGTTGCATTCCCTACGGCCTGACACCCAATGTTGCCACCAGTGCTGTATTCCTCAAGTGAGTGTCCTGAAGTCGTCTAGCGTTCTTGAGAACGTTATTTCAAGAAAAGATAAATCAAAATAGGCCGTAATTCTATAACGTAGAGTCGGGATTCGAATACGCGTCGGTGCTCGCATCCTTCTGAGCACTGGGCGGCGTGGTGAGTCAATGCCAGCTCCACGTTATAAATATAAAATGTGAAATGTGAAAAAAACGAGAAATTGAGATTCCTTTAGACGAAATAGTTTAAAATTTTAAATTAAAAAAAAAACAGGCAAAATACGCAAAAATTGAGACACACTAATAACAGTCGAAAATTCTTTTCAGCCCACCCGGGGGATCCCTATCTCCCAGACGGGCCCCGCAAACTCGTCAAATTTAAGAAAAAATGGAACCGAAAAAAAACGTGAAAAAATCCGAGAAATTGAGATTTTTCTTAGACGAAATATAGCAAAAAAAACGAAATTTTAGAAAAGACGGAGTCTAAATAAGCGAAAATTCAGACAAAGTAACACTCGAAAACTCGTTTCAGGGCGGCACACGTGGATCCCCTGTCACTCCCTCACCCCCCTCAAACTCGTTAAATTTAAGAAAAAGATAGAACCGAAAACAGAAAAAAAGAAACATAAAAAAAATCGACGGAAATAAAGAACATCGAAAACCGCCGAAACCGAGAAACGTGAAAATATCCGAGAAATCGAGATTTTTTTTTGACGAAATAGAATAGAATAGATTCGAAATTTAACGAAAAAGTCAAAACACGCAAAAATGGAGACAAAGCAAGAGTCGAAAACTCGTATTAGTCCACCCGAGGGACCCCTGTCCCCCAGAATAGCCCCGCAAGCTCGTCAAATCCAAGAAAAAATGAAATCATCGAAATCCCCTCAGAATTCTTAAAACATTCGAAAGAAATGCGTAAAAATTCGAGAAATCTGAATTGAAGAGAGATTCTGTATCGTCAGTATAGACAGGGTTAACTATGACCAAGAACAGATATTTTAAGAGGGGATAGAAAAAAATAAAAATTAATGGAATCGCCATTCAAAAAATTTTCAAACTATATTTTTTTCGAAATTATATTAAACCTTGTTTTATCGTCGACGCTGACAACAGGTCACACAGGGCGCAAGTGTGACATTTAAAGAGTTAGGTAACCACTTGTATTGTCACAATGATAAAACTTTGTTTACCATGGTGTTAGTATTTGTGATTGTGACCCTTATTAATACCGAAATATTAATATCTCAAAGGTGTGATTTTAAGTGAGAAATACAGCAATTATAGTCACATTGGGTGTCAGGACGTGGGGGATGCATGCAACCCTTATTAATACCAAAATATTAATTTATCAGTGGCCGATCAATGTACCCTCACCAAATTTGGTAGAAAGGTGTGATTTTAAGTGAAGAATACAGCAATGGTAACCACATTGAGTGTCAGGCTGTAGGGGATGCATGCAACCCTTATTAATACCAAAATATTAATATGTCAACAGCCAAACGATGTACCCTCACCAAATTTGAGACAAAGGTGTGATTTTAAGTGAATAATATAGCAATGGTAGCCACATTGGGTGCAGGCCGTAGGGGATGCAACGCAACTCTTATTATTACCGAAATATTAATTTATCAATATCCGAACTATGTACCCTCACCAAATTTGCCAGAAAGATGTGATTTTAAGTGTTGAATGCAGCTCTAGTAGCCACTTTAGGTGTCACCTTGTAGGGGATGCAACACACTTCGTAATATTAAAAAGATGCTTACATTTCGTATTTATGCCTAAATATTTTGAGAATATACTATCTTCTCTAAATATTTTTAAAATTCTTTAAATATTAATAGAACACCTCTTAGCTTTGTTATTGTAGCCTTTCAGGGAGATAATTAAAATGTTGGGACCGAAAAATATCCAACTACGTTGAGGTATAGTCAGTAGTGGTATTCATTGTAGGCACCCGTAAAAGTATTTTGCAGAATGTCTCGTGTAACAGATATACCTTGCTCGATTTTAACCCATATGTGTCTCTAAAACACATTTCGAAAAAATTATTGTGTCAGATCCAGTACACTCTGTACTGATATAATTTTATGTCTAAATATTTTGAGAATAATAAGAAACTTGCTAACGTCCTATTACTTTAAAGGTGGCTTTTGTGGAACACTCCAAAATAACAGTTCCATGCAACATAAATCGATCATAAATATCGCAATATCATTTGTCATTTAAGAAAACAAAGATTTTCTAAAATCATTACATATTTTTCTCATCTTGTGATCTCATTTTGCTAGAAATGTATTTAATTATTGCTCTTGATACGGAAGCGCTTGGGTAGCATTCAAATGTGTATCTACTGCGCAGGCGCAAAGGTATACCTAAGCTGCGACATACGTTCTCTTTTTATAGGAATGTGTGGGTGGAAATGTGTGGATATCTTCACACAAATCAAAAAGTGTATCTCTCGTACATACCTGATGTTCTCTAGAATGGGAAATTGCATGATTTTTTCAAATACGTGGAGATGAAAGAATGTATTATTTTAATCGCAATGCCGTTTGTCCTAGACATTTTGAAGGACAAATAAGCTCAAAAACGGCATTTAAAGTGTTAGTCGAACGACCCCAGAAACCGGAGGCCGCCATATTGAATACTTGTGACGTCAACCGTAACTGGCGGGTCGGACGTCACCTGTATGCACAAAACAATTGTTTTGTGCTTTCGTTCGGACCACGCACAACGCAGTCGCAGTACGAGTAGAATGAGTTCATACGTTTAGGTTAGGTAGAAGAGTTAGTTTGTCGTGTGTAATATTTATTAAGTGTTGTGTTAAACAGACACTGATGTTGAAAAAATTTGCAAAATAGACTCGTAAAATGAGCACAGAAAGTGTATTATCACCGGGAAGAAATATTGCATTGTGCAATTACAAATACTTTCAGTACAGCGCCTAATAAAAAAATATTTCTCCGTGCCAAAAATTAAAAAAAAAACAAGTAAAATGTGGTGTATGGCAATGAATCACGACGAAGGAAAAAGTATAAAGCTCTCCATCATTTCAACGTTGTATGTTTGTGAATATCATTTTAATGTAAGGTTAATTGAAAATAAGTACATAAGTACGAATAAATAATGGAAGAAGCGGTCTATCAAACAAATGTTTAGGTACAGAAATCTTTAGAAATATGCATTTTCTTAAATTTAACTGTATATGTAAATATTGTTATAATATAAACTTAATACTACATACAAAATTGTTTCCTTTTATTTAAAAATGTGAAAATAATTGTTAAAATATTGGGTTAGAATAGCAAAATAATGTGTGTTAAGCCCGCTTTACATTAATAATTTATTTGTCAATTAATTGATCAAGTGGCTTCGTCAAGTTATTGACGACTTAAAACTTGTTCTAATTTTTCGTCAATTTTTACTTCAATTCAGGAATACCAACCTAAAATAAATGCAAAAAGTGAGATTAGAGGATATGATGATTTATATTTAACCACTAACCGAGCAGCAGGAATAATAGACTCAATGGAAGCTTTTTTTAACAATTTATCCCTTTTTTGCTGCAACATTTAACAGTTTTTGTTTCGTAAACAAATGGAAATGATATAACGCCAAAAGTTAAAATTACTTTTACATTGGTAGGGGTGATATCTGACAGCAAAATTGTTAAGAAACTTGACAAAGCCCTGAACAAGTGTAAAAGTAAAGTGCAACCTTGAAGAAATTGATGAATTAATTCATCAATTTCTTCGTCAACGAATTGTTAGTGAAAAGCCCGCTTTACAAATGCTTTTTAAAAGTTAGTGTTTTATGTTACGAACATTTGAATAGTAACAATGAATAAACATATCTAACATCAAGAATTTTATTTTTGATACCTATTACTTTTGCTTTACATGTTTACACACTCCTATCAAAACAAATTACATACAGTGCCTCGTAACTAAACCAACAGAGTAACTAGAAATAATAGACTTAATGTATGAGAAAAGCCAAATCTGGCTGTTTTAGGAGATAGAGTGCTAAAAGTAAGTTATTATTTTTTTCTTGGAAAATAAAGAATAATTTCAAAATAACTGGAGAAATTAGTTCTGAAATGGACGCACTAATGCGTCAAAAATATTAATAAGAAAAATTAATAGGTATTTTATGTTTCCAGTTTTCATCCTGCTAGTTACAGATAGGTGAATCAATAAATATTGTATATTTTTATCCAACATTTCCAAAATAAATTATTGAAGAGGGATCTTTTAAAGTAAAAAACATATAATTCTTAATATTTTCACCCGTTCTCAAGATATTTGCATTTTAATATCATTATCCAGTGTGTAAAAGGCGAGGTAAAAGATCTTTACATTAGAATACTCACTCTACCATAGATTACTCCAAAAGACACCATTTAACCGACCTTATCTTAGACCAAACATTAATTGTTTAGGGGTGATTAAATTATGATGAAGAAATCATAACTTAGACACCCATATCTCTTAACGTATTAATTGTTGCTGTAAGATAAGGTCGGTTAAATCATAACATTTTAGCGTTACGAACCTACGGTAAAATGAATATTGTAATATATAGACCTTTTACAGACATCCTGTACAATCCTAATGCATACAATATAAAGAAAGTGATATTTGTTTAGCTTAATACTTATTTAATAATATATTATTAAATATTTTATATATTAAACTGCAACTATCTTGAAAACAGGAGAAAATATTTTTTACTTAATAATGTTTATTTGTAATGGTAGAAATGTTTGATAAAAAATACTAGATGAATTTATTGATCCACTTTTCTGTACGTAGCACCCTCTGTAATATAATTTTTACTAATTTTCTGATTCTAAGGTCTTTCACTAATTTAAATTTAATCGAATTAAATAACCAACTACATTCAAATATTTCTTTATTAAATTAATTATAATATAAAATGTATGGCATACATGGAGTTCAGGCTCAGCTCCGGACTGAAAATAAAACAAACATCTTTGCAACCTCGACAATAATTTAGATACTATCAAAACCTAGCGAGAAACCCTAGAAAATTTCCCTGCGAACACATATTCACCATAGCAGTCCTATTGTCCACCATAGTATAACTACCTTCAACGAGTACAGAAAAAGCATTATAATATATCGGTATAAGAATGCAGCATAAACATATCTAATTTCAATAATAACTTTTTAATCAAAACTCAATAAAAGTGTTCTTAAAATGGATTACGCTGTACAGTTTTTGCTGGAATAAAAAGTTTTGTGGCAACAAAAGAATCTGAGTTGTCGTTGGTATTGAAGAAATTTACCACTTGACTGGCCGCCCAACACCTTTCGGTAAGCTCAGACTACACTTTTAATATATATTTTTACTTTACTTAAATATCAGATCCTAATATATGCCCACAATATTTAAAATTATAAATGATGCATTCTAACAAGCTCCCTCGATGCACTCCGTCTTCTCTTTTAGGCCAGTTAACCACTGGTTCAAAACTAATACGGACTAAAATCGGTACACCTAAGTACTTGCTGGAAGTTGATAATCTCCTGGATCACACCACAAGTACCTATAACACACACTTGATCAAATTAATCAGCTATTTGTATTGATACCTACCTTTCCGAGGGAAGGATATTGGGAGATATGTTAGAGCTGCTCCTCTAAGGAGCAAGTACTAATAAGTAACATAGAAATTACAATTATAACCTTCCTTTGTCCCTTGCAATATAAATTCTTATTTATACTATTAAACAGTCTGTGGCTATTATATGTGTGGCTTGACTTCAGCACCAGTCTAAAACATATTCGATTTGTTTTATCGTATGCAGCCGATTCTGCATAGTCTAATGCTATCCTAAACTTAAATTTCTTTACCTATACATATTAGTTTACTTTATCTAACCATATCATTTTCAATAAATAAGTTATTGATAATTTGGGGGGTTTTACACCTGGAATAAAAATTAGCATTTAGTTTAATATCTTAGTTTTAAGGTTTAATAATTATTAATTGTTATAAAGGTACTTATCTTACTTTGAAAGCTCCGTGGTATACCTGGGGAACTGCTAGTAGGTATTATAGGTAAAATAGGTATTTATGCATTACATTTTGTAATTTATAAAAACCATTTTCATACCAAATCCAAAGGCAGAACATAACCCTAAATTTTTGACAATTTGCAGAACCATATAAATGCAGTTACACATTGAGGATGTGTTCCCCAATCAATTAGATTATCTACACTTACAGGGCTGTTTGCCTATTTATTTTATAGTTTTTTTTAAAGAGCCTCAGTCAGGTCACTACCTTACACAGTATTTACATTTCTATAGCTCAAAAGAAATGTCACAAAAAACTCAGAAACAAATGCCTATTTACCGTGTCACTGCTCGTATATGGGCGTGTTCTTTTTTCCACCAAAATTTTGTTGATTTCCACCAAAAATGTATTAGTGAAACCGTGTTTGCATCAGCTGATCCTATCACGTGACTCTTTTTATTCTTTGGTGGAAGCACCCCATATCCACCACAATTTACAAAAAAGAACGCTTTGCTGAACAGGGTTCTCAGCAATTTTTCAAAATCAAATTCCCTGACATTTCCAGGTTTTCCCTGACAAAGAGCATACAAAATTCATATTTTTAAAAACAAACTAAAATAAAAACAAGTCAAATGATAATGCATAAATGAGCCCATTCGCTGACAAATACGTAAATATTTAATTTTATAAAAAAATATGTATTTCAGTCATTGAACATATTGTATTATGTTAAATACTAACAAATATAAATATTTAATAAGAGATCTAATAGAAATATGTATAAACAGACACAACAAAAACCGATAAAAATAGATTTCACTACTAAGCAGACAGTTGTAAGCTGTTTTTTTACGATGAAATGTATTCAAATCGGTTCAAACAACTACATTTTCGCATTGAAACAGTGACGTACGTCACACAGGTTGCTTTTTAAACCATGTTTAAAACGTCCACTGAATCTGGTTTGAACTCTTTGGATGCTTTGCTATTGGTATATGAAGCAGTTGCCTAAAAAGTAGAGATTCCAAAATCGGTGATTTAAATTTTCAGATTTTATATTTAAAATGGTTGATATTTTTATACTTCTTATCTTGTTCATTTAAAAAGGAATTGGTTGTCGATTATTGTATGTACCTCTGCAAATTTTAACGTATTCTTAGACATCTTAAATTACATTACAAAAGCATCTTGTCACTCATAAGAACATGTACGTAACTATTTGTTTTTTGTTCAAAATCAAAAAGTGTGAGTGTGATGTTAAAGAGAAACAAATATTTGATGACATTACGTTTTGAAACTATACATTTTCTTGGTGCATTACATAAGTAATGTCACCATTGAATACGTTTTGAAATAGTCGATGAATATGGTTCCTCACAAAAAAACAGCTATACACTCCAGATATATCAGTTTCTTTCTATCAATCTACGGGTGCGTGTGATTGAAGCAAACAGAAATAGGCAACTAGGTGCGTTCATTAAATAAATAATTTTGACACGGCATGGCAGCGTTCACAAATTTTCCCTGACGACAATAAAAATTCCCTGATTTTTGACAATTATTTGTACTTTCCCTGACGTTTCCCTGACAAAGTTCAAATTCCCTGACATTTCCAGGTTTTTCAGGTTTTCCCTGACGCTGAGAACGCCTGACGAAGTACAGTACTTCAGTGAAGTACATAACCTCAAATTTTTTTTAAATTTCAGATTATTTTTATATTTTTTTGTTTCAATATATTGTGCTGCTTGAA
The DNA here is from genome assembly GCA_025584915.1 of Monochamus saltuarius. Classification (NCBI taxonomy): domain Eukaryota; kingdom Metazoa; phylum Arthropoda; class Insecta; order Coleoptera; family Cerambycidae; genus Monochamus; species Monochamus saltuarius. The sequence goes on from CM046727.1 coordinate 32,256,315, forward strand.
ATAAACCTAAAATATTGAAATGGACAATGCGAGCAAAGATTGTAGATGAAATTAACATCCACAGCTTCCTGGTTCTCCATTTTTTATGAATTAGTGTCTATAATAAGCATTAACAAAACCAAAAACACTTCACACAACAACAAAAATGGTGTATATTTTTATTTTTTTTAAGGCTATTTTGTGGTTATGTGGTCTGCCAACATAAAAGCACCAGAGTAATCACACAAATTTTCTGGTGGGACTTGGTTGCTGCAGATTTCCAGCAGATGGAATCCACCATACATTCACCAGTAATTTAAAAACGCGGTGTGGTGAGCCACCATATTTCCACCATGAATAAAAAAACGCTTTGGTGGCATCATGTTTTCACTTGGTGAATGTCTGGTAGTGATGATAAAAAAGTAACTACTCGTTACAAAGTAAGCGTTACTTGTCAAGTACTCAAAGTAACGATTACTTAATCTGAAAAAGACTCGTTACTCAGGCTGTATAGTTACTACTTATGCGATTCGTTATAACGAAATAATGTAACTAGTCCTAAAATAACTTGGTCACGATTAATGTCATGTATTGAGTATTCAACTAATAACTAATGCACAGATCATTGGAAGAAAAAAAAACTAATGTTAAGCACTACGAAATACAAATAATTGACGAGTGAATTTATCATTACGGATACTATTGCCCATACAGTTACTTTGACAGTTACTGCTAACACGCTTCCAGCAGGTGGCATTTAATTTTATCGATTTTAGCTTTAGATGTTTGATTTGATTTATTATTTCAAATTTTAGTTGCTCTTCACGCACGATAAAAAAGAAGCAACAATTTACTTTTTACATAAAGAAAGACTTTATTTTCATAAAATATAGACAATAAGTACATATAATAATTACTTTAGTTAGTTGTATGAGTACCTACACGATACGTTCACTTTTCTGTTTTACTTATCACTACTACTGACTACTGCTACCACTAAGTAACTAAGTAACGAGTCCTAATACTAAAAGTAACTAAAGTTTGCATCACTAATGTCTGGTGTAAAAAAGAACGCGCCCTATCTACGGAAACATAAGCAAGATGGCCGCGTTTCGTGGCGTTTGACGTCACACAAATAACCGTGTTTTCGATCATGTGGTTTTGTTTACATTCTATGGCAATTTATTAATGTTAATATTTTAATTATAAATGATTATTGCCGTCAGACACATGGTCTGACCTTTCAATATATTTGAAAGATTACCCTGTAATACATTTCAAACCAATATATAATTCATGCAACTTCCCCATATGAAACCGTGGCCGACTACGAACTATTTATGTAACTTAAAATCGGAAAATCATATTAGAGATTTCTTTATGCAAATAATTTTCAAGAATTCTTGATAAGAATCCCAAAAAACGTTACCAACCAAATTTTTGTTGCCACAGTATACAGGGTGTTCCAGATAATTTGGGTGTCTCGCTAAAAAGTGGAACAAGCCTATAACATGTACTGTTCGATCAATTTCACAAAACTTTTTTCTGTTGGATATACCTTCAAAAAATATATCTTTTACATACCTGGTGTTCTCTAAAATCAATAAACAGCAAAAAGAAAGTACAAGATAACTAAAAAGCAAAAAATAAACTAATTAAAAAGATTATGTAATGCATAAGTCTGGAAGGAGATGAAGTAAGAACTAGATATCAGGAAGAACTGAATAGACTGAAAAATTTAAAAGAAGTGGATGATTTAGAGGAAATGTGGGAAAATATAAAGGAGGAAATGCAGAAAACTGTAAACAGCAACTCAAAAGAAATGGAAGTGAAAGGCCCAAGAAAAAATTGTTTGACTCGGAGTGTAAAAGAGAATTGGGAAAAAGGAGAAAACAGATTGGAATTGATAGTATCAGAAACGGAAGAACTAAAACAACAGTATAAAAAACAAAGACAACATTGTAAGAGAATACTTAGAGAAAAAAAGAGAAAATACAATGAGGAAATCTTCATGGAAATGGAAGAAAAATTTAGATCAAAAGACATCAGAAATTTATACCAAGGACTGAGAGCAGAGAGAAGAGGGTTTATACCTAAAACAATTATACAAAAATAAAAACGGGGAGCTAATATTAGACAACAGCAAGGCAGTAGAAAGATTTGTAGAATTCTTCGATGAGCTATTGAATGTCCAAGATGATGTAAACGGGGAAGAACAGCCACGAACGAAAGACCGCCAACCAAAGAAAAAATAAGAAACATAATTCAGAATTTAAAGAGTAAGAAAAGTCCAGGATTAGATGAAATAACCAATGAAATGTTATGTATGTAATTAAAACAACTAAAACGTGAGGCTCGAAAAGTAGGATTACAGATAAATGAAAAGAAAACCAAATACATGACATGGACAGATAAAGAATTTAAAGTAGGCAATAAATTGATAATAAGAGCAGAAAACGATAGAGTATATAATTTCCAGGAAGTAGAAGAATTCCGATATCTAGGCACAGTATTCACTAGAAAACCAGATATAAAAAAAGAGATACAGGCGAGATTGATGGCAGGAAATAGATGCGTGCATGCATTGGCAAGACTAATGAAAAGCAAAATAAATAGCTCAGTCGCTAAAAATAAAAATTTATAAGTCAATGATAAGAATTTAATCAATTGTATTTTATTTTACATACCTTAGAATTGTTACTTTTTTATGGATAAAATTTACGTTTTCTAACATTCAATCGTCATTTACTCGAAAACTTTCCTATGTAAGAGGGCAAAATTTTAGTACTGTCTGGATAGAGAATTAAACGATCTTTCAGAATCAAGGAAAAAAATATGGTGTTAACATTTAAAAAAAAATCGATGACGTCATTACTCGAAAACAAATGACATTTGAAAATCGCATTTTACGCTAAAATATGTATTTTTTAAATTAAAAATCGACCTGTTCGAGGATTTTTCCCAAAAAATAATTGTTTCGTTTTTATTGAATTTATTCCATACTTTTGGCGCATACTGTATATATATATAAAATATAAACCATCTTCAATAGGAAGATTGGCAATATGCTACCATCAGCCAAAACAAACATTCCTCTAGAAGACCAAGGAGTATATGAAGTTCCTTGCGGAAACTGTGAGAAGACGTACATTGGACAAACTAACAGAAAAATTCAAACCCGGAAAGAAGAACATCGGAATGCTGTCCAGAAAAATGAAAAAACATCGTCATTAGCTCAACATGTAAAAGATACCGGCCACCAGATTGATTTCGATAATACCAAGGTACTAGCAAGAATGGAGCATAAGGGAAAAATAATAATTAGAGAAGCCATCGAAATTGAAAAACAACCTCCATGAACCAGATATCCCCTATCCAAAAAAATGCAAAATTCTTCATTCACGTCGGAAAGACTCTACTTCTCAAGAGGCATTTACGATATATGTTATAGGTTGTATAATATAAGGAGCTATTCTTTTCAATAATACATTATTTATATGAGTACTGAAGAGTACTTATTTTTTAAAGCCATTATAAATTCAAACACTTCCTAAATTGTAACCTCAAATAAATAGAATTTACCATTTCCGATACATTTGATAAATCAGGTTTAAGAGAATTAACGGATAGGTTCCAATAAGACGTAATGCCTCTGTACAAAAAAAATTATTAAAGAGGTACTGGCCTGTTCGGGTGAGGTGATTAATTCATTGTTAGATAAAACTCCGTTATACCTACCCGAGGTATTTTTTTGTACACCTTTTTTGGCATTAATAATTTCCCACACAGTCTTGGACCTATTGTCAGTCAGAACTTTGTTGATTATAATATTTCCTTTTTTCTGAGAGCAGCAAATTGGAGTAATCTCAATTATAAGTCACAAAGACGTGCTTTTCTAGCTGACCTTGTTTATAACGTTCAGACATTAAATTTAGTGTAATTTTTGCTTCAATTATCCTATTAGAAACCTATGAGTGTTTAGGTGTTTAGTGTCGGTCAGTGGTCGCGCGGTTTAAGGTGTCAATACTTGAATCAATATGGCTAGACCAGTGTGGGTTCGATCCCCGCAGCCGGTAGACCGTATATTAGCTATAATTGTAGAGTGGATTGGCACCCTCTCTGCGAGTATGGTAGGGTGGAAGAATGTTAGCTTGGGTCAATGTGAGAGATTGATACGGGTCGAAATTTGACTACCCCCCTAATTAATGAGGTTTTCCAGGTTTCCCTCATTCCTGCACTGAATGGTGGTTAGGGCCTACCAAAGTAAGTCGTTCCTGGGAGCAAATGTGGCCTGCTTAATAATAATGTGTCGCCCCCTCTTAAAGGAAAAGCCACAAAATAATATTCTGTCAATAACTTTATAAAAATATCATACATATTATCAACTTCTAATGCTTCATAAACCTGCAACCATCTTTCGTTCATTCGCAAACTATAAAAATTCTCACATCAAGGGCGACTAAATATTCCTTTTGACACATACAACTTTTCATTAGGAGAACATTTATTATAAATACATATGTGTTGAGCAAAGTGATCTGAAACATTCGTTTACCTTACATTAGCAGTATACAGCTTTAGAAAAACATTATCTAGGAATGGATATGCTTAATGCGAGGGAATGAGATGAAACGAGCAAAAGCAGTTATCAGAGAGACATGGAAACAGAAGCAATGTTGGCCCTATTTATTAACAGAACGACGGAGAGTATGTGGTGGGGTTTGTGACGTGGTCCCCTCGACACCTGTTTGTGTAGCAGTCAGTCACAATAAGGAGAAGGGAGTTTGGCCTAAAAATCTTCAAACAGGTCGTGCCCCCGACCACCTTTCTCCCGTCCCGTCTCGTTTTCATTTCCGAGCTGGTTTTGCTCGAAGTAGTTTGCGGTAAGAGTAAAACTGATATTTTTATTAATTTTATATTCAATATTTACAAAATGTTAATTTACAGCAAAAAAAGGAAAAAGTGCAAATTATTAAATGGTACTATTCTGGTAGTAGCGCCGATGAAATAATAGGCAGATTTGTTTTTACTTTTGAAAATCGCCCATTGCCGACAAACCAAACTATTCTAAATATCGTTCACAAAAGAAGAGAGACCGACGTTTGTACTTTGGCTGAAATTAGATCTCCCTGCAGTAGTCGACAAATTTCTGAGGAAGTTGGTATTGGGGATAGAACAGTGCGGAACATTCTGCGAAGAAATAAGTATAAGTGTTATAAAGTGCAGAACACACACGAAATTTTTCCTGACGATCACGAAAAACGGATGGAATTTTGTGAAGCTATTATGGAAAAATGTAATGAAAATAACGGATTCCTTCAAAATGTTTTGTTTAGCGACGAGTCAACATTTTCTATAAATAGCCGTCACAATCCATCCGTGGTTCTTTACTGGTCTACGGAAAACCGTCATTTAAATATCCCTCTGCGAACGCAGTACCCGCAAAAAGTGAATATCTGGGCTGGAATACTAGGCAATCACATAGTTGGTCCTTTTTTCATTGAGGGAAATTTAAATGGTGACAAATACTTAAATCTTTTGACGCACCAAATTGTTCCAATACTTCGTACCCTCAATATTAACTTCGAAGACGTTGGGTTTCAGCACGACGGCTGCCCAGCTCATAATGCGAGAACGGTACAAGCGTTTTTGGAAACTACGTTCCCTAACCGCATTATTAGTGGTAATGGTACGATAAAATGACCACCACGGTCTCCAGATTTAATAATAATAATAATCTTTATTAATCCTTTGGACATAAATATGTATAGGACAAGTCAGTATTACAACAAATGTTACAAACAAAAACGATCCACTACACAAATGAGTCAGCAAGATACTCATTAATAGTATAATAAGCTTTCTTAAGCAGTACTTTTTTTACATTAGTTTTAAAAGCTATTTGTCATTAATTTATAGTGCGGCGCTAGGTGATTGTTAAGCTTTATTCCCATGTAAAATGGAGATTTCTCAAATTTTGTAGTTTTGTGCCCTGGAATGCACAACAAGTTTCTATGTCTAGTAAGATAGTCATGGTAGGAACTGCTTTTTGCTAAATTATTCGCATGTTCTCTTGCGTATAACAATATTTTGTATATAAATATACAAGGAAAAGTAAACAATTTATAATTAATAAAATAAGGCTTGCATGATCCCCTATCCGGAACCATAAACATTTTACGTATAATGCGTTTTTGGATAACAAATATTCTTTCGCTCTGTACAGCATTACCAAAAAACACCACATTATAACTTAGGTGACTATAAACAAGACTGTAGTATACATTAACAACAGCAGAAATTGGCAAAGAATCTCTGATGCGAGAGATAGCATAATACGCCTTATTAAGTTTTTTATTTCTGACCGGGATATTATAAGCTTATATCGTCATAGTTACGCTATCAATAAAGAGAGTCATAACTCCCTTGGGACATTATAGATTCTATAATTCCCTCTACCCTAATATACATATACGTAACATAGCAACAACCTAGCAACAACAAAACTCTTATAATCAATGGTAACTGATTCAAATATACTGGGAATTTTTCCGTTTTAAAAATAAACAATATTTTATTGAAATCGGTCAGAAATAAAATTATCTATGTACCACGGGAATTAATGAGCCTTAATAACCTCAGGCAATTGCTGTCCCTCGGGCCGGAGGCCCTCGGGACGCAAACTTTGCCATCGGTAATTAAGGCCCTTATAATTCCCTTGATACATAAATAACTATTACTTAACAAGTCAATATGGGCTGACCGCGTAAGATATTTGTCTACAACAATACCAAGAAATTTTGTGAAATCAGTTGATTTTAAGTTTGAATTATTAAAAGTTAAATTTAGTTCTTTATTTACTGCATGATTCTGAAAGTATATGCACTTTGTTTTCTCATTTAGCCCCCAATGATTTTTTTCTTTGGGGATACGTAAAAGGACAAATCTATGGTCACAAAATCAACAGAGCTCGTGATTTAAATGAATTACGTGCCAAAATTGTCGATACGTTAAACACTGTAACGCCCGAAACACTTTCAAATGTGCGAACTGAATTTTATGATAGATTAGCGTACTGTCAGGCAGGTAATTTTGTTTGAATATTGATTTAATTTTAATTTGAGAATATCTGTTTTATTTACTGCAACCCGCAAAAAGGACGCAAAAATGTAATAATACGTATTTCTTAAAAGAAGCATGTGTTTACGTATTTCAATGATACAAGCACGTGTACCCTTCTCCAATATTGTAAATGCTACTGAGCAAATTGTTTTAAGTACACCGTAGCCGTACTACACGAGACTACCTCGCGCCTCCAGTTCTCCCTTCCAGTTTCACGACGCATAGTAGTGGGCGAGACCGCTCTGCCCTTCCTTGCGCCCCCCGTCTGTCTTACCAGCGAATACTTGGGAGATCTGACAATACAGCTAATATATGCCATCTCTGTTAGATATTTCACATTCCTTATTCTCACTTTCTTTCACTCATTTAAAATCATTTAAAGTAATCCCAAGATTATGTTTTTCCAAACCTGTATGCAGCATCCTTATGTTGTCAATACAAGTTCTTCAGGCACCAATAACAATCTGCCAATTCCTGGACAATTGCAAATTCGGACAGAAATGAATCGTAACTCATTAACAGATATATATTTTTCACGAGAAGATATATGCGAAATAATATCAAAGCTAAAAAACTCGTCATCACCTGGTCCAGATGGTTACAACGTTTTGTTTCTCAAAAAATGTAAGGAAAATTTACTATTTCCACTGTCATTGATTATGAACAGCTCCTTTAGTACAGGCATATTGCCAGCTGCCTGGAAAGATGCTTCAGTTACTCCCATCTATAAAAAAGGCGATAAGTTTGCCTCATCCAATTATAGACCTATCAGCATGACGTCTATTATTTGTAAAATTATGGAGCGGATAAAAAAAATGTTAAATTTTTTCTTAAACCATAAGATTATACCTAATGAGCAACATGGCTTTATTCCCAACCATTCTGTTGTAACAAACCTACTGTATTGCGTGACGACTGGAGCAACGCTTTGGATTTAAAAACTCCCGTAGATATCATATACTTAGATTTTTCTAAAGCTTTCGATCGTGTTCCATTACAAAGACTCTCAATGAAATTATATCATTTTGGAATTCGGGAGGTTACACGATTGGATAGGAAACTTTTGTCGAATAGACAATTTTCTGTTCGCGTTGGAGCCGCATTTTCTTCTAGTCAGTCCTAAGTGGAGTTCCACAGGGATCTGTTCTTGGTCCACTACTTTTTTTGGCATATACTTCAGACCTGGGAAGTGTAATTAAATCGAAATTTGCCTGTTACGCAGATGACACTAAACTCTATAACAACCCTCTAACGTCATATCATTTGTTATTAGAAGATTTGAAGCAAATATATCTATGGTGTGAGACGTGGTTACTACCACTCAATACAGAAAAGTGCGTTATTTTGCATCTAGGAAAAAATAATCCAAATTTAAATTATTATATTAATAATAAACAACTTACTACTAGAGATAGTCATGTTGATTTGGGTATTACTATGACGACAGATCTTACTTGGTCACAACATATCACAAATATTACAAGGCGTGCCAATAGATCTGTTTATCTGCTTAACAAAGTATTTTCAAATGTTTCGTTGGGAACATTCGTGAAACTATATACAACACAAGACCAATTTTGGAGTACTGTGGACAGGTATGGCATCCTGCTCTAACACGGGACAAGTACATGTTGGAATCTGTTCAACGCTATGCTACTCGTTGCCCCTATGGGCGTATAAGACCATCATATGAAGAACGATTGAAGTTGTCTAATCTCCATAGTTTTGAAGATCGAAAAACTCGAGGAGATCTTATTTTGACATATCGATTGCTGAATGGAATGATCCCACACCATGATGATAATTAAGTCCTAAATTATGATGAGCGTCTTCGAGGTCATCAGTATAAATTAAAAAAAGAACACTTTAGAACATCTGTGCGTCAGCATTTTTTTTTCAAATCGAGTATTTAGTGTTTGGAATAGTTTGCCGGAAAGTGTAGTGAGTGCTCCATCTTTACAGTCCTTCAAAAGCAGATTGGACAGCTGGTTCAAAGACAACTAATATTTTTTTTTCTCGTTCTTTGTTGTTCTTGTAATCTTTATATGGTTAATTAAGTCTCATGTTTATATTTTAATATTTTAGTGTTTAGTATTTCATATTTTAAAAGATTAGGTACTATTGTTTTATATTTCTCATTGTACATCTTATTCCATGTGTATTTTTTTATATCTATTAATATGGGCTAACAGGATTTTCCTCTGCCCATTTTGTTTTGTAATAATAATAATAATAATAATAATAATAATAATAATAATAATTCTTGGTACACTAATTGATATCTGCATATTGTATGAATTTAATAGGTTATTTACAATTTGCCTCTCCCTTGGAACATTAGTTTTTTCCAATATGTCAACATTAAAATCTCCAGTAGCCATTAGAAATTTGTTATTTCACAAGCTTTCTCCAACAGTATGTCCAATCTATGCACAAACATATTAAAATCCCCTTTAAATCAACTGATAAATCATTTGCAATTATAGAAAGATTATTAATACAATTTGATATACAGAGAATATTTTTATGTAATAAACTTATTTGCAGTTCACAATGCTTCATTTCAGAAACTGAGTGCTATGATTGCTTAGTTTTATTTATTTCTAACAGAAGAATACTTTTACAGCAAGCACAGTCAAGACTAGTTACAGCATGATTAGTATTCAGTGTTTTTCGAAACTTTTTATTGGACTCATTACAGTTAATACATTTCAGAGTAATTGCCGTACATTCACTTGATTTATGAGAATCCGCACATTTAAAACAAGTTACCTGCTATATGCCCATATCTTGGACAACTGAAGCACCTTATAACACTATAATACTCACGGACTAAACATCTTCATCTCCATCCAATATTTACGAGGGTGAATCAAATATAAACGAGACTTTTGGCCCTGGAAGCCCAGTGTAGATGCTAGAGCGTTCCCGCGTTTAGAGGTGTTGGGTATGGCTGCCAGGAGTGGGGAAAGCAGGCTGGCACGTGTTCTCGACCGCACCATTAACCGTGACAATGTCCGAGCAGGAGGTACCCCCCTCGATTGCGCAGCGTATTGTGATCAAATTTCTTGCTACTGAAGGTGTAAAACCGGCCGAAATCTTCAGAAGATTGACTGTACAGTTTGGGGAAGAGACACTTTCACGTGCCAGAGTGTTTGCATGGCATAAACAGTTTGTGGAGGGTCGTGATCGTGTTGAGAATAAGGGCCATGACCGCAGACCCCGCTCCAGCATCACAGCTGACAACATCAGCCGTGTTCGACAGCTTGTTGAAGGTGACAGGCGTCTAACCACCAGTACCATTGCAAGTGAGGTTGGGATAAGCTATGGGAGCACTTTTTCTATACTCACAGAGGAGCTAGAGTTTCGTAAGGTGTGTGCCAGGTGGGTTCCTCGTCTTCTTACAGCTGAGCAGAAGCTGAACCGTTTGCAGGTGTGCGAACGTCTTCTTGCAAGATTTCAGGTTGAGGGAGCCTCATTTCTCACTCACGTTGTCACCAGTGATGAAACTTGGGTGCACCATTACACCTCGGAATCAAAACAAGCGAGTATGAAGTGGAGACTGAAAGGGGAACCTGGACCAGTGAAAGCCAAGTCACGGCTGTCAGCTGGGAAGGTTTTGGCTACCGTGTTTTTTGACCAGCGTGGCTTGCTGCATCTTGATTTTTTGCATGAACGCAGGACCATCAATGCCGCATACTACTACGAAATTTTGAGTGATGTCAGACTTGCATTTCGTTGCAAAAGAAGGGACCTACCGATGAGAGAAGTGATTCTTCTCCAGGACAATGCTCGCCCCCATACTGCAGCCCTAACAAGAGAAAAATTGGAGCAACTGGGCTGGGAGACGCTAGAACACCCTCCCTACAGCCCAGACTTGTCATCTTGTGACTTTCACCTGTTTGGGCCACTCAAGAAAGCTTTGGGAGGTCAGAGATTCGACAGTGACGATGAGGTTGAAGCTTATGTGCGCAATTGGCTGGAGACACAACCTACTTCATTCTATGAGGACGGGATTGGAAAACTACCTATGTGCTGGGAAAAATGTGTTTCCAAATCAGGAGACTATGTAGAAAAATGAGGTGTACTTTTTTTGTGTTCAAAGTAAAAATAAAAAAAATAAAAAATAAGTCTTGTTTATATTTGATTCACCCTCGTACTTTACCAACCTGATACAATTGCTTTTTTAGTGCAACTGTTAAAATTATATTATCTTTATTTTTTTATCTTTTTGTTTATATATTGAGTGAACTTGCATAACAGTCTCATTAGTAATTATTAAATTATTTTGATATTTTACACTTTCAATAATAAAGCTATCTTCCACATTCATAATTAATTATTTGAATGAGTTCTGTAACCTTATATTTATTAGCCTGTTCAGGTTCCACTTTTTCCTTGATTTTCTCCTTTGTATTATCGTAAATCATCCTTTGTTTTCTTGCTCTCTTGTCATTCCTTAGGCTTAACCACTAAAACTTCCTTCTTAGATGATCCAGAATGTTTATATGGCATGTAGCTAACAGATATTTGGTTTCTTTTAGGCTCACAAGACAGACTGTTAAAAATCTCAGCATGTTTATGAATTTCTTGTTTCTGAGCTTCAATTAGTGAATACAGTTTCTTAATTTCCCCCAACAATTGGTCTCCCATATTATTTATTTAAACGGCAACATCTTGTTTTGAAAACAATCGACATTTTCTGCATGTATATAACATTACTTTATTTTTCAATTGCAATACTTTAATTTCAGAGCCATAAAAGTCTCTGCATTCTTGACAACACTTTTTTTCACAGAAGTCACGTTTGTAAAACTTCTCCGACTTATCTGGAGGTCTAGTGCAAGAAGTACTAGTGTGAATTATTCGAATAAAAAATGTCTAATGTTCCTATATTAAGTCACATAAATAGTATCACAGTCGGCCATAATTTCGAATTTTAGAAAACACCAGATATGTACGGGATAAACTTTTTGAAGGTGTATCTAACAAAAAAAAGTTTATTGAAATTGGTCAAATGGTAGACCTGTTAAAAGCTTGTTCCACTTTTAAACGAGACACCCAAATTATACAGAGCACCTTGTATACTGTGGCAATAAAAATTTGGTTGGTAGGGTTTTCTAGGATCCAGATCAAGAATTCTAAGGAATTCTTCCAATAGTATTGTAGTTGGTCACAGTTTCAAATTTTACAGAACACCAGGTATGTACGAGATAGACTTGCACGGTAAAGTGGCTGAATCCTTTTGTGGAAAATTGCAACCACCCTAACTTGGGATTTAAAGTGCTTTTGGTCAAACATGTACACTTTTAGATATTGGTGACAAATTGCTATTAAAAGTATGGACTTTTTGGGATTTTGTGTCGTCAACACTACTTGTCCAACATCTGGAAAATAAATTTCCATGATAGAGAGAAAGGATTTTCTTCTACAGCGTGTTATCATCTTCGCCATCTTACCATTTCTTGATACAAGAAAACTCTCTACAAAAGAGATATGAATCTTATGATAATCTTTTTATATGTGTGTTTTTATTCAGTAAATGATTTTTTTAAACAGTAGGGCTGCCATTTTGACTTTTGTGTATGTTTGTTGTTTTATATTGTAACTGTAATACATGTCATATACAATTCTTTGTTTTATATATATGTGTATATATATGTTTACATATGCATATGTTTACTTAATAGATTAGGAAAATTTCCGAATTTTGACGGGCTGTATAATATCAGATAGTTGTTATGACACTCTGTATATTCTGTGCCAAATAAACTAACTCTAACTCTATAGATACCGTTCTAATATTTTATAGCTCCTTCTTGGTACCTCAAGGGTCTAACTTGGGACCACTTCTGTTTATTCTTTATATAAATGATTTATCATCAACTTTGCAGTGTAATCACCTTTTTTTCGCAGATGATCTAAAGCTTTTTCGTAACATTAACTGTTATGATGATTGTCAAGCATTGCAAGAACTTTTGAATACAATACATGTGTGGTGTATAGAAAACATGGTTTCCATAAATATTGATAAATGTAAAGTTTGCTCTTTCAGTTTAAAAAAATATATAATTTTATTTGATTATAATGTAGATTCAAAGCCATTGACACGCAGCAGTAATATTATAAACTTAGGGGTAATATTTGATACTAAACTCTCATTTTCTGAACATCTGAACATCACCTTCTGAAGGTGTATTCAACAAAAAAAAGTTTATTGAAATCGGTTGAAAGGTATACATGTTACAGGCTTGTTCCACTTTTAAGCGAGACACTAAAATTATCCTGAGCACCCTGTATACCGTGGCAATGAAAATTTCATTGGTACGATTTTCTGGGGTTTTGATCAAGAATTCGTGGGAATTTTTCGGATAAAAGGATCCCTAATATGATTTTCCTATTTTAACCAACATAAATAGTATTGTATCCAACAAAAAAAAGTTTATTGAAGTCGGTCGAACGATAAACATATATAGGCTTGTTCCACTTTTAAGCAAGATACCCTGTATATCTAAAACTTTTTACTGTTACCTCAAATCTCAGTTCAATTGAATAGGTGGCTGCGAGGGTGGCTGTACACTTTGGCAACCCACATTTTCTTCGTTATAAAGATATATAAAGAGTTTATATACACTGTATACAACTAAACCACATAATTTACGAAACACATAACTTTGCTTCTTTTAGTTCTTTTTTTTTTTTTGTAGTAAATATATAAATTTTTTAATTACCTTGTATTGCACATCTAATATATCTTTAATTTTAGAAGAAACTGAAACTAGTACCTACATATTTTAATGGTCCTGTATATTCTTCACAAGATGCCGTCTCTTATATTTACAGTTATATTTCAAATTATTTAAAATTTATTTACGAGCAGTTAAAAAGATCAGTAAATGCATTCGTCATATATCAAAATTTTTATATTTGCACGTGTGGAACATATCGTCTATGGCTGCATGAAAGACATGAAAGAATGAGTGTGTGTTTTATTGTGAACTACTCAAGGTTGGTCAATAAAAAAAAACCAAAACTAATAAAATATATTCAAACCTGAGTAAAACTGTAAAAATTATATTTTTAGGAACAGAAAATAAAGTATTGCATCATTGAAACACGATATTATTTGGGGCTTCAAATGAAGTATAAATAAAAATGTTTAACATATGATGCCAACATTTTTGTCTTTATAATGTATGTATAGCATAATTATTCTGTGATGTACTTACAAACTGGTTCTTAAAAAATATTTGTTTTACAAAGATCTTCCATAATATTTCAAAATAAATAAAATAAATAATATGCTATGCGTTAAACTAACAATTATTGGTAAATGCAACGCAAGACTAGAAAGTGGAAACAACAAAAAAATAAATATTGGACCGGAATTTGGATTGGTTTTTATTATGATAAGCATTGTCTCTAAATAAGCTGATGCCAAAGACCGAATGCAAAAGCCGACGTACAGCACGCTCTAAGTGGGCGCACCAACGCTCGTCAGTTTGAAACAAGACAGTCTTAACACAAAATTTTCATTTTTCAAGATTTAGTAGTGTATCAACTCCAAATATTGCATATTTTTATGTGTAAAAGAGTTACAAGTGAACTTTGCTTAATAACCGTTGAATGGTGCTGCGTTGAAATGTCACATCTCCAATATTGATTTTGTGCTTTAGACAAAACTGTCACAATTAGTCGTGCTGTGACGTTCAATGAGATGAGATGAGCAAATTTTGGAAAGGAGTCACAAGTCGAAATAATATCAACGGAACGTGAGCTGGGTTTAGACCGTCGTGAGACAGGTTAGTTTTACCCTACTAATGACTCGTCGTTGCGATAGTAATCCTGCTCAGTACGAGAGGAACCGCAGGTTCGGACATTTGGTTCACGCACTTGCTCGAGCGGGCGGTGGTGCAAAGCTACCATCCGTGGGATTAGGGGAGTGTATTTATATGCAAAACTGTCACATCTTCAAATAGACCAGTCATTCTCATAAGCTAAGTACCTTTTTTGTTCCCATTTCATACAATAATCCGTAATATTTTGTGCAGTATTATAAATATTTTTATAATAATCTTTAAAATTGTATATAAAATATTTTAGTCTATTTTAATAAAATAATATATAAAATATTTTATTCTACTTTAATAAAATAATTTAGTTTATTAGAAATGTATTTCATCTTATTACCTAAACTCATGTTGAAAAACTTAAAAAAATATGTGAAAGAGAGTCACAACTCGGAATTATTTAACAAAACATTTAGTCTATGATATTATTTACTTGTATTGAAACAGCAACTAACTACATAGGTTGTTTAATATACAGTGTACAGCTGCAAACCATTTTCTCCTATTATCTTATTTTCTTTGAGACATTTACAAATATGTTAGTTGGAGTTTTTGTTGTGTTTGTGCACGGGTACAAAACACCATTATTTTGCTACTACGACTATTTTAATACACTTTTGCTTTATGCCTGTCATATATTTTACCACTAATATAATCAGCTTGTAACTTGTAATATACTACAAAGTTAACGCGTTCACTATAATTTTGTAAACTAAAACGTAACTTCTGCAGCCACCTCAGTAAACATGTAATATCACACAGCTAGCCTCTAATTGAGACGTTTTCTAGCCTCACTCTTTTAAGTACGAATAACAAAGAGAATACTATAAATTTTTTAATTTCATGATTGTTTATAGCACCTACCTTTTTCAACTAACATCAAAATTTTGTAGACAGATATATTATGCACTCTTTTGTTATATCGTGTGTTAATAATATATTTTTGATTAGATAGATCTGTATCCGAATGAGATAATTTTACAATTAAATGAAACCTACTTCTTCCGTGTCAACAGTAATAATTTTTTGAAGTTTATCCCTAACGCAGGCTTTAGAAATGCCAAAAATTTGCAACAACCTATGCATACGAACAAATGTATAATTCATTATATTTTCTTCATAATATTTAAAAAACTGCCACTGATGGTAATAAAACTATATACTACATTAAAAGTTTGCATTATATATTGCACTAAATTGCAAAAAATTATTATTTTTAACGCGACCAAATATTGAAAATGACGTTGACAATAAAAACAAATGTGTAACGTCAGCCGTGTGGCGTAAGACGTCTGAATTCTTGACTCGAGTATAATCTTCTATCAGCAATCTATCTACAATATCGATTGTAACCTACTTCTTCCGTGTCAACAGTAATAATTTTTTGAAGTTTATCCCTAACGCAGGCTTTAGAAATGCCAAAAATTTGCAACAACCTATAAAGCAGAATAAAAAAATTATAAATCAAAATGGAATTTTGAGTGTGGGGATACCTTTTTCATCAAATATTGTATTTGTGGAACTCCTTTAAAAATTGGTAAATCACACCCTTTCATCTTATATATTTCTTGATTACTGCATCATTTTTAACAGGAAACAGACCTTGTCAATAGAATAATCAAATCAAAGTGATGAAAGCTTTACCTTTGTTAATGTCACAAAACAAGAGCAAGTTATACAATGTCCATAAAATGTACTATACTCGTGACAAGAATTCAGACAACTTACGTCATACGAACAAATGTATAATTCATTACATTTTCTTCATAATATTTAAGAAACTGCAACTGATGGTAATAAAACTATATACTACATTAAAAGTTTGCATTATATATTGCTCTAAATTGCAAAAAATTATTATTTTTAATGCAACCAAATATCGAAAATGACGTTGACAATAAAAACAAATGTGTAACGTCAGCCGTGGCGTAAGACGTCTGAGAATTCTTGACTCGAGTATAGTCTTCTATCAGCATACAATATCGATTGTACACTTTTTAATTTTATTTCGTCGATTTAATGGACTACACATTTAATGTTGCTGTATTAGCAATGTGCTTTCAGGTACATAAATCTGCATTGTAAATATTGTTCTCACACATTTTAATTTTCAACACAAACACATACAAGCTCGTAAAGCTTAATGTCGTGCGATATATGAAAACTGTTTTGAGAATTAACATATTAGGCGAACAATGCAGTATGAGCTTTGCTTGTACACAGTGAAGTCAGATAAAAATAAATTTTTAGCCACTCTTATATAGCAAACTTTCTAGACACCCTGTATATTCGAATTTAACAGTATTGATTAAAAACTTACCTCTAATTCTAGTTGAGCTTGTGTAAATTGTTCTTTAGCAAGAGAAGTTTCTTGTTCGGCAGCTATCCTGGCCCTTTCTTGTTCCATTGCCAAAGCCACAGCCTGAAGTCTTTCAGCATGTAACTTTTCCAAAGCTTCTTTAGCAGCAATCTGATAGGCCTCACTGTCTTCTCTCAATTTAATAAGTTCTTCTCTTAATCTGTCTTCACCCCAATTTTTATTGACCTGTTGCAACTGATTTTCTAACGCAGATACTCTAGAAAGTAAACGTTCTTCTCCTACATAAGCTTGCCAACTTTCTTCAGCAGACTTTCGTGTCTCATCTACAATTTGTTGTAAGGCAGTGAGTTTAGTCTCAAGGCATTGTTCTCTTTGATTAGCTTCCTGAATTACTTGATTCAATCTGTATAAATCGTCTAAAGGTACTATTCCTAAAAAAGACATTGTCATATGAATGTCATTTTAAAAAGTTGACAGCTTTTTCTAATTCTGATTGTTTTAAATTAAGGGCATTTAATTTTGACAAAAACTTTTAAGGATTTTTTAAAAATAGTCTTATTGCTGTTTTTATAGAATATAGTTATTTAAGTTATATTAGTTCATATTGGTGTCTTCTAGGTGGGTAAGAGAACTAAGTCGCTGAAGAAATTAAATATTATGACAATGTTTTTCTCTATTTATTCAGGATTCATATCAATCCCATTGTTTTTTGTTAGAGATGTGCAAAAAGTATCTATCAGATACTGTAGTATCCCATACTTTGTAGGATTCGAATATAGTACATATTGCGTATTGTAGTTACCGTACTGGACCAGATACAAAGTATGTACCCGTTCCTAAACAATATCCGTAGTAACAGGTAGTCGATGTATCTGATTCTGAGGTGAGACGAGATAGATATGCATTGCGTACTCGGTACTCGGTAGTAATCGGTATACTCAGACTCGATATTTGAATATCGAATACTGGCCATATACAGGGTGATTCAGTCATAATGTCATTAATTATAAGAGAATATAGGAAAAAATGAGTATGGTACAAATACGTGATTTAAAAAAATTTTAAATGCCTGAAAAAAATATTTTCAAATCATTATTTAAACAGCCTTTTCAGACTGTCACTGGCCGCTGGCGGCAATTCAACTCGTTGTCGGCCTGATGCAATGTTATCAAATTTAAATATTTTCCTATAGTGTGTACCTAATGCTACAAACTATTTTTTAAAAGTATGCAATTAATATAATATAGTTCCAACCAAAATATTGAAATTACAAAACTCCAACAAATCAAAATAAATCATTCACATTTCATTACGTGAATAGTGAAATAAAATTCAATACTCCCTAGGTTAAATTATTAAGAGAGGCTGAAACTCTTTTTGTATTTAAGGGACAACACTAGATGTAAGTCAACTCGACCATTCCTGTAAGTGCATTGCAACCGTCCGACTTCCCTTACATCTTCTGTCTTTGCCTGCCTCGTATTTTATCGCCTGATACTATTTGAAAGTAAGCAGCTCCCTTAAAGCCGTTTGTCACTATACAATATTATCTGAGAAATATATTAAAAAATTCATTTGAAAATTATTTTTAAAATATCCTGTAATTGCATGCGGGAGATTGGGTATGAAATTCATAAAATAATTTACTAAGAAAATATTTTCAACTTGTTCTACTTTTGCGGTGAAATCGACGCAGAAATATGCGCATAACGTATTTACATAATTTGGAATTTTAAATTTTCAACCTAACCTAACTTTAACCTTAGTTCTGTCAAGTGTGAGAATAAGTGTCGTGCTATTTATTTTATTATATAAACTATAGTTATTATAGGTAATGAGTTGTTAATCGTATTTCCAGACTACTGCGCTTGCGCATGAATGAAAAATAGAAAATAATTTATGGAAGTTGCATACAGTGATATTGTATCGTTTTTTAGATTTAAATATAATTATTTTGTAAATTTATCAAATAATATTTACATAAATTTTACCATAATTATCGCATAGTGACAAACGGCTTTTAGCAGGCTTTAACTTAAAATGCTCATTCTTAATTCCAAATTTACAAAGTTATTATCAATTATTTTCAGAAATAAAGTGTGTATAAATTAGTAAAATAATTTGTCGCCTTTAGGATGTCCATTTATTTTGTTTCCTTTATGTTTTAAACCTAAGTTTACTCGTGTCAAAAAAATACCATTTAGGGCTTCCAAGATCCAAGTCGTGACCTACCGTATTCAGATCAATAACCTTGTTTCTAATGTCTACTCAATGACAAGCGTTGCAGAGCTGTATAACCGCTAAATAATAACAGAAATAAACAATAATTAAATTTGAATTTTTATGAACACCCGGTGTGTAATCAATAGCAAATTGTAAGAATTTTATAATAAATATCATCAGATAGGCTGTAATCAGCACTCTCGTAGCAGTTCAAATTCCCGTTTAATACGTTCCCGGCGAACATCGTTCAGGTCCTATACAGGACTGCCCGCCATCGACTTCATCAGTTACATTTTCACGATTTTGCATGGTAGAGTTTGTTGAATTTCGTATTTGTGTCACCAGTGTAGTTTACAATTATTAATAAAATTTGCTATTTGCCTAAATAAAAATGCAATTCAAGTTGGGTAAAGTGAAGTAGTGAAAGACTGCGGCTGTCCTCTGCTGAACAGAGCCATGGAAAAATTTATAAGATTTTAATAGACATGTGCATCTGTTTTCCATGTGCGTCTGTGTTATTCGGTACTTACTGATCATGTTTTTAATGTTTTATCTAAAATTATTTACTGCATAAAATTTTACGGAGCTTTTGAAATTGCATTACGAGGGCATGATGAATGAACTTCACAAAACGCTTAATGAATACCTTAAAAATGCAACAATATTTAAAGGTACCTCAAAGAATATACAAAATGCATACATTTTAGATTGCAAGCAAAAAGTTTGTCATGTCAGCTTTGTCAGTACCGAACATGCTGTTACTATATGTATCTGATCCTGAGTGGCAACGCTGCTGGACTTACGTGTCAACAGAAAATTTGTAGCATACCAGTCGTGTTACCGATTGTTATGGAGTGATTTGTTTATCTTTTGAAAGGTCAAGTAAACATTTTTTTTTTCAATTTTCTGTCTTTATGAGGTCTTCCAAATACGTGATTAAAATTAATGACATTGTGACTGAGTAACCCTGTATAAAAATAAAATTTTAAAAATTGTTCAAAATGCCCACCATCTTTTCTGAAACATAAATTTACTCTTCACCGAGTATTGAAATTTACTCTGTTTAATAAATGATGATCGTTTATTATGTTTCATATATTTGTAATATGATTTCACAAATCTTCTCGGAATTCAATTGATGAGAAATAAATGAAATCCTTCAGGGTTCCCCAAAGAAAATAATCACATTTGTTGAAGTCTGCTGATAGTGATGGCCTATTTTTAGGACAATTATTTCATCGTCCTAACCATTTATTTAGAAACTTAAAATTCAAAAAGTCTCTAACAGTAGCACTAAAACAAGGCAGTATCCCATCATGCATAAACCAAAACTTTAGTCTAAGTTGCAACAGTAAATCTTGGATTAAATCAGAGAGAGTATTTTGCAAAAATTCCAAATAATTTTGGCCATTTAATAGATTTGGAAAAATAACTGGTCCAATCAAATAACAATCATACATTTATCTTAAACTCACGTCGAAAATGTCTGGAGTTATTGAATAGGAGTTTACATCAGAATATTCATGAAAGTTGTAAACATTTGTAATTCCTCTACGAGTGAAACAAGCCTCATCAGTGAAAATTAATATCCTGATGCAAGATAAACTCAACGCAAAAGGTCACTCATCGATCCAAATCTTGTAGATTACGTTTAAGAGCAATAAAGAACTAGTTTTTTATCTAAATATAGTTCAATAGTTTTGTTTTTTGCACAGATGTAGAAAAAATAAATTTAAATGTACATTTATGCTTAAACAAATATATTTTCAAATCATTATTTAAATCAACTCTTCAGACCGTTTCTCATTGCTGGCAGCCTCAATTCATTTCTAGCTCCCAAATCAACGCATACAACACATTTTTTTTTTTGCTTACATGTAGAATATGTTTTTTTTCCGTGTTGCAAATATAATATTCAATACATTTATCCACACAATTCAGTTTCAACCTAATGCAATGTGGTTCCTAGAGCTTTTTAGTGTTGTACTGACTACATGTTATAGCTTTATCAATATTCAAATTTATGCAATATGATAAAACATTCTTTAAATTTTATTAATTAATTTTATTAAATTTATTATTTGATACATTACAAGTGAGGTAATATGTTTCCAATGATGAATTTACTATATTTCAGAACAATCAATAAATTTTTCATCAGTGTATATATAGTATTCATTATCTCTTGGCTATCTATCACCAAGACTTTAATTCTTCTTCTTTATGGCTGTTCTTCTCGGATAATGATGGTGATAGTTACCATAATTACTTGACAACTAATGACAACTGAATAAGTCTTACTAGATCTATCTGATATCCTTTATATAATTAAAGGGTTCTAAGATGGTGTGAAATCCCAATTTTATAAGAACAGATTTTTCTTTGAAATTAATGTTATTTGAAAAAAAATATATAACCATAGAAATTTGGTCTAAAAGGAGGTACCTAGTGAGTCTACCACATCACTGGTGTTTGTAGTAAATCATTTGTAAGTCATTTTTAAAATATATTGTCGTCATTAAATGTACCCAATTTGGTTTTGTTATTAAGTACTTACTTGCTGTTTTTTTTTTTAGTTATTAACAAGAAACTACAAAAAAATTAAATTTAATACCCTGTATCTTGATTAAAAAGCTATACTCGCAACAAGAATTCAGACGACTTACGTCATACAAACAAATGAATAATTCATTATATTTTCATCAAAATATTTAAGAAACTGCAACTGATAGTAATAAAACTATATACCACACTAAAAGTTTGCATTATATATTGCACTAAATTGTAAAAAATGAATGTTTTTACCGCGACCAAATATCGAAAATTACGTTGACTAAAAACAAATGTAAGACGTCTGAATTATTGACGCAAGTATATTTATGACCTATGTTCTCATGAACTTTTTTGTTCAAAATCAAATCCTCTGTTAACTGTCAAAGTTAGTACATACGTTTAAAATAGTAACACCCTGTATTCATGTTAACAGTTTTAAAAATGAATTTTGTGTGAAAAAAATTGGACTATAATTTTCTTACCATGACGATCACTATCTGTAATACTAGGACTTGCTTTGGCTTCTTTTCCGTCAGGTAAATAAAGTTTAATTGTTGCAATAATACATCCATGAGTAACTTTTCGATTATTTTCTACAACATCCACTCCAAACTGTACTATGTCTCCTGAACTAAGTTCATGATTTTCTGTTTCGGCTGATAACTTATTATTATTTACAAATGTTCCATTACTACTTTTTGTGTCCTAAAATAGTATATTTCAAACTCAACTATGTATATTTTGGAGAATATTTTTCAAACCGACAATATTTGGGGACCTTTACCTGCAAATAGAATTTTCCATGTTCATACCATAACAAAGCATGATGACGTGAAAGTACTTTACAATCAAATATGGCATTTGTTGAAGTAGGCTTTGCTCTAGCTACAGATCGGCCTACTTTAACAGGCTGATCCAGAGTTAGCGTACGTTCTTGAAAATGATGAGAATTAGGACGACAAATTAAAATTGCTTTTGCCATTCTTTTCTCATTAGATAGTACTATATCAGTGTTAATAATAGGGGGTGGGTAAGTTGCAACATTTTTCATCCAGCTCGCACTTACAACAACCATTGCCTAAAATATAATTTGAAAATATCATAAATTTTCAATTAAAATATACACTTTGCATAAGAAATTAAAGTAGGTTAACAAAATCGTTTCCTTACCTAAAGAACAATAACAAATGAGTTATAGCAAGTTATATTTTTCATTTAAAGGGGAAAAAAACTTGTGGATGTAATAGTGTCTATTTAATTATATTATTTTTTTTAACCAAAAATGAAGCATTTTATGAAATATTGCCAACAATGTTTATTTTTCTTTGGTATTTTTCGTGCCAATTTATATGCAATTTACATATTTCCATGTAAAAGTACCACAATACAATACCATTATACCATTATCTAAAACACAGAAACTAAAATGACAAGACTGAAGAAGAAGAACAGTGTTGCCAAAGTTGCAACCAAAAATCGCTACGACCGTTGTTTGTATATACGACCTAATTTTAAAAATCGCTACTTTCTCCCACTGAAATGTAATTTTATATTATGATGACTGGAATGCGCTAAAATCTGCGCGAATTGATTATTCATGATCAGCGCCATATTTTGTTTTGTGTCTTTAGCAATGCCGAAGCAGTAGGGGCTTAACTGATTGTGAATTGAAATGAAATTGAATTCTGGATATGGAGAATTATTTCGTGCTATATGCTGGTTAATTCTACAGTCTCTTATAAAACATGACATGTTCCAAGAATAACACTCAAAATACACAAAAAATAACACTAACGAGATACAAGATAAAAGAAGAAACCACACTGTACACCAATGACGTGTTTACAAACAAAATAATGGGAAATTAAGAACACAACTCGTATCGTACGTGCAGATGGTTGTCTCTCTCACACCCACGTACATAACCAATGAAGTATGTCTTTGCTAACCCACTAAGCATGAAACATTACAGCATATCTGTGCAACGTTGCATACAGCTGAATTTGAGTTGAATTACGATACATAACTAATGAAAGTTGTGGAATGCTTTGAACAATGTTTCATAATATAATATTATTTAAAAATGTTGAGGGTAAATTAATTCTACAACATTTCTGCAAAGGATTTGCATATCATTTTCATATGGTATTATTTAGTTTTTTTAATCTATAGTTACTCTCAGAAATATTATGCTTCAGCTAAACGAGCGGGCCAGTTTATAAATATTCTTTAAAATTGTGGAATATGCGTTTTTTTTATCAAAATCACGAAACGATTCAGTTAATTATATGTATATTAATAGTCGACAGATGGCGCCACTTATATCTCCCTGATACTGTGTAATCGAATTTTGGTAGGATATCTACAAGATTTGAGCTTTGGCAATTGGCACGGTTGGCACCACGGGCAACTCGGGCAAGGGAATAATAGTTCCCTAATTTATGCTTGGTCATAAAATCCCGAAGAAAATATGCACCCTGTAGTGTATACTGTATATTTAAATTTAAAAAAAAATCAATAGGTACTCCATTCTTACCAACATTCCAAATGCAGTGTCTGGAATGTTATAAAAGAACATTGCAGTCATTGCACTGCGACTTGTGTGCAATATTAATAGAAATTAAAATGCAATTTGCTAGTAATGTGTTCCCTTAGGAACCTTACACTGCAATGTTTCTAGCCTGCAGAATAAAGGTCCCTGGGACATTGCATACAGTTAATTATAAGTCTGAGAGCAACATTACAGCTAGTACAGAAATGTTTCTATAACATTGAAGAAATTTAATTATGTTTAGTGGGAAGTTTCATATGCCTCCTTTTGTCTGCTACTAGGAGATACAAGATAAAAGAAGAAACCACACTGTACACCAATGACGTGTTTACAAACAAAATAATGGGAAATTAAGAACACAACTCGTATCGTACGTGCAGATGGTTGTCTCTCTCACACCCACGTACATAACCAATGAAGTATGTCTTTGCTAAGTTTCATATGCCTCCTTTTGTCTGCTACTAGGTTTGATACCTTTATTTGGATGCGCAAATGGATTAAACGCATTCCATATCGTACATTTCAGTGCTTTCTCCAAAAAAAAACAGCTTTCTTCTGCGACCATTGGTGCGTTTCAATAGGAGTTTACATTCATTATCTCGGAGCACTATAATGGAAAAAATGTCATAAAGCCGTATGACATGGTATAAAATTGTACATAATATATAAAATTTTGCATGGAATTATAGGTACCTATAAGCATTTTTTATACAGGGTAGTCCACTTTCGAAAGTAAAAACTTTAGAGGCAGACAGAGAACCACAAAATAATATCACTTTGTATTATAAACTATATTCGAAAAATGCTTCGTTACAAAGATACAGGGTGTCAAAATATTTATCAAAAGTTCCAAATTTGTTAATATTTTTAAAACTACTTTAGATATTTAAATGAAATTAGGAACCTTTGAATTGGTAATCTAGATATATATTTTTACGTAAAAAAATATTATTTTTCTTCCACCAGTGGCGTGCATACGAATAGATCTTCGGGAAATTTTAATGAAAAAAATGGTACGCCAATGTTTTTTTAAAACAAAAACTAATTATAGAATCCTTGTTCAATTTACAACAAAAAAGGCTTCTTACTTTTTTTCATTTGACACACCGTTTGCCAGTAAAAAATTAAAATTCTTTAAGCAACTGGAATTCAAACAAATTTGAATTTGTCATAGTAGACCATGAAACTACTACTGTCAGTGTTTTTGCATTTTATAATGATAGTTAATTGAATTGTGTCAGGTAATTTAATTTCGAGTTATTGTTAACATTGTTATTAGAGTGTTGTGTAAGTATTAATTTGAAAAATGCCTTTTCTAACAAGGAATACGGATATTCATTTTTGCTACGGATTTTGTGATGGGAATGTAGAAGCGGCAGTTCGTGAATATCATAGACGCTATCCAAATAGAAAAGTTCCAAATGCTCGCGTTTTCATCAGAACACATCAGAATTTTCGTAACTTTGGTCTGCGTGTTAAAAACGAACGGAACAGAAACCGTCAATATAATGTTCAAAATAATCGTATACTACGTAGGTACTTTTGATAACAATCCGAGGATGAGCTCTCGGACTCACTCAGCACCTTCACATTCCTAAGTCTATATATATAATATTATGAACACTTCACGATGACCACAGACATACATATCACCTACAGCCTGTTCAGGATTTACACCCTAGTGATGCTGAAAAAAGAATAAGATTTTGCCAGTGGCTTTTAAACTTGACGGAAGAAAATCCTGACTTTTTACATAAGATTCTTTGGACGGACGAGTTCTCTTTTACCAGAAGTGTGGTAACAAATTACCATAATATCCATATTTGGGCACATCAGAATCCTCCAGAAATTCAGCTCA
This sequence comes from Monochamus saltuarius, assembly GCA_025584915.1. NCBI lineage: Eukaryota > Metazoa > Arthropoda > Insecta > Coleoptera > Cerambycidae > Monochamus > Monochamus saltuarius. The sequence continues at coordinate 32,282,771 of CM046727.1, forward strand.
TCAGCAAAGATCATTTCAAAATGAATTTTCCGTAAATGTTTAGTTGGGCGTTATTGATGGTAATGTTTGTGGTTCACATTTTCTACCCCCAACTCGGAACTGTTTATGGAGTTTCTTAACAATAATCTGCAGGACTACCTAAAGGATTTACCCATTAATTTAAGGTATTGTCAACAAAGAAGATCTTAGAGAGATGGTTTACAGCTGAACACATATTTTAACTATTTTAAATTAAGAACCTTTTTGGCATACATACGAATATCAAATTATTTTATTGAATCAAAAGTATAAACATATTTACAATCGATAGTGTGTCAATATTACACAAGTGAAATTCAAAACAAGTTGCAAGGTTACTATCAAACCAAACTATGTCTATCCTTCTTGCTCTCTCTAAGAACCAAGCGATAGACTTGCTGGCTGTTCCCATAGTTTCAATAGATAGTATAATTCTGACGGAGTCAGCATTTTCCGAATGTGTATAAATACTATTGAAACTGGGCCAAAGCCAGCCAGTCCATGGCCAAAGGGCGGCGGTCAGCCGTTGGCTGGCTCTGATCTCTAGAAGAGATACTCCCCAGCGCAAAGGTTGTAAGTATGTTTGTTATGTTATGATTTTAATAAATTTGTATTAAAAGGTGGAGTTTCTTTACCTCTCACAGGAGCCAAGCGAGTACCCCAGGAATATAAGAGAGGTATTATTTTTATATGTTTATAGGTGGTGCAGGACGGTCACACTTTCCGTGACATTTGGTGGAAGTGCTAAACTTCCCTACTATATAGTCACACGCTCATTACGTGACAGTATGAGAGTGGGATACAACTGGATGGAGCTTCCCCGCATTTTGGAATAGCTGTAAAAGAATGGCTCAATACCAATTATTTGTTATTGTTGTTGTAAGCCACTAATTAAATTTACTTATTTGTTTTTCAGAAATCATTAGGTAATTTAATTTTTTACTAGCAGACGGTGCGTCAAACGAAAAGTAAGGAGCCTTTTTCTGTTGTAAATTGAACAAGGATTCTACTAGTTAGTTTTTGTTTCTAAAAAAAACATTGGCGTACCATTTTTTTCATTAAAATTTGTTTCTGTCCGTACGCACGCCACTGGTGGAAGAAAAATAGTATTTTTTACGTAAAAATATGTATCTAGGTTACCCCTATTCAAAAGTTCCAAATTTCATTTAAATATCTGAAGTAGTTTTAAAAATATTAATAAAGGAACTTTTGATACAAATTTTGACACCCTGTATCTTTGCAACGATGCATTTTTCGAATATAGTTTATTATACAAATTGATATTATGTTGTGGTTCTCTGTCTGTTTGCCTCTAAAGTTTCGGCTTTCAAAAGTGGACCACCCTGTATATTTAGTTTTTGATACACACAACATTAATAATAATGATTGTTATTATAACCAATAACCTATAAATTAAGCAAACATAGGAGAGATGCACTGGAGGTTATATTATTGTTTACATAAAAATGTATTCAGAATTTTATAAAAATAGAACAACTTTTAATTTTCAGTTTTATATGAAGAAAACTTTGCATTTTGCTTGTATGACGCGGGACGAACCACTTTAATTATAATATCAAATAAAAAGCTATTTTAAATGTTACAACACGGTGTAACATTTAAAATAGCTTTACGAATATTCACTCTGATGATTTGATTTGCTTAGGAAAATACAACCTCATCGCTCATATTCATAAATTCGGAGCGCTCTAATCATATAATAATTTCTTTTATCTATGGCTCTAATCACCCCTGCTTATATATTTGTCAGATTAATAAAAAATAATCTGAAAATTGGCGCATGCGTAGAGAAGATAAAAATAACAGAACAAATACACGTATTTGGTCATTGGTTAGGGGTTCTATTTGCAGCATATTTAAAAAAATATTATTTGTTATATTTTGCGGTAGGTATATGTTCGAAGAGGGTATACAATACGTTTTTATACATTAAGTATCTACTCATTAATCTATACCACCTATATTAATAAATATCAATTTCAGTTATTGTCTGAGAGTATTTGTGACTATTTATATTTTTTTACAGAAGTATATTTAGCAAACTTTTTTATTTTTAATTTGCAATTGCCGATATACAAAATTATTAGCAGCAGTGATACTAGCATAATTTTTTCAACTTCCCGAAGGTCTACCAACAGATGCAATAATAAGCAGATTACTTTACTGTTACACCTAATAAGGTGAAGATGTTCAAACGTTGTTCGTTTTAAACGAAAATGTGCCTGGAAATCTAATCTAGAAAATATTAAAATGTGAATTACTTTTAACTTTTACAAATAAATAAATTATAATATTGCATTCATTGCAGGAACGATATCCTCTACATAGTTTTTAATACAGACACGTTTCATTTTTTGGATAATTAAATTTTGTAATTCTAGTAGTTCGAGGTACAATGATCGTCAGCTTAAAGTCACCAGTTCCATGGTCCATTCTTTTCTAGTGTCATTTATTATACACGGTGCTAGAAAGGGACAAAACATGGAAGTGGTGACTTTAAGCTGACGACCATTGTACCTATACGTTTTCGTCTACATCTTGATCTTCAATTTCATTTATTACTGAAATGACCTTGCAATAATATATTTTTATAATTCATTTTTAAACCACATTTACGAACTAAGCATACAAAATTAAAATAATAGTAAATTGTAAACTTTACATTGTGGTTAGGTTTACACATATGACTAAAGAAATACTTATATCTCATATGGATTTACACTACGATACAACACAGCTCTGGACGGGTATTCTCTAACATTAGAGAGTTTAAGTTGTGTCCGATACGTGAACGTGTACGTAGAATTTGACCGTCGCGCATGCTCAAATTAGAATTTTCCACGTTTACGTTATACGGATGTACGTGGGCTCACGGGTCTTTGCGTAACGTAAACAAAGATGTATACGTGCCGAAGAGGTGGCCGAAAACTTTCGATTGATAAAAGACTAACCGAACAGAAGGAGCAATACTCGTAGATTAAAGCAATATTAGTAATAATCATCGTTTCTGAATAATATGATTCCGTGATAACTTACCCTACTTAAACTAATTTTTGAAACACGAATCTTACTATACGTAAACGTGAAAATTACACGTTCTACGTTTTACGTATCATGATAATCGACAATCGACTTAAACTCTCTTCGAAACGTATCGTTATTGTTATTGATATAGTGGTTTATGTAGTGTCATTTAGTTAAACTTAAGATGATCGGCAGTTGGTATCTTGGATATTCAAATTTTGTGTTTAAAGGAGGGAAATATGTTTGCCAGATGTCAGATGTAAGAGGCCGTGACTGGAGTTTCCATATTCATAAAGATTGTAAGAAGCAAGTAAAAAGTATACTTATTTACATTTATACGTTTGTGGTGTTTGCACGTTGTTTATTTAAAAAATATATATTTGTGTTTCTAGTGAATTTTAAAGGTAAACTATATCTTGAAATGGGTATGTAATTATTTTTTTATTTAAAAAATATATTTTAGTATGGCCGAAGATTTAAAAAGAGTTCCTAATTTTACTGTAAATGAAGTCAATTTATTATTAGAAGTTGTAAAAAAATTTCTGGAGTAATAGAATATAAAAAAACTGATTCGGTGAGTTAGAAGCAGAAAGAGAAGGCTTGGGTTGAAATAGCACGAGAGTTTAATGCAAGAAGTGGTGGCGTACCCAGAGGTCTGAAAAATATAAGGTGTAAAAACGACAATTTAAAAAAAACTGCAAAGAAAAACTCTGCTGTTGAGAAGGTGGAACGATACAAGGCAGGAGAAGGTCCTTTACCGCCAACAGCAGTAACCTCCACTGACATTCAAATAAAAGAATTAATAGATACAGTATTAGTAGACGGTCTTTGTAATATTTTTGATATTGATGGACCAGAATATTCTGAAACCCCTTTGCCCGACCATGTTTATTGTGAGAAGCCAGGAACTTCTTTTAAATATAGTACTTAATTTGTTTTTTCCCTCATCTAATTCTCATATTTTTATTGGTATAATATCAGAAATGAGTCCCGCTTCCAGTCCAGTTATAGTGAACCATGAAGAAATTATTGAAGTTGTCTCCGATATAAGTATGTTCTATAAAATAAAATATTAAAAACTACTACAAATTGCGAAATATTTCAGGACTTGATAATGTGGCAAAGATGAATGTAGCTGTAACACCGAAATCTACACCAAAGACTGTTCGGATAGTATGTTTTTTATTTTCCCATAGTAATATAAAATATGTGTAGACTAATGTTATATACATTTTGTTATTACATTCTATCTATAAATTACAGAAAATAAAAATAGCAAGCTTTCAAGAATAAACCTAACTGCTGATTGTCGTCAGGGATTGAATTCTTATGTGTGTACAATCAATAGCACCCACAATTTTTGGAAATTGTGCAATATTAAAAAAATCTCGTTTCAACTCATTTATTGCTTTAGCGTTATTCAGAAATGTTATATAATGATTGGACAAATTTGCTATAGCCCTCGAGACAGAATGTATTGCTCTACTAGCTGTCAATTTATGTACTCCAGTAAAATCACCTACTACAATTAAAAAATCTCCAGATGCAAAAAAACGCAATTTAAGCAGTAGTTAGGTTACAGGGTCTAAAGCATGATTCCTACAAAAAATTAGAATCAAAATTAAGTAATTATTTTGGAAGTAATTTAATTACCAATTACTGGGGGTGTGTTATTGCACCTTCTATTTGATGTAATAGATACTGGGTTGTTTCTTTCGATATTCGAAACCTGTTCAAAAATTCTGTATCATCCCATACACGAAAATGATCCGGCCTTTCCCTGAAATATTCTTTGTTGACGAGGTCTTTCAACAAAAAATGCTAAGTCTTCTTCATCATCTGTTAGAATTTCTTCAAAAACATCTAATATATCCTACATTGTCTTTAAAACTTCTTACAGTTACTTTATGAATCAATAAATATAAAATACGTAAGCGTTTCGGTTATAATCTGCAGTTTAAACGGTAATATTCTTCCGTTTAAGTTAAACGTGACTTTAAACTTGACTGAAAAGTTAATCTTAACCTATAAAACAAACGTTAGTTCCTAAACGGAGGTTCGTTTGACATCTGCAGTTTAAACTCAACCAGGCCCTTAAGCGTTTGAACTCGTATAGCAAAACGACTTACTCACGGTTATGGTATTCTGTATCTAGACGACTTCGTTTTCATGTTTTCGACTTGGCAATGTCGCATACTACTAGCTACTTTTTACTTTATAAGGTTAAAATCCTGGTTGTTACTGTACAAGTTTTTGCAATATTAATGACACCGCTTCAAAACAGTTTGAGAGCCACTAGAATTTTCGGTAGAAGTTTGTGCTCCTGTCCGCATTGCCCTCTTACGGCAGGAAAATACACTGTATATGAAAAGTTTCCCCGCCGTGAAAGGGCGAGGCAATCGAAATAATTTAGTGGGAAAATCTGCAATAAAAATAAATAGAGACAGAGAACCATTCGCCCAAGGTCAAATGTGTAATATTTTACTTACAAAATATATTAGATATTTACTACTATCTTTTCTTTTTCTAATAAGAAGAGAAAAAAAATCATGGCCAACAGAGAGAAAATAATGTTTACTATTATTTTCTCTCTGATGGCCAAGCCACAGCCTTCAAGCAAAACTGTAATACCTGTGACCCACGGTCACCTATATTATTTATTTATACGTCACTTTTTGTTGGTGATTGTTTACTTTTGATAATACATACGTAACACAAAAAAAGTAATACGTCGAAGTAATTGCCACAAAAAAAATATAGTTAATTTAAAACGTAAAAAATAACTACAGATTAAAAAGATTTTATGCATATATCGTCTGTAAAATTGCGGCACCCATACAGGTGGCGATCATCTAGTATATGTTTAAAAAAAGTTAAAAATTCTCGTAAAAAAAATAATTTTCCGCACAAACATTTATGATGAATGTTATGATTTGGCTACTATTAAAATTCAAAGACAAGTTACAGAATAGAATCGATTTTCGCCATTAAACAAAAACACTTATTATAAAATAATTATTTATACATATTTATTTTAGAGCAAATGAAGAAGTTATATATACACAGGAAGAATTAACTACATTTGGCGGTAAATTTGAAAAAAGAAAACAATATAATTGCTAACTTTTGAAAAATTTGCTTTTGGATTAACAAAAGAAAATAATAAACACAAACTTAATCTACGAAGTAGCAATAACATTCATCTTAGGCTAATATAAATATAAATGATATATGTGGTTCACGGGCGTAGCCAAGGGGGGGGGGGTTTTGGGGGTCCAACCAATATACAAAGAAGGAAAGGAGCTTAATGGATTTTAACGGCTCAAAACCGAGGCTGTGTGACACGAAGCCGCAAATAGAGATAGGCATGCTACCTGTCATTCTTTTGTGTTCGTGTCCTTTGCCCTTCCTTCTTATTCCATCCTGTTTTTAAGCTGCACTGCGCTGATGAAGGGCAAAAACCCAGAAACAACGTTGTCCGCAGTTGCTTCGTTGTTCCCTCCATCTTTTTTCTCTGGATCCATCAAGCCGTTAAAATCCACCTGTCTCGTATAAGATTATGATCCATTAAGCTCCTTTCCTTCTTTGTATATTTCCTGGCTGAGACCCTGACAGTAGTTGCTGGACTCTCTTCCGCGGCGACTGTTGCTCTTGGCCTTCGTTGTTCCCTCCATCTTTTTTCTCTGGATCCATCAAGCCGTTAAAATCCACCTGTCTCGTATAAGATTATGATCCATTAAGCTCCTTTCCTTCTTTGTATATATATATATATATATAGGGTGAGTCAGTCATAATGTCATTAATTTTAAGAGGAGATAGGGAATAATGGGTATAATGCAAATACGTGATTAAAAAAAAATCTAAATGCATATTCACGCCGAAAAAAATATTTTCAAATCATTATTTAAACCCCCTTTTCAGACTGTCACTGACCCGTCACAGCCTTGGTTGGTTACAGCTCACAGTTCAACTCGACATCGACCTGATGCAATGTTGTCAAGTTGTAATATTTTTCTATATAGTACCTACCCACCTAGGTTTTAGACATCACAAATAAACGGTTGTACTGACTATTTTAGAATATCATTTTTTCTTGCTCAGTTCAACTTCAGCCAATAATAATTTAAAATGTTAATACCCAATAAAATCAAATAATAATAATCAAATAATTCTATTAAAATTTGCAAGTAACGCGGTCCACTCAGGTTTTCAAGTAGAAAATTCGGCCCAATCAAACGATACCCGTACACTCGCGTGTCGATTTTTCTCTGAGCAAATGTAGCTGTTATGACTGCAACAAAACTCCAACGTGTCTAATAATAAACTGAGTAATAAACCATTTACGTACATTACATAAAAAGCCTATACCTAATGGGTAAATTATTGAGAAGCTGAAAAGTGTTTCGTGTTTAAATACTAAGTACTTAATAAAAAACCATCGTGTTGTCCACAGAAAACTGTCCAAGACCGAAATGGCACGCCGCTAATCTAAGTTATCGAGAGTTAATCTTGACCTTGACCTACCGTATTATTGGGTCAATAAACTAGTTACCTAGTTTTTGTACTGTTATTTAACGACAAGGAGTAAAACTATTTTTTTTAATCTAGATACATGAATGAATTTTCCTTAAATATTGATTTATTTGTTAATAAAAATAAATGTAGATAATAAATAAATGTTTTCGAATGGTAGGTTATTACAGTTTAATAATTTTGATATTACGTTTTACAAATAAATATGAATTTTTAGTATTACTCGTAAGTACAATTAATCGCACACATAAGCAGATGTACAATTTGTAGTTACGTACATCTAGCCTAGAAATGTATTGTTTTTTAAGTAGTATGATACTAACCTGATACTAGCCCACATTTCAAGTAAAACTGCATTTATCCGTCCATAGCACTTTATTAATAAAATTCAATCGCATTTCGTAAACATTCTCCGTATAACACTACCATTTCCACATATTCGGAATTTGTAAAATTATGCGTTGTGAATTTACGCCAAATACGTGAGGTTAGACCGAAATAAACAAACTACTGCTTACTGCTTGTATTCTCTCCATCCCCCCTCCAAATGTATAGCGTGATCTACAAATTTGAGGGGGAAGAAATGCGGGAAATGCAGAGTGCTAAATGGAGGTAAATTTGAATAACACGCTGATGTGTTAGACGATATTATGTATGTAAATGTGGCATCCATGGTTAATACGGCAAGTCTGTGGCAATAGATTTTCGTCGGGTGCGCCATCAGAAAGTTCTTAGCGTACCAGGAGCGTCGTGTTACTAATTTTTATAGGGTGATTTGTTTATTTTTTTAAAGGTCGAGTAAAAAATTTTTTTTCGATTTTCTGCCTTTGTTAGGCCTCCCGAATACGTGGTTAAAATTAATGACATTATGACTGACTCACCCTGTATATATATATATATATGTTAGTTCGTAGGCTTCCGCGGGTGTTATATGTGGTTGTAAAATTTCTCCGGGTTCCTTTCCGCGATGAATCTGCATGGTCCTCAAAAGAACCATTTGTTTGACAACGTTTCGGTAAAATCTCATTTACCATCTTCAGGTCTTCTTACTTCTGCTTCGCGTTACTACGTTCGGCTTACTGGAAGATGTTTGTCCACTTGGTGAGTTATATACTGTGCTTCCGTTCCGGTGTGTGGTTTTCTTCGCATGGCTGCGCGTCACGGGTCTTGCGTTTAACGGTGCTGTGGGGTCTTGTGTTCTGCTTGGCCTACTCTCAGCGTTACGTATCACTGGTTTATTGATCTTCTTGTTTTTCAGGACAGGTTTCAAGCTGTTGGTAATCTTTGGGTATCGTCACGTGTATTAAGATTTTGAGGATGTTTTTCAATTTCGATGGCTTCTCTAATTATTCTTTTCCCTTATGCTCCATTCTTGCTAGTACCTTGGTATTATCGAAATCAATCTGGTGGCCAGTTTCTTTTACATGTTGAGCTAATGACGAGGTTTTTCATTTTCTGGACAGCATTCCGATGTTCTTCTTTCCGGGTTTGAATTCTTCTGTTAGTTTGTCCAATGTACGTCTTCTCACAATCTCCGCAAGGAACTTCATATACCCCTTGGTCTTCTAGAGGAATGTTTGTTTTGGCTGATGGTAGCATATTGCCAATCTTCCTGTCCGTGTTGAAGATGGTTTCTATTTTATATTTCTTTAAAACCCTGCTTATTTTGTCGGTAGTTCCCTTGACATATGGCAGGAGAGCTTTGGCTATTGGTTTATCTTCTTCCTTCTGTTCTTTGTTTCGCCTAGGTCTTAAAGCCCTCTTGATGTTGTTATCAGAGAAACCATTTTGCTGTAAGGCTAATTTAACGTTTTTAATTTCCTCTTCTTTGTGGTCGTCGTCAGAGAGTCGTTCTGACCTTGTCGTTAGTGTTTTGATCACTGATTGTAGCTGCGATGGGTGGTGATGAGATTCTGCATGTAGATATCTGTTCGTGTGTGTTGGTTTCCGATATACCGTATAGCCTAGACCTCCATCTTGTTTTTTCTTTATACACACATCGAGGAAAGGTAGCTGTTGGTCCTTTTCCAGTTCCATGGTGAACTTGATTTTTGGATGTCTGTTGTTCAGATGAATTAAGAATTCCTGTAATTTCTCCTCGCCATGTGTCCATATGACAAAGGTGTCATCGACATATCTCAGCCACATAGATGGTTTATATTCTGCTGCTTCTATTGCTTGTTCTTCTAATTCCTCCATGAATAGGTTGGCTATTACTGGTGACAAAGGCGATCCCATGGGTGCTCCTTCTATTTGCCTATACTTTTGGTTTTTGTAGACAAAGTAAGTGTTCTTTAGGCAATGTTTCGTCAATTCCATTAGATCCTCTCTTACATGGTATTTCCTCTGGATCATGTCGAGTGCTTGTTCCACTGGAATGTTTGTAAATAAGGACACTACATCAAAACTTACTAGCAGATGTTCTGGATCCACTTTTACGTTAACTATGCTGTAACACCAACACAGATTCCAGTGGAAAACATCATATGCGGAGTGGAGGCGTCTATTGAGAATATGGACACCAACATCGCAGAAACTATCCGACAGGATGTGTCCCAAATACTGAGAAGAGCTAAACCGCCAAAAAAGAATCTTACAAGAGAAGAAACTCAAGCCCTACGTAATCTCCAAAAGAACACCGAGATACTTATCCTTCCAGCTGATAAAGGAAATGCAACCGTCATAATGGACACTCAAGAATACGACAGGAAGATCATGGCTTTACTTACCGACCCAGCATACGAACCTATCTCCACAGACCCTACTACATACCTTGAGAAGACCACAAAAGCTAAAATTAAAGCGTCGAACATCAGACAAGAACAACAACTGCAACTTATCCCAAGAGAGAAATCATCGAGGTGCCTCAAAACTCTATGGATTACCTAAAATCCACAAAGAAGGAGTGCCTTTGAGACCCATCGTGAGTTCCATTGGATCTCCATTACAACATCTAGCAAGATTCCTGGCTAAACAGTTACAACCATATGCCGAAGAAGCGAAATCTTACGTCAAGAACGCGAGCCACTTCATCGAGCGTATTAGAAACGTAAAAGTGGATCCAGAACATCTGCTAGTAAGTTTTGATGTAGTGTCCTTATTTACAAACATTCCAGTGGAACAAGCACTCGACATGATCCAGAGGAAATACCATGTAAGAGAGGATCTAATGGAATTGACGAAACATTGCCTAAAGAACACTTACTTTGTCTACAAAAACCAAAAGTATAGGCAAATAGAAGGAGCACCCATGGGATCGCCTTTGTCACCAGTAATAGCCAACCTATTCATGGAGGAATTAGAAGAACAAGCAATAGAAGCAGCAGAATATAAACCATCTATGTGGCTGAGATATGTCGATGACACCTTTGTCATATGGACACATGGCGAGGAGAAATTACAGGAATTCTTAATTCATCTGAACAACAGACATCCAAAAATCAAGTTCACCATGGAACTGGAAAAGGACCAACAGCTACCTTCCTCGATGTGTGTATAAAGAAAAAACAAGATGGAGGTCTAGGCTATACGGTATATCGGAAACCAACACACACGAACAGATATCTACATGCAGAATCTCATCACCACCCATCGCAGCTACAATCAGTGATCAAAACACTAACGACAAGGTCAGAACGACTCTCTGACGACGACCACAAAGAAGAGGAAATTAAAAACGTTAAATTAGCCTTACAGCAAAATGGTTTCTCTGATAACAACATCAAGAGGGCTTTAAGACCTAGGCGAAACAAAGAACAGAAGGAAGAAGATAAACCAATAGCCAAAGCTCTCCTGCCATATGTCAAGGGAACTACCGACAAAATAAGCAGGGTTTTAAAGAAATATAAAATAGAAACCATCTTCAACACGGACAGGAAGATTGGCAATATGCTACCATCAGCCAAAACAAACATTCCTCTAGAAGACCAAGGGGTATATGAAGTTCCTTGCGGAGATTGTGAGAAGACGTACATTGGACAAACTAACAGAAGAATTCAAACCCGGAAAGAAGAACATCGGAATGCTGTCCAGAAAATGAAAACCTCGTCATTAGCTCAACATGTAAAAAAACCGGCCACCAGATTGATTTCGATAATACCAAGGTACTAGCAAGAATGGAGCATAAGGGAAAAAGAATAATTAGAGAAGCCATCGAAATTGAAAAACATCCTCAAAATCTTAATACACGTGACGATACCCAAAGATTACCAACAGCTTGGAAACCTGTCCTGAAAAACAAGAAGATCAATAAACCAGTGATACGTAACGCTGAGAGTAGGCCAAGCAGAACACAAGACCCCACAGCACCGTTAAACGCAAGACCCGTGACGCGCAGCCATGCGAAGAAAACCACACACCGGAACGGAAGCACAGTATATAACTCACCAAGTGGACAAACATCTTCCAGTAAGCCGAACGTAGTAACGCGAAGCAGAAGTAAGAAGACCTGAAGATGGTAAGTGAGATTTTACCGAAACGTTGTCAAACAAATGGTTCTTTTGAGGACCATGCAGATTCATCGCGGAAAGGAACCCGGAGAAATTTTACAACCATATATATATATATATATATATATATATATAGTAGCGCCTAGCGCCATCTTTTGACGAGAGGCAGACACAGTTGCAGCCGAACTATAAACAGGACTACAAACATAACTGCATTCAACAGTTAGAGGGAAAATGCCCCCCACTACAAGTCCGCTGTCCCATCACTCTCATCATTGCGCGCGCACGCATACGTTCTCGCATATGTCACCTGACGCTCTCGTCGCGCCGAGCACTGGCTGCCACGCCCGCAAAGGTTTAATACCGTAATACATTATCTTTAATCGCTTATAAACAGTTATATATTATATATATTAGTATATTTGAAAATACATCATTCTAATTTTTCAAAACATACCATACCAAATTTGTACAATCTGCCAATAATAATTTATAAAAAAATTAAGTTTTCCTCAACTCAGTTGCGATAAATAATTAATCGTGTTTAATTTTGCATTAATTTATTTTTATTCTTTCCAAATAATATTTTCTTTGGTTGTAAATATCTACACTATTCAACAGATATATTTAGAATAAACAAATGTTTTACAACAAATAGGACACTTTCAACCATTTTAATATAAGAATAAATCTGAGCTTCAAAATAATTTTTTTAAAGTCGGCTAAAAATTTACTAAAAAATTGTAGTGTAGGTGCGCACATAGTTGGGTTCTGCGCGGGATCTTTTGTTTGTAGCTCGGTTATAGTGGACGTTGCGTACAGTAACGCCATCTCTAGTCGAGTAGCCGAACTATTTTGTATTGTATGGAAACTGCATTGTTTCTCGATTATTCGCCACGCCCCTCAGTCGGAATGAGCGGAGCTTTGTGGAAGTTTCTGGCGCGCTTACGGCAGTATTGTTCCATGCAAACTCGAGGCGAATAAAAGTGAAAAGTGGTGAACGAATAGTGAAGAGAATTAAGTGTACCGTGTAAGTGAGTAATTTTAGTGCCGTGTTATTCGGTGACCGTTTTAAGGATAGATACGTGAATCATTATTACTGTCGAAAAATGGAGGGGAAAGAAAGGAGGGGTGATAAACTTAAACTTAAAGGTATGGACTACTGGAAAAAGTGGTGTAGTCAAGGGGTTTCTAACAAAGAAACAAATTTGGATTTAGCTATCGAAGCTTCAGCTACCTTGCATGCTGATAAGAAGACTGCGATGACAAGCGGGTCCTTGACCTCTATCACAATACCGAATATCGAAATCGATGCCATGTCGCTGGTGCCCTGTTCGATACCCTCAACTGCCGAATCTACATCTAGTCTGCAACAGGCCAGCTTGCCTGTTACCTCATCTTTTACAACTGTAGCTAAGTTGGATGTTGGTTTTTACACGAATCAAGAAAAAGTCTTGGATGAATATTTTAAAGTCCAAATTTTAAAAACGCCATGGAACCCACCCAGAGATTGTAAGTTTCCTATTTCCACAAAACGAAACTTGCGCTTTCAATTGAAATGGATGGAGAGATTCCCCTGGTTGTCATATTCGGAATATAAAAGTGGAGCATACTGCAGAGTTTGCGTGGTAATGGGACGTTCGCTTGATGAAGGAAAAAGCCAATCATCAAAGGATCGGCCAGCTGGTAACCGAACCTTTTTGTAAATGGAAAAATGCCCTAGAAATATTTGAAGCTCATGCGAAATCGGGATACCACAAGCGAAATAACTTTCTGATAACTTTCTAAAAGTAATGTCTTCACAGGCTTCTTCGGTCATTGAAGAGCTGTCTTCTGAAAGAAAGAGACAACAAGAGGAGAATCGAAAGAAACTAATCCCCATCGTAAAAGCAATAATTTTTTGCGGCAAACAAGGCATCTCCTTGAGAGGTAAAATCGATTCGGGGCGCATACAAATTACACCAGAATCTGAACAACCACTGCAGAATGATGGTAATTTTAGAGCCCTGTTGCGGTTTGCGGCTGAGTCTGAAGATAAAGATCTGGCTGAGCATTTGAATACTTCACAGAAGAATGCCCTGTAAACAAGCCCTCAGATCCAAAACGAAATAATTGACATTTGTGGTGAATTAATTCAACATAAAATAATTGAAGAAGTAAAGAAAGCCAAACTATTTGCGATTCTGGCTGACGAAACCACCGACATCGGACGTGTAGAACAAGTCTCGTTATGTATTCGATATGTTGATTTTACAGATAATAAACACACAGACTTAAAGAGATGTTCCTTGAGTACATTCCAACGGTCGATGTTTCAGGATCCGTTCTCGCAAATCTTATTATTACAGCTCTGAAAAAGCATGGACTTGAATGTTCTTATGTGGTTGGTCAAGGTTATGATGGGGCTGCAGCTATGAGTGGGTATTTGCACGGTGCCCAAGCTTATGTTCGCCAAGAATGTCCTCTTGCTCTTTATGTACACTGTAGTGCACACTCTCTCAACCTTGCTATTGCTGATTCATGTTCATTAGCAAATGTCCGAAATTGCATTGGGATTGTGCAGTCTGTTGGTTCCTACTTTCGACATTCTGTTCAACGCACTGCTTTGTTGAAAGAAAAAATTCAAGAGCTACTATGATGGTTTTTGTAGAGTTTCCGGTGAAATTCAGTGATAAAATACGGGATCGAAGGAAAAGAAGAAGCACACCGTTTGCGGGTTGACATCGTACTACTATTTTATTGTTCTCTTACAACTACTTGGTTAACAGAGTAATCATAGATGGCGCTGGGTACACAGAATATTTGATTTATTTCCAACACCCCCACTAAATCAAATTTTCATTTAACACTAACTATATCCAATTTCTCAGAAAATTTATTATGTTTTGCAAAACTTAGGCCTTTCGTAAAAATATCAGCAGGCATGTCACTGCTTTGTAGATATTTTACTTCAATGACCTTGTTGGATACAATTTCCCTAACAAAGTGATACTTCACATCAATATGCTTGGCTCGCTTATGAAGTGCAGGGTTTACACATAATTTTTGAGAACTCTGATTGTCATTAAACAATGTTATGCACTTAACAATTCCTGTAAACTCGCCAAGCAGATTGTGCAGATAAATGGCTTCTCTCGAGGCCTCGGAGGTTGCCACATATTCTGCCTCAGTACTCGAGAGTGCCACGGAACTCTGTTTCCTACTTTCTCAGGACACTGTAGAGCCAGAAAGGCTGAAGCAGAAGCCGGTAAATGATTTTCTATCAACTGTATCGGCTGCCCAATCTGCATCAACAAAGCCTTCTAACTCCAAAATGTTTACTTTACTATAACTTAGTCCATTACACTTTGTGCCTTTTAATTAGCGAAGTACACGCTTGGCACATTTCCAATGTTCTTTGTTGAAACAGTTATTGAATTGACTTAGGTAGCTAACACTAAATGATATGTCTGGCCTTGTGAGTACGGCTAAATACATTAAGCCTCCTATCAACTCTTGATAAGGAAGACTGGTATCTTTAACTTCACTTTTATCTAACTTTAGTTTACACTCCATAGGCGTACTCACTGGCTTACAATCTTTCATATTGAAACGCAACAGCAGCTCATCAATATATTGTTCCTGATCTAGTGTTATCACCCCTTTGTCCCTATCTACAGCAACTCGCATTCCTAAGCACTGCTTTATCTCACCCAAGTCTTTTATCCTAAACTTAGTACTTAGTTCCTTTTTTAAAGAAGCTGTTTCACTGTCACTGTTGGAAAAAACAAAGAAATCGTCTACATACAATGCTACAATAGTTTTACAATCATTTTTTAATCTTTAGAAATACACATGGCTCAAATTTTGATTTCTTATAACCTAAAGTCAGTAAAACATTCTCAACTTTTTCATACCACACCCTTGACGACTGCTTGAGACCATAAATGGCCCTTTTTAACTTTAAAACTTGGTTCTGACTTACTGGTTTTTGGAAACCGTCAGGTATACACATAAAAATTGTTTCGGTTAAAGAACCATTTAAAAAAGCAGTAGTCACATCTAGATGTGTTATTTTCAGATCTAAGTGAACTGATAAAGCAAATAAAAATCTCAATGTGGAATGTCTTACGACTGGAGAAAAAGTCTCACTGTAGTCAATACCTGGTTTTCGCGTAAAACCTTTTGCCACTAACCGAGCCTTGTATTGCACTTTGTCCGCACAATCAACCTTTTTTTTAAACACCCATTTACACTGTACGACCGTAGCATTTTCTAGTTTCTGAACTAGCTCCCACGCCTGGTTCTCTTCAAAAGATGCTAACTCTGTGTCGATGGCCTGTCTCCACATATTTCCATCCCACCGTGATAAGGCACTGGGTACAGTCAATGGAAGATCTTCTATGTTGTCATCAGCCCGGCAAGCATACGTCACAAAGTCCTCAAAATTAGTTGCCTTTCGTCTCTACTAGATTTTCTTATCGTAGTAGGTTCATCTACTGACTGACCGAGTGCTTCATAAAAAGATGATGTGTCACTGGCTGTCATATCTTCTTGAGGATCATCCTCTTCTGAACTGACTGACACTTCACTGTGTTCCATAGTGGTATCTGACATATCCCCCACTGAAACTGGTGTGTCTTCAGACATTTCTTCATCCTTTGAAGATAAATTTGTTATATCTGGATGGCTTGTTGGCTTTTCTGTGATAATAACATCACGGCTTGTAACAATTGATCTTGTGACAGGATTAAATAACCGATATCCTTTGGTATTTTTACAAAAACCAACTAGTATCATCCGTTTTGACTTCTTGTCGAATTTTAATCTTTTTTTGGAGGGTGTCAACACCATAGCCTCGCTGCCAAAAATTCTAATGTTATTAACATCTGGCTGTTTTTGATACCAAATCTCATAAGGTGTTTTCTTGAGTCCCGTCACCACAGATCTATTTCTGAGATAAACTGCAGTATTTACTGCTTTACTGCTAACAGTTTACCATTAGTCTTTCATTGTTAGCCACAGCTATTTCTCGGATGTTAGCTGGTTTCATACTTTTCATTCATTCTTTCTTGGCAGTTACATGATTACTGGCAGCAGAATCAATGTACCAGTCCTCACTGTCAAAATCATCGCTAAGAAAAGCTGCACTAAATGCATTTGAGACACTCTGCTTTTTCTTGTTTGTATCGTCACTATTCCCTTGTCGCATGCTAGGACACTTATTAGGTCCATTAGTGCGACGTCATCACCGCCATTTTGTTGCGGTAGGTCATAGGACGCGATCCAAACAAAGATCTATTCATTGTATGGTTTATAAACAATTTGTGAATTTTGCTAAATATGCACTTTTTTAGAGAGTATCAAGACTATCAAGGTATGTACAATAAATATGTGAATTAACTAAAATAGTTAAATAGTCCTATAGTTCTTAATAATAAACGGTAAAGTGGTTTAAATATTTTAACCGAATGTCTTAATATTAATTGTAAGTAATAATTTATCTGTATGAAACGTAATAAATACTATTTTGTTCTGTAACTTGAAAGTACTTACTCTTTTTATCTTTTAGATGATGGCTAGCAAACATATAATACAGTTTTATGCAATAAACCAACTGTTTAAAGATGGCAGCTTAAACGTGGGGAAATCGCTTACCATGATGGTCATGTTTTACAGATGGTATTTTAAAACAGAAAATAAACGAGAAAAAGGATTATTTCTATCATTATAATGATGATGGAGAAATTGTTATTAAAGTGGACCACATTTATTATCACCAAATACAAGGGCAGATATATTTGACAGGACGAGAGCAGTGCTATTTCTTTGTATGGACCCCTATAGAATATGAAATAATTGTAATTGAAAAAGATCCTCAATGGGAAAAAAATATTGATGTGTTAAATGGTAAAAATTTATTTAAATAAAAATCTTTTGTTACTAATAAATAAATAGGTATTGTATGTGAAATATTTTGTTTCATTTTTATTCTTATAAAACATTTTTTTACACAATTTATTTTTTATAAATATATTGTATAGGTATAAACAAAATCAGGATACAGCTACTACTCGTTGACCTACGTTTGCCTTGGCAACTGTCAGTTTTTGTGAAAAAAATGGAAAAATTGAAAATAAAACAAATATCATATTTAGACGTACAAATATACCGATCTCTTGTCGTATAGTGTTGTAGCAATATGTTCTTTAACGATTATTAGAGGCTATATATAATTATGTGATCTAAAAAACCGTTGAATATTATATTTTTTATGTTAAGTTCACATACAAAATAAAACAAAAAATGAAAATGAAAAATTTTTATTATTAAAAAGCAAAGTGTTTAATTATAAAAATAAAATACATACAATTCTTAATAACTAAGTCAACATATCATCACCATAAAGCTGTTCGACTTCTTTAATAAGTGGATATTGCAAGTTTGTTAATGCACCCACTGCTTTAAAAATAACGCTACCATAGGGAAATAACGACTGGCACATAATCCAATATTTTATATATTTTCATTCTTCCGATCGCTCTTTCCACATGTACTCTAGCCTTAGCTATTACTTGTGTCCGTTGTATTTGCTCAGGAGTAAACGTAGTGCGTTTCTGTTTCCACTAAACCAAACCCCCCCCCCAAAAAAAAACTAAATCCTGGCTACGCCCGTGATGTGGTTAGGATTAGTAGATAGTTGACATTGGCAACATGAATTTATGGGGTTGTGTAAGCTTGGCGACAAATTAACCAATAAAAAGCTAGCTTTCTGGCACGAGAAATTTGAATCACTCGTTTTAGTTTAAAAATAGAAAATATTTAATAAAAGACTATAGTTTCTCATAAATTATTTCCAGCGTTTTAAATGTGCCGGTAATAAGATTGTCATATAAATTTTTTAAGGGGAATGAATTCCTAGTCAAATTTATTTATACACAGGAATTTTACAATCGAGGCCCAAAGTTGTGTTTTTACTACTTGTGGGAATTTGCAAATTATTTAAGAAAA
The DNA here is from genome assembly GCA_025584915.1 of Monochamus saltuarius. Classification (NCBI taxonomy): domain Eukaryota; kingdom Metazoa; phylum Arthropoda; class Insecta; order Coleoptera; family Cerambycidae; genus Monochamus; species Monochamus saltuarius. The sequence continues at coordinate 32,301,805 of CM046727.1, forward strand.
ATCTTGCTTAAACGTGTGTTGTATAATTTTATTTCAATACTGGAACCATAATAAATTACAAATTTAAAATTCTCTGTTCTATATAAACGTTAACCTACATGGTCATAAAATTATCGGATAAATCCGGGATTTTGCTAATTTTGACTGAAAATTTTAATTTACACCTACTTTTAAAATATTTTATTATTTAAACACCTAATATTGTACAAAAATTGACCTCTTATCTTATTTTATAAGGCAGTTTTAATCAAAAGTATTATAAGTTACTATAAAATCAGATGTTTCACATACTTTTACAGAAAAAAAACTATGGTTCAAAACCTCCAGTGATTGAAAAAGGTACTCTTTAGTACAAATATTTTTACAAATAATATATTTTTACAATTTAATCTATTTTCTTTAAATTATTATTATCAGTTATAAAATTACTATAATAGTTATATAATAGTATTAAACAGAATATGTTCTAAAATGTTGAACATTTAATTCATAATATTTCTCTGCCATTTTTCAGGCGACACAATTTTTAATTCAAAATAAATAAAAATTCACTGTAGGGACAAGAATTCAGTACATTTTATGGAACTACACAATTATACAAGGTGATTCTAACTATACAACAAGTTACTGCATTTTCTAGACCCCAAAGTAAGACGGGAAGTATATATCAACATGTATTATGAATTGTATATATAGGATATAGCGTATGAAAAGTTAGTTCCTAATATTTCCCAAACGTGTAGAGATAAATTAATGATATTTGGCAATCCCATAACTTTATATGTCCTTTTTTGAAAAATTAAGTAGGAATGTCTAGCGGCAGATAAAACAAGGGTAAAAGTATTTAAAAAATGCTCAAATTTTTTGTTTTTAAACATTTTTTTTTGATAAATTTATGGCAAATATGAAAACTAAAGATTTTTACATAAAAAAGGTGGCACTCACCTAATGTTAATATTCATATGTTCAGAGTTTGAAAAATGATTAATTTTTTGCAACGATTGTCGATTACTTGTAAATCAAAATTTTTATGATAACAAAAAACCACACGATCTACTAATCAATAGTTACTGTAAAACAGTTTTTTGTAGCCAAATTTTTTTTTGCTAGACGAGCTGCTGAAAGTTAAATAAGGTTATATATTAAGACAACTTAACCTCACTTCTCTCCTTTTAGCAATTTATTCAGATAGCAAATGCTAGCACACTGCTTAGTTCTTGCACCATTGAATGTGCCCACTTATTATCAAATTTCTATTCTAATATTCTATTTATTCTTTATGTAACAGCAATGTTTAACGTCAAACTGGAAATTACATTTACTGAATTCTTGCCAAAACTGTAGTCTTAGTTTTACTTTTTACCTTCATATATTGGCTTTTAACATTAATACAATTGTAAAAATATACACTTAATAATAAATTATTCATTAAAATGTTTGCACAAAAATGGCTTGTCTACAACACTAACACTGAAACCACAAAATACACCGTATTCTAGGCGGAAACTACCACTATGTTTTCAGACACTTCAGCAAAGGTAACATTTTTCAAAACAAAATACTCAAGTTTGAAAAGACCCTTCAGCCGTGGTTTCTTGTTCCTGAAAATATTTTAGTATAAATAAAAATCTACACTTATAAGTAAAAACATTTAAACTCGCGTTGTTTATTGACTTTTTCATCAATTTTGACTCCCAAATTTATAATAACCTCCATTTTCTAGATTGTCAAAATGTCTCTTACAGATCATAATTATTATGAAGCTTATATGACCAATGATTAGACTAATTATAAGGTCACATTGTTTTTGAAAATTACTTTACTTGTTTTAAAATTAAAATGTAGGAATCACAGATTACGACTACGAATTACGAGTTACGAATATTTATAAATTCTGTAAATTGTCAAATTTTTTGTTTCTTTTTATGACCTTCACAAAACATGCTTAAAAGATATCCATTCTTTATTGGTGATTAGAATAACCACAGATTAAGAATAACTAAGAACTAATGCTGAAAGTTGAAAGTAGAATTCATTACGATTAAGCCTGCAGTTCAAAAAATGTCGCAAAATCCATATTTATTGGTGTCATTAATATTGCAGAAGCTTGTACATAATTCACTGAAATTTAATTTTATATTATGATGACTGGAATGTTCATCAAGATGCGCGAATTGATTACTTGTGGTCAGCGTCATATTTGTTTTGTGCCTCCTAGCAATGGCGGAGCAATAAAGATTTAGCTGATTGTGAATTGAAATGAAATTGAATTCTGGATATGAAGAATTATTTGGTGCTATATGCTGGTTAATTTTACGGTCCCTTATAAAATATGACATGTTCGAACAATAACACCCACAAAAATACACAAAGAATAACAGTAACGAGATGCAAGATAAAATAATGTACTGGTTAACCACACTGTACGCCAATGACGTGTTTACAAACAAAATAATGGGAAATTAACAACAATTCATATCGTACGTGCAGATAACTGTCTCTCTCGCACCCACATACATAACCAATGAAGTATTTCTTTGCTGAGTTTCATGTGCCTCCTTTTGTCTGCTCCTAGGTGTAGTACCTTTCTTTGGATGCGCAATGGAACTAAACGCACTTCATATCGTACATTTCAGTGCACATAACCAACAAAAACAAAACCAACTTCATAAAATCTGTATTTCCCTGAATTTAAACTGGTGGTGGGGATATTGCCAGCAACACTACGTTGTTTTCTGAAGCAGGCTTTAGTCTTGTCCTCATGGACGCGAAATTCACAAAGATTCGCGCGAACTATTTTGATAGCGAGAAAAGTCTCAACTTTTAGCGAATTTTGCCAACTTCAATATTATAGTCGCGGCAATAATTCAGACGACTTGCGCATACGAACAAATGAATATTTAATTATATTTTCATCAAAATATTTAAGAAACTGCAACTGAGAGCAATAAACCTATATATCATATATCATTTTCATCATAAAACTGTCATTGACTGTCATGGTAAATGTCAGAAGCTCCAGTTAAACTTATGCATCCCACATAATGATGAAAATAATATTATAATATTTCTGTTTTGCAAAAATCACGAGTAATAGGCACTGCAAGAGTCGCTCATCAGTCAGTATGTAGTCAGTATCGCTGTCATGTCATATATGAATTTCTGTGTTTACGTTGTAATTTTGTGTTCTTTTTCGGTTTTTAGTGCCTTATTTTAATTTTTAAACGTTTTATAGTTATTAAATAAAGACATTTGTGTTGGGTGCAGATACTTTCCCACAATATAGTTCGCCGGTTTGGTTTTCTAGGTTATAGGACAAGACTGCCGCGTGCCGCGGTTACATTAAAACGTCTATTATCCTTTCGTTCGATTTTGTTATAATAAATGCCTATTTTATTTAATTGTACCTTAGGGAAGTATCTGTTATCGGTAGTGAGTGGCTGTAATGAGCGAATATGTAGTTCTACCAGTTTATAACGAAATAATGGAAAACGAATGCAAAATACTGGAGCTAAGTGGATTAACTGTTACCTATCTGGAATCTGGAATCTGGAATTAAGGGGAGGGTAGCGAAACGGCTACAGCACTTAGGCCCCATTGGGCCCATTGTACCTCCTCCCATTAGGAGATCAGTCCACCTAAGCCGTCAGCCAACCTAATAAGGAGAAAAAGGTGGTGACGCTGCTCAGGGATCTCTCTAATGTAGGCCATAGAAGGCCATCGCTCTCCCAACACGGACTCTCTTATTGACGAGATGGCAGCGCACTCACAGAGTGCATGGAGCACTGTCTCGTCTTCCTGTTCGCAACCCCTACAAAGAGGTGTATCACACTTCCTCATGTTATAGAGGTGCTTTCTTAACCAGCAGTGTCCAGTTTGAATGCCTGTCACTAGACGGAGGCTTGTCCTAGACATAGCCAGGTACATTTTGGCTGTATCCTTGCAGGGGTACCCTAGGGACTCCTTTGCCAAATTGCAGCCATTTGCTTCATCCCAGCGTTTCTTAAACTCTTTGTGGGTGTATCCTTTGATAATTTCAATAAATGCTGACAACGGAAGTATACTGGAGGGACCGGGTCCGAAAATATTCAGACCCAATGCACTCCTAGCCAGTTCGTCAGCTACTTTATTGCCATTGCACCGGTCGTGTCCTTTACCCAGCGTACAGATACGCTGTTGTTAGCTGAGGCCACTACTAGTGCCTGATGGCATTCCCATGCTGATCTAGTTGTTATCTTATGATTACGTAAGATCAGTAGTGATTGTCTACTATCTGTGTAGATTCTGATGATTTTGCCCGTTGTATCTCTACGGGCAATTTCTTTGGCGGCTATGGTTATACCTGCTAATTCCGTTTGCACTACGGTAGCATGCCTATCCATTGCCCACTGACAAAGAATATGCAAGGATCTGGAATAAATCCCACATCCTGCACCTTCCTTCTTTTTTGACCCGTCCGTGTAGATGTTGATAACATCTTCACTGGCGGTCTCCTCGATTCTGATAAGTACCGTGTAGGGTCTGTCAAACACAAACTTGGGAGAGATGCTGTCATTGTCTGCCTGCAAAGGGGCATCTTTCTGACGACCCCACTCCACAGGCGACTTCTAGCTTCTCCACATCCTACATCAGGTATAATACCAGTATTTTTGAGGCGAAGCATAGTTGTCATAGCCACTTCTCTTAGATAAATATCCAGAGGTGGTAGACATAGCATCACCTCCATTGCTATGGTAGCTGTCGTACGCATAGCTCCAGTTATGCTTAGGCAGGCAATCCTTTGTACCTGGCTGAGCTTTTGTTTAGCTGTCATCTGTTGAACTTTCGGCCACCAGACGACAGCTCCATAGGCTAACATTGGTCTCACAATGGCAGTGTATATCCACATGACCACCCTTGGTTTCATTCCCCAGGTTTTACCAACGGTTCTGCGGCACTGCTCATAGGATATGTACACCTTTTTTAGTCTTCTCTCTAAGTGAAGATTCCATGTTAGTTTCGAATCAAGTGTGACTCCTAGGTATTTCACATCCGATTCGAAGCTTAACGTAGTGTTTAGGAGAGTTGGTGCCTTTATGGCCCCCATTTTCCTCTTCCTCGTGAAGAGAACCATTTCCGTCTTCCTGGGGTTAACAGACAGAGCATGATCCTCACACCACTCTTTAACGGCTCTTAGGGCTGTTTGCATTCTTTGACAAAGAATCCCTTCAAACCTTCCACTAATCAGCATGGTAAGATCATCGGCATAAGCGATGGTATAGATGCCAATTTCCGAGTTGAGGTGATGCAGGAGACTGTCCAGAACCAAGTTCCATAGCAGTGGTGATAAAACACCCCCTCGTCCCTCGCAACAATGCCTCTTACGGAGGCATCCGCCACACTGATTTGTATGGCTCTTTAGTGAGCATATTTGATATCCAACCACAGATGGTAGGAGAGACTCCTCTTTCCACAAGGGCTGAGTTGATTTTGGGGAAGGTTGTTTTATCAAACGCTCCTCTATATCTATGAATACTCCCAGGGTGGACTCTTTATTGTCCAGTGATTTTCGATCTTGCCCACCACTTGGTGAAGGGCAGTGTCGGTGGAACGCCCTGGAGTGTATGAATGGTGGTTAGGGTGTGACTGTCTACCCATCAGTACACTGTCCCTTATGTATCGTTCACACAGCTTCTCCATCGTTTTCAACAGAAACGAGGACAGGCTGATGGGCCGATACGCCTTTGGGGTGGTGTAGTCCAACCTACCTGTTTTGGGAATAAACACAACCCTCACTTCCCTCCAAATCTTCGGAATGTAGAGGTGTGCAAGGCACAGCCTAAACATCCGTTCCAGGTGCGGCATTAAAGCTTCCAAGCCCCATTGTAAAAGGGCTGGATAAATGCCGTCAATGCCTGGTGATTTGAAGGGTGAAAAGGTTTGCACTGCCCATCTTATTTTATCTTTAGTAACAGTCTGGTTGGCAATTTGCCATTCCATGACCGAAGGTTGATTCTCAGTTTCGTCTAACCATTCTTCCAGTTCCATCGGTGTGGATCCTGGGAAGTGGGTCTGCATCAGCAGTTTTAGACTTTCATTTAGATTAGTGGTTTTTTTACCATCCTCTCTCGTTAGTAAACCCAAATCATGGTCTTTATCTTTTGCAAGGACTTTACATAGCCTAGCAGTCTGCGAGTAGTCTTCAATCTCCTCGCAGTAGGCTCTCCAAGCATCCCTTTGTCTTTTCCTGACTAGTTTTTTGAAAAGTCTCAGGTGGGTTCTGTATAACTATACAGAGTCTGAGTCTTGTCTGGTCATTTTTGCCCTATTAAATGATGTCCTGGCCTTCTTCCTCAGTTCGCTCAGTTCCCGGTTCCACCAGCTAGCGGTTGCACCAGACTGCTGGGCTGATCTGAGGGGGCAGGATGTTATAAAGGCTTTCCTTATGGCAGATTGTACAGTATCCACAAATACCTCAATCTCTCCATTATTCTTAGGTTCCTGATCTTGTACCGCTACCAGGTTCTCCCGGAGGTGACATAGGTATCTATCCTTGTCAGTTCCTCGAGGGTTCCGGAACAGTTTTAAAGGAGTCTTAGTTAGATTAATCTCAAAATTTATCCAGCGATGATCTGACATAGAAGCAGTGTCTGCAACATGCCAGTTCCGGATTACCTTAGATATACACGCCGTAGTTAAAGTGACGTCTATTAATGTCTGACTTCTAGAGTTAACAAATGTCGGTACGCAGCCTTTATTGCTTATATAAAGGTTGCTTGCGTTAATATAATCATATAATGACTTACCTCTTGTGTTGTTGTCTTCACTGCCCCAGGCTACATGGTGTGAATTAGTGTCACAGGCCATGATGAGTTCCCATTTCTGGGCGCGGCAGTGTGCCACCAGTTCCTCCATTTCCCTTGTTGGTGGTGGGGTGGCCGAATTCTCTGGGAGGTAAACTGATGCCATGACAACCACAGTCTGTTTACCCTTGACTACACAGTCTACTTTCACGGCAGTCAGATCAGATGTTGAAAGGTGTTGTAGTGGTTGGGTTTTGATGTTGCGAGGGGTGTATATCGCCGTCCTCGGCCGGTCTGTATTGAGTGTGCTGAAAATACGCCCAGTTAGTTTGGTTAGACCCGAAACCCTAGATTTGACTATCCAGGGTTCCTGTATTAGTGCCAGTGTATCCCGCTCCACATCAAGACGGCGGCATAACGCAGCCGTGGCCGCTCGACTGTGTTGCAGGTTACACTGTACAACACTTACCTTGGTATCACCAACCATCTTGACCATCTTGTGGTGGCTGTTGCTTATCCTCTCGGACCTCCTAGGAGGAGGGGAGGGTTTCCTCTGCTTCCTGAGCCAGGGATGGAGGAGTTGAGGAGGCAGCTGCATTCGCATGCAATTCCGCCTCTCCAGCCTCAATCTCCATCTGCTCCTGCTCCAGTGGTCCAGGGGCAGTTGATACCGGCCCAGGTTTCGTTTTTACCTTGAGAACAAGGGATTGGAAGATGTAGAACACCTTCATCGCCCTTGTCTCAAGGGTTCTTAAATCCTCGTCTCCTATGCCGAAGACGAGTAGATAGCCAAGCGGGGCGGCCTTGACCTCGTGGTGGAACAGGCACCACCTGTTCACACTCACCGTGGGGTTCTGACGTGCCAGGCGACGAATTACCACTTCCTTCTCCTCGAGGTCGCTTTCGGCTTCCACGGGGATCCAGAGTGTGGCTTTCGTCAGCCTTGGCAGCTGGTCAGAGCGCACTACGGTAAGGGCACTGCCCTCCCAGGGTCGCAGCCTTACCACTGCGTCCGCTAGCCATGACCGCGTGAAATCATCCTCGCAGACAACCCTGATGATCTCACCAGAGTATGTCCACGAGTGAAACGCGGGCACTTTGATCCTCACTGCTTTTTTTACAAGGCTCTCCTTGTTCATGGGAATTTTCCCATAAGGATTATCCTTGTCAATGATGGCAACCCTAAGATGTCTTAGGGCCGCTTCGCTGTAGGTAGGCGGAGGGGGCCTGTTTAGCCCTCTTATATTTCATCGGAGTAGTATCCGATGAAGTCCCCGACCTGATCCTCTTTTTGGAAGGTGGCGCTCGATGTGGGTGCCCTCCCTTCTTGGACTGTGGTTGCGCCTGAGAAGGTGGCACACCTTGCGGGTGCTCAGCCTTCTTTGTTGGCGGTCCACTTTTTTCTGGGTGACGTTTGTCCCGTACGGACAGTGGCAAACCCTTGGGTTTGCCAGCCGTCCACGTAGGATTACGCCCACCAGATATTGTGGGCCTCAGCACCACAAATTCTTTTGCCCCTATAGGGCTTATTACTGACCCCCGGTTGAGGGTCAGTTTGGGACGACGGTCCCGGCTGTGGTGAGCATTGTTGCTCTGCCACAGATTGCGGCGAGCGTTGCCGCTCTGCCGCTGGTGTTTGCAGCGAGCGTTGCCGCTCTGCCGCAGAAGTTTTGGCATTTGAATTATCCATGCGGGATTGTTTTTGTTCATCTACCTGGCTCCCCACCCTCCACGGAGCCTCAATTTGGGATGTTGCATAGCAATCACCAAGGCTACCAGGTAGATATAGCTCCCGGAAACAGGACAACGACGTGAGAGGGTTGTGCATCCCTGAACGCTGGAGCCAACCGACGCCCAGTTCTGCAGCCCCCTACGCGCCCCCCTGTCCCAAGAGCTCACCCTACTGTCCCTCTGACGGGACAGCACAGCCGATTGACTGGGAGTGGGTTAGTTCCCAGCCGCCCGTCTAGCCGAATTCCAGACCAAAGTGGCGTGTTGCAGGCGCGGCCTGCTCAGCCACCAGGCACCCTTCCTCCGACGACACGGGTCGCCACGCACGGCACAAACACGTGGGAGCTGGTCCGCGGGGGAGCTTTCGCAAAAGGCCCAAGCCAGGGGGTTAGCCCCAGTGGACCTGCTTATAGCAACCCTCGCCAACGAACCGAAGCCCTATGGCTTTCCCTATCCGCCACCCGGGGACGCGCCTGGTAGGTAGCTCAACCCTCAGGGTTACCTATCTATCAGTTATTATTACTAATAAGAATGTTAATTTTCGTTTCTACATTTAGAAATGCTGCAAAAAAACGACGATGGTAGAATATATTGTTGACAAATGTAAGTTTTATCTATGGATCTAACCCATCTCAGTCGGTTCTTATCATAGGCGCCGGCTTTCCGTAGGAAAAAAGGGTTTTGCCCCATTTTTTAAATATCTGGAATATTTTTTTTATTGTCTTTTAGGCTTCCCTGAGCACGTGGTTAAATTTTTTGTACTTAGTCATAGTTAACCCTGTATACTCAATGTGCCGTGAAGATGATTTGCGGAAAAAAGGCAGAGCCTTTGAACTTGCATTACGAGGGCATGACCAATAAATTTTATGTCAGAACTTGACAAAACGCTTAATGAATACCGTAAAAAATGCAACAATTTTTTAAGGTAGCTCAAAGAATATACAAAATGCATACATTTTATATTGAAAGCAAGAAGTTTGTCATTAGAAAAAAATCTATCACTCCACTCACTGTACCAGCTGTTATTATATGCATGTTGTCCTGGCAACGTTGCTTCAATACTCGCGTATGTGTCATCAAAAAGATTGTAGCGTACTAGGACCGTCATGATACCGATTGTTATAGGGTGATTTATTTATCTTTTGAAATGTCGGGTAATTTTTTTTTTCGATTTTCTGTCTTTATTAGGATCTGCGAATACGTGGTTAAAATTAATGACATTTTTTTAATCACCCTGTATACATTACCTGTTAAAGGATTAAATTTTATAAAAACGAAGACTCATTTCCATGATATACAGAAAACGATTACCTTGTTTATGTGAAATGGTACAACGTCGCATTGCAAATAGTGCCGTGCCAATATAAGTTTTATATATTCGAACAGTGGGTTCGATTGGGATAAAACGAACACTGATTGATGACAAGATGTAACACACTATTTACGGTCGGTGTCTTTTAATATTTTTATATTGCCTCTTATATCGCAGTGGCGTGCAATGCCAGTTACAATAGGGTAGGCAAACATTTAAATTACTTACTACTATGATCCACCAAAATATGCTCTCGTTCGGAAATATCTGTGTCAGTATAATAGTCAATAATTGATTTGGACATTACACTTAAAACTAAGTATCTTTAAAACAAAAACAGTGGGTTCTTTCTTGCATAAGAAACCGAGTAACAAACACACTTAACACGCAGTCGAGCACGCAGTCTATTAGATTAATGATTATAAAATAGAAAGAAAGAAAGAAAGAAAGAAAGAAACACAATTATTTTTTATAAATCAGGTCAATACGGCGGTCATTTTTTAAAAACTCATTTAACACATCATCATAAAAATTAGTATTTTGTTTTAGGTCTTGCATAAGTTCTTTTTGAATTGAAAAAACTGCTAAGTTGCTTAATCTCTCTTGTTCCTGAGTGTTCCATAAGTAGGTACATGTGAATTCGTTTCAAACCGGAAAAAGATCGTTCTGCCGAAGCGCTACTAGCTGGTATCGTCACAAGCTTGGCTAATGTAACAAATTGCAGAAACACGTGGCACATTCTGTTTTTTTTTCGCAAAATCTAATAATTTCATAGGCATTGAGACCGGCAAATTCTGATGAAGAATATAAACAAATCGTCTCGTTTTTGTAATCTGTCAAAATCAAATTCTTTATATTTTGTCTTTAGCTCCAAAAATATTTCGTCAGGAAAATTATCATTGTATTGCGAAAAAGAATCTAGATCAAGAAGCCGAAAAAAATGCAGCTGGTTAATTTCATTATAACGATCATAATTCCATTTTGAAATTGTCCAATGTTCCTCGAAATATTCGCTTATTTCTCCCATAAATTTTGTCAGATATTGTAAAACTTATCAATAAAGTTTTAAATCCTTCGATTTTTTTAAACAATAGCCAATTCTACGATTTTTGATTTTATTATATTAAAAAGAATATCAGTTTGTATAAATATTGCATTAAAAATTACTAAAAAATAATTCAACTCGAAGTCTTGCAAAGTAAATTCGTACATTCTAAAAAAAGTGTTTCTCCGTCCCAATTCGTTTCATTTTCGCATTTTCGTTATCGGTCAGGTCAGCTCGACTCAGATCGACTACCGCCAAGCAAGCAGTGCTTTAGCGCGCCATATGAATTTGTATTAAGCGGCTGAAACTGCTTTGCTTCTTAAATACGATGCTTATAAACAATAGAGCAGTGCGCGCTGAGCGTCATTGAGAAACTTAAATAAAATTACCTCTTGCGCCAGCGGCGAGAGGTGTATAATTTATTAATTATATTATTATGAGTTGTAAGAGGACTGAGACAGGATAGAGCATAGTAGATACAGATTTTAACAAAAAAAGTGTATTGGTGGTATTGGAACTTTTCTAGGGTAGGCAATGCTTTTATGCTTCTATTGTATGCACGCCACTGTTATATCGATGATATAGACTAATAATGAAACATATCATTGTTTATCTTTTGATTTTGGATTATACGTTACGAAAAAGCACATAAATATATCAACAGAAAACAAAAATATTGTCAAGGATTTCCCAATCCGACTTTTTCTTTTACCAGAAAAACAATCCGTTAATTAATCACTTATCTTTATTAGCTACTCTGTACACTACTGAATACTAATTACAACTCAACTAAACACTTTCACTTTGAAACTCCAGGAAATTTCCAACTAGACACTCCAACTCAAAACTGTAATTCAAGACTCTAATTTCAAGACTGACTAACTCGGCCGTTTATTCTTGTTTTATAGACCCAACGAATATTCCAGGTATATTCTAGCATCTCTAGATCCATGTCTCGAACGATTCTCGTCGTTCTCGTCGATTCCCATTATTTCCCGTCGCGCCTCGATACACGGTATTATTTGTTTGTTTACCAGCATTGCGTAGGAGCGATCGGGGCAATCTAGCGTTTCGCGTTATCACATTCGGTGAATTGGGTGCGAGCGGGGCAAATTCCGTGACACTACCCCTTCTTTAGGACCGATCGACCCGATCGGATGCACCTCTATACGGGGACAGATGCTTCAGATGGACGACCTTCATCTTACTCCTGCGAGTCCTCTATATCCGGTAGACGATGCCATTGATCTGTTTAATGACGGTATAGGGGCTCTCCCAACAGTTCTGTAGTTTAGGCGATTTTCCTTTCTTTCGTGTGGGGTTGTACAGCCACACCAGGTCACCTTCTTGGAATCCGACTGCATTGGCCCAGACGTCGTATCGAGTCTTCTTGCGATCGCTCTCTAGTTGCATTCGAGATCTGACTTGGTCGTGCACGGCTGCTAGTTTTCGTTCTAGCTCATGGGTATAAGTGTCTGGCTCTGTGGGCTGTTCCGCAGGATGACCAAATACCGAATCTGCTGGTAGATGAAGCTCTCTTCCATAGATAATCCTTGTGGGAGTCTTCCCAGTAGTTTCATGGACAACTGAGCGGTAAGCTGACAGAAAGAGGGGAATGAGCTTGTCTGGTTATCGTTCACAAACATCTTCAGATTGGTTTCTAGTGTGGCGTTGAAGCGTTCCACCATACCATCTGACTGAGGATGCAGTGGGGTGGTCCTGATTTTCCGGATTCCCATAAGCTCGCAGACCTTTCGGAACACACCTGATTCGAAATTTCTGCCCTGCAGCCGGATTTAGCTTCAGGTTTGCTGCTTTTAACTTATTGAACACTTCAGACACGTTGTTCAGATGCTCTCGGAAAAAGCGTCCCACGACCACCACGTCGTCCAAGTAAATCAAGCAGGTCTCCCAATGCAGACCATGAAGTACAGTTTCCATCAATCGTTCAAAGGTAGTAGGAGCATTGCATAGACCAAATGGCATTACATTGAACTGCCACAATCCATTTCCGGTAGTGAACGCTGTCTTTTCCTTGTCTTCTGGACTGATCTCGACATGCCAATATCCACTATTTAATTCCAAAGTGGAGAACCATTGCGCACCAGCCAAGGTGTTCAGAATATCGTCAATCCTCTGTAATGGGTAACTGTCTTTCTTGGTGACGTTATTTAATTTTCTGTAGTCCACACAAAATCGGATGGAGCCGTTTTTCTTCTTTACCAGGATCACAGGAGAAGCCCAAGGACCGTGAGATGGCTCTATGGTGCCTTGGTTTTGCATCTTTATTAATATATTGTTAACTTCTTCTCGCTTGGCTAGTGGAAGTCCTCGTGACGGCTGCTTTATAGGAGACGATGAACCACTGTAAGTTCTTGTTTAAAAATAAAGAATTTATTAAATACCTACTTTATAAATATTATTAGGTAGGTATCTACATACAGGGTGTAACTTTGAAGGGGGGTCCGGTTTGGAGGGGGGGTAGTCCGTGTTCCCTAGATTGCTAATCTGAAGTTAGTTTTTTTAAAATCAAATAAATAGCCGAATTATAATTAAATTTGTAAACTGCACCCAAATTGCTATACACGCCGCTCCTGTACAGTGCCCGAGTTTCACTGCAGAACGATGTCTACGGTGTTGCCAGTTAGTTGTTACCAGTATAGACGTCGGATCGGAACTTATCCCGTCATTTCAGGGTGCGCATAGTGACATAGTTTGATATAATTGTGAGGCCGTGAAATGTTAAAGTGAGGATTTTTTTACTGAGGTAATGTGAATGCAGAAGACTACTCTGGATATGTAAATCTACAGCTTCCAATTTATTGTGATGAGATTTCGGCGATGCAAGTCAGTAGAAATAATATAACCCCAATTCAATGTAAATACCTATGTTTAACATATTTTTGCATGTACGAGTATACACAGTGGATCTTAATCAACTGCCAATGATACAAGTTCCGACGTCTAGATGTTAAGTAACGGAGATACAAAAAAGAAAAAACTGCAAAAAATAATCTTTTAAATAAATATGTTTTTTTATAAAATTGCGACTCATCAGTCATTATACTTTTCTGTCAATTCTGATGAAGTATGGATCCTAAAACCATTTTCGAGTGTTGTAAAAAAGTATGTAATGTAAAAGTACGTAAAAAATACAATTTTTTACTGATCTATTAACTAATTATTATTATTATTAAATAATAGTTTTGGTAGGTGGATTTTAATACGTTACCTACTAATAATTATTGCCAGTAAAACTTAATGTTTTAAAATAATTTTTGCTGTGTGTAAGATATATTTTTTTTATGTATTTGCTAGACGTATTAAATAGTTTTAACTTTTAAAAGATGCCTACGCACACAGAGGTCTACAGCTGTCTTTGGCTGGGTCCGCGCCCAATGTTTGGGTTCAGATAACGAGCGGGGAACACTTGACTCTTTTAAGATAATATAAACAAATCCACTATGTTGAACCGTTTTGAATGTAAAAAGTATTAAAGAAGTGAATCCCTGTGCGTGAAGGTGTTTTTTTGTGTTTTAACTGAATACGATTACAAAAGGTGAGTTTTTAATCACTGAGCAATCTGTTTCACTTTGTGTATATTATTATTTATTACCTGATATTATTTGCCATTGTTTTAACTGTTTATTGAATATAAAATTCATCATTTTCTGGTTCGCTTTAAATACACTTTGAACTCAGATTTGGCTGCCATTTCAATTTGAATACTGTTGCGTGTTCTGCCCCTCAGTATTCGCTATTAGTGGACGACAGAGTACTTTGCGTGATTCTGCCCCTAGTGCTTATCACGTTCCTATATAGCAATTTCTAGTAGTTTTTTTTTGAGCAGGTACTTTGCGTGTTTCTGCCCCTAGTGCCTTTTATTGCTCTCTACTAGTGTGTATTTTCCTTTAAACACTTTTGGTGGATACTAAGCGAGATTCTGCCCTTTTTATCCTCAACATACCAGAAGTTCAGAGTTAGTGAATGATGTAGTAAAATAAAATGTTTATATAATAATACTATAAATACTGACAAACTTCTGAACCGATTGCTCACCTATTTTTCTCTTTCATTGCAGGTGTGTCGTCTCACTCCATCAGAGAGTAATCCAGTAGTTGAGTTTAAGTTAAGATTAATATATTAGGTATTTAATAATATTAATTAACTAAGCTTTGTTTACATTTCCTGACATTTAAAGTAAAAACTTCTATAATTAATATTAGTTTACATTTTCTGACATTTAACATCAAAATAATAATAAATAGATAATTAATCAAGATAAATCTAGCGAGATAAAATTTTTAGCCTTACATGTGTTATAAAATGTACGTAATTAAAAATAAGCAAATTATTAGTCTGATAGCTTTAAAATGTTTTAAAAAAACAGTTTCAGTACAAACGATTTGATAGGTACTATTTTTAAGGGTTTTATCAATGTCCATTCAATAACCGTGACATTGACCTAGTTTATAAAATAAAAATATCGCATAAATACTGCACACAATACATGAAACCAGACTAGGTCATTTTATATAAAAAATATACAGATATGAGAGAGAGAAAGCAAGTTCTCTGCGTGATTTTTTACTGAAATCGAATTAGAATTTGTTTAATGCAGGATTGTATTTTGCCAAGTTTAATTTCGTAATAATTTAAAGTCATATTTTGTGGAATGTGTTATTCTGTGCAAGTGTATAATAACCTTATAAAGGTCAATTTTCATTACCAAGTGTGTGTGGTATTATGAAAAAAATATGTATGCAAATTAAGAAAGAGCTAATACGAGAGCTAATAATATGTCTAAAGCTTCGTTTTTTTATCAAAATTAGACGGCGGCTGCAAGAAAGCGATCAGATGGATTACCGCGATAGACAAGAATTGCATAAGAAAATGTCTATAAGATTTAAGAGATTATGGGAGTTAAGAACGCCAATACTCTAATATTGATTAAAAACAAACTCGGAAAGTAATAAACTTGAACCAAATATTTTAAACGCCGTAGAAGAAGACTCTAAGTAAAAAGTATTAAGTATTTATTTATTTATTATTGATTTTTCTGTTTGTTGACTTGTTTCTGTTTTATGATGTGTTATCTAAAACGGTACGGTTACTAAAAAACAGTTACCGGTTCTTCAACGGTTACTCGCAAAAAAATCCTTATTACAAACCTAGGAAAATCTACATATTTTTTAAAGATGTAGTTACTAGTTGTTCCTCTTCTCCTTGGTTATGGTCTTCGTTCCATGGACATTTAACCAGTTTCACATTTGTTTGTTGTTTTTCTAATGAGAATCAGGTACTTTTAATCGAATCCATCTGGCAAGTGGGGACACTGCCACACATATTTTGTGCTGCCACACCATAGACCTTATAAATCATGGACGGCCCGAAACCGTTTTCTGCCTATACTCGCGTCAAGAATTCAGACGTCTTACGTCACGGCTGACGTTACACATTTGTTTTTATTGTCAACGTAATTTTCGATATTTTGATGAAAATATAATGAATTATTCATTTGTTCGTATGACGTAAGTCGTCTGAATTCTTGTCGCGAGTATATACAAATCGTTGATGCTCAGATGTGTGCGACAGAGATAGAGCTAGTCTGGGCAAAAACCATAGAAATTATAAAATATATAGAACGCCAGAAGCCTTTACATTAGGCACTCAAAAATAGTCAGACTATGGAGAGGCTTAGAAATCAGCCAATTAGGGAAAACTTAATGTAAGCAGTTGGTTACACTGCATTTTAAGCCTAGCATACAATGGAATTCAAATCGGAAGGACCATAGAAATCACAAATTGGAAGCAAAATTTTCATATTTTGAAATTCCCGCCTATTAGTGTGAAGCTGCCTCGTAAGTGTAACCAACTCATGAAAGCTAAGTTACTGCAATATTACCAGACTCGCGTTTTCTCCATAGGTTGACTATTTTCGATACCTCTTTTGGCGTTCTATATATTTTATGATTTCTATGGCAAAAACCCACAGATCATTGGCACAGCATAAATAAATACAGCAGTGAATCTCTCGGGCGGCGCCTTTCATCTTTTGTCTCTGTGTCCGCCATCTTGCTGGACTAACCGCCAGGCCCGGACTTGCTAATTTCGTACAGTCGAACAGAGGCGTCTTGAGGAAAAATGTAAAAACTACCACCTACAAATTGCTTTCTTAGCAATAAATTTAAAATCAGGAGCAAGTGATTTATTATTCTATTGTAAAATATTTTTTTACATGAAAATGTTCACTTAATTGTTATTTTATGTTCTTAAAAACGCAGAAACATTTAAATATAACTTTATTGAATATTTCGTATATCGTTCATGTCCTATTACTGGGTATATCTAATTTACATGTAAAACTAAACAAATAATATTAATTCTGCTCTTCTAGTTTTTGGAAGTTTTTCCAAAAATATATATATGTATATTCTTAATTAGCTACATCAGTAAATAAAATACTTTATTATTTATTTATTTATTCATACAAAAGTTTTCAAATACAATGGTGTTTTCAGGTATAATGATAATAAAAATAAAATTTTATTTCTATTAATACACAAGTGAATTCATTTAACAAAATAATTAACTTTAAGATGTGGAGTACATACAACTGTAATAAATTACTAGTGCACGTGCACAGAGGCAAGTTTATTTACTGTTATACTTAAATTTGATGTAAATTTGCGAGTGTATGTATGTATTGTACTAAAGGTGACAAAAGTACTATATTGAAACCAATAATTCAGCTAAATTGCCACACAAAATAAAATTTACTGTTTTTATGTACATCAATTTTAAGATTACATGTAGTTACAATTACTTTCAAGGCTTTGGTTAAACTGAATTTTGAAGACATGTAAGCATCAAAATTATAAATTTCCGTGCATAATTGCAACTATAGTTGCGGCAAGAATTCAGACGACTTAGCTGACGTTGTGCAATTTTTTTTTCATCAACATAGTTTTCGATAGTTTATCGCGTTAAAAACAATTATTTTTTGTAATTTAGTGTAATATATAGTGCAAACATTTAGTGTAGCATATAGTTTTATTATTCTCAGTTGTAGTTTCTTTAATATTTTGGTGAAAATACATATAATGAATTATTCATTTGTTCGTATGACGTAAGTCATCTGAATTCTTGCCGCAACTTTCCGTCTCTCAGATAAACTTAAATCTTTATTATAATGTAAACGTCATTTGGGCTTTTTCTGTATTTGCGATAATTGTATATTTATAAAAGCTGCAAGTTCTCTGGGACAGAATTTGTAAGTTAATTGTTAAAACTCTTCTAAACTAATATTTTCAATATGTTTTTGTTGTGCAATATTTTCTACTTGTTTCCTTAATTGAGCATTTTCCCGTTGCAATTGTTTAAATTTACTTTTATAATTTTTTTTTCGTGGTGTATTTGAAGTGAGCGTACTTGGAGTTTGGGTAGGTACTTCTTGGTGAAAGTAAAACAGGGGAGGTTTGACAAGAACTTGAAGATGAAAGTAAATCTACAGTTGCATCTTCC
Organism: Monochamus saltuarius; assembly: GCA_025584915.1. Lineage (NCBI taxonomy): Eukaryota > Metazoa > Arthropoda > Insecta > Coleoptera > Cerambycidae > Monochamus > Monochamus saltuarius. The sequence continues at coordinate 32,320,199 of CM046727.1, forward strand.
GTGTTGATGTCAATAGTTAGTGGTGTCATAGTATCTGAAAAGAAAAAAAATTACCTAGTTTGAATCCAACGCCCAACATACTATATCATTATTATTTGATTATTATTATTTTGATAATAAAAATTGAACTCTTTTTATAATATAAATAGGGGTAAGTTTGTATATTTATGAAAAAGAAATATTTAACGAATATATATAGGGAAACAGCGAAGAATAAATAATATTTAATAATTTTCTCTAATTTGACACTGTAATTTATTAAAACAAATAAAAAAGAATAGAACAGAAAAATATGTTTACACCACTTACTTAAATTGTGAATGTGAACTTAGAGAACACCCTGTATATTATAAAGCTAACAAAAATTCAGTACATTATGTTTAAAATAAAAATGTTACCTTTCGTAGAATAATCCGCTGTTTGAAACATCAAAGTGCTCGAAGAAAAACCTATTTCAATTTCGTCTGTAGATTGCTCTTGATGTGAAGATGAAGAACCCTCCAACTGATACAATATTGTGGGAGTAACATTTTGATGTAATCTATTTTTCAAGTCATCTATAACTGGTATACAAATCGTCTTTTTCCAGCAAATCTTGTCTATCGCAATCTATGGCCCATCTTCTTACACTAAAAAAGAAAATGTTATGTTGTATAATTCCAAGTAAACATCCAGTAGATAGGTAAAAAAAAGTAAGGTAAAAATATATATTTATTCAAAATTGTGTTTGGATTGGATCACGTACTAGGTAGGTGTTAAGTTTCTTGTAAAACATTATTTACGTTTTAAACTACAAGAATGTAGTTTCAAAAAGACAACAGAGATTTATCAAGAAATTCTGTTTTGTATTACCTATAATTACTATTAACCTTATTGTTTATGTACTAAAATTAATCATTTTTCCTGATTGAAAACTCTCAACCTCCCAGTTATCTAGAATGTTTTTTTATAGTAATTTTATTTTATAGTGATCTTCGAAACAAATTTGTTTACTTACCGATGAATATCTTTTGGAAATCTTCTTTTGATTGTTTGTACAGCGAACTTCTGCACAAGCATTATAACCTCTCGAAGTTCGTTGCATCGTCGAAAAAAGTTGTAAGTTCTAAAACACACACCACAAAATAACAGGATAAACATTAAAGAGTAAAATGAAACACTTGAAATATCACCACAGATATTACTGATAACCTCACTTTTTTTACACATAAACAGTTCGGGACAGTCGGGACACAGCTGTACTGTAAGTTAAAATCACAAAGTATAAACTATATAGAGATGGGCGGAACATGACTGACCCGGCTCACTGAGCCGGCTCTTAGAACTGCTCTGAGTGAACCGGTTCCTTCTAAAAATCCGACTCGGATCTCAGATCTTTGTAGGCACAGAACGTTAACGTGCAGTATTGTACCGAAGTCATGAAATGAAGAGTTGAGCGAGCAGCTCCGAGTCCCGACGCGACGGTTAGATGACTACAGGTGCTCGAATAAAAACATTGTTTTTCTGTGTTATTATTATTTTTGTTGGTATACTAAGCCTTTATTAAAGTCTGCAAATTTAGTGTGTCCCTGAATTTTGAAAAATATATCTTATGCAAATTAGATCGTTTGGTTGGGTTAAGTTATATATGATTTATAGTAGGTACTTACATGCTTTTACAATAATAATGACACTCTCTCAAAACAGTTTGTGAACTTCTGAGTAGAAATTTCATTAAATCTCTTTTGGTGAGTGAAACAACTAAGAACTAATGTTAAAAGTAGATTTCATTGCAAATATGTCAGCAGTAGAAATCGCAAAATTCATTTTAAAGAGTATCATTATTATTGCAAACGATTGTACACATTTATTATTTTTTAATTTCTATCATTTTATGTAGAAATTGTAATATGCTACAACAAAATTTTTGCTCGCGCTTAAGGGGAAGAATTTATATCAAATTCTATACCGACATGGGAAAACAAACTTGTACCGTACAGTTTGTACAATGCAGGTATAGGTGTATATGTTTGCTCTCAAAGTAACAAGGGAAATAAATGAAAATTAATTTTTATTTAAATATGAAAAAATAAAATTAACAAAAATATAATGTTCTATAAGTATAAATATATGAAATAAAAAATAATTATATTAAACATGTTACATTACTTTTAATCATGTTACGTTAAATTTTCATGTAGAAATATTATCTGGCTGGTTTTATTTGAACTTAAGCGACTTCTTTTTTCGCAAAGAATTTGTCCCGTCTTTGAAAAGATCCTTTCACAAGGAACTGACGTTGCCATAACGCAAAGACGCTGTCTTACAATCTCGTACAAACGAGGATAAACATCTTTTCTGTGCTGCCACCATACTAATGGGTCGGCAGCTCGATCTATAAGTGGCTCGTTAATATATTTGTCTATTTCAATAATCGCTGCAGCAGTAGGATTAGGAATGGTTTTGAATTTTTCAACAGTTTGATCAAAATGTTTCCAAACTAATGATGTTGATATTTCTGAAGTTGTAACATTTTTTTTATTATTATTTTCTAATTCTAAATCGTTTCCAGAATAAATATTAGTAGAGCATACTTTTGCTTTTACCGAATTATATGCCGTTTCATAATTTTTTGAATTTGAAAACCCATACTTTTTAAATCTGGGGTCTAGTAATGTAGCCTGCATTATTAATTCGTTTTGTTCCAAACGCTTAAATCTGTCACTTATTTGAAGTTTCATAACTTCAATCATTCTAATAATAGGCTCTGGCAGAGAATTATTATCTGCTGCATATTGTACAAGGTGTTTCCCCATTGCGTCACTAAATACAATTATTTTTGATATCGTTACATTTTTTTCTGCGGAAATTTCTTTTGTAACATCATTAAAAATTTGTAAAATATTCGTTGCATTGTTTATTACGGTCCAGTCATCTGGATTTAAAGGAACACACAACGCACTACTGTCTTGATGTAAAAGTGCCATAGTTGACACCAAAGCATCTTTAATTTTTAGTATCCGTAATAGCATTTCATAGGTAGAATTCCACCTGGTAGCAACGTCTTGCTTTAATTTAATTTGGGGTAAATTCATTTGGTCTTGCATTTGTTGCAGTTTTGCCCACGCATAACTACTCCGTTTAAAAAATTCACAAATTTTTTTAACTTTGTGAATAGTGTCCTCAATTTCGCGTAATCCACGCTGTACTACTAAATTAACGCTATGCGCAAAACATCCTAAATGACGCCAATTTCCAATTCTCACAGCCGAAACGATATTTGCAGCATTATCCGTAACAACAGCAATAATTTTGTAATTAATCTGCCAATCTTCGAATACATGTTGCAAAAATTTTGACAAGTTATCTGCTGTATGTCGATCGCTAAATGTAATGCATTCTAGCAAATTTGAACATATTTTGAAATTTTTATCTAACCAATGTGCTGTTACCGCTACAAAATTTTGATTATTAATAGAAGTCCAACTATCTGTTGTAATGCATACTGCTGCAACGTTTTTTAATTTTTCTCGTATTTCTTCTCGCGTTTTGTTGTACAAATGCGGAATTAAGGTTACTGATATGGTTTTTATGTCTGGTAACTTATAACCAGGACATAACATATTTATAAATTTTTTAAATTCAGTATCATTCACGACTGAAAAAGGATGATATTCTTTTACAATCATTTTAATTAACTGATCATCCAGCATTTTAGATTTATTTATAGATATCGGCCTAGCATTAATTACAAAATCATTCAAGTTCGACTGAGTTTTTGGATTTGTTGCAATCAACGATGCACCTCCTATTTTAACACTATTGTGATCGTATTCGTCTGGTGCCGTCGATGTTGATGGCTGCATATAAGACTCATCTGCTCTGTTTTTTATATTGTCCCTATATATTGATACACCTATAATTAAGAAAATAATAACTTTTCTAATTAACACAATCAGAAACATAAATGTATCTATTATTTATTACCGCTATATATCTATCATACGCAAGGTATGTCTAATAGGTCACGTTACCTCTATTACTGGTATATAATTATCGTCATTAAATAGTAAGATAAACTTATAATGCATTGCCACTTTTTTGGGTAAAAGTATTTTATGTTACGTTTTATGCATTTTTACTAAATTTGAAAAATGAGTTATTCATTCTACTTAGTAAAAAACGTATACAGCTACTCAGCTACAAGAGAAATTTTAAAATTATTATTAGATAAACTTAGGTGACTTCAAAGATAATAAAAATAAATACATTATATGCATATAATTTTTTTATCATCTCCTAATTACCTACCTGGATGTTTCAATCTCATATGACGAGTTAAATTTCCTGTAGAACCTTTTAAAACGCTTAATTTTGTTTTGCAATAATTGCACTCAGCTTTTTCATTTCCTTGTTCCGAAAAATGGTTCCAAATTTCACTAGTTTTACGACTTTTCGGCATGATTTAGAAGAAATAAAACTTTTGAAGTTGATATTTAAAATAAAAACTAGTTACTTATGCAAATAGCCGTAAAAGCCACCTATACCTAACGAGAGTGAGGAGTTGTCTCGAATTCTCAAGTGGGAGTGAGCTAAAATGTTCCGTTCCGCTCTGCCGCAACTTTGCCTCTGCGCGCTGTGTGGCGTGTGCTGTGCTGTGGCCTGCATAAAACAGAACAGAACAGATACATGCGTCTGCGTACAAACACTACAAGGTAGGGAAGGGATCTATTGTGAGTTTGGGATTTGGGACGAATGCGGCTCTAATGTGCCGGTTCACTGTACCGGTACACTACAAAGATCCAGAACCGGTGAACCGGATCAGTGAAATGAACCGGATTTCCCATCTCTAAAACTATATACTTTGTGGTTAAAATGATGCTGGTTAGTCCAACAACATGGCTGCTACCTGCGCGTCGTTGGCTGCGCTAACCACGCGCTAACCACAGATTACTGAACTACTAGCGCTAACTTGCCCGCCAACTAGGAGATTCACTGCTGTATTTACTTTTGTCTATGTATTTACTTATGCTGTGTCATTGGCCGAAAAAAACAAAAACCGTATATGACAGACGTGTGACAGACCGAATTATATTGGATATTTACTCATTTATTCAGAAATTTAATTTATAATTACATTTTGATAATAACAATTTGTAAGAAAGGTTTTAATTATTTAGGAAAGGTTTTGTCAGGTTGTTTATATATTTTTCTCTCATAGAACATTTGTTTTTGCCCGGACTAGTCTCATTCCTCTTGTACACATCGACAGTGTACCTCTCTTTCTAGGACCGGTCCATGCACAAACCTAGAAAAAATATAGACTCTGGCAGTGTCATATTGCCGGCGACCGCAAATTCATGGCTGCCCTAAAAGGTCCAAATCGCTAAAACTTGGTTTTAATGCCAATTTACGTTGGTTGTATTGTAGCGTGAAGCTCATTTGTTTACTGTGATTGGTCACATTCATGTCACATTCTTTACTGACATTTAAAATGACAGCAAGTTAGTTAATTTCAGATTGCAATGCAGCCATCATATTTGCACAACCGCCAACATAAAGCAAATATAATATCCATTTTCTGGACCTTAGGTCCCTAGAAAACGCGGCACCTGTCACGTGACCTATATCATGAACCGACGCCGTCTATGTTTTTTCTAGGTTTGTGGGTCCATGATTTAAAGGTCTGTGGTGCTGCCACACTAAATAAATATAACCATAACCTCATGTAACATAACATGAATCACTTAAAAAAACGTTTATTTGTGATATATAAACCATTTTCTACTGGTACTCTCAAGAGCTCCTCTGATAAAACCTGTAGAGAAAAGTCAAATAACTCACTGCTATCAGTAGTCAATTTTCAAAAATTACCAGAAGAAACTAAAATAGATGGTGAAACTATAGACTTATTAGAGAGACTTTCCTTAGTGGATTGTGCGACTAAACAAGGAATTGAAACATTGGAAGCATCTATACATTTTGCAGATCAAATATTACATGTAGATGTATCTGGTATTGAACCATTAATTACTCATCTGGAAGATTTGTAAGAACATAACTATAATAACATATAATCCCCACAGTGGAAGCATGATAAGATATAATTCTATTTGGTGACATAATAAACATAAACAAAATATATTTATATAATTTGTTAGCTAAGTAGGTATTGTGTTTTCAGAATATTTAGTAGTAAGTATCATCCTCAAGTACTTAAAATGATTGTAGTACTGAAGCTAACATGCTACCAAATTATAGAAATATGGTATTTTATTTATGTTTATTATGTCACAAAACATAATTCTATCATATGCTTCCACTGCCAGTTCAGTAATTGAACCTTTAAAACTTTTTTCTTATATTAAAAATTAAAAGTATGTACCTACTTTTTATAGAATAAGATTATATCATTAAAGTAAAAATGGGTTTAGTCAGCTTGTTTTAATAATACTTAAGCATTAAGGTAGTATAAGCATAATAATAAACATAAAGTTAAATTAATTGTTCATACATAAGTAATAACAATTTTAATTATAAACATAACTTCATGTTCACATTTATTTTAGATAAAATAGTTATTTATGCAACAAGTACAAAAAGTAAGTGTTTATTGCATGCGACGTGAAATAGTCCAACGAGGCCGTCAGGCCGAGTAGGACAACACGTCGAGTGCAATAAGCTTTTTTTTGTACGAGTTGCATACAATATTTTTTCTATGTTCATGCAAAAAACCAAAAAATGTTTTATTTAAATGACACAAAGTGTAGGAAAATATGACGTCGATTTGAACGTTTATGTTTGTCATGATGACAAAATGCTGTACTAGAATGACATATGTATGCAATAAACATTTTCTTGCACTAGTGCAATAAAGAACCACTTTTTCTACTAAATATAGTTCGATAAAGTTTTGTTTTTTGTATGAACGTAGAAAATAGTTATTTATGCAACAAGTACAAAAAGTAAGTGTTTATTGCACTCGACGGGAAATTGTCCAACGAGGCCGCCTTTTTTTGTACGAGTTGCATACAACATTTTTTCTCCGCTCATGCAAAAACCAAAAAATGTTTTATTTAGATGACACTAAGTGTAGGAAAATATGACATCGATTTGAACGTTTATGTTTGTCATGATGACAAAACGCTGTAGTAAACGCTTTTGTTTTTTGCATGAACGTAGAAAATAGTCTACTCTCAATAGTCTTTGAAAAGAGTCATGTAAATCAATTCTAAAGGGTGTATTTGATAATTGGTACAAATATTTTTTGTTTGAAAAAATCTTGGTAAAAAATATTTAGAGATTACTATAGCTAATAAGGGGGGTCCGACCGCTTGGTCCCCTCCAAATATTTGTCTACGTTTGCCTTTGGTTCTGAAATTATATTTGCTTTATAGCAAATGTTATTTTCAAACTTTTCTTGGCATTTTTTTATTTAAAGCTTAATTTTTTAGATATTTTATATTTTCCTAGTCAATGTTATGCATTATTTCTCTAATGAGTGCTTTATGTTGAGCAGAAATAAATAGTTTTACGAAAATTTATAGAATTTATGAGAAATACAATTTTTATTTTAACAAAGCCTGCTAGAATTGCTAAGAAGTTTATTTTTCATTTGATTAATATGATCACATTTTGTTTATCTTCAGGTGGTTTAAAAAAATATTAAAAACAAATATTTTCAGGAATTTAAATTGAACACTGCTTTGTGTAATTTAAGATAACAGTTACTAATATTTACTATGAAAATGTAAAATATCAAAAGACATAAATATTTGCATATTAAAGAACGTTTTGAGACCATAAGCACAGGCCTCTCTTTTTCATTGAGCACTCTGAGCAAGTATTGAGCATTATCCTAAAGTGCTCAGGGCCTCCAAAAGTAAAAAAAGCCTTGTATAGGATTACGATAAAAAATATTTGAAGGAGAAAGGAATCGAATCCCTCCTATTGTATGGTTTATAAAAATAATGCAGTTTTTTCAGATTTATTCTGAAAAAGAATACATTTTTTTCAGATTTTTTCTGAAAAAGCAGCATGAAAATATGTGTGCCAGTTATTAAATTTTTATATTTAAATTAAGGTCATTAATTAAAAAAGTAATTTTTTTAGTCTGATCTCTTAGACAGGGTGTTACTTTGTAGTGTTCAAAATTAAGGAAATTTTTATATATTAAAAGCAGCAGGTTACTTTTGCTTTTACACTAGTCCAAAAACCACCAACTTCCATTACTGAAAGCTTTCCATGCGAGCCACGGAGTGTTTTTTCCTTTCTTTCTTTGTTGCAATGTCATATTTTGATAGCTCCTTTTTTTGTGAGTTCCTAGGAAAATTTTCTTTTCGCTGAGGTTATGTCCTTTTACAGAGAATCGACAAATGTCAGGCAAAACGTCAAATTTAATCAAAAAGTATGTTGTGTTATATTTACTAACTACATGTGAAATGAGGAATAGTGCGGAATGCACTCCACACCCTGCACAAGTGCTATAGGCATGAGGCACGAGTGGAAGGCCAAGTCGGCGTATGAAATATTGGATTTAAATGTCGAAAAACTTATCTGTGATAGTGTAAATTTTCTAACAGCTTTCACTGTTTATACAACCATAAAAAAATATGGGCCTATTACGGAGTCACTGTACAGTCCTATCTGTTCAATTTACTTGTAGTATTCAGTGACAATTTTCTGTTGCATAATAATACATATTATGTTGGTTCCCCAGTCCTTTATTTTCAAAAATGGATTTGTCGGTGAAGAAAATATATGACAGGAAAATAAGTTGCTTGTTTTTTTTGCATGGTATGACAAAATCTCCTTGTAGATATGTTCAAAATTGTTGTCATATAATTCCTGATGCAGAGTAATGTGGCATTGGTGATACTTGTGTTTCCTAATAATGCGATTTATAGATAATTTTTTATTTTACTTTGTTTATAATGAGATTATTGTTACATAGTTTTCTTTTATCGCTGATTGTATATCTAGTAGCTAATTTGTTCTTCGGTTGGAATAGAGTTTCTTGAAACGGACGTAGGCTTTGTTGTGGGTACTTGTATCTGACTATTATTAAAATTTAGATTCTTTCTGTGTCTGTTAAATGAACGTTTTTTCACAATGCAATCAGTGTTTACTAGGCACCACTCTCTCTTCAGTAAAGCTCATAAAATCGGATGAATGGATAGTATGGTTCAATTTAAAAATACAAAATTGGTTGCCATAGTAACAAAATTACTGGCTTCAAAACACACTTAAGGTTACCTACCAAAGGGTGAAAAAAATTAACTAAAAAACATTTGTCTGAACAATTTTTTTATAGTTTTCTTAAAAGTTACAAACATTTTTCTATACAATTGAGCACCCTGTATACAGGGTGCAGGGTACAGGATCCCATATATGTGATCTGTTGGTATATTGATTGAAATACTTTAATTAAAAAAACCATTAGACATTTTTAATTTCCTCTAATTTTTAATTTTTTTAAATATTTTTATTTTTGTTAAATGCTTTTTTCTTTTCTGTCTCTGTCTTTTCTTTCAAGAGGTCCAATTAAACAGTATAAATTAAATTTTTGTTTCTTACACGAGTTCTTGATATGACAGTTCAGAACTTTGTTGCTTCAACTACATATGTCAAAGTTTATTCTGCATATTTTGTAGAACCTTTTTCTCTTCATATCGGTTTGTATAGGATTCCAAGTCTGGGTTGTAAATATATGTTATTGTACACAGGTGTTTCATTATGGCTGGTTATGGTATTTTCAATTATTGATGATTGTTTCACTATTACAAAAAAATATGTTGTTAAAACCGTGTTAATTTATTATAAAAGTAGCATCTTGTTAAATATTCAAAGCAGAAATATAACAAATACAACATTATGAACTGATTAATAGTAAATTTATTAGACAACAGAAAAAAATAGGCCACTAAGACAACAAGTTATACCGGGTGTTCCATATAAGACTTTTAGTGCTTATATCTCAGAAACCGTTACAGCCAGTGCGACGAAATTTGGTGTACAGACACTAGATGGCGCGTAGAATCTGATGATAACATCAATTCTTATACAGGGTGTTCTATTTTTCAGGAAATCGATTTAATTTTGTTTTTTTGGTAGTCAGCCCTGCTAAAACTCATGTTTAAATTGAAATATACTTAATTATGAACAATTTAACATAAAAAAACGCCTCCATAAAGTGCCCAAATTTCATTGTTTTGTCATGTAAAATGAAAATGTGTATAGCCTTGAGCCAGACTTACACAGAAGAAACTAACATCGGTGAACGTCAAAACTATGAATTGTCAAATATTAATGGCATAAAGTATTTTATTGAACATAAATAACGCTAAATAATGTATTTAATGCAATTTACGTATGCACAATGGTGTTATTGAGACTTGTCGATAAAAATTTAGACTTGAGGCTTTTGGAGCATTGGCGTCGCTGCGCCGGCGCACTTCCGTTACAGCTAGGGTTACGCTCCATTCAGCGTGAATATTGTGTAAAATATCTGTGGATATTTTTAAATTGTTCCATTATAATGTAATAAAACTTCTGTAAATTGTATTTTTTGTGTTACTACAGTGTACATAATAATTAGGTACCCATATTTTTTATCACAAAATAATTTACAAAAGTGTGTAAATACCTAAAGAATATCCCCTTTTTCCAACTGCTGTAATAACACAGCCACACAAAAAAAAAAGTTCTGTGCCCGAGCTCTGACCTATGGATCCTCATGTATTTTTGGCTCCCGAAACCGATCCCGGAGTGGGTATAGCCCAGACGTTCCATATTTGCCGGAAGTATTGTAGCTTCTTTCTGTCTTTTTTAAAAAAAATTATTTTTTTAAAAACATCCTATCCAACAACTGATTCATGTTTGGCACGGAGATAAAGCTTTGCGCTTATTTCCAGGTTATGGCCAAATTTTGGTCATTTTTTGACTGTAGCGCGCAAATATGGAACGTCTGGGCTATACCGACCCTGGGATCGGTTTCGGGAGCCAAAAATACATGGGGAACCATAGGTCGGAGCAGAACTTTTTTTTTTGTGTGCCTGTGATAATTATTGCTTACTTATTTAGCAACAAATAAATTCGAACAAAACGATTCCTAAAACTTTTTTTATTATAATGTGAACGTGTTTATCGTTGAACGTCAGAACTGAACCTTACCCCAGACCCACAAAAGAAATATTACTAAAGCATAACCTAGAAATGATTGATTGTTGTGTCCACATATTTCAGCACTTTATTTATGTTTCTGATGGATAAAGTATGTTTAAGCAGAACTCTACATATGTAAAATAGTAAACAATGAACTACAATTTCTGTATTTCATATGATACAGAACTAAAATAAAGCAACTGATTTTTGCTAGGAAGAATCACCTGCAAACTTCTGTACCCAGAAGATACCTATCACATAGTCATTTAAAGCTAGATAATTTGTAATTATTGTTTTTATCTTTCAGTTATTTGTGTGTAGTGTCACAAATTACATTAAAACAAAACGATGCATAACATCCAAGAATAAGCGAAAAATATTACACAGACATTTTCTTAGAATTAATTCTAAACATGGAATGATGGATATTATAAAGAAGTCTCTAACTCACTTTGAAGAGTATTCTATAAGACATTAAATTCAGTTGTCTGTCGCGGGCTTTAAAATTTCTAAACGAATAAAATTAAGAAAAATAAACTAATAAATTACTAATTACTAATTTACTAATAAATTAAATACTAATAAACTAATTAAAAATCATGATTTTGTTGCATTTTTAAAAGTACGCTGTACAAATTGTAATATAAAAAAACCTTTCCCAATTTATAACTACCTACTACTTAAAAGTGGAATGATATTTATTAGCTAATGTCCATGAGCACCTAAATCATGCAATATGTTAAAACCAGACATCGCTCAAGATAATGCGCTATACAATTAATGAAATGGTAAATGATCTATTATCCCCTTATTGAAGACTATGTCATACACCAGATAACGTAACCAATATTTCATTGAACACATTAATGCACACTAATCATCGACATACTAAATGAAAATTGACCGGAAATAAATGCCTGTTGCCAACAATCACTTTGTTTGGAGGAAATGATTTTTTTTTCGTTTACAGAAAAATAATCATAATAATTTATTATTCCAACAGTAAATCCAATTATAGGAATAAGTAAACTAAACGGTAAGAAGAAGAAATATATAACATAACAAAACAATTACCCGAAGTGAAATACATACGACATAAGTATATTATAACCAATTGTGGATAGTCACTTTTTATTGTTCGTATAACCTAAATTACCAAATTCATATTACATTTTGAGTATCTTACATGCTTGATAATATTTTGTTAGCCATTGATTATTTAGTTAACTGAAATAATAGTGTGAAAATGATATTAAGGTTGAATAATTCGGTTGACGGATTTCATTCATAAATCAGCTTGGTCTTTACTGATCTGTCTATAATGTGGTTGATACAAAAGTAGGTAATTATTTACAACAGTGTAAAACTCCAATATTAATAAAAAAATTCGATGGTGCTGATCACGATTCTGAAGTCAGATTTCGGCGCTCGCATGTAGTTTTCGAAAAAAAAATCAAAATTATAACCTCTATGTATACAATACATTAGGATGAAATTACAATATAATACCTCTGCCTTCTTCATTTCATGATGTCACACTGTTGTCAAAATAAATAGGTATTATATTGCAACTTCAACCTAAATGTAGAATATACATTTCTTTATTTTTCGAAAATAGGGAGGGGGGTAAAATTTTTTTTGTTAAGATTGGAAATTTTTACGCTGTTGCAATTAATTACCCAAGAGTAATGTATTTCCTCTATTGTTTAAAAAACAGAATAGTGTATGTAAGAGATGAAAAAATTGACTTGTAATATACAGCTGCTAGGAAAAATTCAACTGAATGTTTAAATTTGCCATAACATATAACTTTAGAAACCCAAGTTTACAAAGTGCAGCTTTTTTAAAATCATTAATTTTGGATTTTTTTGGTTATAACTTCCGAACAATTACAGTATTCCTCGGAATCAACATAAAATTGCATAACTTTTTCTTAAATGAACTAATTTTGTTCTGTTCTTAAGATTTCAATGGCATCCAAGTTGTACTGTATATGATTATAATCCTTTTTTTAGTCCATTATTTGTCAGAGCAGATGAACTTACAGATGGAAATTGCAAAAAAGAAGTATTAAAAAATGCATCAATTACAGAAGACGGATATTTTGTGACACCACCAGGCAACATAATTATAGAAATTCAAGGGAATTTCTTTCAAGAATAGAATTAAGAAACTGAAATGCTTAGTAAGATTTTGTCTTTGGCAGAAATAAGTGGATTGTTAAAAAGAATAGCTGGAAACAATTTAGAACATTTTAAGATTGGACCTATGGGTTGCTTATTAAGAGAAAATCTAAAAGCCGAATGGTTTTATAACATAGTGTTAAATAGAGATATATCTGTAGTATTAAGTAATAATGATGTATCAGATACATTTGACTATACTAAGTTAATTTGTTCAGCAAAACTCCCATTTGGAATTGCACAGATGCAACATATATTATCGGATGAATTAATGGATAATAAAATTGATAGAGAAAACACTGATTTTAATGCAGTCCTGAAGAATGAAGACTGTATAATTTTAAAGTGTTCAGTTTTTGTACCTCCAAGTAATTCTGTTCCTATGTTTCATCAATGGCAAAGGCAAAGGAGGACGTGGTGGAGAAAGGTAATTTAAATCGTTTGAAGTCTTCACTAAACATTGAGTGCTGATTTATCAATCGCTTAATTTACTTTTCAGATGGGGTTTTGTAGATTAGTAAAGTATAAAATTAAACTTTTATAATTATGTTCTTGGTTAAAACACTTTTATTGTAAATAAAAATTATTGTTTCATTACTAAAACAAGAAAATAAAATGACATTAACCTTAACTTGTACGTTAATCAGCGATTGATAAATCAGTTCTAAATAGTAATAGATTTAAACACTTTCAGAATAATTGATTTATGCTATTAACCACTACAGATCGTTGTTTTTAGATATACATACTATCTTTTATTTTTCTAATGGAATCTATATTGGGTTTTTGTGGTAACGTTTGCCACTTCGGTGCATACTTATACGTTTATTTTTGCAGTACATTTATGATAGTTTGTAAATTGTTTTTAATACACATGGGGTTGTGGACTATTTGCTTGTCATTTTTGATTTTGCACTGCAAGTTTGGTTTGAAATTTGATTTTTACTTATTATTTGATATATCTTTCTATAAGCTAAAATTTTATTATCCATGTACACAAAAGCTGTCTATCAAAGTTAATGTTAGATGTACGAAATAAATATTTTTTCTGAATGATGCACATAGTTTTAGTATTTTAAAATAAATTAAATCAATAGACAAAAACCATGTTAAGTGTTACGCGGACTTAAAATAGGTAAATAATTGACAACGGAATAACTCTCAAGATTAGGCAATTCTTTACATAATTAACTTCAGAAATTATAATTTTTGGGAGCCCTGGAGTCTTAAAATTGGACCCAAATTTTGTCTTTACACCGCTAAGCCAGGAATTTTGTATGAAGTTGTAGATAGTTTATTTGAATGTTATTAAGAAAGTAGTTTTGTCAAGTATCACAGAGGGCGCTAATTATGCGAAACGCCATTTATTTTTCTCGTACATACAAAGCATCATTTTTTTCTGCATACAAAAGTAAATGTTACTTTTTGCCACATATTCTTTTTAGTCCAAAATGAAACTGTGCTGCGAATGCACTGACAAAAATTAGAAAATAATGAAAATAAAATTTCAAAAACTCTGTGGCATACATATACATATATGGGGCTCTCTGTGGTACTTGATACCTGAACCTGACCCGTGAAATATCAACTGATTGTGTGCTGCTTGACGCTTAAGCATGCTTAGTAAAGTAATAGTAGCAGTTAAAATTTAAGTATTATTTATTTACGCTTTCATTATTTTGATATTAAAAATTTAATATATTTTTATAATATTCTCAATAATCAAGTGATAAATAAATATAAAGTATGAGTTATCAAATATAAAAATGGATAATTTATATGTGAACAATTTTTGCGTTCTGTGTACAAATTGAAAAGAGCGTCGTGTATCAGGAGCTTAGCGCATTACACCCGGGAACAGCTCTCATAATGGCGAGTTTGGGTAGGAGCATTGAGTAACATACTAGTTACTACTCAATGGAAGGAGTGAGCCTACGTCGTCTCTCGATGCAGTAATAAAAATGTGTTTTTCTATGTTCATGCTGAACTATATTTAGTGGAAAAAGTGGTTCTTTATTGCACTAGTGCAATAACATTTTTATTGCATTCATCTGTCATTCTACTACAGCGTGATCATGACAAACATAAACGTTCAAATCGACATCATATTTTCCTGCACTTAGTGTCATCTAAACATTTTTTGGTTTTTGCATGAATGTAGTAAAAATATTGTATGCAACTTGTACAAAAAGTGTTTATTGCACGTGACGTGAAATTGTCCAACGAGGCCGTCAGGCCGAGTAAGACAACAATAAACACTTACTTTTTGTACTTGTTGCATAATAGTTATTTATGCAACAAGTACAAAACTCCGACTAGGCCCTCAGACCAAGTAGAACAACACGTTGAGTGCAATAAGCAGTTTTTGTACGAGTTGCATACAATATTTTTTCTACGTTCATGCAAAAACCAAAAAATGTTGTATTTAGATGACACTAAGTGTAGGAAAATATGACGTCGATTGACGTTGAACGTTTATGTTTGTCATGATGACAAAACGCTGTAGTAGAATGACAGATGAAAGCAATAAACATTTTATTGGACTAGTGCAATAAAGAACCACTTTTTCCACTAGAGTTCAATAAAGTTTTGTTTTTGCATGAACGTAGAAAAATAACTATTATGAAACGATACTGTTGGGTTTGAATTTGAAGTTCCTGTCACTGCAATATTTAATATATATCCATAGATTTAAGGCTTTTTAAAAATACTGGTAATCATGAAATATTACTACAAATAATTACAGTCATAGAAAAATTTGCGCATCTCTTTTAATTTATGTATGTTATCTATACTACTTCCTAAAATAAAGCAATTTGAATACTTTGAAGTAGGTACTAAGTAATTTAAGTAATCGGTAGACAAGATTTTATTATTTTAAATAACACACATTAGATTGAACTGATTTTATATTTTGAACAAATTGACAACTCAGTAAAATATATAAAAATATAATTATTTATTAGAAGGAATAAATCAATTTGGATTGATATTAACACAGTTTAAATAGAAAAAATAATTTGCTCCAAAATAGCTTGTTATTTACCTATATCTTCTATAGAAACAATAGAACAATGACCAAACAATTTTTGTCAAGAAAAATTATATTTATTTCACTGAAACACTGATACAGTGCACTGAAGCAGTTTCTAGGATTCGTTTATAATATCGGTGTTGGTGGTAGTAGTGGTGTCGGATTGAGGTAGTGGGCGAACACAACGGAGCTCCGCGCTTTGCTCCGACCATAGCATCGTACCTTCACGCTTCGCACAAAATAAAATAAATTCTTATGTTTAAATGCAAGCGGTCACAACGAAGCCCCGCTATCGCTCCGACCCAAGATCTGCACTAGACTCTAGAAACCTAATGACAGAAGAGGGCCAGAAGAGCCCCCCTGCTGGCGGGGGTCATGCCAGGTCAAGAGGAGGTCCCACAAAGCGCCTACACCGGCCACGTTTGTGGTCGGGGTAGGCGATGGATGAAGGTGGTCCCCTCACAAGGCTGTCCAAGTCTACAGCGATGAGGCAGGACAAAGAGGGATAGAATTACTTAAAGTATCTACTACTTAGAATAGATAACAAAATCTAATTTACTAAACGTTAAACTCTAAATCTTTAATTAATAGCATCACTCTCTACTATCAAATAGCTTTAATATTACTTATCGCTAAAAAAGAAATCTAGTAAATTTAAAAAAAATAGCATATTTTCTAATTAGGTTTAATGTAGTACCAAATAAGTAGTATAGCCAGCGGGTTTCTGTAACACTTCGATGGCATGTTCATCTGAAGTGTCCAAAGATTAAAGGGGTCTGTAGAAGGTCGCTGAAGAGTTCTTGTTCTGAAGAAGAAGAAGAGTTGTCGACAATGACCAGAGAGTTGGTTTTGTAAATCTGTAGAAGGTGGTTGAATAGTTCTTGTTCAGAAGAAGAAGAAGAGTTGTCGACAATGACCAGAGGTTTGGTTCGTAAGTCTACCGCTGCCGTAGAGCCTGTGCATAATTATATGTACCTGGTGCAGGTGAACGTCGCTCACAAATGAGGTATTTATATATAAAGAGGATATTAGAAAGAGTGCATTTATCAGTTTGTTGCTGTTAGAGTAACAGAGACGAAAAAATGAGTAATAACAATTTTCCCCCATGGTTAAACGTAAGGAAAGAAAGATATGTGGATACTAAAAAGAAGTGGGAAACCGTACCACCGGAAGTAAAAAAACGATGCACTAAATGTGGAAAAGTACTTCTTAATTATAAGGAAGATTGGTTAAGAAAAGATAATTTTTCATTAAGTTTCTGTAATCGATGTAATGATGTTACTGTAAAGCATAATACGTTTAGAAGCAACAGTTGAAGAAAGCAATAGACAGTAGGATGTGTAAATAATTTTAGTCGAAGTATTGTATTTAATTTGTGTATATTAAAAGATATTAAAGATTGGTCTTAACATTCTGTATTTTTCATCATACTTAGTAAAAAAAAGGTTTATCAAGTTAGGATTTGAACCATCGCTTTGTGTTATGAAGTAATTTATAATTGTCGCTTAGACTCCTACCCTAACTTGATAAACGATGATAGTTGTAATAATAAACTTTATAATCAAAAAATGCCTATGAACTTTTAACCTTTTAATGATTTTTTTATTAAAAACTCATATAAATATCGCATCACAGCGTATCACCTGTTTAGATAGTAATTAAAGTTTGTGGAGTAAACACAACACAATGATGGAAGTACTTTTACCTTTTATCACTTTATTTATACAGTAAATTGTTATATGGATAAAAACATAGAAACAATTAATGTTGAAAATTACACTCTTCCACTTCAGAATGGACGATTTCTATTGTATGAACTAGATCAAATGACTGAAACTAAAAGAATATTCAGCCTTTTTTTATGATGTAAAAGAAAAGGAATTTCCGAGGGGCACTGGTATTAGAAATGCATATAATAAAACTATTGGTTATGTAATTGGACAAGATATGAATTACTATCCTGTAACACCACACAGCCGAACCACTATAATGTACTGTAGAAGATATGGTTTAGAAAATTTAACTGTAAAAAGTAAAGAAAAAATAGTTTTTCATAATTTAGAATATGATTTGTATAACTTTAGAGAAATTTTTTTGGAACTTGGAAATCAAGAGAGGCAATGTTTTGTATATGTTTAATTTTTATGTTATGTAAAACTAGTTTAGTTATTTTACATAAAAAATAATTATATATATATATACAGGGTGAGTCAGTCATAATGTCATTAATTTTAAGAGGAGATAGGGAATAATGAGTATAATGCGAATACGCGATTAAAAAAAATCTAAATGCATATTTACGCCGAAAAAAAATATTTTCAAATCATTATTTAAACCCCTTTTCAGACTGTCACTGACCGTTCACAGCCTTGGTCGGTTACAGCTGACAGTTCAACTCGATGTCGACCTGATGCAATGTTGCCAAGTTGAAATATTTTTCTAGTACCTACCTACCTAGGCATTAGACATCATAAATAAACGATTGTACTGACTATTTTAGAATCTCATATTATTTCTTGCTCAGTTCAGCCAATAATAATTTAAAATGTTAATGTTCAATGAACGCTTTCCAATCAATTCTATTAAAATTGCAAGTAACGCGGTCCATTCAGGTTCTCCGGTAGAAAATACGGCCCAATCAAATGATTCCCGTAAACTCCTGCCCATACGTTGAGAACAAATCGCCTCTGAAAGCTAAACCGACGAGTAGCGTGTGGATTTTCGTCCGACCAAATGTGACTGTTATGACTGCAAAGAAATTAGCTTGGTTTGTTTAAAAAGTATTTAATATTGAAATTACGAAACTCCAACGTATCTAATAATAAACTGAGTAATAAACCATTTAGGTACTATCGTTTGCAATATTAATGACACTCACTAAAATGAATTTTGCAATTTATTTTGAACTAAAGACGTATTCATATTGAAATCTGCTTTAAATTTTTAACATTAGTTATTAGTTGTTTCACTTACCAAGAAAGATTTAATGATATTTCTATTCAGAACTTCCAGAAGTTCAAAAACTGTTTTAAGAGAGTGTCCAAGACTAGGTCAATAACCTAGTTACCTAGTTTTTGTACTGTTATTTAACGACAAGGAGTAAAATTAACTTTTTTTTATCTAGATACATGAATGAATTTTCCTTAAATATTGATTTATTTTTTAATAAAGACAAATGTAGATAATAAATAAATGTTTTCGAATGTTAGGTTATTTATTTTTAATAATTTTGATATTACGTTTTCACTACGTTTTACAATTGAATATGAATTTGTAGTATTAGTCGTAAGTATAATATAATTATTCAGTTTGTAATTAGCATTTACATACATCTAGCCTAGAAATTTATTGCTTTTTATGGTACTAACCTATTTAAAATTCCACTTCGAGTTTAACACATCCCGTATCGCGAACACATTGAAACACTTGGACAAAGGTTCGCGCACTTGGTGAAGCCTATTAGGGAAACGTCTCCGGTATTCGACAGCAGCGGCATTCGCATTTCGTAAACATTCCCCGTATAAAACTAGCATTTCCGCATATTCTAAATTAGTAAAATTAGGCATTGTGATGTGAATTTACGACCAATACACGACCGAAATAAACAAACTACTGCTCGTATTCTCTCCATCCCCCCTCTAAATGTGTGGTGTGATCTCTAAATTTGGGGGGAAAGAAATGCGGGAAATGCGAAAGTGCGACGAAATGGTGGCAAATTTGAATAATACGCACGCTGAAGTGTTAGACGACGTTATGTATGTAAACATGTGGCAACGATGCCTTCCATCGGAATTAGATTATCATATGGCTGCGACATCAGAAAGTTTGAGCGTACCAGGAGCGTCGTGTTATCGATTTTTATAGGGTGATTTGTTTATTTTTTTAAAGGTCGAGTAAAAATTTTTTTTTTCGATTTTCTGCCCTTATTAGGCCTTCCGAATACGTGGTTAAAATTAATGACATTATGACTGACTCACCCTGTATATATATTTGATGAAAATAAAACAATTAAATGATTTTGTTTATTTTTTATTATCCTTAATGTAATAACCATATTTTAATGTTAACATTCTTTAAATCTTTCAATGTACACTTTATTTCTATGATTAATATCTAAAGTTGGATGAATTACATTTTCAAATTTTTTTATTTTATATGCAAAATGCATTTTATCTATAGCAAAGAGCTCCCAGTTTTTTCTTCTACAAGATCGGTATGCAAAATCCCAAGCAAACATATATCTTACTCTAGGTTTGTTATCAAATTTAACATATTTCACCATCTTATATTCCATTTATGAGATCTGAAACACCAAAATACATTTAAACTTTATCTTAAAATGTGCTGTTTGTTTGACTTAATCTAACCTTTCGATGTTCACATATCATTTACACTGGACTTTGATATTTTTATTAGTCATATTAAATGATAAAGTTTTATTTTAAAACATGTGGTTAGACTTGATTTAACCTTAGAATACTTACAAGACGTATTATGAATCAGGACAATTTTGTTTCTTTTAAACCATATATTGTTCGACTTAGTTTGACCTTTTGAATGTTTATCGTACCATATTCAATAATTTATCGAAAACATTGGTATACTCGCGACAAGAATTCAGACGACTTACGTCATGCGAACAAATGAATAATTCATTATATTTTCATCAAAATATTTAAGAGTTTTAATTATATATTGCACTAAATTACAAAAAATGATTGTTTTTAACGCGACCAAATATCGAAAACTACGTTGACAAATGTGTAACGTCAGCCGCGACGTAAGACGTCTGAATTTTTGACGCGAGTATAGCAGCGAGGAATATTTTTATCATGGAATTGTTTCTCGTGCGAATCAAGGAGAAATTTGAAGGGAAACGCAGTCAAACATGTGCTTACCATATATGTTAATAAAGATTACGAGTTTTCTGATGATGAATAATAAAGCTTTCTATATTTATAAATATTTTATTTAAAATAAACCAATTACAATTTATATTTGTTATATTCATGATATATTAATAATAATAATAATAATAATAATAATAATAATAATTCCGCAGGCTGTATCCAGACCACTCTGTTAAGATTGTGGTGCTAATTATAGGCGTCCTGGGTGGAATGAGACATACGTTGCTTTCTGAGTTAAAGATCATACCGGCTTGTCGAAATTCGGCAGAGATCTTAGCCGGCAGAATGCAGAAGGCAATCGTCCTTGGTTCGCTACGTCTGCTCAGAACACACGATTTACGGGCGCAATGATTACTGACTCCACGGAGTGGAGAGTGGTCATTGCTTGACTCTCCAGAACATCTCCGAGTGTGTCGGAGCCTCGGAAGGTGTTTACTGGGAAAAAAAAAATAATAATAATAATAATATCTCTACCCCTCATTCTAATCACGAGGATTAGCCCAGAAGTCGAAGACTTGTGCGGGAGAGGGGGCGGCATATTATTATTAAGCAGGCCGCATTTGCGCCCAGGAACGACTTACGTAGGTAGGCCCTAACCACCATTCAGTGCAGGAATGAGGGAAACCTGGAAAACCTCATTAATTAGGGGGGTAGTTGAATGCCAACCGGTATTAATCTCTCACATTGAACCAAGTCAACATTCTTCCACCCTACCATACCCGCAGAGAGGGTGCCAATCTCTCCACGAATATAGCTTATATACGGTCTACCGGCTGCAGGGGTCGAACCCACAGCGATCCAGTCACCTCGATTCAAGTACTGACGCCTTAAACCGCGCGATCACTGACCGATCCCGATATTATCAGCAGATATCAATCTGTTGTGTGTATTATCGAAACCTAGCCATTTAACATACACCTTATTATTTTTTTTTTCATTTTAAAATTTTCTCTACCAAGTATGCATTACAATATTTAACATTTTGCAATTGTTCCTGATAGAATCCTCCTTGAATGTCTTGATTGGAATCGTCTTGAAGTAGGTACGTAGTTGGATTTGTATATTTTACAGTTTTTATTGTAAAAGTCTCCGTTGACCAATTAGGCATATATTTCTTATCAAAAACACCTCTTATTTTCGATATCCGGACACGGTCTCCAACTTTAAATTTATTATTTTTTAAATCTGACATTTTGATGGGACTATATACGGTTTTAAGTAAGCGTTTTTCATCCTTTTTGTAACACCTACCGGTTTGATTTTCATGGTACGATATTTTGTGTTATTATATTGTCATGGAATTTGCCCCACTCACACCCAAATCGACGACTGTGGTATCGCGAAACAGTCTTGAATTGGAGTGTTTAGAGCGATTTAGATAGCGATTAAAAGTGAAATAGTGTTTAGTTGAGCTGTAATTAGTATTGAGTAGTTAATAAAGATAAGTGATTAACTAACGGATTATTTTTTCTGGCAGTAAGAAAAAGTCGGGTTAACAAATCCGTGACAATATATCTTCATTACCTTTGATAGTAGTTGTGTCCATTTGTAGTAACCTTGTAAATTGAAATCTTTCCACATTATATTTTTTAAAGTTCTAATGACTCTTTCCACCATCGAAGCCTTTTTCTCGCTAAACGTTGTGTAGTGATGTACATTATACAGGGTGAACCTTAAATAAGTACACAGTGTTGCCAGTGTTACACAAATGTCTGCTTGAACAAAATTTTAAATTTAATATGTTGTGTGAAAATCATAGTTTTTCGTTATTATTCATAAAATAACTTAAGGAAATTGTGTCTTGTGTCTCTTTCTAACGGTGTACAATGGCATTTAACTTGTGAAATGTGGATTACTGATTAAATAGTTAATTTTTTAAAAAACATGTAAGCTTGTGTGCACGTTTATGTATAATTTTTGAACAATGGACATAGTAATATCACGTAATATCTTCCTAAATACTTTACGGTAGTATTTAACTTGCGGAAATTCATTGTTAATCGTTTATAGTAAGATCAGTTAAGCAGTAAAAATGTATGTTAATATTGCTGCGTATCATACTACATACTCAACTTTACTGTACTTATACTTCAAACAAGTATTTTTAAAATAGAATTAACCGTATTACTTTACTATTACGTTAAGGGTAATATTTATATTAGAGAAGATATGGCAACCTCGCAACAAATCATATGGTTTATTAGCTTGGTTAAGCAGCGGTCCTCAAAATATGGGTATTTTAAAAAAATAATAATATCCGTAAATATTAGAAATTTTTAAAAATGGCTTTCACTAGACTGATCTATATGACGAACTACACCAGCAGTTAAAATATTTGTACTTATTTAAGGTTCACCCTGTATTTCTTTAATATTTGTGTAAATTCTTTATTTAAAAATTCAGTTCCCATGTCCGTTTGTAAATTAATAGGTTTTTGATATTTCAATGCTTGCTCCATAGCTGCACCAACTTCCTTGCTCGTTTTAGTTTTTAGCGGAAATGTCCATTAGAAAAACAATATATATTTAAAATTTTTATTGTCTTTTGAAAACTGTTGCATATCTACCAGATCAGCTTGAAATAAATCATTAAGAGATTTGATTATGACACGCCGTTTTTTGAAATTAATTCTGACGAGCTTATGAATTTCCTCTACAACTTGTCTTTTTGCTTCAGTTACAAAAGAAGACATTTTATGCAATGATATTAGCTTCATGCAGTTCTTCTATTATGGAGTTTATCTCATTCGAGTGTCCTGTGTGTCCAGCTTCTTGAGATGCAATTAATAAACGTAATTTGTCAACTAATTCGTTTGGATCGTCCCAGTGTATGTATTCTATTGGGTTTTCATTATATTCCATCAACATTCTACGGCCTTCAACTAATGGTGCGATAACTTTCTTATACTTTAATAATTTAGTTCCATCTACTTGGCGCTTTGGATGATAATAACGTTTGTGAGCATTTGTTTTCAATACAATATCTTTATATGCTTGTTCGTAATTTTTTGTGTAATTTTTAGGATGTATTTTAAAAAGTAACTCGTACAAACCTTGAGTACCTTTATATGTCTTATTTTGCACAACTATATCGGAACCCTTTATTAGTAATTGAGAGTCACCTATGTAAAATTTTTCCAAAGATGGGTTATGTCTAACACCGTACTTATGATTAAAATCTTTACCCTCACTGTCTGTTATGATATTATGTATGTATTTTCTAGGTAGTGGATAATATTCTAAGTAATCAGTAAACGATTCTTCAAACATTTTTTCTCGAACTTCTTTATATTTATTCTCATCATGTATTTTGGGTATATTATCATCATTATCATCATCATCGTGTAAAATACTCTTTTTTAAATCAATTGATGGTGAAGTAGAAATATGTTTTTATTGTTTAATTTTTTATGTATTATCAAAAGGTACAACACCTGGAGGAACTGTGAGTTCTTCTTTTAGGTTAGGTTTTTGTATTTTTTCTATTAACATTATCCAATTTGTTTTCAATGTTTAATAAGTGTCTTGTTATAGAGGAAAATAAATCGTCTTGTTTAATTTTGGCATCTTTTAATAATTCTAATTTCTTTTTAATAATTTTACGTTTAGCAATTAGTTTCTTCTTTAGTTCTTTATTCATGGTTTTATAACGAACAGCTTTTAATCAGCTTTACGCACGGCTTTTTATCAGCTTTATGAACAGCTTTTTATCAGCTTCTGATCAGGTCTGATTATTAACTAATTACTTATGATGCTTCGGTAGTTATATACATCATTTATTATCAACGAGATAAATAAAGTCATGGAAACCTCTCCTGTAATATCCTTCAGTAATTGTATTATCCTTGAAAATAGTTAGATAACCGTAGGGTTTTTTCCAACAGAAGGAACATAAATTTTTAAATTTTTCAAATGTCATATCAGCACCAACATGATCCTCATAAATATGTTTTAAAAGATCATCTTGTTTGAAAATAATTATAACATTTGCGTGGTCTCGGATTAAATGTTTTGGAATTTTAGCGTATGATTGATGCAGATTAATACAATTAATGTCATTATGTCGCCCCATACTAAAATACTGTCGAATTACGTTTTGCTGCTAGAAAACCACATCATCAAATATAAATATCGAATTAGGTTTAGCTTGACATGGTTCTAATATATCTTCACTATTGTTGAAAGCATTATATCCGATGCCTTTTATTCAGTTCAATAATTTTTCTAAATATTTATATTTCTCTTGATTTACAGATTTTGAGTATAGATAAATATTTTCAAATTTTAATCCATTTTCATGTTCTAGTAAACTGACCATTAAATTTGTTTTGCCACAGTTTGACAGTCCGGTTTAATTGTTTTTTCTGCTCTTGTACCACATCGTGATTGTCTCTGTCTAGAGTAACTTTTTGTCTTTTTATTTTCATGGCTTTAACACATTACAGGTGTTCACTGGTAAATAAACATAAAACTTAATGTACATACTTTTTATAAATCATTTTGAATAAAGACGGTGACGTAAATAGAATGAAATATTACTTACCAACAGGTGAAGGTCTTTTAAATTCTGCAATAAACAAATTACCGTTTGAGTTACATATTCCTACTTATAATTATTGTGGTCCAGGTACGTTGTGTGAACACTTATAAAATCATTTTCTTTCAATACGCATTATATTTTAGGTACTAAATTGAATAAGAGGTTAGCCCGAGGTGATAAGGGTATTAACGGTTTAGATGAAGCTTGCAAGGAACATGATATTGCATACAGTAAAGACAAAGATATAAAACGTCGTCATGATACAGATAAAATTTTAGCTGCTAGATTTCGCGCTCGAGATACATCATTCGGAGAGAAATTGTCCTTTTTAGAAGTTGCTGGAGCAGTGAAGGCTAAAGTCAAACTTGGTATGGCGTATAATGTCCATGAAAAAAAGCAAATTTACTCGAAAATGATTAAATGTTTAGATAAACGATAAGCATAAAAAAAATATTGTTAGATACATCACTATTTAGAAAACGTAAATTGGATGATAGCAATTTATCTAGTGACGATGAAGCGTCTATCAAAAGGCAAAAATTATTTTAAATCTTAAAATCTTTATAGAATATTCATTTGTAAAAGAGATTTTACACAGTTAACACATCCTACAATGGCTTCATATTCTAATCGAAAAAATCACCACAGAAAAAAATGAAAAGAAAGAATAAATCAAAATCTAAAAATGGTAAAAAACGAAGCTGCTTACGGCGTAATTTATTAACACTTAAGGATGTAATTAAGAGTATTAAAAAAGGCATTAATTTCGGATGCAATTCTGGTGGCGCTAATATTGACTAATAAAATGAAAAAGATAATAAGACCTACAAGAGTGATAAATGTACCAAAAAGGGTGGATTTTTAATATTAATTCCAATGTTTGCTGGTTTAAGTGCTTTGGGAGCGTTGAGCGATGGTGCTGCTGGTATAGCCAAAGCAGTAAATGATGCGAAAGCTGCAAAACAACAATTAGAGGAATCACAACGTCATAATAAAACAATGGAATCTATAGCTATGGGTAAAGGTGTATATTTAAAACCTTATAAGACTGGTTTAGGGCTTTTTTTAAGACCTGCTCAAGCCTCAAAGAATTACCCTTAGCATTACCCAAACGACCATTAACGAATATCGATATTAGTAAACATGCTAAATTGTTTAAAATCCCATACTTTATAGGAGTATTTATGACCTAGTACCCATTGGACAGCATACAAGAAACATAAAACACAATTCAAATGGAAAGTGTAGTATCTTATATAATCATCAAGTTTATCAGACTGTAAATCATAATAGTTATATTTGTGGTCATTTATGTCTAACTTTTCTATATTCTAAATAAATAGTTAAACAATCTAACCATTTTATAATTTACCACATTAGCTTTCTCGTGACTAATATCGCTGTTGATATGTCCTATTTGTTTACGTTATCTGCAAAGGACACAGTTCTTTCGACAAGAATTTATCCTCCTATAATATTAAACGAAAATGATAAATATGTGCTGGGTTTTATCAATTTCGTAAGCTACAATTCAATTCCAAATGTTGATTCTTCAAAGAACTGGTTTTTTATGATGAACACGAAGAACTTATGATACCTGAAGGATCATATGAAATGCAAGACATTGAAAAATATATATATTAAAGTATGTGAATATGAACAAAACTGACAAACTGTTTTTATCAATAAAAGCTAATAATGATACGTTAAAAAGTGAGATAAAATGTAATAAAGAAATAGACTTTCATGCTCCTAATAGTTTGGGGACATTATTAGGATTTAAACCTTGAATCCTTAAAAAAGATATTATGCATACATCTGATTATCCTATAAATATTTCCAAGATCAATTCAATATGTGTCGAATGCAATTTGGTGAGAAATTTTTACAGTAACGAAAAACCTATACACATTCTACATGCATTTTATCCAACAGTTCCGTCTGGTTTCAAAATCGTAGAAAGTCCCTCCAACGTTATCTATTTACGAATCAATACGAAGCGCATTGATGAAATTATAGTTAAAATCACCGACCAAGAAGGTAATCTTATCAATTTCAGAAAAGAGTTGATTACAGTAAGACTACATCTGAAGAAAATTTCATAAAAAATGGTATTTATTTATACAAATTCATCAGCGATGACTCCTAAACTGGTAATATAATATCTATTACTGGGAAAGGAAAAACTAGTCTTAAAGGACATGTTAAACCGTTAACACTGAAAAATAAACATTTTTTACGTTTATTGGTATTTAAAGTAATCAACAAAAATCATTAAGTTCATTCAAGAGATTTGGTATAATTTCAAATTATGCTGTAAATTAAAGATACGGAAGATTTTTCTGTTTTTAAGGTGTACTTGTATTTGTATGAAGAAGGAAACAGTTGAAAAATGAATATTTTAAGTGTTCAAGATCATGTGTCCATTGATAATTCTATTACCAAGTTAGACTACCACACCCATCAACCATATACATCTAATAGTTTTAGTAACAATGATGAAATTCGATTTCCAATCCAAGATCAAAATGTTTACACATTACCATCTCGAAGTTTTATAATCATAGAAGGAACATTATCAGACCAAAATAAAAAGCCCAACGCTAACATAAGTTTTGAAAATAATGGAATAGCGTTTCTATTTGAAAGTATTCGCTATGAATTAGGAGGTGCTGTATTAATAGATAGTGTTAGAAATCCTGGAATAATTGGATTAATGAAAGTATACCTTTCCCACACCGAAAGCAACAATATAAGACTAAGTAATGCAGGATGGTCTGCCTTAAAAAATCCCGAATTGGTAGATAAAAATGGTAATTTCAATGTATGTATACCATTATCGATGCTCCTCGGATTCGCGGATGATTTTACAAAAGTAATTGTAAATACTAAACAGGAATTAGTGCTTCTTCGTAGTTCTAGCGATTTAAACGCAACTTATACAAAATATGAAAAAGACCAGCCTAGAGTAAAAATAAATAAAATATTGTGGAAAATTTCTCATGTCTCTGTTAATGATAAAGAAAAACTTCGACTATTGGAATATGTTGAAATTGGAAAAGAACTCGATATACCATTCAGGTGTTGGGAATTGCACGAGTATGTTATAACTAACAAAACGACAAGACTAATGTGGCCAGTACAAACGACGAGCCATATAGAAAAACCAAGATTTGTGATCGTTGGTTTACAAATAGAAAAAATATTGCTACAAGAATGTCGAGTTACTTCGCTCATTGTCACGTAACGGATATTAAACTTTATTTGAATTCTGAAGTTTATCCCTATGATAATCTACACTTAGATTTTGTCAATCATCAATTGTCTATTCTATATGAAATGTATGCGCAGTTTCAACAATCATATTATTATAAATCTGAAAGCGAACCTTGTCTATCAAGACAAAATTTCCTTCAAATAGCTCCTTTGTTTGTGATTGATTGTAGTCGGCAACAAGACGAGCAAGAGTCACTTAAAGATGGCATGGTTCATATCAGATTAGAAATCACTACGAACAAAGAAATACCTCAAAATACTATTGCATATTGCCTTATACTTCACAATCGTCTTGTGAAATACAGACCAAAGGATAATTACGTTAGAATTAAAGTTTAATAAAAAAACATGTATATCATCGACATACAAGGATTCCAATACAAAGAAGGAATTTATTTTATTCGTGAATTAGCAGTTTTAAATATTCAAGATGGATCTACTATTCACACCTTTGTTCATTTACCAAACTTTCCCTTCCATCAAGATGAACAACTTAAACATCATATTATTTGGTCAACAAAAATATCTATGGACTTTCTTGGTGCTCAACTTCCTTTCACGCTGGTGATGTGTATTTTGAAAATTTAAGTGTATTTTTAAAAAGTATTATAAAAGAACATGAAACTGTACTAGTAAAAGGATTAATGAAGAAAAATGTTTTAAGTGGTTTAATTCCTAATTGTATAATTGACTTAGAAGTTTTTAATTGTCCTAATATAAAAATGTTAAAATATTGTAACAATAATAACAACTATCATTGTAATAATCATAAGATTAATAGTTTGTTGTGTGCAAGAAAAAATGTAAATTTGTTATCCAACTGGTATAAGAATAACCATTATACGAATAATTAAGATTATTAATAAAAAAACTACTATAATTCGAGTTTTTTATTTCAATGATCAGTGTTGTCAGTGATATTTTTACAATGAAACATAAATTTATAATTTGTTATAAATTTTATTTTAATATATTTAACATAAAAAAATTAAATCATATTTTCCTAACAATATAAATTTATATCACTATATGTTTCCTCGTGCTTTGATAAAGAAAATGTGCAAAAACAAAATGTATGGTATGGGCCCCCTGTGTTGGTGCTGATGCTGTTGTCGACTATCGAGACATTAAAGTAGGATAAAATTTTTCAATTAAATTATTTCCACAAACCTCTTTTGAGATTCTGAATTATCTTCCTCATCAACAAATTCACCAGTTTTTACATTAAGAATTTATTTTCGTCGTTGTGATGATGTTGATGGTTGTTGTTGTTGTTGTTCTTTAGCAACAAACTCAATTGCATCGGTAAATTCTGGGTCATTAAAATCAGCACTAATAGCTATTGATTCAATCATAGGTGTAGTGCCATTTTCTAGTTGTCGCTGCTGTTGTTGATGATCTTCTTCACCTATATCAATATGGCCGCCGCGAGTAGTCGTGTATCAGCTAGCTCCGTATGTAAAAGATGTAAAGTAAAACCTGTGAATGGTTTAAAGTGTATTGAATGTGATAATTGTTTCCATTCAAGTTGTGCCAAATTATTAAATGTAAAGTTTATCGACGATCAGACAGGAGTGTGTTGTGAAACAGTATTGAACTCAGATAATGACTAAACATTTTTTGATGCAGTGGTAGAAACAGGAGCAAGTGGAAGAAAAGTAGACATTGAAATTTTTAAATACATTGTTAAACAAAAGGATGCCTTGATTCAAGAACTTAATGAACGAATCTCTGTTTTAAATAAACAAATTGATTTATTAAATCAAATACAATGTGCCCCGACCACACGAAATAAAAAGCCAGCGGAATTTCAAAAAAATAAAGGTCATGTAGATAAAAATCAGACTGTGATAGACAAGAAAATTGAAAGTGTATCGATCGAAGGTATGACGAAAAAAAACCAAAATAAACAAACTGAGAATGAAGTTATAAGTAAAAATGACATGACTGCAGCTATGTTACAAGCTCAGGCGCAGCTAAAAGTAGATAAATATATTAATATCAATGATGATATAAATGATGACAAAATTTGTACGACGCAGCAACAGGAATGGAAAGAAGTTAGAAATAAAAAGCGTAGACAATCTAAAGTTATAGGAAATAATAAGAAAATAATCACTGTTACTGGTGTTTCCCGATGGGTTGATCTACATGTTTATAGGATAGAGCCAAATACGACTCCCTCACAAATAGTTGACATGCTTCACTCCCATATTCCAGAGGTAAAGTGTGAGGCTATTACTTCGAAATTTCCAGGACTCTATGCGTCATTCAAAGTAACCGTTTACGACCAACATTTCAAGACAGCAATGAATCCAGAATTGTGGCCAGTAGGAGCTTGTGTAAGTCGGTTTTTTCACATGCGTGTGATCAGTCAATAACAAACGACATGATTTTTAAACCTACCATTTTATTATTAAATGTTAATACCCTTAATGTGGAAAAAGTAAATTTTTTACATGAAAATTTACATGAGTTTCCTAGTCTAAATATTCTGTGTATTGTTGAGCCCGGTTTGAGAAATGACAGTATTTGTTCAATAAATATTAAAGGATATAAATTAGCTAATTATTATTGTCGGTCAATTAAAAAGTGTGGGGGTTGTGCAATTTGGGTAAAAGATAATCTTAGTGTAAAAAATATTTCGTTAAATATAAATTGTATAGAACAAGACTTCGAATTTTGTGCAATATCGTGGAAAG
This sequence comes from Monochamus saltuarius, assembly GCA_025584915.1. NCBI lineage: Eukaryota > Metazoa > Arthropoda > Insecta > Coleoptera > Cerambycidae > Monochamus > Monochamus saltuarius. Next base: position 32,351,985 of record CM046727.1, read on the forward strand.
AACTTGGTCATGACATTGTTATACTTAACTGTTATCGCTCTCCATCTGGAAATGTAGGTGTGTTTTTAAATAAAATATCCGATGTTTTAAATAGTTTATATAAACCTAAGTTAAGTATCTTAGTATGTGGTGATTTTAATTTAGACTCGTATGGTAATAATGAATTTTTAACTCTTTGTAATGTATTGGCAGGTTTTAACCTTGTTCCCCTAGTTAAGTGGCCAACTAGAGTTACGAATATGTCATGCACTATAATTGATCAAGTGTTTTCAAATTTTACTGACGAAGGTTTGTGTTGCGTCTTTGATAATTATATATCTGACCATAGAAGTGTTTATTTGGAACTTGATATTCCAAACAAGAATTTATCACAGACTTTCGTTAGTGAGCGAAGACATTTTAGCGAGGAAAATATGTTTCATTTTGAAACCTCACTTAAAAATGAAAATTGGGAAAATTTATACCATTTGAATGAGCCAGATCAGGCTTTTGAGTACTTTTATAGTATCTTCATGTATTATTTTGAAACTAATTTTCCAAAACATAAATTTTGCAACAATGTCGCACGTCGACATTGGATAAATAATAACATAAAAAGATCTAGTGCTGATCTTAGAAAATTGTATAATTTGAGACATATTTCTCCTGTCTATAACAATGTATATAGAAATGCTAAAAAGAAACATGCAAGTTTAGTAAGCACTACAAAAAAAGAATTCTATCAAAATAGAATCAATAAAGCAGACAAACCTGATCAAGTTGCATGGAAGGTGATATCTGAATTATGTAATAAACAAAGGCATCCAAATAATATATGTATTAGTATTGATAATGGTGATATCTCAGAGCCTACGACTGTGGCTGCTGCTTTTAATGATTTTTTTGTGGAGGGCCCTAAGAATATTATTAAAAAAATTCCATCGAGAGTTCATGACTTGCCTATAGCCCCTAACAGAATTGTGGATGGTACATTATTTTTGTATCCATTTGTTGATGACGAGTTATATGTATTAATAAAAAATAAATTAAAAAATAAAAGATCTTCAGGCCGAGACGAGGTGCCTTCATTTTTAGTTAAAAATTATATTCATTTATTGATTCAGCCTCTCACTTATTTAGTTAATTTGTCATTTTTGACAGGTACCTTTCCTAGTAGCCTAAAAACTGGAAAGATTATTCCCATATACAAAAAGGGTAATTCTCATTCGATAGAGAATTATAGGCCAGTAACTGTCACCTTAACTTTTTCGAAAATTTTTGAATATGCCTTTTTATCTCGTTTAATGGCTTTTTTGAATAAACATAATATTCTAACAAATAAACAGTTTGGTTTTCGAGAAAATATGACAGCAGTATCAGCTGTGTACTCGTTTTGCTTTGATGTTATGAAGTATATTGAAATGGGCGAGTGTCCTGTTGGGATCTTTTGTGATCTCAGCAGGGCATTCGACTGTATAAATCATGATATTTTATTGTCAAGACTTTCATTGTATGGCCTGAGGGGCAAATCTTTAGAGTGGATAGCCTCGTTTGTTAAACGTCGGAAACAATATGTATCTCTACAATATATTACATATATATACAAAATTTCATATTATAATTCTAATGTTATAGAGACAGACTTGGGGGTTCCACAAGGATCAGTATTGGGTCCGATACTTTTTATATTATATGTAAATATGTTAGAAGAGGTTCTGCCGGAGAATTCCTTTACTATGTATGCGGATGATCTTTCCTTGGTTTTGTCTAATAAATCTGATGCACATTTGAACGAAAATTGCGATAAAATACTCCTGTCATTAAATGACTGGTTTAATCGGAATTATCTTTATCTTAATATGGACAAGACAAAAGTAATGCGATTTCATAACTATGGGAAGGATTGTGAGCCTCTACTGGTAAATCCCGCTAACCCTATATTTACGGGGGATACGAACGTTATAAAATTTTTAGGGCTGCTACTTGACGAGAAATTGAACTGGAAGTCACATTGTGGACACATAATTTCTAATTTAAATTCAATAAATTTTTTATTTCGAAACACCAGAGAAGTGTTAACAATTAAACAGTTGATAATTTTATATCATGCACAAGTAGACTCACGACTGCGATATGGCATTTGTTTGTGGGGCAATTCCACTCTGGTGCATTCTGTGTTTATTGTACAGAAACGAATTTTGCGCACTATAGCTAATGTATCCTATACAGAAACTTGTAGGGGACTTTTCCCAGATTTTAATATTTTAACTGTGACGTCTTTATATATATTTGAAGTTTGCATGTATGTCTTTAAAAATAAAAATTATTTTATATTAAATAAAGACATTCATGATAAAAATACTAGACAGTTAAATCTGTTTCATCTGCCTTTTACTAAATCAGCAGCAATGTCTAAACTGCCTAATTATATGGGATTAAAAATTTACAATAAATTGCCGGACGATATAAAGATAATTAATAACTTGCATGTTTTTAAGTCTACATTAAAAAAGTTTTTATTAGCTAAATGTTTTTATACACTCTCTGAATTTCTTTAATGACTATTTTTGTATGTTTTTTATGTGTAGTTTTTTTTACAGTTTTTTTTTTAGTTTTTAAGTTTATTCTGACTATTGCAATACATTCACTGTGTAATGTCTGACTGCAAAATAAAGATTATTATTATTATTATTATTATAATTTGGCAGGATATTGATTCATGTTTTGAAAAGAGAATACGAACAGGTATCATTAGTAATGTTAATATAAAGGAACCGAAACTTTTTTTCCAAAAAGCATTTAAGATTTTTTCTAATAAAATTAAAACTGCATTAAAAAAGTCATTGCTAAAAGTAAATGTTTTATTTTCAGCTAATTTTGTTCAACCTAAAAATCTGATAACAGATATTAAACATTTTCATACAAAAAATCATATAATCGATAATAATACAAAAAAGGATTGGTATGTTGAACATGTGCAAAACAAAATATTATCTAAATTGGAAAGTTTTGAGGAAAAGATGCTGGCTGGAGTTTATATAAAATTCTAAATTTAAAAATCAATAACAATTATTCCCCCATTAACTGTGGATATAGTAGTTATATGAAAATGCCAAAGTTTATTAATCATTCTAAATCTATATTAAATATTATTCTTTATTCAATTGTAGCTGCTTTACATCCGGCTGCTCCAAATAAAAATCCAAATAGAACCACCTCATACCCACATTTCAGTAAAATTTTAAAATATGATGGTATTGAATTCCCAATAAATTTACGTGATATCCCAAAATTTGAAAATATGAATAACTTATCAATAAACATTTTTACAGTAGAGGAAAGTGGAAAATCATCGGTGGTTCCTCTTTGTCTTAGTAAAACTAATTTCACACCTCGTATAAACTTACTTCTATTGCAGTGTAATGATGATGATAATGCTAATACTATTGTTAATTATAAACATATCAAATCGCGGAAACATTTTGCTTTAATCCAAAACTTATCTCGTTTGTTATGTCAACAAACAGCTGATAAAAAAAATAAAAAAATATTTTGTAAACGCTGTTTAAATCATTTCAAAACAACAAATAGTTTAGAAAAACACATGATAGATTGTCAAAATTTAAATAAAACTAAAATACCATTACCTTCCACAAAACAGAGCATTTTAAAATTTAAAAATTTTAAAAAATAAAGAAAGTTCCTTTTGTAATATATGCTGATTTAGAAAGTATTCTTGAAAAATTTAATGATCCTAAGGCAACTAATACTAAAAGCAGATATCAAAAACATGTTCCATTTAGTATAGCCTACTACCTAAAATGTTCATATGATGATAATCTTTCTACATTTAAATCATATACCGGTAAAGATTGTGTTCAATGGTTTGTTAAAGATTTGGAAAAAATAACCTTTCAAGTTCATAATATTTTATCTAATAGGTTTTCTTTAAATATAAGTGAAGAGGAAGAAAGAGAATTTCAATTGTCTAAATCCTGCCATATTTGTTCAAAATCCTTTTTAAACACAGACATAAAAGTGAGAGACCATTGTGGACTTACTGGCAAATACAGAGGTAGTGCACACAATAGCTGTAATATTCAGTATCAAGATAGTCATGCAATTCCAGTAGTTTTTCACAATTTAAGCAGATACGATAGTAATTTTTTAATTCGAGCCCTCAGCCAAGAAATTAAAGAAAATATTAATTTACTGCCCGTAAATAAGGAGAAATATATATCTTTTACAAAATATTGTCACGGATTCCCAATTCGTCTTTTTCTTACTTCCAGAAAAGCAAGCCGTTAATTAATTACTTCTTTATTAACTACTGCACACTACTAATTACAGGTCAACTAAACACTTATTTCATTAATCGCTATCTAAATCACTTTGATATCTCCAACTAAACACTTTAATTCAGACTGTAACACAAGACTTATACAAGACTAACTAACTCGGCCGTTTATTCTTCTTTTATAGACCCAACGAATATTCCAGATATATTCCAGTATCTCTAGATCCCTTTTCTCGTACGACTGGAACGCTTCTCGTCGATTCTCGATTTTTCCAGGCCGATCTCGATCACGGCATGTTGTTTGTTTACCAGAATGGCGTAGGGGCGATCGGGGCAATCTTAGGCAATTCGCGGTGCCACAGTCGTCGGTTTGGGAGTGAGTGGGGCAAATTCCGTGACACTGCCCCCTCCTTAGGACCGATCGTCCCGATCGGATACACCTCTATACGGGGACAGACGCTCCAGATGGACGACCTTCATTTTACTCCTGGGAGTCCTTTGTATCCGGTAGACGACGTCATTGATTCTTTTAATGACGGTATAGGGGCCCTCCCAACGGTTCTGTAGTTTAGGCGATTTTCCTTTCTTCCGCGTGGGGTTGTACAGCCACACCAGGTCGCCTTGTTGGAATCCGACTGTATTGGCCCGGACGTCGTATCGAGTCTTCATGCGATCGCTCTCTAATCGCATTCGAGATCTGACTTGATCGTGTACGGCTGCTAGTCTTCGTTCTAGGTCATGGGTATAAGTGTCTGGCTCTGTGGGCTGTTCCGCAGGACGACCAAATACCAAATCTGCTGGAAGGCGAAGCTCTCTTCCAAAGATGATCCTTGCGGGAGTCTTCCCAGTCGTTTCATGGACAGCTGAGCGGTAAGCTAACAGGAAGAGTGGAATGAGCTTGTCCCAGTCTGTCTGGTTCTCGTTCACAAACATCCTCAGATTGGTTTCTAGTGTGGCGTTGAAGCGTTCCACCATACCATCTGACTGGGGATGCAGTGGGGTGGTCCTGGTTTTTCGGATTCCCATAAGCTCGCAGACCTTTCGGAACACACCTGATTCGAAATTTCTGCCCTGATCTGAATGTAGTTCCATGGGCACACCAAATCTGCAGAACAGGTTGTTGACTAGCGCTTCTGCTACGGTTGTGGTCTCTTGATTGGGAAGGGGGTATACTTCCGGCCATTTGCTGAAGTAGTCCATGGCCACTAGTAGATATCGGTTCCCACTTTGGGTTTTCGGAAAGGGGCCAGCGATATCAATCGCAATCCTCTCAAACGGTGCTCCTACGATGTACTGGCGCATTTTGCCTCTGGAACGGGTCTTCGGTCCCTTGCTGGCTGCACATACGTCACATTTTCGGCACCAATCTTCTACATCCGTCCTACAGCTCAACCAGTAGAAACGCTCCCTAATCTTCTGTAGAGTCCTATTGATACCGAAATGTCCACCCCAGTACCTCCATGTACTTCCTGCAGCACTTCCTTGACCCGTGTCCTCGGGAGTAGTACTTGTTTCTTGACCTCCGTTCCGTGATTGTTCTCCCATGCTCTTTTGAGGTGACCGTCTTCCAACACCTAGGAATTCCATTGAGCCCAATTGCTCTTTAATGTTGGGCTTTTACTGCTGACTTCAGCCCATGAGGGTCGGTTGTTGGCTTCTTTCCAGTCTAGTAAGGGCTTGATGTCACAGTCAGCTTGCTGGTCTTCCTGAATCGCCGCTGAACTCCATCTGTCTTCAGGTTGGGCTGCTACCACCTTACAAGGAACTGATGAGATGTCCTCTTTCTTTTCAAGACTACTACAGTGTTTGCAGTTGACAGGACAGGGTCTCCTAGAAAGGGCATCTGCATTTCCATGTTTCCTGCCGGCTCGATGTTCAACAACAAAGTGATATTCTTGCAGCCGTTCCAGCCACCTGGCCATCTGTCCTTCCGGGTTCTTAAACTGCAACAGCCATTTAAGGGAAGCGTGATCCGTTCTTAGAAGGAATTCTTGGCCATACAGGTATTTATGAAAGTGTTCTAGGCTCTTGACGATGGCAAGTAATTCTTTCCGAGTCACACAATAGTTCTTTTCGGCTTTTGACAGGACTTTACTGAAGTAGCCCACTACTCGCTCTTGGCCATCTTGTATTTGGGAAAGAACTCCGCCAATTCCAATGTTGCTTGCGTCCGTGTCCACTATAAATGGTTGTCCAGGTATTGGGTATGTCAAAATCGGGGTAGTGCAGAGGGCCTCTTTCAGCGTCTCAAAGGCTTGCTGGCATTTGTCGTCCATTCGAACGGGATGTTGTCTTCTGTGAGTTTATGAAGAGGCTTGGCAATGTCCGAGAATCCTTGGACGAATCGTCGATAGTATGTGCATAGGCCAAGAAAACTTCGAACTTGATGTTTGTCTTTAGGAACCGGCCAGTTCTTTATGCACTCTGTCTTCTCCGGGTCTGTTTTCACACCGTGTGGAGTAATAATGTGGCCTAAGTATCTGACCTCCTTTTGGAACAGACTGCACTTCTTCGGGTTCAACTTCAGGTTTGCTGCTTTCAACTTCTTGAACACTTCGGACACGTTCTTCAGGTGCTCCTGGAAAGAGCGTCCCAGCACCACCACGTCGTCCAAGTAAATCAAGCAGGTCTCCCAATGCAGGCCATGAAGTACAGTTTCCATCAGTCGTTCAAAAGTGGCAGGGCATTACATAGACCAAATGGCATTACATTGAACTGCCACAATCCATTTCCGGTAGTGAATGCTGTCTTTTCCTTGTCTTCTGGGCTGACCTCGACTTGCCAATATCCACTCTTTAAATCCAAAGTGGAAAACCATTGCGCACCAGCCAAGGTGTCCAGAGTATCGTCAATCCTCGGTAATGGGTAACTGTCTTTCTTGGTGACGTCATTTAATTTTCTGTAGTCCACACAAAATCGGGTGGAGCCGTCTTTCTTCTTGACCAGAACTACAGGAGAAGCCCAAGGACTCTGAGATGGCTCTATGGTGCCTTGATTTTGCATCTCGATTAACATCTTGTTAACTTCTTCTCGCTTGGCTAGTGGAAGTCCTCGTGGTGGCTGCTTTATAGGAGATGATGAACCAGTATCGATTCGATGCTTCACAACATTGGTTCTCCCAAAGTCGCCTGGTTTAAGTGCAAACACATCTTCATTTTCACGTAGCAGCTCTTCCAGTTGTTCCACCTCCGACTCTTTTAATCTCTGCTTGGCCCTATCCACGATGTCCCTTAGACATTCCGGTAGGCTGGTCTTATTTGGTTTCTTCTCCATTTCGTTGTTTTCTTTGAGTGTTCTGACCATGGTAACAGGTTCACAGACTCCTACTTCAGTTCCCTTTGTAATTTTCTGTGGAAAGGTTTTCAGGTTAACTACCCGTACTATTGTCGTTTTCTCTGGTTTAATCAGTGTGCGGCCGGTGACTATAGATTTATTGAACAAATCCGGATTACTGGGTTCCACCACTCCTACACTGCAAGACATTTCCCCATCCATTACAGTGGCAACCAATGTTTTGGTCTGACCAGGTAGTACCCACATCTTCTTTAACAACGAGTCTCCGTACAGCGTTATTCTCAGTGGTGGTCGTTAGCACTACTTCTCACCCATTATCCGTAGCGTACCAGCATTCAAATCTAAGTTCACCCCTTTGCTCGTAGTAAGTCTAGTCCGAGTATGACATTGTCCGATATATCTGCTACCAGGGCTCTGTGTTTGAACTTGACGTCTCCTAATTCTACTTCAAGCTCGCATTCTCCTTGACTGGCAGTTGTTGTCCATTGGCTGTTGTAAGGACATAACGTTTGGCAGGGTTCTTAATACGCCAATCACCAATAATATCCGGCCGTACAATAGTTCTTGTCGCTCCAGTGTCGATTACCATAGGGAACATACGACCAAAAATAATGCCTTCTACTAGCAAGGAGTCAGAGTCCTGGAGACGTGATAACGTAACTTCTTCTCGTGGGGCATGGTACGAGGACGCAGCCGGCTTTTGCCCCGTCAAGCCGGCTGACCCTAGTTTTCCTGTGCAGGTGCCGTTTGGGAGTCGCGCTTTGGCAGATCCGCGACTGGGGCCCTACACTGTCTCTTTAGATGTCCTGTCTGTCCACAGTTCCAGCATTTAAGAAGGCGATCCTTTCGACTATCAGATTGTTCTTTCTTTGATCCGGTAGTTGGGCTGAGTTTATCAATGACTTCCTTCAATGTTTTGATTATGTCTCCATTTCCCATATCGCTGTTATCACTGATGGCACGAAGTTTAACATGTCTACCGGATGCCATCTTTGCTGCTTCAAATTCCAGTGCATGCGAAAGAGCGTCATTCAACGTTTTAGGTCTACCAAGCCGTAGTGCCTGCTGTGTTTCGCAATCAGGCCGTCGATAAACACTTGGATGGAGAGCTGGTCTACAAATTCGGACGGGGCTGTTGGATATGCCAATCGAACCAGTCGAGCAACGTCTGTCTCAAAATGTTGTGACGATTTTTCAATTGCGCCTGGTACACTTGCTGCAGGTGCTTATCCCCATATCTCATTTCCATATGCTGTTTCAGAAGGTCGTAGTTACTCTGCTGCCCAGCAGGAACTCCTTGTAAGACGTCAAGAGCTTCCCCGCGTAAATCAACTATCAGAGCAGTAGCTTTCACAATCAGACCATTCGTTTGCGGCAGCTGCTGCTTCAAACTGACGTAGATAGACATTCCATGAGACCTTGCCGTCGAATTCAGGAGGCTTCGTTTTTGAGTTCGGAAAACAGGTACTTCTGATTTGATTACGCCCTCCTTCGCTATCTTGTCTAATTTAAGTCGAAGCTCTTCTCTAACCTGGTTTATTTCTTCGTCTATTTCCTTTTTTGTGCCAATAGTTTCTCTTCTACTTGTGTTTCTACCTTATGTGACTGCTCCTCTAGTTTTTCTTCTAGTGTATTTTCCAATTTTTCTAACTTTGTCTGCATTTCCTTCGTCTGGTTTTCCATTTCCTGTTGTATTGTCTGTATCTGTTCTTTCATTATATACCCTTGTTCTTCTAGTTTATTTTCTAATTTCTCCTGCATTTCTTTCGTCTGGTTTCTCATTTCCTGTTGTATTGTCTGTATCTGATCTTTCATTGTATGCCCTTGTTCTTCTAATTTTTCTTGTGTCGTCTTCGCCTGGTCTTCCATTTTATGTCCCTGCTCTTCTAATTTATTTTGCATTGTTTGTCCCTGTTCTTCTAATTTCTCTTGCATCGTCTTCGTCTGGTCTTTCATTTCCTGTTGCATTGTCTGCATCATTTCTAACAGTTTCGCCAGTTGTGCATCCATATTGACTTGGCTTCTAGTTACAGGCATTCACTCTATTCTAGAATGTCCACGAATGTATTTCTGGATATCACCGTTGCCTTCCTTACAATGAAACTAGTGCAGTGATATGCCACACTTGGGTCTTTGTCGCACTCCCGTACAAAGTTCTAGAATGTTCGAGATTGTCCTTCGCGAATACCACTGTTCACTTCCTTGAGTCACGACGAGTGCGGTGATATATCACACTTGGGTCTTTGTCTCACTTCGGTATAAAGTTCTAGAATGTTCGAGAATGTCCTTTGCAAATAGCACCGTTCACTTCCTTAAGTCACGACGAGTGCGGCGATATGTCACACTTGGGTCTTTGTCTTACTCCCGTACAAAGTTCTAGAATGTTCGAGAATGTCTTTCGCAAATACCACCGTTCACTTCCTTGAGTCACGACGAGTGCAGTGATATGTCACACTTGGGTATTTGTCTCACTCCTGTACAAAGTTCTAGAATGTTCGAGATTGTCCTTCGCGAATACCACCGTTCACTTCCTTGAGTCACGACGAGTGCGGTGATATATCACACTTGGGTATTTGTCTCACTTCTGTACAAAGTTCTAGAATGTTCGAGATTGTCCTTCGCGAATACCACCGTTCACTTCCTTGAGTCACGACGAGTGCGGTGATATATCACACTTGGGTCTTTATTCCACCCGCGCACAGGGTTCCAGAAAGTTCTTCAAACTTCCACTTAAATCCCACTTTGCGGACAGGGTTCCAGAAAGCTCTTTAAAACTTCCAACTAAATCCACTTCCGACACCAAATTGTCACGGATTTCCCAATCCGTCTTTTTCTTACTTCCAGAAAAAGAATCCGTTAATTAATTACTTCTTTATTAACTACTGAACACTACTAATTACAGGTCAACTAAACACTTATTTCATTAATCGCTATCTAAATCACTTTGATATCTCCAACTAAACACTTTAATTCAGACTGTAACACAAGACTTATACAAGACTAACTAACTCGGCCGTTTATTATTCTTTTATAGACCCAACGAATATTCCAGATATATTCCAGTATCTCTAGATCCCTTTTCTCGTACGACTGGAACGCTTCTCGTCGATTCTCGATTTTTCCAGGCCGATCTCGATCACGGCATGTTGTTTGTTTACCAGAATGGCGTAGGGGCGATCGGGGCAATCTTAGGCAATTCGCGGTGCCACAGTCGTCGGTTTGGGAGTGAGTGGGGCAAATTCCGTGACAATATGTTAACAACACAAAGATTAATTTTAGATTCTTAGATTCGTTTCGATTCATGGCAAGTAGTATTGATAAATTATCATCATATCTAGAGAAAAATCAAAAAGTTATAACTAAAAAGTATTGCAGCAATGAAATAAAATTTGAACTACTACAACGAAAAGGTGTATTGCCATATGACTATCTCGATAGTTGGGATAAATTACTGGAGGAGTAATTACCTCCAAAGGAATGTTTTTCTAGTCAACTCAAAAACAATTCAATTAGTGATAGCGATTATGAGCATGCCTGTAAAGTATGGAACACATTTAATATTAAAAATTTACAATACTCTGAACTCTACCTACAAACTGATGTTCTGCTTCTAGCTAATATTTTTGAAAATTTTAGGTCAGTCTGTTTGGCAACATATCAACTTGACAGTCTCCATTATTACACTGCCCCCGGTTTAGCATTTGATAGTATGTTAACAATTACAGAAGTTGAATTAGAGTTATTAACAGACGTTGATATGATCATGTTTATCGAACGAGGAATAAGGGGAGGGGTATCACAATGTTCCAATCGTTATGGCAAAGCAAATAACAAAATTTTAACTTCAGAATTTGACCCTAATTTGCCTACCTCTTATCTAATGTACTTTGATGTAAATAATTTATACGATTCAGCAACGTGTTCTCCTCTACCACAAAGTAATTTCGAATGGGTTAGTGATGTATATTCGGTAGATAATATTGAGGAAATTCCTGACGATGGTGAATTTGGATACATTTTTTAAGTAGATATGCATTATCCTAAGGAGTTCCACAAAAGTCATACAGATCTACCCCTTCTACCTGAACATTTAATACCTCCAACATCTAAATCAAAAATTCCAAAACTATTAACCACATTATTCGATAAAAAAAGATATATTATTCATTATCGTAATTTGAAACATATAGAGATGTAAAGCTAGTTACTAAATGGTCAGGTAGATATGGTGCAAATTATTATATTTTAAAACCAAATTTTTACAGTACAATTTTTGATAAAGATATGGTTATAATTGAAATGACACGGCTAAATGTTACCTTTAACAAACCTATATATGTAGGATTTACTATATTAGATATTTCCAAAATAATTGTGTATGATTTCCACTATAATTATATTCAAGATAAAGGACCCTGCACAAACGTTATGGGAATTGGCTCTCAGTCAAATTGGCTGAAATTTGGATATGTTGTTTGTTTCGGCATCCTGAACAAAAGTCTCAATGGGCACAAAGCTCAATTTTGCTTATTTTGGCTCCTACGGAGCTCCAAAGCTCCACGGATTCACCATTACTTACTACTTAAAAGGGTAATCTTTTGGAAAGTTTGGTATTGGCTGCCTTAAAAAAAGTCCCCTCTTTTGTTTTCGAGGTCACTGCATCCAAATCCAATGCCAATATAATAATAATGACAGTTGACAGCTGTCAAACAACAAGGAATAAGTAAAATTGATAAAATCCAGATGTAAAAATATGGTTTTGAGGTTGCTGAGTTCAAACCTGGTGTTAAAAAAATGATATTGACAGTTGACAGTTGTCAACTAACTGTCAAACAACAAGCAAGAATGGAAAATTGATAAAATCCACATACAAATATGTTTTTGAGGTTGCTGACTTCAAAACTGATGTTAGAAAGACGATATTAACAGTTGACAGCTGTCAAACTACCACAATCTTCATTTCTACCGTCGGCATTAGCGTTATCCGATGTACACCACGTGGAGGTCGCGCGATCGGTTTTTGTACATCTTGGCCCTTGAATTGTTGAAAGCCATAAAAACATACATTTACGTATGGATTTTCTCAATTTTACTTGTTCCTTGTTGTTTGACAGTTAGTTGACAGCTGTCAACCGGCAATATCATCTTTTTAACACCAGTTTTGAACTCAGCAACCTCAAAAACATATTTTTACATCTGGTTTTTACCAATTTTACTTATTTCTTGTTGTTTGACAGCTGTCAACTGTCAATATTTTTATATTGGCATTGGATTTGGATGCAGTGACCTCGAAAACAAAAGAGGGGACTTTGTTTTAAGGCAGCCAATACCAAACTTTCCAAAAGATTACCCTTTTAAGTAGTAAGTAATAGTGAATCCGGGGAGCTTTGGAGCTCCGTAGGAGCCAAAATAAGCAAAATTGAGCTTTGTGCCCATTGAGACTTTTGTTCAGGATGCCGAAACAAACAACATATCCAAATTTCAGCCAATTTGACCGAGAGCCAATTCCCATAAGGTTTGTGCGGGGTTCTTTACAGATAAGGCAAAATTACTTTATACAGGTACGTGTTATTTATTTACATTACGTTCACGAGTACAAGTTAACTGTACACAATGTCACGACAGATACCGTGCAGAAAAACCACAGAAAAATGAATTCACGATTTGCCAGTTAGTATTTAATGGTACAATGTACTCTATGTAATATTTTACTTGACTACAAACGAAAATCAACCGTAAAAGCCAGTATTTGCTCCGATTTAAAAGACAAATATTTATGGTTAAGTGTTGACAAAACAACTACTGCTGGTGGATGGAAAACAACACGTTATAACAGGTGCATTGGAAGAAAATTTTGCCACAAGATCTCATCTGATCGCATCAAAAGTACTAGAACACACAAATGCAGAAGATATAACAAAAATAGTGACAGTTTGACATAATTGTGAGGCCGTGAAATGTGAAAGTGAGGATTTTTTTAGTGAGGCAATGTGAATGCAGAAGACAATAGTCTGGATATGTAAAACTACAACTTCCAATTTATTGTGATGAGATTTCGGCGATGCGAGTCACTAGAAATAACATAACACCAATTCAATGTAAATACCTATGTTTAACATATTTTTGCATGTATACATCTCAGTCTGATCCTAATAAACTGCCAATGATACGACAAGTTCCGACGTCTAGATGTTAAGTAACGGAGATACAAAAAAGAAAAAACTGCAATGAATAATCTTTTAAATATGCTTTTTTTATAACATTGCGACTCATTAGGCATTATACTTTTCTGTCAATTCTGATGAAGTATGGATCCTAAAACCATTTTCGAGTGTTACCAAAGTACGTAATGTAAAAGTACGTAAAAAATACAAGTGTTTTCTGATCTATTAACTAATTATTATTATTAAATAATAGTATTGGTAGGTGGATTTTAATATATTACCTACTAATAATTATTGCCAGTAAAACTTAATGTTTTAAAATAATTGTTGCTGTTTTATAAAATATACGTAATTGAAAATAAGCAAATTATTAGTCTGATAGCTTTAAAATATTAAAAAAAAACAGTTTCAGTACAAAGGATTTGATACTATTTTTAAGGGTTTTATCAATGTCCCTTCAATAACCGTGACATTGACCTAGTTTATAAAATAAAAATATCGCATAAATACTGCACACAATACGTGTAACCAGACTAGGTCGTTTTATATAAAAAATATACAGATATGAAAAGCCAGTAATCCAAATAAACTAGAAATGAGTGAAAACAATGATCTACTGACATCGATATTAAAGTCTATACAGGAGTCAAATGACAAGCAAACCAAAGATTTAAAAAACTATATTAATTATGAAATAGAAGAAATTAAACAAGTAATTAATCAAGAAAAGACAAGATATACTGTTTTGGAACAAAAATACAAAGAACTGGAAAGTAAATATAAAAACTTGGAGAAATCATTAAAGAAAAATAATATAAATATATTTGGGCTACAGCACAAGGAAGGCAGTCTACTTGATTATACAATTAGCAAACTAAATACTTACCTGGAGATCACACTCAATCCTAGTGATATAAATAATATCTACACTGTTGGTAAAACGCCAGAAAATAAACCGATTATTATTCAATTTACTTCATATCTACAAAAGATAAGTGTTCTTAGAAACTGCAAAAAATTTAAAAATACATGTATCCCAATTTTTGAGGATTTGACACTGGAAGGACGAGAAGAGTTGAAAATTCTAAGATTGCACTTAAATAAAGCTAGATCTAAAAACTACAACGCTTATATTAGGGGAAATAAATTATACGTAAACGGCGACAGCTACACTGCTAAACAATTAATAGGCTCTGAAGAAGAAATTAACGAAACAGGGTTAACAGGGTAACAGGGGAAAGGTGGTTATCAAGGAACAAGGTAATGTAAATTTGAAGTTGAATGAGAAAGTAGATTTAAGGAATATAGACAATGAATCACAGAACATAGAAGACGTGGAAGAAATAAGTGAAGCTGATAAAAAACCAAAAAAGAGGAAAATTCAGACGAGACAGGATAAATATTCTAGCAAAACTGTGGAGAAGACTTATATATCTAAGCCAAAAGGCCACTGAAGCATTTTCTTTTCTGTGACTCAGATTTTTACATATGTATTTTTTATAACATTGTACTTGAATATTTTATGTGTAATATTGACGTTTTAGTTACATTTACATACTATTTTCTTTTCCGTGAAATTGTTACTTGTGTTTAGACAGTTTTTATTTTGCTTTTATTTTTTAAAATATAGAACATGGACCAATACATTAGAGCTTTTAAAATTAATGAAATTGAAACTATAACCTTGGATTTTTTATCAGAGTGTAATGAAGTGCTTGAAATTAATAAAAGTAACGTAAACTTTAAAATAATGCATAACAACATTAGAAGTATCAATAAAATTTTTAATGAATTTCGTTGTTACCTTGAGCAGTTTTCGGACGATATGGAATGCATTGTATTAACAGAAACATTTCATATTGATGATATAAATTTATTTAATATACCCTGTTATAATATTATCTATAACTATGGTTCGATTAACCAAAATGATGGTACCGTAATATATTTTAAATCAGATCTAGAATACTCTTATGAAACTGCAGTTTTTAGTGACGGTAATAAGTTAATCCTTGCAAAAGTTAGGTTGCAAGATAACATTTTCCATATTCTAGCTGGGTACTGATCGCCATCGACTGATACCAAAGAGTTTATAGATAACCTAAAACGATATTTCTTAGTTAATAAATTTGATAAAACTGATTATTTTTTGCTTGTAGGTGATATAAATATTAATATACTCGAAAATGAAGGAGACGAATATGTAACTGAGTACTTAAATACACTAAGTGAGTAGGGCTTTAATTCTGCTATAAATGACTTTACAAGAGTGGCTGGAAATACTAAATCTTGCCTAGATCATATATTTGTTAAAAGTAAATATGATCTTGAATTTTTATTGCCTTTTGTCATAAACACGAAACTAACCGATCACTATACTATAGTCATGCAAATTGTAGTCCCAAAAAGTCATAATGCCAGGAAGACATCAATTAGTAATAATTATAAAAAAAATAATTTTAGAAAACTTCCTGCGCACTTGACAATTTCCGAAATTGACGAAATTTATCACATACAAGACATTGACTCCGGGTTTGAAAAGCTTTTGTCAATAATTACTAAGGCTATTGAAAAATGTACTTATTATCCTAAAAAAACGGAAAGGAAACGTAAGAACTGGATAACAAACGCCATTATTAAATCAATAAACGAAAGAGATAAAATGTATCATCAGCTACAAATACATTTTGATGCAAATTTAAATAAGAAATATATAAAATATAGAAATGATCTAAATAACCTCATTAAACCCACCAAAGCTGAGTACTACAAGTATAAAATAAAACAAAACTCTAATAATACTAAAGCACTTTGGTAAACTGTTAAAGATTTAACTCAATCAAAAAAGTTGTCAAGGAATATTAAATTTATTAATCACAATGAGGAAGTAATAAAAGATAATAAATTAATGGCTGAAGTATTTAATAACCATTATGCCACTGTAGGTGAAAAGTTAGCCAATAAAATAAAAAATAAGAATAATAATTTAGCTGCATTTCACAATAAACAAATAAAATCTATGTGTATTACACCGGTGGGAATTGGTGAGATTGGAGATATTATAAAACAACTTAAAATTAATAAAGCCCCTGGAGAAGATGGAGTCACTGCTGAAATCTTGAAATGTATAGCTTCATCCGTTGAATATCCTTTAATGTTTTTATTTAATAAATGTATTGAAGAAGGATATTTCCCCAGTATTTTAAAGATTTCATTAGTGATTCCCATTTTTAAATCCGGCGATGAAGCAAATGTCAATAATTATCGGCCAATATCGCTAGTTTCTACAATTTCGAAGGTGTTTGAAAAGTTGATAAGGCAAAGGCTGTGTACGTACCTTGACATTCACAATATACTCTCTTATCGACAATACGGTTTTAGAAGCGGAATGTCGACCCAAGATGCTATACTCCACTTAACTTTTAATATATATTCCGCTATGGACAATAATAGAAAATCACTTAGTGTTTTTATAGATATCTCTAAGGCATTTGACACAGTAAGCCATAGTCTGTTGTTGAGTTCCCTAGAACAAGTAGGAGTTAGAGGTCATGTATTAAAATTGTTTGTAAGTTATCTAACAAATCGGCGTCAGTATGTAAAAATAAATGATCAACGAAGCCAACCAAAACCAATAACATACGGTGTACCGCAGCGGTTTAATATTTATCTAAATGACTTGTTTTCTCTTCGTACTTCAGGTGAAATTATAGCTTATGCAGACGACACTTGTATTTTTTATGAAGGTGATAATTGGGACACTCTAAAAATAGATGCTGAAAAGGATCTGTCATTAATATGTGAGTGGTTTAATTCAAAATTACTTACGGTTAATTATATGAAAACATGTTTTTTCCCTACTTACATTGATATACGTTCCTTTCCTACCTTTCGGTCTTTAACATTTTCTGACAATGTTGTAATTAACTCCGTGACGGACTTTAAGTATCTGGGGTCGTGTTGGACTGTCACCTAAAATGGGATAAACATGTTGAATATGTATGTAAAAAAATTAGATCCTTATTTCACAAATTCAGAACTTTGAGAGATATATTAGACATTGATATGCTAAATATAATATACACTGCGCTGGTTCAGTCACATATAATTTATGGTATATTAGCTTGGGGAAGCGCTGGTAAAACTGTTCTTAATAATTTAGAGGTTGCTCAGAAAAGAATCATCAAAATAATGTTTCGATTGAAATCTACTTACCCATCGGATGATCTCTTTGCTGAAACCTCTATTATGAATCCAAGGCAATTATTCTTTTATTTCACTTGTATTTTTCCAACACAAGAATAAGGATCAGTTGAAAACAAGAGAACATTCTTACGGGACGCGCTATAAAAATAAAATGTTTATAACACCTAAAAGGAATAAATGTGCAGGGCAAAGTGTTATACTTACCTTGGTCCAAAATTATATGCAGTGGTACCTGATGAGCTAAGGGCCTTGAAATATGGTGGCACTTTTAAAAAGAAACTAAAAGTATTTATTTTTTCATCTCTCAAGAGTAATATTAAGAATGTGTTGGATATTCCAACAATATGTGATGTTTAATCTTCTATTAAACGGTCAACAAATTGTTATGTGCTATTTTTGTAGTTTCCATTGCACTGTGTTATAATTTTTACAATATTTTTTAGATATATATATTTCTTTTACCCGATTGTTTTATATTTGTTGATATAGATATATTTTTGTGTGTGTGTTCGTTTAGCGATGATGTGTGTTTTTTTTATTGCATTTATGATGTAAGGTCTAATACATATATATAGGTTTTTTTATTCTGTATTTTAGGATATTTCTCACGCACAGGGTTACCCTTTAGTGAGCACTGTTAAGTTTATTTCTGTTAGTAATAAGTCATATAATTATGATCAAACTTCCTTACAGATAAGTCGATTGATCTAATAATTATATTTTGCAATTTCGTCTCGAATTATAAATTTAACTACTTGTAGATGTTGAAAGATTATAGGCGATCTAGTGTGCAGACATAAACTTTATATCCTGCATCTTACATATTGACCAGTTATCGTTCTTTTGATAATTAAAACATTTTTATACTGCTTTATATATGTATATACACAAATATACATAGGTACCTATATATTATATATCAAAAATATATTTATATTTAGCATCTACCTGCATTTTTAGTTATATATTAATGAATAAAATATATATTGATTCCGTGTGACAGTAAATGCATCCACAATAATAGAATGCGGGGATTTGATTTCTACGATATCTTTTTTATTTATTATTATTTATTTATTTATTTTGTGCATTGCAAACACGTCTATTTCCGGCTGTTCGAATATGTTACATAATATTTCGAATACCCGTTTGAACGTTCGGTTTCTATTCTTAAACACCGAGATACTGTTTTGTATTTTATTATTTTATATTTATTTGTTTTTTCCGGGTACACTAAAGGAAATATGTTTTAGCCTTTAATAGACATTGGTTAATCCCAGTAAAATCTCTGCATTAAATGGACTCAACTGGGACCCATTATTATTACAGTAGTTTTTGCAACTTTTGACACTAGCAAAAATGTATATTGCAGCTGACAGTCTTTCATCCTAGATAACTTTAGTCAGTAACTGTATAGCTACTATTATGAATTCTAGTTCAATTATCCTTTGTCTTCAAATTTTCATTTTACTGTAAAGAAGTTAACAATCATTGATTATATAAGTTATATATAACTCAATGGCATGGTATATGGAAGATACCTACAGTTTGAACAAACTCGACTACCACTCGCTCTTAAATTTTAGCTTTTTTAATAGCAAACAAAAATTCGTTAACGTTGATAGCTAATGAACACTGTCACATGCACTATTCACACTCTCAGATGTATCATGTATATATTATGGCTTTTTATATAACTTACTTCGCATAATGTATACATATCACCAAATATTGTTGGTTATATTACCTATATTGGTAATAATATATTTATTAAGGTCTTGTCCAGTCCGTTCTTCCTGTTGTAATGTTAAGCATAAAATGGCTATGCATTCGTGCATATGTAAAGATTAGCCACGACGCGCTAACCAAATATAGCTTTGTTACACATTTCACAGCTTCACGCCTTTCAGCTATAGGTACGTTATTATTATTATTTATATATATATATGCATATACATATATATCGTATCCTACTATGCACCTACTTTAATCGTTAATAAGTAGTCATCATTTTAAGTCATTTACCTGCTCATTAAGTTATCTAGTTATCTTTAGTAAAATTAGTGATAAAAAATACGTATCTATTCAACCTGAGAAGTCTATTGTTTTAGCAAAACTCCGACTGAATGTAATAAAATCGGGCAAATAAATAAATTATTCTTGGTACACGCATTGCAGTACTAACAGAATATTCCAACGATGATAAAGATTATCTTAGCAAACTTTTTTATTGTTCGATATTTCTCAGTATATTGATGTAGAATGCATATATCCCTATTTTTCTTATTTCACACCATTCCCATATCTCCCTACGTTATTATTAAGCTTTATCTGTCTACACAGTCCCCATCAGGTTACAAGAAATAGCAATTGTGTTATCGATTTGCAATAACTAACATTTTTTGAAAATGATTTTAGAGCATTGAAAACTGTTAATAATTCTTAAGACAATATGTAAAGCCCATGTTGTCTTCACCTCCTGCTCTCCCCCTTTTTTCTCCATAAAAAGTTATTCGTTATATTTGAGATACGTATACGTATATATTTATCGCAATATCCTCTATTATATATTTAAGAGCAAAATATTTTTCTCTTTCGAAGGTCTTTGTATACCTTCCATCCAGAACATTACTGCAGAATGAGCTGCAACTAACGTTCCTCCAAAACCTAACCACTCTCTAATTTTACAGCAGGTGTGATTTCAAATTTTTTATTTTATTTATTCATTTTATTTTTTATATATTCTTTGAAATGTCCTCTCTTTCTGTCTGTTAAGGGGAGTGTAAAGTTATTTGTATTATAAATAAAGCTTAGACCTTACAGTTCTGGTTAGGTATGAGCAAAGCTTGACTATTTTTATTAATATTTTTATCGTTATAAAATAAACATTCTGTTTGATATTTTCCATTTATTAAAATATCATTTAAATATTATGTGCAAGTAATTGTACCTAAGACCTTAAAGGTTATAATAAAGGTATTAAGCATGTCCGTAAACACATAAGGTGCCGTACAGAGGCGAAAAGTAGTGTTGGATGTGAGACAAAAATTGTTGCAAAAATTTGAAAAACCTTGTCTTGTCTTGCAGAACAACAAAAGTTGCAAAACGGCTAGTTTTACATAATAAATAATAATAATAAGCAATGGACGAGAGGCGTGCCAAATCGGAGCTCTTTCAGTCAACTGGCACTATAATTAGTTGTATTCAGCAGAGCTACACCTCAGCAGCTTGAATTTTAATTTTATATGCTTAATTCTTTTAAATAAAGAATATGCCTACATTAGAAATGCAATGTGTGTTTACTTATTCACTTATTTATTTATTTATTTCAACTAACGTTCATTTAAATTTCACCCCAGACCTTCTAGCAATATTTCTTGCCAAGTCTAGTCTTGTCTTGCGGGACCAAGACAAAATCAAGGAAAATCAAGACCAAGATGTCACTGCTAGCCAAACAGTTACATTAATGTTTCTGTTTCATAGATCTTATATACACACTATGCGTTCTTGATATCATTGCTTTAGGATTTATTTTTAATATTGTATTTATTTTATTTTTAAGACCTCTGCATAAGTAAAATTCAGTATAGAGTGATAACCCTCTAATCTGGGGTGGGGATTTAACGATTATAAACCTAAAAGTCCCAACACTCTTTTTGATAGCAAATATGAAGAAATAAATTCACCTCCTGTATCCAAAAGTTGGTTAATAACTTTTATATAGCAGTTTCACTATTGTTTACCTGCTTCAGATTTACTTGGGTTCTCACTTTATTACCATTACATCAGTACTTAATCCAGGTGTGTCCCTACACCTCAGATTTTGCTTTGGAACTCCTCCATGTGGAAGTCGTCCTCTGAGGTTGAATCTAATCGATATGTGTATAGAAAATATGAATATGTATTCATCTATAAACAACAGTGACAACAGTCCAATAGACGTTGTATCTAAATGTATGTATAACTCTATACATTTCATTATAGAGATATTGAAGGTTAATTAAAATTATGTGTGTCATATTAGCTTTTATTATTAGCTATAAGTCATATCTACTTTTCTTGATTCACCCTATATTATATGTTTATTAATAGTTTTAAAAACTTTTATAAGAATACTCCTATTTTATATTTTTATCGGTACAGTAATTATTAAAAACTGTTGGAGCAAAAAACTTGCGAACTTGACAAAAACTGTCAGTTCTATTTACTTATTGCATTATTGATTCCTTCTATTTAACATTTGGGGATATATTATAACTCATATATAATGTTACATTTACTCAGTAGATTAACCCTTTAATTATTTACTTACTTGCATGTCCGGATACATATGTACAGGGAGTTAGAAAGTATATGCAAGTCATGTGACTGCGAATTAAAGTTCACACATATGTGGAACGTACTTTCGTGTTATATGAGGGTTCATGTGAACTCTTAAGTATATTATCTAGGATGTGAACCTCGAACACCAGAGAGGAATATATATATATCCTTCTATAAACTGCCCCGATGAGTATGTAGAGGGGGTTAGGAAGTATATGCAAGTCATGTGACTGCAAATTAAAGTTCTGTGGAACGTTCTTTCGTGTTATGTGAGAATTCATGTGAACCTCAAACACCAGAAAATAATACATCCTTCCATTGACTGATTTCTGAAAAAAGAACACGGAAAATCTACATACTTGAAGAACTTGAGCATTTTTCTAAATTTCCTCTTCAGATTTTCACTTTTATGCCCATTTATTTTTACAACAGTGTTCATATAATAACGGTGGCAGAAGCGTTATATTGCAACTTCAACCATGTTTTCCTGCGAGATTTTCTAATTCGCATTATTTCCGACACCAACAAACACTTTTTCACTGTCTCTCTTATTTCACGTCGTAGCCGGGCAGGTACGAAAAATACAATGATAGTAAGAGCGTGTTGGGAATGTGTGGTAACAGAGATAAGGGTTTTTTTGTCTTTAAAGTACGTACCGGGTGAGTTTGAAAAGTGCAAACTACAAGTAGTTAAATTTATAATTCGAGACGAAATTGCGAAATATAATGGGAGTTATGAACGCCAATACTCTAATGTTGAATAAAAACAAACTCGGAAAGTAATAATCTTGAACCAAATATTTTAAATGCCGTAGAAGAAGACTAAGTAAAAAATATTAAGTATGTATTTATTTATTATTGAGTTTTCTGTTAGTTAACTTGTTTCTGTTTTATGGTGTGTTATCCGTAAAAGACTACATTTTTAATTTTTTGTTTATATGGAATAATATAGCGAACACACACTACAAACAAATGTATGTGTCAAAAAGCAGTGCCTCACGAGTGGCGTGGGCATTTTGCTTTCTAATAGAACTTCTTTTCCCATCTTTCTCTTCAATAATTAAATATGGCAACAATGCTGGTGACGCTGCAACTAGATATGCTCAGCGCTTGTCTGCCCAGTGGCGTACTATGAAAATTGCGAAAAAAGGCAACAAAAAAAATCAGTTTTCTGGCAGAATTTTAAAAAAACAAACTTATGATATGTGTTTGTAAAGGTCACGGGTACCCCCCCCCCCTCCAAACCGGACCCCCCTTCAAAGTTACACCCTGTATATGAGGTACTAAGGCACGTTATATTGATATATTTCTGGTTATTGAACTTTGAATGAAACAAGAAAAAAAGTTGTTATCTTACAGTAATCCTGGAGGGAAATGGAGATTACTTGTTGTAGTTGACCACGCCCTGGATTGTGTAAGAAAATGCATGGGTGAGAACCCAAAACAGTTTGACTTCAGCGGTCCCCACGGTGATGTAATGAGTCCACCTTTATGTATCCACCAGTAAATAAAATAATGGCTGGATGAGGAGAGAATGTGACTAGATAACAGTAAAGAACCTTGAAGAACAGCGTAAAACCATAAAGCCATACAGAACTGTGTAGAACACTATGGAACCATATATAACCATAAAGAATTGTAAAGTACCACACAGTATCACACAGAAGAAGCCCTAAAAATACGAACAATAAATATTTGACAAAATTATTGCATCAAATTTTGGCTATAGTCTTTTCTTCAGACAGAGGTTACATAAGAAAGATAGTAGATTATATGCTACTTTCTAAAGGGTGAGGGGCGGCTTCAATTGTAGCCCAATCTGATATTGGGATAGATAGATAGATAGATAGATAGATAGATAGATTTATTTTGTCTTAGAACATACAGAAAATTTTACATAAAAGCAATAAAACTGTATATTGTAGAACTGTCATGTGTATACATACAATGTACACTTTACCAACAATGGTATAAACTAAAACGATAAAACACTTAGAACATATATATATACATATATATATATATACACACATATACACACATACACATATATAAAATGAGAGAATACAAAAAAATATATATTCCTAGATAGTCTATTGACTATATTTTGAACGTCCTTCCGGATATATAATGAGTATTCTAAATAATCAAGAACATAGTTGTTAAAAAAAACGAAACCATGTAACTAAGAAACAAATTACTTACAAATCAAGTTGTCATCGAATCCGACAAAGTCGTATACTGTGATTATGACCACACTAACGAATCACAGTTAATAATGAATTTCGGTAAGATTCCCAAATATATTGGATTGCACAAAACAACACAAACTCGAAGTTCAATGAACGACAGACAGCTTGTCTGAATACTCGGCAGGAAAATTAATAGCGCCTTGACCAAGAAACTTTTTGCGTCTCCAAAGAAAAGAATAGCTCACGCGGGAAAAAATTTGCGGAAATAAAAGGAATTGTATTTTGACAATTTTATAATTGATTGAAATAACTCATAAAAACTGCTGACTTAATTGTGGATTCATTTTGATACCTAAAACTTATTATTTAATCAATTGCAAATTTAAATTTCGAACAGGAAAAAGGAAAGACTTACAGAAAATTAATATTGCCAACTGTAAGAGTGTAAAAGACAGAACCACTACTATAGCTTGTTTCAGTTGATGATGGAAAAATGAACGTAACAGAACATCCATCAGTAATTCATCATCATATCGAGTAAATAGTCTATAAATAGTTCCCTTATTTCTGTTTAATTATTTCTGACTGTTTTATATACAAATCTAATATTGCCATCTAGGAAACTGTCAAAATGATTTACATAAATTGGTATGCATTAATATTTGATAAACTTTTCCATTTTACATATTCATCGTATTTCAACAGTGGTGACACTTTATGCTTTGCTTTAATTTCTCCCGATAGACCTAAATCAAAAGTCTCTTAAAAGTTTGCAGCGACCGGCATCAATTTCCAATTCTTCGCGCAACTGTATTGTCGATAATTTTCAGATTTTCTGGCGCATCAAGAAATAATTTCAGTTGCGGCATAAATAAGTTTGTACTTGACGGCGTCATACCTAAAAGAATTTCCAATAAATATCTTTTTAATATTTTCTTTTATAATATTCACCTCGATATAACCAGATACAGAAATAAGTTACGTAAGGTAATACTCACCGAGTTTACAAGATGTAATAAATTCATGGCGCATTTAAATTATAATTTGGTGATATGAGCTAAACCTACCTCATATAAAGCTTTAGAGTACGCTATGGGAAGGTTGAATATTAATTTAACAGTAAACCTGATAAGATTTACTTCCATTAATGTTTTTCAACAATTTGGTCAATTCTTGTCTTGACAGTTCAGGTAGAGCGAGCGACACGGAAGGTTCAGTGCGGCAGCAAGTGAAGTGACCGTGATTAAAGTGCATTCCTGTGCGGATTAGCGCGGATTAGTGCGTACCTACGAAGTGGAGGCCCCACGCCAGGTAGAAAGGTAAGCGATTTACGCTTTCTATTTTAACAAATTGTATTTTTAAATACTAATAATTCATTTACACACAAGTTTACACAATTACACTGACACACATTTAAACACAATACACACCGACACCAACTCCCCCGAAAGGGGGAAAAACACACAACAGACCTTTTTTCCAAATTTCAAAAAAGCTCTACCCCAAAATTCCCATTCAGACCCCAAATTAAAAAAAGCCATGCCTCATTCAGAGCACGAGGACATGGAACAAGACTTCAAGCGAGAGGCCCTCCTCAAGGGCCTCTCAAAACTCCGAATCATCGCTAGCGTCTTCAACGCAAGCGATGACAAACGCTGAGCTGTACAACCAGCTACAGCAATATAAATTCGCCAACGGCGAATTAAACCGACAGATCGAGGAGCTGCTAAAGCAGAACCAAAATTCAAATCTGGAAATTCAGACACTAACAGCCGAAATTAAAACCATAAAAAGCACAAATCAGGCCCTAAACGTAAACGTAGAAAAACTACGTGAACAAAATTCCCTCTTAAATGACAAAATTCAGACCCTTTCAAACCAAAATTTCGAACTAAACAACTCTATTAAAGCCATATCAAAGCAAAATTCAGAGCACAACAACACTCAACTTAGCTCAATTTCTGGACAAAATTCTGAGCTAAAAACATTACTAGAGACACTTACAAAACAACACAAACAAATTCAAAATTCACACACAACCAACGACACACACAAAAAACAAAACACACCCACACAAAACACCGACACTAACACACAAAAAACACAAATTACACACACTACCACTCCCATGGATACTAACACACACACACAAAAACGTAAAAAAACACACACAATCCGACAACTCTAGTGAAGACGACGAAACCCCTGTCCCCAAAAAACCCGACACAACCCCCAAACCTCTCCCTCCCAACCCCCAACCCTCCACCAGCACACAAAAAACACCCAACACACAAACACACACCCCAACAAACACAGACAAAATTCCACCAGTAATTCTGCGCAAGCAGGAGCGCTGGTTACAAGTCCAAAAAATAATTTCTGACAACAAAATTAATTTTACTAAAGCAAAGTTAATAAAAGATGGCGTTGCCATCTTTCCAAATTCTATTTTAGACCATAGAAAACTAACGAAAACTTTGGCCGATCGTGGTGAGGAATACCACACTTTCACCCTAAGTGAAGATAAAACACTTAGGGTGGTGATACGTGGAATACCCGCGGGTATTCCACCAAGTGAGGTCCAACTCGACCTCGAAAAACAAGGTTTTCTGAACGCAGTTGTGCACCGCATGACAGGCCGCCAGAATAAGCGCGAGATGCCCCTGGTCCTAGTTCAGGTTCCCATGGACCAGGACAAAATTTTAAGTCTCAAGTACTGCTGTCATGTACTTGTTAGAGTTGAACCTCAATACAAGCCGGTTTCTGCAACGCAGTGCCACCGATGCCAAAGGTTTGGCCACGGCCAATCCAGATGCACGGCGGCGCCTAAGTGCGTGAAATGCGGCGAAAATCACGCGACTTATGAGTGTAAAAAAGCACGTGACACGCCTGCCAAGTGCGCCAACTGCGCAGGGCCTCACCCTGCAAGCTACAAAAGGTGCCCTAAGTACCCGAAAAGTAGCAAACCGACCGCACAAAACACAAACACAAAAAACACAAACCGCCCCCATCCAAGCCCCTACACCCGCCCCCCGAACTCCCGGACCGACGTACGCAAACGCGACGAAAAAGACAAACAAACCCGTATCAACGAAACCCCAGACAAACACCCAAAAACCCCACTCACCCCCATCCCAAAATACCTCCCAACCGGGGGCAGCGGCCGTGCTAGACGCAGCAGCGCGTCTGCAGGACTTCTGCAACCAGATGACAGCCTTTATGTCAAACATGCAAAAATTGTTTGCTTAAATGGCTGTACATCATCCTACCCCAAATCCCATCCCGTTCCCCTCGCTGAGAATTTCTTCCTGGAACCTTAACGGGTTGCGGGGTAGAAAGTTGGAACTGGTGGACATCCTCAATCGTCTAGAAATAGACGTGATGGCCATCCAGGAAACCAAACTCGACGAGATATCCCGAATATCCATTCCCGACTATGACATATACAGACGTGACAGAGACCATAACGGGGGTGGTGTTGCACTCGCGATCAAGAAGTGCATCGACCACTATCCACTGCAACAGATCCAAACTCAAAACATCGAGGCCGTGGCGATAATGGTGAGATCGCTGCGGCATGGTGATGTTGCGGTGGTGTCCTGTTATAACAAACCTAGACAACCTATCCCAGACGAAGACCTCGACCTTATCCTATCCTGGCCACAAACCATTGCTTTAGGAGACTTCAACGCGAAGTCTCTCGTATGGCACAGCAGAACCACGATCGCAGGAGGTCGTGTTCTGTTGAATCTCCTTGACCTAAACCCCAACATCCAAATCCTAGGCCCTACAGAACCTACCTTCTACGGACCCATAGCCCTACCCGATGTCCTAGACATAGCTATCCTCAAATCCGTGCCGCTAAGAGCACAGATTTCTGCCATATACGAAGGGTCTTCTGATCATAATCCGATCTTATTGGATTTTGGACAGAGACAAAGAAATCTAGGCACCTTCACTAAGAGGTTCACTGACTGGGAGCGGTTCCGAGCAGAAATGCAAAGGAACACAGCGCTACCAGTTATTGAAACCACCCAAGACCTGGAGGCGGCAGTCCTATCCCTTGTCACCGACATAAAACACGCCCTATCCCTGGCCACCACAGAAACCCTAGTCCCTAAACACCCAAACCCCACCGGCATCCTTCCCCCTGACATAAGACAACTAATAACAGACAGACGCAGACTAAAACGGCTTGCCTATCGCACACGCCTCCCCCAACACAGACACGACTACAACATACAGAACAGACGCGTGAAAGCGGCTCTAAGTGAGTTGGCCCAGGACAGATGGGCTAGACACTTGGAGTCGCTGGACCCGCAAGACAATAGCCTCTGGAAAGTGCAGAGGGCCCTACGCCTACCGCCCCGCCGGGAAATTCCTCCAATCCACGGCAACAGGGGGGTGGTATACACGAACCAGGAAAAGGCCGAGGCTTTTGCCGACAGCCTGGAACTGCAGTGTAGACTACCCCAGTTGCCTGACGAGGACGAGAAATTCGAACGTGAGGTCGAGCGTGTGGCCCGACGCATCGACGGAGCGCTAGACAATGACACAATACCACCCGCCACCCCTGACGAACTACGACATATCATTAAACACCTCCGAAACTGAAAGGCTCCTGGACCAAACCACATTCACAACCACACATTAAAACACCTACCCCGCAAACCCTTCACAGCCCTCCTAAATATCACAAACGCCATCCTAAGACTGAGGCATTTTCCAAAGTGCTGGAAAACCGCTCACGTCATCCTTATCCCTAAACCTAAAAAAGACCACAAATTCCCTTCTAACTACCGGCCCATTAGCCTACTCCCGGCCATGAGCAAAGTGGTAGAAAGAATTATCCTATCCCGACTTAAAACCAAATCCCAAGAACTGCAAGTCATCCCCGACGAGCAGTTCGCCTTCCGTCCCGGTCACTCGACCGAACTCCAAATCCTAAGACTTACCGAGCACATCACGGCGGCCTTCAACAGGAAACAGTTCCCTGGAGCTGTTTTCTTGGATGCCTCAAAAGCCTTCGACACGGTCTGGCATGAAGGCCTACTGATGAAAATGCTAACAAACCGCTATCCTATTTCCTACGTCATGACCAAATCCTACCTACACCACCGGAAATTCCAAATCCGCATCCAAGACACCCTATCCTCTATCCGCACCACGGAGGCCGGTGTCCCACAAGGTACCGTCCTCTCTCCTCACCTTTACACCATACATAACAGTGACATACCGCACCCTCCCCACACAAACACTTACCTTTACGCCGACGACATTACACTGACCAACCACGCAAGCCACAAACCTTAACCACACCCTAAACACACTCCAGTCCTCCCTCGATCAACTCGAAACCTGGTGCAAGCCGTCCTTGACAAGCCTACCCTCTTCCAAGAACCCATCCCGTGGCAAAGACAAACGAGATACCTAGGCGTGACGATGGACCAGCGACTTACTTGGAAAGCCCATATCACGGAGACGGTAGCGCGCGGAAAAATCACCAGGGCGAGGCTTTATCCCTTACTCAAGGGTGGTAACACCCTTAGTCTAAGGAATAAGCGCACGCTAATCAAGGTGGGGCTTCAAGCGCAGCTAACGTACGGCTCCGCGGCATGGAGCTACGCGGCAAAAAGCCACATAAAAAGCCATAAAAAGGCCGTGGAAAACATAGCCTTACGCACAGCCGTCGCTGCGCCTTGGTATTTCAGAAACACAGACATAAAACGAGACCTAGACTACACCGACCTAACACATACACACACACGCACAAAAAACCATTAACAAAGCCACAGACCACGACAACCCCCTGCTTAGGCAAGCCGTCGACTACGCCCCCGCCCCGACAGACAAACACAAACGTCCAAAACACCAATTCCTTGACCTTCCTCCCTGACAAAACCCCAACCCCCCTCACCCCCGTTAATCTTTTCTGTTTCAGGACAAGAAGAAACCAAGACCAAGAAGACCACCAAGAAGAAGACGAGAACATAGACAACCCAAACCTTATCCTTACCTAGCGCTCGCATCTCCCGAACCGTAACAGGCTCGGGAAGAAGAGCATCCTATGGCTACAAGCCACTCACAAAAACCCACTCCCAACAAAGACCACCCCCGGGGGTTTAGGACGGCCGGCGAAGAAAGAACCTAGAAGACACGAAAAGCGCCTGAAGAGGCCCCCCTCCGACGGGGGTCAGCCAGGGCAGGAGGAGGTTCCTCGAGCCGCCAGCATCGGCCGCAACAGCGGTCGAGGCTGACCGGAGAAGGGAACCCACCTCTACGAGGCCGCCCAGGTCTACAGAGATGGTGAAGGATAAAGAGCGATAATACCGCTCGATCCTAATCCATACAAGGCCACCGTTCGCCAATAAAATAACGGCGCGTTCTTGTCTTGATAATGAGATTGACTAAGAATTAATTAATTCAAGAATAAATAGTAGTAGTTGATTCTTCGATAACGATGGATATTGAAATGTATCTATCTAACAGACTAATAAGAAGAATTTTCATTTACTGTTCTACATTATTTTTACATTACTTACAAATCTATCATTCACTATCAACTTAGCAAATCGTAATACTTACTGAATATTTGCTAATTAAAACAACATGGATAATTCTAAATTTTATAAAATGAGGAATACTTATGAATTGAAAAAATAATATGGCATTAAAATCTGTAGTACAGTTCTCTTATCAACTAAAAAATAATAGTCTCATTTAGTAATAGTAATAATGAACGATCAACATAATAACTTTTTACCTAAATAACATTAAATAAAATAATTAATTACTACTAATTTAACAAATGCTCTACTTGCCCACTCTCCTCATTAACACATGTACGTGCCCTTTTAAGTAGCGAAAACCTTATCTTTTGAAATATATTCTCTTTTTGCCTAAATTCTTCAACTGCCATTACTATTATCTCTCTGAGATGGTTAATGTCGTTTATTTCTGCAACATAAACCATAACTTTCATAGCACTCCAGGAAAAAAAGGCCAATGGATTAAGGTCAAAGAGATTGTGGTGGCCATTGAATTGATGCGTCTTGTCCTCGACCAATCCAACGATTGGGAAATAGATGGGTATTTAAATACTGGATGTTTCTATCATAATGGGATGGAGCACCATCAAGCTGCATCCACATACCGTCACGTACGATAACAGGTAAATTGTGTAAAACATCTCGGAATTCATTTTGCAGAAAATTTAAAAATGATGCTGAATTTAAATTATTTGGTATGAAAAGGGGACCCAACAGAAAATTATCCACTATTCCCGCCCAGACTGAACCCTGAATGTAAATTGATGGTGTGCTACAATGGTTGCATGGGAATTCGAATCCGCCCATACGTGGCTGTTATA
This sequence comes from Monochamus saltuarius, assembly GCA_025584915.1. Classification (NCBI taxonomy): domain Eukaryota; kingdom Metazoa; phylum Arthropoda; class Insecta; order Coleoptera; family Cerambycidae; genus Monochamus; species Monochamus saltuarius. Next base: position 32,383,808 of record CM046727.1, read on the forward strand.
CATGTTTGTCAATCCATTTCTTGTAAAGCCTGCCTCGTCCGCGAATAGAAATTTTCTTACGAAGTCTCTATCTGCATCATGCTATGTTAACAACCAATGACTAAATTGCATCCTAGAAGCAAACTCTTAGGGAAGAAATATTTTGCATGCGTTGAATGTGATACGGGTGCAGAAGTTGGGTTTTTAACATCCATTTTTGTACAATTTTCTATTTGTCGACAAACAATTCTTGTACTTGTGCTTGGTTTTTCTTCTACCAGATTTGTTCCTCTTGTTTAGGGCTTAATTTTCTATGTCGGCCGCAAATTCCCGACTTCTAATCCATAAACTTTCCGATTTCACGAAGATGTCGATCCAAATTTAAGAAAAACTTCGTCTTAGGAAGTAGTATGTTGGGATAAGTTTGTGCCCAACGTCGCTCTGCTAGGCTTGCATTTTCATTGCATTTTCCTAATAAATATAATAAATTATAATTAAAATCCAAATTTAAGAAAAACTTCGTCTTAGGAAGTAGTATGTTGGGATAAGTTTGTGCCCAACGTCGCTCTGCTAGGCTTGCATTTTCATTGCATTTTCCTAATAAATATAATAAATTATAATTAAAAAAATATTTTTAATTTAATTTTTTTTTAAATAATAATTTTTCAAAACTAGCAAAACGTAAAACAGTGTTTTTGTTACTTTTTTGTACTGTCAAAATGTTTCACAAAAACATTTTCTTACAGTGGTAATACTTTTTCGTAAAAGTAATTGATAATGAGTTAAAATGATTGCTAGTGCAGAACTTACCTAACATTAAATGCATATCTGCCATATCTGCAAAAGTCAAATTAACTACTGCCATACTGTCTTAAATTAAAAACTTAATAACCACTTACGTACTAATTCTCGATTTGCCGAATCAAAGAATTAATAGTAACTAAATAAGATGGACGTTTGTTTTCAGAGCTCACTATTTTTTCCTGACATTCATCGACCGCTAAGACATTTGTAATCCATCAATACATGTCGTTTTTCTCCAAAACGGAGCATTTAAAAAAACATTACAAAAGAGTTAAAATGAACAGAAGAAAATTCTACGTTTGATATTTCAAGAAAAAATTGCATAGGTGTACTTGGAAATAATTGGAGGGGATATATAGTATTTCATCCCTCAGTTACCTCCATTCGCCCTTCGATTTTTTTCACCAAAATTTCAAGTGTGTATCTTAATGGGATTATTAACAAAAATAGTTTTTTTAAATGTAATTTTAACACCCCGTATGGCATATGGAAAGTCGCATTATTTTTGTCCAAAGAATATGTGGTTAATGGTATGGCCTTCTATTTTGGGGCACCCTGTATAGAGTATGATGGAGTTTTTGAAAACAGACGATTCAGTGTTTTTTATATATTCACTGATATTTACGAAAGTAAAACAATAATCTGAGACCAAAAGTTGAATGGAGAAGAAATATTTAAAATTGTAATACAATGGTTTGTATGTTTTCCATTTATAGCGCCAATACAGTTTAGGAAATTTACATATTCAAGGAAACCATTAGTAATGTTTAACCATGTTTTTTGTTGGTGTTGGCATAAACTGTACTCTCATCACATTCCAAATTTGCTTACATACATCTTGAATTATTTATGTTAATGTTGATATACCGTTCTGTAGTTATGCAATTCCGTCAACGAACATCCGGTGGCAAGATATATGAGTATCATTTTAAAACAATAACTTTGACGATGCTCAACTAGACTTCAAAAATCAGGGGATCTAAAGAAAAACGTTACAAATCTGGTAATAAAAAATTATACTGAGGAGGAAAAAATAGGCGCAAAAACATTTAACAAATATTGGCAATAATTATGCACGTCCTCTTCAGCCTCCGCCACCAGCTACCTGTATAATTCCAAATAGCTTTTTCATCATAGACAACAAATATACCACTTTCTCCTGGATACAAATATTTTTAAATGTTTGTCACTAAATTAAAAAAGTACCTATTAGCATTTTACTAAGCGAAATGATAAAGAATCATAATATTAATTTTAATATTTATAGATACTGTAATATATTTCACTTTGTGAAATTAAACACTTCATATTTACTATTAACTTTATTTGTGTTCATCGCACCACTGGCTAATACATACTCCTTAATTATCTTAGCCTAAGCATTTTCTAAGATTATAGATTATATAAACATTCTTTTTGTATACTACAACGTTTCTTAAGATTATCGATCACATATTTGTATACTACATCTCTATGTTTCGAAATTCTAAAAGTATTACATGAACAAACAAATTATTAAACTATACCGTATGATAACAACTATTAACTATTTACTACAATCACTAGTTATATCTACATATAGCATTACAGTATAATATAACCCCAAATAATAACAGCAACAATATACAGTATGCGCCAAAAGTATGGAATAAATTCAATAAAAACGAAAAAATAATTGTTTCCTTTTTATTGAATTTATTCCATACTTTTGACGCATACTGTAGATATAAACCTAAGGCCTATATTGTATAGCAATAACGTTTTATATAATTTGCAGGTAAGACACAAAAGAGATATCAATTGTTTAGGTTGTTTCTGAAGGTTTTGCCACGGCCCATTCTCCTCCTATTTTCTTTAGATGCACTATGTTTTTTCTATAGACCTGTCCCGTTTCATCATTGGATCCTTGTTCTATTAGGTATGTCACTATCCCATAGATCTTGTAAAGTCTTTTCAACTTTGGTCACTAACGCAATAGGAACCCTCCGATACAGTTGAATAACAGGTTGAACATTTTTATCTATTGGAATATCCACTATTATGCCCTTAAACTTAGGAAATGGTGACGTCACGCAATTGATATCTACCTGTATCTTTCAAATTCCCAGTGACATAGCCGTATCTTTTCCCAAAAGACATTTTGTGCCAATTTTTTATGACATAAACTACCGCGATTTGTTTCAGATTATTAATTTTAATTTCTTCTTCAAAGCAACCCAATACCGTCAGTGGTATGTTACTAGCATATGGTACAAATTTTTTATTTGATTTAGATTTATTGTCCTGAGGAAGTGACCTTATCCGTTTAGATTTACAGCACTTTCTAAAATGACCTACGAAGTTACACTTGGTACAAATTATTTATTTAGCCGGACATTTTGGATCCTGTGAGTCGTGTTTAAAACTTCGAGCAACCTCGTTTTTCTGATGTTCTGTTCCGTGCAGACTTGACATTTAATTTATTTACAAAACTTGTACTAGGTGTATTTTTTTCGCGTTCTTCAAATTTTTCTAATTGACGACTCACAGACTCCAAAGCGTTTGCCTCCAATATGATGTCCGAAAGTGTAATACTATCTCCACATGACAGAATTTTTTTCCTTAATTCTTTCGATTTGCATTTTTGGGTAATTTGGTCGATTAGGTGTTCTTCTGCATCCCGAAATTGACAATTTCCGGCCTGGTGTCTTAGCCGCACCAGAAATTTGTCAAATTTTTCATCGTCGCCTTGCTTCATTAAGCAAAAAGTATATCTTTCAAACAACTTACTCTGCTTTGGTAGAGAGTACTTATCTAACTTCTTTAGCGCGACGTCAAAGACATCTACTGTTTAATTTTCCTCCAAGCTGCTGTCTACGTCAGCTCACGGCAGACTATAAAATTTCTTTTAATGCTATTCCGCTGTTCATCGCACCACTGGCTAATACATACTACTTAATTATCTTAGCCTAAGCAGTTTCTAAGATTATAGATTATATAAACATTCTTTTTGTATACTACAACGTTTCTTAAGATTATCGATCACATATTTGTATACTACAGATACATTTATTTATTTGCTTAATGTTACCATTGGCAGCTCTGTTGGGGATATACTCTTTGGTCAGAATTTCACACGAGCAAATGTCAGCAACGCATATGTGTGGCATTAATTGCATATAATATGCGACTATCTGCGCGACAGTCTGCCGCGGACAGATTACCCCTGAAAACGCTCAATAACACTTATATATTTGAAATTTAAATAAATATCCAACAGACACATAGCACATATACAGATTCGGAAATTGCGGATCTTTACAGAAAAAGTAGAAATTGCCGCTTCATTCCAGGGAAGGTACGAACTTTAAGAGGGGCGGCGACGTGCATTGGTCTAGCATTCCCCACTACTACGGTAATCGGTTCCGTATCGCCAACGCCAATTCGCCATTGCAAATCTAACTGTCCGGTCAACTGATGACAGTGTTGTCAGATCTCATGCATTCCGAGGAAATCTCATGCTCTCATATTTTGATTACAAAATCTTATGCTTTTTAATAGACATAAAAAGAAATAATAAAATTATTAAAATTACTCTTTGAAATCTACCAAAACAAAGACCTAACGAGAAATAAAGGCAAAATCGAGGGCAAAATTGAATAGATAGAGGTAGGTATCTACAATATTTGGGTACTTGAAATGTACTTTATTGTAGACTGCTCTCTTAATAATTAGCAATGAATACATAAACGGATATGACAGTCTACGGATATGCGGTGTGTGTGCTGTATTCACGCTGTATTGCAGTGATTCTTAACTCTATTCCGTAAGGGTACCTACATTTTCTGGAAACAACAGATTTTACGACCCGTGAGTCACCCTGCGTTACGTCAACTGCGCCTCAACGTTCGCCCGGCCTAACAATAAAATAAATTAGAAAGGTTACGTGGTTAATAACTTTTAAGTAAGTACATGTAAGTACCTACTTACAATGTAATATTATGATAAAATAGCAGAACATAATGCGTTTTAATGAAATAAAAATGGCATTACAAAAGTAATTAAAAATTAAGCTGTGTAAAGAGGTGTTTTTTGATAAATTAAGCCATCTCATGCTTTTTCTCCAAACCTCATGATTCTTTGAAATTATTCTCATGCACTGAATTTTTCCCACATGGCAACACTGCTTGATGCAAACACGCTGTGGTCGAAGTATGCGTGTAGCATGACACAAATACACGCAAGCGGCAAAATACAATTCACCATCAAGATCCTCACTTTGCAAATCTGTATAATATACCTACAGTGATACTAAATATATTATGTTCTAATAATACAATATTACCTATACCTGTTATTCTAATAATAAAGTAGTAAAATTCATTTCTGTAGTTTTCAGCTATTCCATACCGTTATTTCATAGCGAATGTGAAAACAAATACTAATTGTCAACATGTTGAAATTTTGGCAAAGTATCCTTGGGGTTCACAACTTATTGAAACACTAACTCTTCAACTGGCTGATGGCAATTTCACAATTCCACAACTGCAGGTAAGGGTTGTATGTAGTACAAAATAATTATTAAGCACAAGTTTTTGGGAGTAGTTACCAAAATATATATATATATATAATAAGGGGTTGTAGCGGTCATGCTATAGGATGTGCGTACTAGGCAGCAATGACCGTCTAGTGTATACACCTTTATTAGCTGAAAATATACGTAACCTACTTTTTGTAAATATGTAAACATTATGTCTTATATTCAGGTTATAAGTGTTTCATTGATAATAGTGTTCCGTTTTCACTGATTCTTATTAATTATTACTTAGTACATTATTAAACATTTTTCTTAATTTAAAACTTTCGTCTTAAAAATGCTGAAAGTAAGTAGTAAGAGCACACAGTTTATCTGTTTTGGGTTAAATCTACTTGGATATGTGTAGTTATTAATGAGGCACTGTATATAATAATTATAAATAATTAGGAAACCAAAAGGGTGATTTATATTTTTTATTGCAATTTATTTTATTAACCATTAACTAGTATTACTAGTAAGTTATTTACATGATATATAGGTTTATGTAAAAAGTCCTGGTGAATTAAAAGCCAATTGAAGATCAGTCTAAACTAAATGGATGTTACTGAAAACATTTTTATTTTTTAAGAAAAAACACTATTTTTCCTCAAATAATATTGAAATATTTTTTAAATTTTTTTTATTAGGTATTAATAAATAATATGTAAAACTACTCTGCAGAATAATTCCCCGGCCGGCATTGAATTACAGCCACCATAACTATGTTTTTAATTATTATTTTTTGCATTTTTGTACTTTATTGTATTTAATTCAAATCAAGTTCCCTACAATTCCTATCAATGAACTCGTGTGTGTTCTTTGATACCAAATATCTAGGTACCTATGCTAAAGAAATAACTCCAGGCAATGAATTCAATAAATATGCAAAATTAAAACTAATGAGGAGTCGATCAGAAGTTAGGATCGACTCAACTCGACTCACGACGAGTGTTAGAGAGTGAAGTGTAACTATGTAGATGTGAACGGGTGAGTAGGGAATTGCAACCGTTTATCCAGTTATACAAATAGTTAATGAGCTTTCAATGCAATAAGAAACAACTTCAGCATCGACGAAAATCGTTTGAGGATCAGGGAAATTAAAAAATAATTTTACTGATGAATATAAGTTATTTAGAAATAAGTCTAACAATATTTTATTAAATAAGTTAGAGGAAATAGCTAAGTATAAATCGTGTGAAATAAAACTTAAAATTAATTTATTAGAGTTAGCTGGAAATAGTTCAGTGAGTAATTTGATTAAAGAACTACTATGGATGCCGCTGAATATGTTACCAAACAATTAATCCATTCTATTCAATTGTACATGGTATCTGAAACTCGAGTGATGTCCCCTGTATATTTAGTAGATCAATCGACTTACCTGTAAGGAAGTTTGATCATAATTATATGAGCAATTTCGTCTCGAATTATAAATTTAACTACTTGTAGTTTGCACTTTTCAAACTCACCCGGTACGTACTTTAAAGACAAAAAAACCCTTATCTCTGTTACCACACATTCCCAACACGCTCTTACTATCATTGTATTTTCCTATCTAGATCGCCTAGGGTGGGAATTTTGGGCGGGAATTTATAATTCTTCGATGAAATAGCTCATATAATTATGATCAAACTTCCTTACAGGTAAGTCGATTGATCTACTAATTATATTTCGCAATTTCGTCTCGAATTATAAATTTAACTACTTGTAGATGTTGAAAGAATTATAGGCGATCTAGTGTGCAGACAGAAACTTTATATCCTGCATCTTACATATTGACCAGTTATCGTTCTTTTGATAATTAAAACAATTTTGTACTGCTTTATATATGTATATACACAAATATACATACCAATATATTATATATCAAAAATATATTTATATTTAGTGTCTACCTGCATTTTTAGTTATATATTAATGCATAAAATATATATTGATTCCGTGTGACTGTAAATGCATCCACAATAATAGAATGCGGGGATTTCATTTCTACGATATCTTTTTTATTTATTTTTTTTTTTTATTTTTTTTTTATTTATTTATTTATTTATTTATTTTTGTGCATTGCAAACACGTCTATTTCAGGCTGTTTGAACATGTTACATAATATTTCGAATACCCGTTTAAACGTTCGGTTTCTATTCTTAAACACCGAAATACTGTTATGTATTTTATTATTTTATATTTATTTGTTTTTTTTCTGGGTACACTAAAGGAAATATGTTTTAGCCTTTAATAGACATTGGTTAATCCCAGCAAAATATCTGCATTAAATGGACTCAACTGGGACCCATTATTTTATTACAGTAATTTTTGCAACTTTTGACACTAGCAAAAATGTATATTGCAGCTGACAGTCTTTCATCCTAGATAACTTTAGTCAGTAACTGTATAGCTACTATTATGAATTCTAGTTCATTTATCCTTTGTCTCCAAATTTTCATTTTACTGTAAAGAAGTTACAATCATTGATTATATAAGTTATATATAACTCAATGGCATGGTATATGGAAGATACCTACAGTTTGAACAAACTCGACTACCACTCGCCCTTCAATTTTAGCTTTTTTAATAGCAAACAAAAATTCGTTAACGTTGATGGCTAATGAACACTGTCACATGCCCTATTCACACTCTCTCATGTATCATGTATATATTATTGCTTTTTATATAACTTACTTCGCATAATGTATACATATCACAAAATATTGTTGGTTATATTACCTATATTGGTAATAATATATTTTTTAAGGTCTTGTCCATCCGTTCTTCCTGTTGTAATGTTGAGCATAAAATGGCTATGCATTCGTGCATTTGTAAAGATTAGCCACGAGATAGATATTACCTATATTGGTAATAATATATTTATTAAGGTCTTGTCCAGTCCGTTCTTCCTGTTGTAATGTTAAGCATAAAATGGCTATGCATTCGTGCATATGTAAAGATTACCCACGACGCGCTATCCAAATATAGCTTTGTTACACATTTCACAGCTCCAAGCCTTTCAGCTACAGGTAAATTATTATTATTATTTATATATATATGCATATACATATATATCTATATCCTACTACGCACCTACTTTAACCGTTAATAAGTAGTCATTTACCTACTCATTAAGTTATCTAAGTTACCTTTAGTAAAAGTAGTGATAGAAAATACGTATCTATTCAACCCGAGAAGTGTATTGTTTTAGCAAAACTCCGACTGAATGTAATAAAATCGGGCAAATAAATAAATTATTCTTGGTACATGCGTTGCAGTACTAACAGAATATTCCAACGATGATAAAGATTATCTTAGCCAACTTTTTTATTGTTCGGTATCTCTCAGTATATTGATGTAGAATGCATATATCCCTATTTTTCTTATTTCACACCATTCCCATATCTCTTTCCTTACGTTATTATCAAGCTTTAGAAGGAAACAAAAGTTTCTATAAAGCCTTGTGCTTGCTTGATTTTACAACATTATGTCTTTTATATTGTCTTGCGAAAGGTCTCACAAATTTGCATGATTCTTGTGATGACTTTTGCATAGAAATCAGAAACATGAAACTTTATTACCAATCTGATAACAGTGGTAGTTACTTTCGGTCGGACATGGTGCCGCTCGGAACTTACTTAGCTCAGATATTGATCGATTGGTAAACGTTATAAAATATAGAAACGGCTAGTTTTACATAATAAATAATAATAATAAGCAATGGACGAGATAGGCGTGCCAAATCGGAGCTCTTTCAGTCAACTGACACTATAATTAGTTGTATTCAGCAGAGCTACACCTAAGCACCTTGAATTTTAATTTTATATGCTTAATTCTTTTAAATAAAGAATATGCCTACATTAGAAATGCAATGTGTGTTTACTTAGTCACTTATTTATTTATTTATTTCAACTAACGTTCATTTAAATTTCACCCCAGACCTTCTAGCAATATTTCTTGCCAAGTCTAGTCTTGTCTTGCGGGACCAAGACAAAATCAAGGAAAATCAAGACCAAGATGTCACTGCTAGCCAAACAGTTACATTAATGTTTCTGTTTTATAGATGTTATATAACACTATGCGTTCTTGAGATCATTGCTTTAGGATTTATTTTTATTATTGTATTTATTTTATTTTTAAGACCTCACGTATAAGTAAAATTCAATATAGAGTGATAACCCTCTAATCTGGGGTGGGGATTTAACGATTATAAACCTAAAAGTCCCAACACTCTTTTTGATAGCAAATATGAAGAAATAAATTCACCTTCTGTCTCCAAAAGTTGGTTAATAACCTCTATCTAGCAATTTCACTATTGTTTACCTGCTTCAGATTTACTTGGGTCCTCACTCTATTATTACCATTACATCAGCACTTAATCCAGGTGTGTCCCTACACCTCAGATTTTGCTTTGGAACTCCTCCATGTGGAAGTCGTCCTATGAGGTTGAATCTAATCGATATGTGTATAGAAAATATGAATATGTATTCATCTATAAACAACAGTGACAACAGTCCAATAGACGTTGTATCTAAATGTATGTATAACTCTATACATTTCATTATAGAGATATTGAAGGTTAATTAAAATTATGTGTGTTGTGTGTCATATTAGCTTTTATTATTAGCTATGAGTCATATCTACTTTTCTTGATTCACCCTATATTATATGTTTATTAATAGTTTTAAAAACTTTTATGATAATACTCCTATTTTATATTTTTATCGGTACAGTATTTATTAAAAACTGTTGGAGCAAAAAACTTGCGAACTTGACAAAAACTGTCCGTTCTATTTACTTATTGCATTATTGGTTCCTTTTATTTAACATTTGGGGATATATTATAATTCATATATAATTTTACCTTTACTCAGTAGATTAACCCTTGAATTATTTACTTACTTGCATGCCCGGATACATATGTACAGGGAGTTAGAAAGTATATGCAAGTCATGTGACTGCAAACTAAAGTTCACACATATGTGGAACGTACTTTCGTGTTATGTGAGAGTTCATGTGAACCTCGAACACCAGAGAGGAATATATATACTTATATCCTTCTAGAATTCTTCTTCTTTAATTCTATTCTTCTATAATTCTATCCCCGATGCGTAAGTAGAGGGAGTTAGGAAGTATATGCAAGTCATGTGACTGCAAATTAAAGTTCACACAGATGTGGAACGTACTTTCGTGTTATGTGAGAATTCATATGAACCTCGAACACCAGATAATAATATATTCTTCTATTGACTGACTTAATGAAAAAAAGAAAGAAAAAACGGAAAATCTACATACTTGAAGAACTTCAGATGCATTTTTCTAAATTTCCTCTTCAGATTTTCACTTTTATGCCCATTTATTTTTACAACAGTGTGTCATATAATAACGATGTTGTTGAGCGTTACATTGCAACTTCAACCATGTTTTCCTGCGAGATTTCCTAATTCACCCTATTTCCTACACCAACAAACACTTTTTCTCTTTGTCTCTCTTATTTCACGTCGAAGCCGGGCAGGTACGAAAAATACAATGATAGTAAGAGCGTGTAGGGAATGTGTGGTAACAGATATAAGGGTTTTTTTGTCTTTAAAGTACGTACCGGGTGAGTTTGAAAAGTGCAAACTACAAGTAGTTAAATTTATAATTCGAGACGAAATTGCGAAATATAATTATATTTTTGCTTGTTAGATAACTTCCAGTTGATAACTTAATTATTAAGAATCCGTAGTATTAGTCAAGCAATATTTCCTCTCTGAACCTTGTTATTACTCAAAACCTATTCTCTCTGAAAATTTCTTTTGAGAACAAACTAGCGAGTCATTGTGAATACGTAAGTTAAGAAAAATTTTATCAAATCAAATTCAACTCAGTCAAATCAATTAATTTTAAGTGTTATCGATCTTATTTTTTTACCTTTATTTTTTCAAAATTTCGAATATATCAAATTTAGTAAACTCTTTGAGTAATTTAAAAATTTCTAAATCAAGTAAAATGGCTACAAGTAGAGAATCAAATGCTCCACAAGTGGATTATCAACTGTTACGCTTATATATTGATAATATTCCTAAATACGATGGAAATCCTTTTGGATTAAACACATTCATTAGTTCATGTGACAATTTGATAATTTATTTCATGCAGACAGAGAAACACTAAATTCGTTCATACATCAAGCTATTTTAGGAAAATTAGTAGGCAAAGCTCAAATGCTAGTAGATTCTCGCATAGAAATTCAAAATTGGTTGCAAAAAAAGATTAAATTTTGGTGACCAAAGAGATACAAAATGCCTAGAGCATGATTTATTAAATCTAAAAAGTTCTAAAAATGAAAATTTTCACAGTGTTGGTATAAGATGTCAAAAAAGACACAGTGAAAAAAATGTTATGCTAAGCATTATGAACAACTGTCATTAGATACATTTACTAGATCTTTAAATCCTATGTTACAATTTATGATTAGAGTCCAGCAAATTGATACATTAGAAACTGCTATAAGCAAAATTCATGAAGAAAATTTTTCTAATTATAGTAAATCTTTTCAAAATTCGAATATTGCAGGTAGATCGGATTACCAAAAACCAATAATACCATCACCACAAATTAAACAACCATAATATAATTTTATGCCACGACAAACTGTAGGTTATAGTCCCGTTACAACCAATTAACATACAATCTAGACAAATGTCCCAACAAAAATTCCACACAAAAAGTAGAAGTTTCGGAAAATCACGCAAAATGTTTTTAAACCTACGAATGTAGTCCTTCGTATAAACCAACACCAATGTCAACAACATCCAAAGCAGCTGTACCAAGACCCTACAACCATTTGCAGTCTTCAGGACCAAAAAATTGTATCTCTGAAGAATTACACAACGTGGAAGACATGACCTCCCAAGAAGAATATTATCAAGACCAACAATTTGAAGAAATGAACCAATTTCCTTATGAAGAACATGACCAGTCAGTTCAAGAACAATATACCAAGGAAGCTCAAGAAGAAGATGAATCCTACCCTTTCGAAATAAATGCCCTTAAACAAGCTTGTCCTTTATCTTATGTTGTTATCCAAAATCCTCTCATGAAATTGTTAATCGATACCGGTTGCGCATCATCATTTATTCGTCCTTCTTTAATAGAAAAATATTATCCCTCTTGTATTTATTTTGATAAAACTGAATTAAAAACTTGTGTTTGGAACAGCAAATGCACGTTGCAAAGCTGATATCCCAATTTTCGAAGAATTCAATTCTGGTAAATTCATAACAGTTATTCTCCATGTTTTTCATGAATATTACGATGGTCTAATAGGCTTTAATGATTTACAAAGTTTACAATTATCAATAAATTTTTATGAACAATCTTTATGCAATCCTAATAAATCAATAAATATTCCAATTTATTATAGAAATACAAATGATACTACTAAGCGTTATTCAATAAATGCTCATAAAATTTTAATGAAAGGAATTCCCGTTGACGCTCCGGATAGTGACATTTATATTCCTCATCAATCAACACATGATCTCTTCATACCAGCCTCCTTAAGTACATGCCATAATGGTTATGCCACTGTAGAAATTACAATATGTCTGAAGAAGCACAATTCGCTGAATTCGAGCAACCTCTTTTCGTTAAACCATTTTTAGAAAATTATGACTTGATTATAACATAAAATCGCCCGTTGTAGAAAACAGTAAAGGCAACATCGAAAATTTGCTTCGTAGATCATTTAAATTCAGAAGAGAAAAAGCTCTTTTAAATGTATGTAATAAATTTCAGGATATATTTCTAAAACCAGGCGATCTTTTAACCTTCTGTCAAGCACGAAATTAGAACAAAAGACGAAAATCCTATATATACCAAGCAAATCCTATAGATTCCCATACATTCATAAACAAGATGTACATAATCAGATCATGAAAATGCTGCAAGCAAACATAGTTCATCCAAGTATAAGTCCATGGTCCTCACCAATTTGGGTAGTCCCCAAGAAAAAAGATGCTTCTGGAATTCAAAAATGGCGACTTTATGACAAGACTATAGAAGACCGTTACCCCTTACCAAACATTACAGACATACTAGATAAACTAGGACGTTGTAACTATTTCACTACACTCGACTTAGCTAGAGCATTTCACCAAATTGAGGTACATCCAAATTCTGTAGAGAAAACCGCTTTTAGTGTTGAACAATGTCATTACGAATTTTTAAGAATGCCTTTTGGTCTAAAAAATGCCCTTAGTACATTCCAAAGAGTTATGGATAATGTTTTGAAAGACTTGTAAAACAAACTTTATTTAGTGTATATGGATGACGTAATTATTTTTTCGACCTCGTTACAGGAACATATTCTAAATCTCCATAAAGTATTCGAAGCTTTTAGAAAACACAACCTCAAAATTCAACTCGATAAATCTAAATTTTTGTCAAAATCCGTCGAATTTCTCGGACATGTTCTCACTCCAAATAATGTAAAACCAAATCCAAAAAACATTGAATTTATCAAAAATTTTCCGATACCACAAACACACGATATCAAAAGAGTTTTAGATCTTTTAGGTTATTATAGACGTTTTATTGAAAACTTTTCCAAAATTACTAAACTCTACTAAATATCTCAAGAACGGAGAAAAAGTAGTTCACACCCACGAGTTCATTAACACATTTGAATATTGTAGAACACTTTTATGTAACGATCCAATATTAGTATTTCCCGACTTTGAAAAACAGTTTACTATTACAACCTCAAATTTTGCTATAGACGCCGTGCTTAGTAAAGACGATCACGCAATCAGTTACGCATCAAGAACATTGAATCCGGCAGAAATAAATTATAGTACTATCGAAAAACAAATTGCTCGCGATCGTATGGGCATTTAAATATTTTCGGCCTTACATTTTTGGTAGAAAATTTATTATTCAAACTGATCAGAAACCATTACAATGGTTATTTAATTTGAAAGAACCAAACAGTAGACTTGTTAGATAACGACTGCGACTTGAAGAGTATGACTACGAAATTAAGTATAAAAAAGGTAAACAAAATACTAACGCAGACTGTCTATCTAGAATAAAGATTGACGCAAACCCAATTGATTTAAATACTAATGCCGGAGACAAAATTACAGACTGTAACGAACCTATTTTATTTTATTTGGCTCACACTGTACTTTAATTGTTTGGCGCACGCGGTACCTGAAATTGCTTAGCGTATCGCGATTTTTGCACACGACACTACCCGCCGTTCTGTATAAAAGCCGGCGAAATTGCCTTTACCAGCAGTGCTTAGCTGGCTCTTTCCGCGGCACTCAACCTTCCTCTACCCCAGGGTGTTTAGCAGGTAACTTCCGCGGCACCTTACCTTCCTCTGGGTATCCTGAGCGTTTCGCTGGCATTCTCGGCGGCGCTCCTGGTCTTGCCCGTATTCCGTCCTCGGTGTACTCGGAGGGTTTAGCAGGCCCTCTCCGGGGCGCTCGTGGTCTGGCCCGTATTCCGTATTCCGTCGACTCCGAGCGTTTAGCAGGCCCTCTCCGCGGCGCTCGAGGTCTAACCCGTATTCCGTCGACTCCGAGTATTTAGCTGGCTCTTTCCGCGGTACTCGACGTCGTCTCCGTGGTCTTCGACACTGGGTGTTTAGCAGGCTCTTTCCGCGACACTCAGCGTCTGCACCGTACATTCCCTACCGCCCTCTACACTAATTTATTATATTATTATTTCAGGACCTATTTTATTTATGTTGGGGAGTTATTATTAGCATTATTTGTTTACAGGGTGACATTTTATTTTTATGAAATAAATATTTTATTTTCAATACCGAGTCTTGTAATATTCCTGAACCTTGGACATAACTTCTCCACCGAGTGAACCCGGACTTATTAAAGTGGTTGTACTAGTTCGGCATCTGCGACCGAACCTCGAAAGTACGTCACAAGACATAGACGATTTTATATCAGAAATGGACGATCAAATTGGAGAAAGACTAATTGACACCCCAACAATTGAACAAATATTTGAAGAAATTGAAACAGACCAACCACCGCCACAAGTTCCATAAGATGACGTAGAAACACAACATACCGCAAATGAAAATCCTATACAAGAAATACCCTACACAGAAAATTGTTTTAAGCAATACAATCACCAAATTATTATTCAGGAATCAAATAATACTATTATTAACTCATCAACATCCGAAAATCCATTTAAAACAAAAATCAGACATCTAGTAACCTTTAGAACGACAGCATCTGACGATGACGTTACTAAACTATTAAAATCTTTAATTTCTCCCAAATTCACCTACTGTTTATATTTCAAAACACCAGAGATAGAAAAGAAAATTATTCGCATTCTTCAACAAAATTTCACTAATGTATTTCTCGAAAACTACTTGAAGATGTAGAAAATAATGAGGATCAAAACCAGTCATAGAAGCATCACCGAAGTTAAAACCTCACTTCGTAAACGATATTATTGGCCAAATTTAGTTAATGATGTTACAAACTATATCAATTCATGTAAAATATGTCAAAAAGCAAAATATGAAAGACATCCTCAACATATTACATTTCAAATAACATCAACTCACAAAAGACCATTTGAAATAATTCATATGGATTTGTTTTTCGCAGAATCAAAAATATTCTGAACAATATTAGATCCTTTCTCAAAATTAGGTCAAACATATAATCAAGCATATAATATCAAAACTAAAAATTCAATCGATACTTACGAAGTTTTATAAACTTTTATTTCTCATTATGGTATTCCGAATAAAATAGTAACAGATAACGGCAAAGAATTTAACAATAACCTTTTTAAAGAATTTTGTAATTTACATCAAATTGATTTTCACATCACTACACCAAAAAATTCAAATTCCAACGCACCTGTAGAACGTTTTCAGTCTACACTTTTATATTTAATACGTTGTACTAAATTAGAATATTCTAATATAGATCTGACTTAGATTATGAAGCTAGCAATAATTATAGGTTATAATAATGCCATTCATTCAGTCACAAAATTAATACTATTTGAAATTGTATTTGTTAGCGGAAGAAAAATTCCATTCGATATTAATAAAACTGAAATTTTAAATGACTACATTAGTGAACAAAAATATATTTCTAAAAAATTAGATAACAATCTAGAACATCCTAATAATAAAGAAAAAACAATCACTAAACTAAACGCAAAACGTGACGAACCAGTAAAATGCCAGACTGATGATACTGTTTATCTAAAGACAAAAGACAAATTTACCTCAAAAACTAAGCCTACATTGAAAGAAACACAAATCGTTGCTAACAAAGACCATTTAGCGACAACAAAATTAGGAACTTATCATAAAAACCTAATCAAAAAACCTAGGAAGAAACTAAAAGATTCTTCTCCATCACAGGTTCCAGACGAAGATGACTTTGAAGACTATATTACTGCTTACCGTATCCAACCTGTCCCTGAGACTGAACCAGGCGCACAGCCCCACGTTCCAGACAATAACGAACCCCATCTTACCCATCCAACTAGGACCGGTGAAACAAATTAAATCGACCCATAAATTTGTATATCTTTTCCTCAAGTGAATTATACATTAAGTAAAGTTGCTCAAAAATTAGATCTTTTAATGCTAAGTAAAAATAGTAAAAGAGTTTAATAGATGGCATAGGCAAAATATCCAAATATTTCTTCGGAACCCTAACATAAGATGATAAATTAGAAATAATGAATCAGTTAAAAACTTTAAATAAAAACCAACATAATATTGCAACTCAAATGGATTTGCAACTGTCCGTTTTACAACCACATTTGAAAACTTTTAAGGAAACAATTTCAACTTTGTATACTAACCAAAATAAAATTGTAACTGACATAAAAAATTTAAAAGATGACTTTCGATTGGAAAATATTAGGTTTGTTGAACAACAAATTATTAATAATTGCAACACTCTTTTAACCCTTATTGATGAAATATATATTGCAATTTCTTTTTCCGCATTAAGAACAGTTTATAATCCTACTATAACTTTTAATGAAGTCAAATTTATGAAAAATACACTCTTACGACTCTACGATAAGTCAGAATTACTAAAGCGACCTTTCATAGATATTTTAAATGAATGCATCAAGACGTTTTCTTTAAATATCCAAAATTTAATTTTGTAATTACTTTACCATTGTTCTCGAATGAAAATATATTCCTGTCCAAGAAGACTGCATTGCCACAATTATCCAAGGTCGATAACCCTCCAATTGCCAATTCAGCAAAATCAGCATCATACAAACCATAACAACACAATTTAGTTATTAAGAATCCGTAGTATCAACCTTAGATAAAATTAATGTGTAGTCAGCTTTTTGCAGTTCTTATTAATAAAAATATTTTAACCTTGCTAGTTAGTTATGACATATTCTTTGAGCCGTAATCTTGTACTTTCTTCAATAAAACATTTGTGTAATTAATCGGATTATTAATTTTATAAATAAAACTGTCGATAGTATGGATACAAAAAATTTAAATAAAATCTGGAATACGTGGTGTTAAATGGGGTGAGGCAAGCTCAATTTTCAATCGAAAGTATTATCTTTGGGATTTGACAGAAACGACTAATGACATCATCAATTATGTTTTTTCCAGAAACATATCTAAATTTTTTTCCTGTTAAAAAGTTCTCTTTTTTCTAAGAACACTAATTATAACTCAACTAAACACTTATTTAATTAATCGCTATCTAAATCACTTTGATATCTCCAACTAAACACTTTAATTCAGACTGTAATACAAGACTAAGAAAGAAATCACATTAGCGGTGGAAGGATTAAGTATTAATTTTGGGGTATGCGAAACTCACATTGAAAAAGGCTTAATTTTATAGCTCAAATTGTAGTAAATTAAGAAACTGTTGATCAGAACCTTTTTCGGCACTTTGTTCTTTGGATGGATTTGTCAGTAATGGTTTGCCAAACAGGCGCAATGGTCACTACTGGTTCATATAAGCAATATCGCCTAAAGACTCTCAAAATAAATACCACCTAGAAATCACATTAGCGGTGGAAGGATTAAGTAGTCACAATTTGGGGTATTTGCCTGAAACTCACATTGAAAAAAGGCTTAATTTTATAGCTCAAATTGTAGTAAATTAAGAAACTGTTGATCAGAACCTTTTTCGGCACGTTCTTTGGACGGACTAAAGTCGGTTTGTCAGTAATGGTTTGCCAAACAGGCGCAATGATCACTACTGGTTCATTGAAAATCCCCATATTGTAAATCCAGTCCAAAACCAAGGCCATTTTGGTGTAAATGGGATAGTGGTTTGTGAGCATTTTCATCAGTAGACCTTCATGCCAAACCGTATCGAAGGCCTTTGCGACATCCAAGAAGACAGCTTCAGTGAACTGTCCCCTGTTGAAGGCCGCCGTGATGTGCTCTGTTAGTCGGAGGATTTGGAGCTCGGTGGAGTAATCAGGACGGAAGGCGAGCTGCTCGTTGGGAATGACTCGCAGTTCCTCGAAGTGGGTTTTGAGACGGGAAAGGATGATTTTTTCTACTACTTTGCTCATAGCCGGGAGTAAGTTAATGGGCCGGTAGTTGGAGGGGATGGTATGGTCTTTGTTGGGTTTGGGAATAAGAATAACGTTCGCTGTTTTCTGGCGAGCGGGGAAATGTTTAAGTCTAAGGATAGCGTTGGTTATGTTAAGGCCGCTATGCCTTTACGTGGTAGTCGTTTTAGAGTGGTGTTATGTATAAGGTCAGGTCCAGGCGCTTTCCTGTTACGTAGGTGTCTGATTATGTCTTTGAGTTCGTCAGGGGTGGCAGGTTGTATTGTGTCATTGTCTCTGTCGATGCGTCTGGCGACACTTCTGACCGTTCGCCCGAACTCCTCGTCAGGCAGCTGAGGTAGTCTACACTGAAATTCGAGACTGTCGGCAAAAACCTCGGCCTTTTCCTGGTCCGTATAAACCACCCCTCTGTTTAATGTCATCGGGAAGTATGCCCCTGGGGTTAGTAAGTCGGGTGACTATTGTCTCAGTCGTTGTTAACGTCAAGGCGTTTTTAATGTCAGTCTCGAGGGTAAGGACTGCTGCCTCCAGGTCTTGGATGCTTTCCATAACTGGTAGCGCGGTGTTTCTTTGCATTTCTGCTCGGAAGCGACTCCAGTCAGTAAACCTCCTTGTGAAGGTGCCCAGATTTCCTTGTCTCCGCCCTAAATTCAGCGTGACCGGATTATTAGCGGTAGACCCTTCGTGTTCAGTGAAAATCTGAGCGGTCAGCGGGAAGGATTTTAGTAGGGTAATGTCAAGTACGTCAGGGAGTCCTGCGGCTCCGTAAAAAGTCGGTTCAGTGGGTATAGTGCGTCGAAGTAGTTCAGCAGGACACGACCTCTTGTGGTCGTCTTGCTGTGCCATGCGGGTGACTTTGCGTTGAAATCACCGATGGCATCTGTCTGGGGCCAGGAAGGTATCAAGTCTAGGTCGTCGTCAAGTAAAGGTAGTCTGGGAGGGTTGTAACAGGACACCACCGGAATGTCTCCATGCCGTAGCAATCTCACCATTATCGCCACGGCCTCGATGTTTCGAGTTTGGAGACGTTGCAGCGGATAGTGGTCGATGCACTTCTTGATCGCGAGTGCAATACCACCTCCGTTATTGTCTCTGTCTAGTCTGTATATGTCATAGTCAGGGATGGAGATTCGGGAAGCTTCGCTGAGTTTGGTTTCCTGGATGGTTTAGGATATCCACCAGTTCCAGCTTTCTGCTCCGCAACCCGTCAAGGTTCCAGGCGAAAGTTTGTAGGTCTGACGAGCCATTAGAAGTCAAATAATTTTTGCATATTTGACATCATGGTCGTCAGCTGGAAGTAGAAGTCCGGCAGACGCTTTGTTGCGTCTATCAGGGCCGCCGCTGCGGGTTGGGAGGTTGTCGTGTCTGTTGGCGGTGATTTTGTTTTTTGTGTGATAGTGTATCTGTTTTGTGTTTGTCTTTTGGCTCACGTACCGCATAAGAAAATGTTTGTAAAATTAGTTCAACATTTAATGCCGCATCTACACTCTCGGCGACACAGTCCGAGACCGGTCGAGCACGAGAGTGTGGATGCAGCACTCGTCGAGTATCGCTCTTGCTATGGCACTCCCGCCTGCTCTCGCCGAAATGTCTCGGCGAGAGTGTGGATGCGGCATTAGAGATTATGGGAGTTTTGAACGCCAGTACTAATGCTGAACAAAAACAAAGTCAGAAAGTAAAACTCTTGAACCAAATATTTTAAATACCATCGATGAAGACTCTTGTCACGTAAGTAAAAAGGATTATGTATTTATTTATTATTGAGTTTTCTGTTAGTTGACTTGTTGCTATTTTATAGTGTGTTATACGTAAAAGGATACATTTTTTATATTTTGTTTATATGGAATAATAAAGCGAACATCCACTCAAAAAAAAAAAATTTATATGCTCAGCGCCCATTTGCGTACTATGAAAATTGCGAAAAAAGGCAACAAAAAGTAATCAGTTTTTGTGACGAAAATAAATTTATGATATATGTTTGTAAAGGTCACAGGAACCCCCCCTCCCTCTCCAAACCGCACCCCCTCAAAGTTACACCCTGTATAGTGCAAACGTTGTATTATATAGTTTTATTATTCTCATTTGCAGTTTCTTAAATATTTTGATGAAAGTGCATGAATTACTCATTTGTTCATATGACGTAAGTCGTCTGAATTCTAGCCGCGACTATATTCTTGTAGTGTCATTACTAAAATGTAATGTAATTAATGTATGCCGTGCGGAAGTGTATTTTAAAATCATTTTTGCTGCTCTTTTTGATTAGAACTATTAGAATCACCTTGTATGGGAAAAACTATTCTTATTTTTTATGTTCTCTAGGAATTTTGAAATACCCTTTATACAGGGTTAACTATTACTAAGTACAACAATTTTAACCACGTGCTCAGGAAGGTCTAAAAGACAATAAAAAAATTATTTCGGAATTCTAGCTCGATGTTTAAAAAATGGGGCAAAACCCTCTTTTCCTACGGAAAGTCGGCGCCTATGACAATCAATCATCATCCGTCATGGCTAGATATGTCAACTACTGGTCGTTTTTTCAACAATTGTCAAGTGTAGAAACAACGAAACGAAACATTTGTATTAATAATAATAATGTCTAAGTACCTGGTAGATAACCGCTAATCCCGTTAGCTGCAGTATTTTGTATTCATATTTATTTGAATCTGTGTTGTATTCGTTCTTTTGTTGCACACTGCCAAAACTACATTTTCACTCCTTGCAGATTCATAATAATTATCCACTAACACATGCGACATGAAATACTTTATTTAATTACTATAACACTTTTAAAATTAGTCACTTAACTGATTTAAAGTAACAGTAAATTCTAGGGTATCTTCTTCTTTCTTCTTCTTCTTTTTATGGCCTTCGTTCAGGGGACATGCATTGCTAATTGCATACCCTCCATGCTCCAAACCATCCAGAATAGCGAAGTTAGTTATAATCTAAGGGTCATTTTTACAGAACACTGAAAACATCTTGGAATGTTATAGTTTAAAATATTACTAATTATTTTATGCAAACATCGTCGATTACTGTTAATATTGTTGCTATTATTAGTATTAACAGAATTTAATTACACAACTCATGAAGTTTAAAAATTTATCGGCGAGTGCACCTTGCATTAGTGGCCTACAAATGTCGTCAGATGTCGTCTGTAGATGTCAAATAACGTAAATATACGGTTACGGTACTCTGATTAGTTTGAAATAATTTTTCAGTACTTGTTTTTCGCAAATTTAATTTTTCGCGTATTTTATGTGTATTTACAAACATGTCGTATTCAAATGTCTAGATGACGGATAAGGTGCTGATTTATGAGAGTGTGACAAGTGCATATTATCGTGCGGCAGCCTCAAAGACGTTTCCCGAGTATACAAAATATTTTGCTGAATACTTTTTGAACCACATCGAACAGCTGTTTTATGTCGTGGCGGTAAACGTGTGGCAGTGTGTTTATGTATTTGTGTACATTTACGTGTATTTTGTTGTTATCCTTTGTGCTTTTTCCCGACGTAAGTAATCGACCCGGTCAAGACCTCCAAACCAAGTAGGTACTTCTCTTTACACAAAAAGAACAATCGAGGGAAGGAGAGGTCCACAGGAAGTACAAAAATCTTTGCAAGTTTTAATTTAAACAAGTAAGAACACAGAAGATGATTCAACATTCTTAATATCTCTCCAAGTATCAATCCTGGAAATAAATATTAGTAAAGTAGATGCTGCCTCTCTGTGCTACTATACCGTATTTCTCATTAAATCATTAAATAATAATCTACATTTTGTAAAGATTTTTTTTCTTTCAAAGCGGATTAAACTGATACACGTGTCAATGGACCTGTCACTATATTTGACACCTTTGACTGACAGAATATACCTAACCTCGCAGCTGACAGAAGGTCAGTGACGGCGATAAATAGGGATTTAATATAGTTTTGAAAAAAATTTATTTTGGCTTTATAAATAAGTTTGGAATTTTTTTGAAGGGTGATTCCATTACTTCTTATTTTTCCCTATGCCCTCTTAAAATATTTGTACTAAGTCATAGTTAACCCTGTATACATTAAGCTAATCTTAATCGTAGTCAAATACTTATTTTTTTCAATTTTTTCAGTTTAAAGAAGGAAAACGTTTAATTCAAGCCCACAGTATAATAACTGAAATCAATTTATCAACTATGTTTTTGAACGCATTATGTGATGCTTTTGATGAACCAGTATATCAAGAGAAACCAAGACCACTATTCAGATTTCATAGAAAATTAGCTCCTTATAAAATTGCTTTTGCTGTTTCAGGAAGTGGTAAGTACATAATAAATTACGTTATAATAAAAAATACAATGCAAGAATAAAAGTTGTAGGAAGTTTTATAAGTTATTTAATCTACGACGATGTCATTATGACACATTTAGCATCCTCATTGGCATTTGGATGCCATTATGGCCTTCGTAGTAATAACACTCAATATGAATTCATAATAACACGCAAATTTTAAAGTAAAAAATAAACAAAGTTAGTCACTACTTTTACTTGTTATTAACTATAAAAAATTCAACATTTATTTATTGTAAACATTAATTACAACTCTTGAACCATTTGTGAAATTAATTTCAGCAGATGACAAGTGGGCTGTATCTTTAAAAAGTTTATTTCCCGAGTGTTGAACTTGTCGAAGGGCCATCAATGCCTAAAACTTTACCCATAATATTAGATGATACTTTCTTCTTATTTTCTTGAAATCTTCTATAATAGCTTTCTGCCACTAGAGCGGTAACCAGTATGTTTCTTAACAGTAAATCTACAAGCAACGACGCAGATGATCTACGCAAAACAATAAAATAGAATAGAAGTTTATTTATCCAAAGGTACATAATAAAAAGTTGTTTTTACCTACTTACAAATGAAACAAATAAACTTAAGATACTTCATATAAGTAACGAATACTGCGCATGAAGATATACATAAAATCACAAGTAAAAAAAGAAAAGATATATACATATACCTACACAAAGGGAATGCAAAAACATACTACACATCAATATAAAACCAATACATAAAAAATGGCCACATCAAAATAGAAATTGCAACATCATATTAAAATAGCACATTATAAATATTGTCACGGAATTTGCCCCACTCACTCCCAAACCGACGACTGTGGCACCGCGAATTGCCTAAGATTGCCCCGATCGCCCCTACGCCATTCTGGTAAACAAACAACATGCCATGAATCGAGGCGTTACTAGAATGTTGGGGAAACGACGAGAGTCGCTCGAGAAAATGGGTCTAGATATGCTAGCAAATACCTTGAACATTCGTTGGGTCTATAAAAGAAGAATAAACGGTCGAGTTAATTAGTCTTGTACTAGAGTCTTGTATTAGTCTTGTGTTACAGTCTGAAGTGAAGTGTTTATTTAGAGAGATCAAAGCGATTTAGATAGCGATTAATTAAATAAGTGTTTAAGTTGACCTGTAATTAGTAGTCAGTAGTATACTGAGCAGTTAATAAAGAAGTGATTAATTAACGGATTGTTTTTCTGGGAATAAGAAAAAGACGGATTGGGAAATCCGTGACAATTTGGTGTCGGAAGTGGATTTGGTTGGAAGTTTTAAAGAGCTTTCTGGAACCCTGTCCACAAAGTGGGATTTAACTGGAAGTTTGAGGAGCTTTCTGGAACCCTGGGCGTAAGTGGGTTTAATTGGAAGTTTGAAGAACTTTCTGGAACCCTGTGCGTGGGTGGAATAAAGACCCAAGTGTGACATATCGCCGCACTCGTCGTGACTTAAGGAAGTGAACGGTGATATTCGCGAAGGACAATCTCGAATATTCTAGAACTTTATCCGGCAGTGAAACAAAGACCCAAGTGTGGCATATCACCGCACTCGTCGTGACTTAAGGAAGTGAACGGTGGTATTCGCGAAGGACAATCTGGAACATTCTAGAACTTTGTACGGGAGTGAGACAAAGACCCAAGTGTGATATATCACCGCACTCGTCGTGACTCAAGGAAGTGAACGGTGGTATTCGCGAAGGACAATCTCGAACATTCTAGAACTTTGTACAGGAGTGAGACAAATACCCAAGTGTGACATATCACCGCACTCGTCGTGACTCAAGGAAGTGAACGGTGGTATTCGCGAAGGACAATCTCGAACATTCTAGAACTTTGTACGGGAGTGAGACAAAGACCCAAGTGTGATATATCACCGCACTCGTCGTGACTTAAGGAAGTGAACGGTGGTATTCGCGAAGGACAATCTCGAACATTCTAGAACTTTGTACGGGAGTGAGACAAATACCCAAGTGTGATATATCACCGCACTCGTCTTGACTTAAGGAAGTGAACGGTTTTATTCGCGAAGGACAATCTCGAACATTCTAGAACTTTGTACGGGAGTGCGACAAAGATCCAAGTGTGACATATCACCGCACTAGTTTCATTGTAAGGAAGGCAACGGTGATATCTAGAAATACATTCGTGGACATTCTAGAACTTTCCAAATAGAGTGAATGCCTGTAACTAGAAGCCAAGTCAATATGGATGCACAACTGGCAAAACTGTTAGAAATGATGCAGACAATGCAACAGGAAATGAAAGACCAGACGAAGACGATGCAAGAGAAATTAGAAGAACAGGGACAAACAATGCAAAATAAATTAGAAGAACAGGGACGGACAATGCAAAAGAAATTTGAAGAACAAGGGCATAAAATCGAAGATCAGTCCCAAACGATGCAGGAAAAATTAGAAGAACAGGGAGAGACGATGCAAATGAAATTAGAAGAGCAAGGGTGTAAAATGAAAGATCAGATACAGACAATACAACATGAAATGAGAGATCAGACGAAAGAAATGCAGACAAAGTTAGAAAAATTGGAGAATACACTAGAAGAAAAATTAGAGGAGCAGTCACATAAAGTGACACAAGTAGAAAAGAAACTGTTAACACAAAAAAAGGAAATAGACGAAGAAATAAACCTGGTTAGAGAAACCTGCGAAGAGCTTCGACATAAATTAGACAAGGTAACAAAGGAGGGCGTAATCAAATCAGAAGGACCTGTTATCCGAACTCAGAAAACGAAACCTCCCGAATTCGACGGCAAGGTCTCCTGGAATGTCTATCTGCGTCAGTTTGAAGCAGCAGCTGCAGCAAACGAATGGTCTGATTATGAGAAAGCTACTGCTCTGATAGTTGCTTTACGAGGGGAAGCTCTTGACGTCTTACAAGGAGTTCCTGCTGGGCAGCAGAATAACTACGACATTTTAAAAGAGCATATGGAAATGAGATATGGGGATAAACACCTGCAGCAAGTGTACCAGGCACAATTGAAAAATCGTCACCAACAAAATGGAGAGAATTTACAACATTTTGAGACCGATGTTGCCAGACTGGTTCGATTGGCTTATCCAACAGCCCCGTGCGAATTTGTAGATCAGCTCTCCATCCAAGTTTTTATCGACGGCCTAAGAGATTGCGAAACTCAGCAGGCACTGCGACTCGCTAGACCTAAAACTTTGAATGACGCCCTCTCGCATGCACTGGAATACGAGGCAGCAAAGATGGCATCTGGTAGACATGTTAAAGTTCGGGCCATCAGTGATAACAGCGATAATATGGGAAATGGAGACATAATCAAAACGTTGAAGGAGGTCATTGAGAAACTCAGCCCAACTACTAGGACAAAGAAAGAACAATCTGATAGTCGAAGGGATCGCCTTGTTCAATGCTGGAACTGTGGACAGATGGGACATCTGACGAGACAGTGTAGGGCCCCAGTCGCAGATCAGCAAAGGCGCGCCTCCCAAGCGGCAGCCTTCAAGGAACATGTTAAAGTGCGGACTATTAGTGATAACAGCGATAGTATGGGAAACGGAGAGATGGTCAAAACACTGAAGGAGGCCATTGATAAACTCAGCCAAACTACCAGACCAAAGAGAAGACAACCTGCTAGCCGAAGTGATCGCCCACTTCAATGTTGGAACTGTGGGCGGACGGGTCATCTAAAGGGACAGTGTAGGGCCCCAGTTGCAGATCGGCAATGGCGCGACTCCCAGGCAGGCATGAAACATGGAAATGCAGATGCTCTTTCTAGGAGACCCTGTCCTGTCAACTGCAAGCACTGTAGTAGTCTTGAAAGGAAGGAGGATATCTCATCAGTTCCTTCCAAGGTGGTAGCAGCCCAACCTGAAGACAGATGGAGTTCAGCGGCGATTCGGGAAGACCAGCAAGCTGACTGACAATGACGGAACGGAGGTCAAGAAGCAAGTACTACTCCCGAGGTCCCGGGTCAAGGAAGTGTTGCAGGAAGTACATGGAGGTACTGGTGGTGGACATTTCGGTATCAATAGGACTTTACAGAAGGTTAGGGAGCGTTTCTACTGGTTGAGTTGTAGGACGGATGTAGAAGATTGGTGCCGAAAATGTGACATATGTGCAGCCAGCAAGGGACCGAAGACCCGTTCCAGAGGCAAAATGCGCCAGTACATTGTAGGAGCACCGTTCGAGAGGATTGCCATTGATATCGCTGGCCCATTTCCGAAAACCCAAAGTGGCAACCGATATCTGCTAGTAGCCATGGACTACTTCAGCAAATGGCCGGAAGTATACCCTCTTCCCAATCAAGAGACCACGACCGTAGCAGAAGCCCTAGTCAACAACCTGTTCTGCAGATTTGGTGTGCCCATGGAACTGCATTCAGATCAGGGCAGAAATTTCGAATCAGGTGTGTTCCGAAAGGTCTGCGAGCTTATGGGAATCCGGAAAACCAGGACCACCCCACTGCATCCCCAGTCAGATGGTATGGTGGAACGCTTCAACGCCACACTAGAAACCAATCTGAGGATGTTTGTGAACGAAAACCAGACAGACTGGGACAAGCTCATTCCACTCTTCCTGTTAGCTTACCGCTCAGCTGTTCATGAAACTACTGGGAAGACTCCCGCAAGGATCATCTTTGGAAGAGAGCTTCGCCTTCCAGCAGATTTGGTATTTGGTCGTCCTGCGGAACAGCCCACAGAGCCAGACACTTACACCCATGAGCTAGAACGAAGACTAGCAGCCGTACACGACCAAGTCAGAACTCGAATGCGACTAGAGAGCGATCGCATGAAGACTCGATACGACGTCCGGGCCAATACCGTCGGATTCCAACAAGGTGACCTGGTGTGGCTGTACAACCCCACGCGGAAGAAAGGAAAATCGCCTAAACTACAGAACCGTTGGGAGGGCCCCTACACCGTCATTAAAAGAATCAATGACGTCGTCTACCGGGTACAGAGGACTCCCAGGAGTAAGATGAAGGTCGTCCATCTGGAGCGTCTGTCCCCGTATAGAGGTGTATCCGATCGCGGGACGATCGGTCCAAAGGAGGGGGCAGTGTCACGGAATTTGCCCCACTCACTCCCAAACCGACGACTGTGGCACCGCGAATTGCCTAAGATTGCCCCAATCGCCCCTACGCCATTCTGGTAAACAAACAACATGCCATGAATCGAGGCGTTACTAGAATGTTGGGGAAACGACGAGAGTCGCTCGAGAAAATGGGTCTAGATATACTAGCAAATACCTGGAACATTCGTTGGGTCTATAAAAGAAGAATAAACGGCCGAGTTAGTTAGTCTTGTACTAGAGTCTTGTATTAGTCTTGTGTTACAGTCTGAAGTGAAGTGTTTATTTAGAGAGATCAAAGCGATTTAGATAGCGATTAATTAAATAAGTGTTTAAGTTGACCTGTAATTAGTAGTCAGTAGTGTACTGAGCAGTTAATAAAGAAGTGATTAATTAACGGATTGTTTTTCTGGGAATAAGAAAAAGACGGATTGGGAAATCCGTGACAATATGTTTTAGATTTATAACATCATTTATATTACTTCTTGTCTCATTAAGAATTAATCTCTTTAGTTTACATTTGAATATATTATTTATTCTTATAAGTTTAAAATTCCAGGGAATAAAATTATATGCTTTAATACTTAAAAAAGTAAAGCTTCTTTGCCCACAGATAGTTTTCATTTTTCCAGCTTTTAAATTATGAGTGTTTCCCCTTGTTTCAATAATAGGACTTATTGGTGTATTTAACTGCCATTGATATAAAACACACTGATAACAAAATTTAGATCTAATGTCCATTACACAAACATTCTTTTATAGCAAATCTGAGGAGTAATTAATATCCTTTCTAAAAATTATTTTTAATACCAGGTTTTGTAATACCTGCAGATGTTTTAAATAACAGTCCAATACACCTCCCCATGCTAATATTCCATAAGCCAAATGTGAATCTATGACCGCGTGTTATAAAATTTTCATTTGCTTAAGATCTAAAAAAGTTTTTAAACATTTGAACCTATAAATAATTTTTCTTACTTTTTTTGTCACATAATTTACATGCATATCCCACCTTAGCCTACTGTCAAGCACTATTCCAAGATACTTCATTTGATTCACAGCTGCTATACAGAAATCAATATTAACAGTAAGTTCATTAAATATCGGGGCAGATCTATCGTGTAAATAAAAAGGTACGTATTTAGTCTTATTTATATTTAATGTTAGGTATTTGCTAGTAAAATAATTTTTAAAATTTTTCAGGTCTTCCTCTCTTCTGTTTTTTAACTCAGTCTAGTTAGTTCCTTTATAGACGAGAACAGTATCATCCGCATAAGTTGTAACTGAGGCAGAGGTGTGTACATCATATAGCGAGTTGATATAAATAATAAACAAAACAGGCCCCAGCACTGTTCTCTGCGGTACGCCATACTCAATTGTGTTAGCACAACTTCTTACACCATTTACCTCAGTATATTGTATTCTGTTTTCTAAATAAGATATTAAAAGATTCAGGCTGTTACCCCATATTCCAAAATTATATAATGTATTTTCCAATTCTTTGTGGCATACAGTATCAAAAGCCTTTTTTAGGTCAATAAAAACTGCCAGACATTTATATTGATTATCAAGGGCTTCATAAATTTTGCTAACAAAATTTGCAATTTCATGTTGTGTACTTTTACCTTTTCTGAAGCCAAACTGAGATTCAAATAACAGCCCATATTTTTCTCTATAATTATTGAGTCTTATTTTGATAACTTTTTCAAAAATTGTTGCAAAGTTAGTAATTAACGAGATTGGTCTGTAATTTGACACATCTTTACTACCATTTTTATATATGGATTTTACAACAGCCACCTTAAATGCAAAAGGACATTCATAATAGCTTCATTTATTATATATGCTAGTGGTTCGGCTACTGCTACACTCAGCAATTTCTTTTAATGTGGCTGTTCTAATCCCATTAACCCCAGGTGATTTGTTATTTTTCAGTTCTTTAATTATTTTAATTATTTCTGACTTGTTTGTTGGTTGCAAAAAAATTGAATTATTTTGTTTATTTTCAGGAAATTTATTCTGTCCAGATGGAATTTGGTTTGCTAGTGTTTTGCTAATACAAGTAAAGAAGGAATTGAAAACATTTGCCTTTTCACCATCATCTGTTATCTCAGGATTATAATCAGTTTTTATCAGAGGCATATTACCCTTAGTGCGAAATTGGCCACAGTACTCATTCGTAACTTCCCACAAAATCTTATTCGAATTTTTATTATTTTCTATTTTGTTTTT
Source organism: Monochamus saltuarius (assembly GCA_025584915.1). NCBI lineage: Eukaryota > Metazoa > Arthropoda > Insecta > Coleoptera > Cerambycidae > Monochamus > Monochamus saltuarius. The sequence goes on from CM046727.1 coordinate 32,414,320, forward strand.
ATAATACTTCATTTTTTCTCTTTTTTTATATGAAACCAGCAGCGGCCGATTTTTGTTTTCCTTATTTCCTATTCTAAAAATATTCCCAATTTCAACTTCACTAAGATTAACTTTTATGGTAGAATTGACAACATTTAGAAATTGTTTGATAAGTTGTTCACTGTTTTCTTTCACACCTTCCTTTAGACCATAAATTACTATGTTATTAGCTTTCGCCCTTTTTTCAAATTTTTCTAATTTATTTTTAAGATCACTGTTTTCATTTTCGAGAATTGTTACTGTCTGCTTAAGTTCTTCTACTTCAGATTGTATGGCTTTATTAACAGATGTTTCTTCTTCTATTTTTGAAATTTTATTACTCAAATTTGAGTTAATTTCCTTCAAAAGAGCATATATATCCTCAATTGTAATTTTCGAGGAACCTTGACTCATGCTGTATAAATATAAGTTGACAATCTGTCACATGTTAAATGGTTTTTACTACTAAAAACTTCTTTATATTGATTCTTATCAAGAATTTCTTGCATTTTTAAAAACTTTGTTAAAACAAGTGATGGAACGGTACGGTCGTCTGGTTCACTTGAGTCCCAGATGTTATACAGTTGGTACTTTTATTGTTTTTGGGTCGACAACTGAGCTCAATATTCCACGCAGGTAGTTTTTTTGTCGTTTTATGCACTATAATGCGTTTAAAATACACGATGTAGACTTAATTATTATTGATAAAATAAATATGTGGATGCGGTATCAAACGTTATTGTAGCAGTTTTGTACTTTTGTATATGCATTGACCGATACGGCACTTAAAAAAAAAACAACAATTAGCTTGGAGACCCGGGACCGGCCGAAAAACACGTCCACACTCGACGACCAACTCTACTACTCGTTACTACCAATGTTAACAACAATGATTTTATTACATGGCATTTTCCCAAAAGTATTATTGCCAACTGGCTGCTTGATGCATTTTTCATTTCTATATTGTGACGTGTCAGGTCGCGTCGGCGGCGGTGCGACGCGGTGTCACTATGACGCCTGAGCTGAGCTTCTATAGGGAAACAAACTGAAGGGGCGGAATAAAAGTCGCAATATATATCACTGCCATCATATCATATATTAAATACCTACACCTAGTTTTACAATGCTACTTAAACTAAAAATAAATTAAATTAAGAGCGTGTTAAGGCCGCAAAGCAAGTTAATAAGCGTGACGGTACGCGTTATTGATGGCTCTGGAAAAAGAGTTACTGAGTTAGCCGGTTAGTAGTAAGCAAGCGGTGGAAAGCTACGGATTAAAAATACTACGAGGAAGGAAGCAAAGAAGCAATTTACACAAGCAATTACTACTACTATTAAACTTGGCTACAATCACTTGTGAAAGAGAACAATCCATAGCAAGGCAAATATAGAAATAATCCCTCGAGTAGGTCTGGCAGCACCGCTGGCAGTTGTGCTGAAAATAAAACGACAAGACAAGTTGGTCTATGACCTACGTTTCATAGTAACGAGGAAACCTCCTTCCTCCGAACACACAGTTAGGTTCGACATACGTGATCAAGGCAACCGTGTGCATCACCACGCCGCGGGACACACAGCACAAGTCAGGTAAGACGGACAATGAGTTAAGAGTAGTCAAGTGTTACAACTTTCTACTTACTTCTAAAGCTCGTGGTAGGACACGCCTTCCTTCTAGGAACGGCAGGGCGGAACTAACTGTCAAATTCCGTTTGTCTTACCAGTTCACCCAGTAGAATTCGAAAACCTGCGCACTGGCGGAGTGCTGTACTTAATACAACTGAGTGCTGATACATCTGCTTTTCTGGTCTGCAGGCAACAAGGTCGCTCGATTCACTCTCTGGACGGCAACTCGATTTGTTAGTCAGTAGTTGGTAAACCTAATACGACTGAGGTCGACGGTTACACACTAGTCTCCGGCTGGACTTTCTTACTGTTAAGTATTTTTGTTAGTTTAACAATAATATATATATAGAAGGCACTGTAAGAAGAAAAAAAAAAAGAATATAGTTGTCATAATAAAGTTTGTTATACAAGTTTACTTCTGTTCAGCTCTGCTAAATAAAAACCACGAGTTCAAAATAAACAGGTTATGGGCCCAGGCATGCTATAAGAAGTAAAAGTAGAAGAGACTGGAATAAACGTTAGTCGTTGTGTATCCAGAAGTAAGTGTGTCTTACTCGAAGAATTCCAAGTTGTTTTGTCAACTAGTGACAGTTGTTGTGTGAGCTGAAAAATGGCCGAGAAAATTGATATTGGGATAATAAATAAATTTAATGGCACAAACTATCCTCAGTGGAAGTTTCAAATAAAGTGTGCCCTTAAAGCAAAAGGTATTTATAATGTGGTTGATGGTAGCAGTCCAAAACAAGAAAGTGTAAGTCAAGAACTAAGTACATGGTCTAGAAATGATGCACAAGCTATGTTTGTCATAACTGCTGCGATGAACTTAAATCAGATTACGCTGATAGAGAATTGTGAGACATCTCGAAAAATTATTACAAAACTGGATTCTATCTATCAACAGAAAACAGAAACAAATAAAATGCTGGTATATGAGCGATTTAGTCAACATAAAATGGACCCAAAGGAGAGTGTTGCACAACATATCGCTAAAGTAGAAAATTTGGCCAAGCAAATTAGAGAAGCAGGTGAAACAATAAGTGATGCAATGATAATGACCAAAATACTCAATACCCTTCCTCAAAAATTCAGAAATATGCGTCAAGCCTGGTTGTCACTTAATGAAAGCAAGCAAACTATTGCTAACCTCACAGCTCGTCTAAGAGATGAAGAAGCAAGTTTAACAGCTATTGAAGAAACTGAAATGGCTTTGGCATCAGTTAGTTTTAAATATAATAAAAAGCCAACCAGTGATGGTGCAAGTGCAAAAGGGAGAGTATCAAGTGTAATATGCTACAGCTGTAGAAAAAGAGGTCATATAGCGAAAAATTGTTTCAAGAATGTAACAAAAAGAGAAAATGTAGGTAACGAGAATAATACACGTGGTAGTGCACTCACTACATCAAGTAACGAGACTGCTTTTAATGTTACTGATTACTCAAATTTGGACTATGATAATGACACATGGACAATGGATAGTGGTGCATCTGCACCATAGACCTTATAAATCATGGACGCGCCTAAAACCGTTTTCTGTCTATACAAATCGTTGATGCTCAGATATGTGCGACAGAGATAATGTATTGTACTACCGGGCAAAAACCCACAGACCATTGGCCGAAAAATCAAAAACCGTAAATGACAGACGTATGACATTTACGGTGACAGACCGACTCCACCATGGTTTATGAGTTTTTAAAAACTATTGCTAATAAACACACTAAACACAACTAAATCACAAAAGGCACACAAATTATTAACAATATTAACAGGAAAGGTTTTGTCAGGTTATGTTTATATATTTTTCTGTCATAGAACATCTGTTTTTGCCCGGACTAGCTTTATCCCTCTTGTACACATCAGAACACCGGACCTCTCTTTCTAGGGCCCGTCCATGATTTATAAGGTCTATGATCTGCACACATGTGTTATCGACGTGAATTATTTTCGGAGCAAATGTCACATCATGTGACAGTTTAAAACTCTGGCATGGACATATAAACATTAATTCATTGTGTAAAATGGTTTCGAAAGAACTAATTAAAGGAGTTAATCTAAGTGACAAGGAAAATTTCTTCTGTGAAGCATGTTGCTATGGTAAGCAACACAAAATACCATTTCAAGAAAGAGGTCACTCGAAGATGAAACCCGGTGAACGAATTTACAGTGATGTTTGTGGACCCATGGCGACACCTTCGGTACAAGGTGCAAGGTATTTTGTAACTTTTAAAGATGAAAATACTGGCTACCGTGTGGCATATTTTATCAAGCATAAATCTGATGTGTTGGATTGTTTCAAATTATACAGCACAAAAGTTAAGAATAAATTTAACCGAGCGGTTAAGGTTTTACACACAGATAATGGCATGGAGTATTGTAATTCTGACTTCAAAACATATTTGGAAAACGAAGGCATTGAGTTTGAAAATACAGCTCCATATACACCACAACAAAATGGAAGAGCGGAACGTGATAATTGTACTATTGTAGAAAGTGTCAGATCTATGTTGTACAATGCAAAAGCATCACGTTATCTATGGGCAGAAGCTGTAAACACTGCCATTTATTTGTTAAATCGTACTCCTACAAGTCAGGCTCCAGACTCTACTCCATATGAACTGTGGACTGGACAAAAACCTTTTCTGAAGCATGTTAAAGTCTTTGGATGTCAAGCTTTTGTACATATACCTGTGGAAAAGAGATCGAAATTAGAACCAAAAAAACAAAAAGCTTGTGTTTGTCGGTTATGATAAGAACTCGACAAATTATAGATTATATGACACAGAAACAAGAAAGATTCTAGTATCAAGAAATGCTGTGTTTAATGAGAATATTAGAGGTACTGTTGAGATAGCAACAAAGGTTCCAGTCGCAGTAGAAAGTGATGATGTTACGGAGTTTCCTGAAGAAGAAAGATATATTGATAATATAGAACAGATTCAAGATGAACAAGAAAATGCAAGACGAATAGAGACAAATGAACAAGAAATAGATGTTCCAGAACTGAGACCACAGAGAAATATAAAATTGCCCTCAAGATATGAAGAATTTGATTTGAATTATGTTGAAACTGATGTTCCAAGGACATATGAAGAAGCACTTCATGGGAGAGATGCAAAACTGTGGGAGAAAGAAGAACTTTCAGCCTTAAAAGAAAATGATACCTGGGAAATAATGCCCTTACCCCTTGAAGAAACGACAATTGATTCCAAATGGGTATTTAGATTAAAAAGAAAGGGACAAGGTTTGGCTGTTCGATACAAAGCACGGTTGTGTGCTAGAGGTTTTAATCAAAGAAAAGACATGACAACTGAGTCAGAGTATATAGAAGCATCTGAAGCAACAAAAGAAGCTATATGGCTAAAGCAGTTACTGATCTACATAGGAGAACAAGTTCCAAAACCTATTCAGATATATATCGATAATCAAAGTACGATGAGATTAATAAAGAATCCCGAGTTTCATAATCGTACCAAGCATATAGATGTCATCAGGTTCCACTTTATCCGAGAGAAATTTGAAAATGGTGATATACAACCAGAGTACGTCGAAAGTTCAAATCAAGAAGCCGACATCTTTACCAAGGCTTTATCGAAAGTGACATTTGAAAAAAAATTAAGACAATTAATTGGTGTAGGTTTATATTATATAGAAAGTGTTATATCCTAGATATTATATTTTATTTGTTTAAATGAATATTATTGTAAAACTACAAAAAGTGGGAGTGTTAAGTATTTTTGTTAGTTTAACAATAATATATATATAGAAGGCACTGTAAGAAGAAAAAAAAAGAATATAGTTGTCATAATAAAGTTTGTTATACAAGTTTACTTCTGTTCAGCTCTGCTAAATAAAAACCACGAGTTCAAAATAAACACTTACCAAATGCAAGCTCCACGGTCGGTGAATTATTCTACTGCTGAATCGAGCGCGCATCTGTACGCCAAATCTTTCATAGTAATGGACCACATCTGACGGCTGTTAGATACGCGTTCGGTTTTTGCGGTCTATCTCGCGCTATCTGGAATTCGAGCGTCGATAGGCTTTCAACGTGGGCAATGATGAAGGAACAAATAAACTATCAGTTATACAAATAATATACAAATATTTTTCAAAAACTTAACGATTAACTTACATCAACACAGTTAAACAGAAGATGCGGACAAAACAAAGTTATCGTTATGCTTATGTTCGTAAGAAAGTAATTGAGCAACAAACAAATGTTGCGAGATCAGATAATTAAACTTTCTCAATGTCTCTTCTTCAATATGGGTAAGTAGTTCCAAAAAAAAAATAACAGCCTGGTGTTCTTGAAATAGTGTTTACTACATAGACAAATGGTTTCAAATTATCTAAACTTAGAACTAGGAATAAAATTGTTTACTTTAACTTATACTTCTGACTTCTGGCTACAGTTTTAATTGTAGCATGTTGCCGCATAAACGTTAACAAAGCAAGTAAGAGTAGAATGGCACAACTCTACTGAACCCCTCTCCGCTTGCCGGCTCCGAGGGTGGATTTCCGCACAGGCAGGGATAGGCGTAGGTTTTGTGGTACTCTTTTAAAATACGTTTGTGTTCATGTACAGGAACAAGTTGAGCTTCTATATCTGATGAATATCGAAAGAGGACACCACTAGACATGACATATCACGGCAGGGTTCCCAGTTTTCACGATTTATCGTGAGATTTCCCGATTTTGCATGACATCTCACGATAAACATGAAATATTTCACGATTTTCTACATATTCTTCCAGTAGAAGAAATTATAGTTCGCAAATAATATTATATTCAAAATATCTACGATTATAGGCGATACCGCTCGACATTTAATCTGTGGCCCGACTTTGAACGAGCTATTTCGCTCTGAAATAGAACTGAAATCAGTGAAATCACATTACAATGCTTAGCAGAGAGCTTGGCAAATAGAGACAGAGCTATACGCCGGTGTAGAAGTATAGAATATATTCCTCGTCCTCGTACGCGCATAACGAGGACGAGGAATATCCTGTTTGTTATTTGAATTTGTTCTACTTGTAGCTGCCTGCTTGTTTGTACTGTTTGGTAGTTCCTCGAATTTAAAAAATTATTAATCGCTGTTGGGTTTCTTGAAGTATATAAACAAAATTGTATTCACTTCTAATAGTTGTTTAGTCTAGTTGAAATTAAATCTCGCCTCACAGGCGGCATATTATTTAGTTTATAAAATTACTGAATAAGCATATTCCCAATAACACCAGAGAGTCAACGTTTCATACTTACTTATATATGAGCTCTTGTGCTGAAAACATATAAAGAAAACTTAAATACAAAAAGTTATCAGTCTTACAGTGGTTTTATTTGAAATAACCATAACCACCCTTTAATCGCAAACCATGTCAAGCAGTGATTTGGATAATCCTCAGCCTTCAACATCAGCTTCAACCCCGACAAAAAAAAGAAAACGTTCTGTGGCGTACACACAAAAATATAAGATAGATTGGGAAAAAGATATAAAATGGATAGATGAAAGTAAAAAAGGCCCTCTTTATGGATGGTAAGTTGTGTCAGAATTTTATATAGGTTGTGCTTTTCTTTAACAATCCGTAGAAATTTATTTTGATTGCGTTTTTTTCGTGTTTGGTTTCAAACATATACATACATACATGATATACAAAATTAATTAATTTACACCTTTACAATTGACATGACACTCAGTAGTACAATTTTTTAATAAAACAGAACTTTACAAGTCCTGAATGCCATAAATTCATTTAAAAACCGTATTTTTTTTAAGGTGTAAACCATGTGCATGTGATGTCAAGATTTCTCACGGTAAAGGAGACTTAATTAAACATGGAGAAACTGCTAAGCATATGAAAGCATATAAAATTTCTTCGGATCAAAAGTCAATTTCTACCATATTTTCAGAAAAATCATCAGAAAAATATTTGGCAGATAAAGTTACGGAAGCAGATACGTATAGCTGGTTTTTTAGCAGAATACAATTTACCATTTAGAATAATGGAACATTTCCCAGATTTGCTACGTTCGCTTTGCAGTGATTCATTAATAGCGAAGAAAATTAAGTGTGGTCCTACCAAAATTAAGTCTATTTTAACTAAAGTTACTGGGGAATCAGAAAGGCAGAGAATTGTTAATTTGATGCAAAATAATAAGTTTAGTATAATTATTGATGAGTCCACAGATCGATCTTGTGCAAAAAAGCTGTCATTGGTTGCGAGAGTAAATTGCAATAACACAAATATAAAGGATTATTTTTTAGCTCTTATTCCGGTACAAGAAACTACTGGAGCGGCCCTTTTTGATCATGTTATCAAATTTTTTGATCATCATAAAATACCATATAAAAGCAATTGCATCGGATGGTGCAAATAATATGATGGGTGTGCAAAATTCTGTTATGAGCAGAATGATTGAAGCCATTCCAAGTTTATTTGTGATGAAGTGCGTATGCCACAGTTTTCACTTGTGTGCATCATATGCATGTGAGAAATTGCCGCAAGAAGTAGAAAAATTTACCAGGGATGTGTACAATTATTTTTCCAATTGCCCTAAAAGAGTAGGTGAATTTAAAGAATTCCAGGAATTTGCTAACACTTCCCCGGTAAAGATTCTACATCCTGCTGCAACACGATGGCTGTCACTAGAAAGTGTTGTAAAAAGACTATTAAGTCAATATAATGCCTTGACATTGTATTTTACGGACCAAGGATTACAAAACATTTTGCACGCATTACCAATCCTTGATTTAATACAACAACCAGAAACAAAATTATATTTGGAATTTCTCTCTTATGTTTTACCTTTTTTCAATTGCCTTAATATATTAATGCAAAGCGAGAAACCGCAAATCCATATTCTATACAGAGAAGTAACAAAAACTGTAAAAAATATTTTAGACTGTTACATTCGTGAAGATATTTTAAATAATGTGATTATATACGACATAGATTTTAAAAATCCTCGCAATTTTTTAAACTTAAATGATATGTATTTTGGGGCAGCTATATACAGTGGTTCTTATAATCCTCAAGCTTTGGAAAATGTAAAAAAGCGTTGTTTAGCATTCTACATAGACGTAGATTTCCGTTAAAAAATTCTATTTTTTCTAAATTAGAGTTTATCGATCCATTTGTAGTAATGAGCAAAAAAATAAAAAGTCTTGCTGATTTTAGTATATATTTTCCTAATTTAGTCTGTGATTCCGATATTCAGCAACTTGATAACGAATGGAGGCAATTAAAAAATTTCAATTTTACTGATTATAATTTGAATGATGAAGACAACGTAACAGAATTTTGGAGCACGATATCTAAAATTAAATTAGGCAACACCGAACCTCAGTTTCCAAAACTAGTTCAATTTGTTTTTAACTTGTTGTGTCTCCCACATCCAAGTGCAAATGTGGAGAGAACGTTTTCCCAAATAAATTTAAATAAAACGCTAACAAGAAACCGGTTAAAAAGCGATAGTTTGGAAGCGATACTTTTAACAAAGAGTTCAGTTTCTGATACCGGTAAATGTTTTAATTTTAAAATTACCCCAGAACATCTGAAAAAACATAATACTGAAACTTTATATTCAAAAAATAAACCCACTGACTCCGATTCAGGGTCATCTGAATCTGAATAGTATAATATTACAATACATAATACTAATACTACACGACGTACCCCCCACAGTTTAATGGAGTAAGGATTTTCAGCCACTTACCCTCCAGAATAAAATGTAGCACCAATATAAGTATTTTTAAAAAACATTTAAGACAGTTTCTCGTGGCCACGGTATTTTACTCTGTAGATGAATATTTTAAATTTTGTTCCTAAGTTATATATTATTGTGGTTTTTTATTATATTATTTTATATTATTATATTTTATATTGTTTTTATTTTTTATTATATTATTGTTATATTATGCGGGGGCGTTTCTGGGTTATTGTGTCGCCTGTGTGGGTGTGGCGCCGTGCTTTAGGGACGCCCCGTATATTGTTCGTATATTATTTGTTAGATTGTTTATTTTATGTGTTGTTTATTGTTATCGTATTAGTGTGTCTTGTCTGATGTTGATATACATTTTTTTCCTGTACACATGTATCACATGTTTATTCTGGAAATAAAATTACTTACTTACTTACATAAAATATATTAATCAAAAATTGTAATTTTATTTAATAGTTAAGTGCAAAGTTAATATGTATATATTTTGCTTCTATTTGAATAGTTTATTTTTCGTTTACTTATGTTGTTAAAATATTTTTGTATCTATTAACTCAAAATAAATAAGTTGTTTTTAATCATTTGAAGTATCATGACTTGCCCACACATTTTAACGTTTATTTTTCGTCAAAATTCAGGTGACAACGCGATCAATAGCATCAGATATTCAAAAAGAACCACTTGTTATTATTATTTATTACATTGATTACCTTTATTTCCATATTATAACAGTTTAAATAACGAATTCGGTCATTTTGTACGCCTTTCTTTAGATATGAAGACAATGATCACGCTGCCCCTAGTGGCAGATGACCTCCCTAGCCAGACGACTTGCCATTTTCAATAATTAGATGGAACTCTAAGCGTACAACAATGCTACCACCTATACGGTGCTCGGCCTCACGATTTTTCACGATTTTTGACGATCAGTATCACGAAATTTAATTGAACTCGACTGTGAACTCTGTATCACGGTCCGTCCATTACTAATATGCTTCCATGCTTGGGAGCAGTGCGTTTAGGAAAGTCAATAGCCACATAACAAGCGTCACAACTGTTTTTAACATCATGGGTACAAGGAGGTCGAGCTAGCGTATCCGCTACATCTCGTTTTCCTGGTAAATAGTCTGTTTTTTGGTCATAACCTTGAATTTGCAAAGCCTAATGCGCAAGTCCTCCTGTTGGAGCATTTAAGTATAATGGCCGGCGTAGGGGTTGATAATCACTCTGATCTGTCACAGGAGTAATTTCAACATACCCACGAAATTTATCTAAGGCCCAAAGTACGGCTAATGCTACACGTTCACCGGTGCCGTATTTCTTTCGGAAGAGGTAAGGAGACGATTAGCGTACTTAATGGGGTAGAAGTTCCGTTCCGCATTTGCTTTTCCTTTGTGATGCAACTCTCAGGTTTATTTTAATTGTCGCAGGTTCTAGAAGAATTGTGAATTTACCAACAAACTATCAAATGAACTTTATTATAATATTAAAGACAACTAATACATCTAACTTTAGCTGTGCGTATATACAACTAAACATTTACAAACAAATGAATAACTGTATTAGAAAGGTATTTTAAGCTAATATAAATCTCCTACAATTCCTATCAATGAAGTCATGTATGTTCTCTGATACCAAACATCTAGGTATGCTAATGAACAATTCCACAGACAAAGCTCTATTCAATAATTATCTAAAGAAATTAATCTATATAAATTTACTAACCTGCTTTAATGAAACACTCTATAAATATCTAACTTCACTTTTTGGCAGTCATATTTAATTCATTGACAGGCTGTCACTTTTTGTCATTGTCGATATTTAACTTCAAATAATTTTAATTTTTATAATAATTTTTATAGTTAGATTTTTGTTTCTTAGTCTGGTCCTAGTAATAAGAAAGATAGTATTTAATACTCAAAACTTCAATAAACCGGTTTGTAATATAACTACTGAAGATAATAACAAAAAATATTTTAAAATCCCATATATTGAATGTCTTTCAGAACAGGTAAGAAACATTTTAAAAAATGATAATTTAGATATAGCTTTTAGTAGTGAGAATACTTTAAAACAACTTTCAACAAGACATAAAGATGATACCCCTAAAGAACTGTTGAGCAATGTTTTATACAAAATACCTTGTCGTGATTGTAACAAAGTTTATATAGGTTAAACAGGAAGGTACCTAAAAACACGAATTTCTGAACATGTACGAAGCGTCAAACCAATGTCTTTATTCGCCAACAATAACAAAACGGCCCTTGCAGAACATACACAAACATATTTACATACATTTAACTTTGAAGAAGTTACAATTATTGGGAAACAAAAAAGTTATAAAAAAAGAATTTTTCAGGAAATTATTAATATTAGGAAACATACAAATTCTGTCAACAAAAAACAAGATATCCAAAATTTAAACACGGCATATTTTAATTTAATAGACTTAATCGATAGAATTAAACAATAAGCAATAATTACACTACCTGGTATATATAAAACATAGCAATTCTTTGTGTTTTCTTTTTCCATTTTTACTTAAAGGGGAAAAAATTACAACGCCTCTGCACCGTATCTAGTCGATACATTATTTTGATAAAAGTTCTCGATTCTTATAGATTGTTTCCCATTGATGTTAATTATAATTCTATATATGGGTATATATTGTCAATACTTTTCACTTGTAATAGACACTGTTAATAAACAATTAATTTTTATATTAAATTGGACAAAGAAATTGGTTTTTCTACATGAAATTGACCTATTACCAGGCTAAGAAACAACATCAATAATTTATGAAAGGTCACTAGATACAACATAAAAAGTTAGATATTTGATTCAACTTAAGGGAGGCCACCTGAAGAAGCAATCCTAAAAATGCAGAAATAGGTCAGATCTCATCTATTGTGATTGAATTGTCGTGTTCCCACTGCCAAAAAGTGAAGTTAGATATTTATAGAGTGTTTCATTAAAGCAGGTTAGTAAATTTATATAGATTAATTTCTTTAGATAATTATTGAATAGAGCTTTGTCTGTGGAATTGTTCATTAGTGCAAGGTATTTTCGAGTGGTAGGTATAAATGAATAAATTGGAAAAACTTTCTACAAACTTTATTAATCACTTCGTTGATTACAATATCGCATTCGAAACAGAACAGTGCGTTTCTTGCTTCAGTTCTCATTCTTATAAGAAATGGTATACGATAAAAAGTTAAACAAAAAAGATATGTTCTTTTCATTCTTTCAGTGGAATAATACATTATTCGAAATATATTTTTCACATATATGACATTCTCCGCCACTAAAAAAATGAATACAGTAAGAAATATTTTACTACCATTAACTAACAATATATACAGATACATAAGTAATTATTTAAAAAAAAAATGAATACAGTAAGATATATTTTACTACCCTTAACTAATAATATATACAGATATATAAGTAATTAATTAATTATTTACATTTATACAATATACTATTCAGTGAGTCTATAACATAAACGATCAGGCGGTTTAGTATTTCTTTTAGGCCTAGTAATCGTTTCTGTTGACGTCCCACTAGTAGAAGGTATTTGAATATGGTTTGCATTTACACGGTGGTCTATGTTTTCCGCAAGATCTAACAAATCACCCTCATTCGAAATTTTCGGTTCTTTCAAACCACTTTGTACATTTGTTTTTAACATCTGATTAGTATGTCGTTTCCAGGTAACATTTAATTCTGGTATTCCTACTATATACGTACATTTTCCAATGCATTTTTCTACGACACCAGGTATCCAAGTTACTTTATTATTTTCCCTATAATCTTTAACTGTTACTTTATCTCCTACATTAAAATGTCTATTTTTGCCACCAAAATATTTTTTTTGTTTCTTTTGTGCCGCCAAAACTTTATTTTGAACTTTTATATTACTTTCGGGTTTTAAACTACTAAAACGTGTTCTTAATTCACGACCGAACATTAATCTTGACGGAGAAACTCCTGTTGTAGTATGATTAGTGTTACGATAGTCAAATAAAAATTTACAGAGTGCTGCATTTACATCTAAATTTTTATTATGACCTAAACAATTTTTAAGCGCATTTTTTATACTTTTAACAGCGTTTTCCGCCGCACCATTTGATTGAGGGAAATATGGTGAAATTGTAAGATGTTCAATTCCATATTTTTCTAAGAAAATTTTAAAATTTCCACTCGTAAAACTTCGAGCATTGTCCGATACTATAACTTTTGGCAAACCAAACCTTGCAAAAGTATTATGCAAAGCAGATATTGTAAAATCTGTGGTTATAGTATTAGTCGGAAAAACTCTATCCACTTAGAGCGCGCGTCAATAATAACAAAAAAAGTATTTATTAAGAAAAGGTCCCATATAATCTATATGAATTCGAGAAAATATTTCTTCAGGCCATTTCCAGTTATGTAATGTTGTTTTAGGAGGACTAGCTTTATTTATAGCGCAATTTTCGCAACTTTTTGTTAAATTTTCAATGTCCTTATTAATTCCCGACCAATAAAAATAGGATCGAGCAATATTTTTCATTTTTACTACACCTAAATGTGATAAATGTAATTGGGAAAGTATCTTTTAACCTGTCCGGTATTATTACTCGGTTATTCCAAAATAATACGTTATGCTCAATAGTCAATTGGTTACGAATCATGTAATATGGTTTAAATTGTTTATTACTTTTACAATTTTTGGGCCACCCGAATTTTACAAATTTTATTACTTATCAGCAGTATTTTTTTCTGATTTAATATACTGAACATCATAGCGATAATTTGCTAAAATCACTGCCCATCGTCTTAATCGAAGAATATTGTGGAATATCATTTTTAGGATTGAAAATAGCTACTAATGGTTTATTGTCCTAACAAGCGTACATTTCCTCCCATACAAATATTGATTGAATTTACATAAACCAAATGTAATACTAAGTCCTTCTCGTTCTACCTGAGCATATTTTTTTTCCGCTGGGGATAACGTACGCGACGCCTATGCTATAGGCTTTTCTTGGCCGTCAGGTAAAATATGTGAAAGCACACATCCGATGCCATAATGACTAGCGTCTGTAATTAGCCTAATTTCAAAATCAGGATTATAATGCGTTAAAACCTGAGTTGAAGTTAAAATATTTTTAACATTATCAAATGCTTCATCACATTTTTTTGTCCATGACCATTTTTTACTTTTTTTTAAAGTTCGTAAAGAGGATGTAATAAAGTCGCTAAATTAGGTACAAATTTTCCATAATAATTTATTGTTCCTAATACCGATTGAAGCTCTTTGACCGATTTAGGCACATGTGCATTTTTTATTGCAATTGTTTTGTCTAGTGAAGTATGTAAACCGTCCTTATCTATGATATACCCTAAACAGCTTACTTTACTCTGAGAAAAATTACATTTTTCTTTTTCGACTTTTAACCCTGCATTTGCCGGTGCGCATGATACACCATTTGGCAACCTCTGATACTGAAAAAGCCCCTTGTGAGTAGATATTGTAACTAATTCTTTAGATTTTTCATCTAAACATATCTGCGCGTATGCCTGAGACAAATCTATTTTAGAGAAAATTACCCCACCTTGTAATTTGGAAAACAAATCATCAATTCGCGGTAATGGGAACTGGTCTACTTCTAATGCAGGATTTACTGTAATTTTGAAATCGCCACATACTCGCACTGCACCTGATTTTTTATAACAGGCACAACTGACGTAGCCCAATGCGAATAATCTACCGGTTTAAGTATATTTAATTCTACTAATCTATTTAATTCTTCCTCCACTTTGTCCCTAATACCAAATGGTCTTGCTCTAACTTTAGGAGTAACCGTGTTATCTTTTAATCGTAAAGAAATTGTATCCTTATTAAATGTACCGAGACCTGGAGAAAAAACTGTCTTATATTTTCGAATGAAGTAATCAAATTTATCAGATTCTGCTGAAAAATTAATTTGGTTTATTGTAAAATTAAATAATTTCATGAAATCTCTGCCTAGAATTGGAGGACCTCCGTTTTTTATAACAAAGATATTCAAATATTTTGAAACATTGTTATAACTAATTTTAATTCTAAACATTCCTATAGTTGACATAATTTCACCATTATAAACATTTAAAGTTTTGTTAGGACAAACTAGTTTATACTTGGAAAAATGTTTGAAAAAATTGTCGGATATGGCAGATATATCTGCCCCCGTATCTAACTGAAACTTATAATTAACATTGTCAATTTGAACTCGAATTAAAAATGGATTATCAACTAATTTGTTTTGTTTCCAATACAGTAAAAATATCTTGACTTTCAATAAAATTTTGAACATTTCTTTGTTTAGAACTGTTATCTATTTTTAACTCCTTCTTCTTTGGACACACAGGTGCTAGATGCCCTTTTATTTTGCATAGATTGCACACGTAGTCACGAAAACGACACTTTTTTGTTGAATGGTTATTTCGACCACAACAAGCACATTTTTCCCGCGACTTCTGTGCCGATGAAGTAGATGCCAGACGTTGACTTCGGGATGTGACGTATGAGGAAGTGGAAGTGACGTGATGCACTGCTGGCTCCCTCTTCACCACGACCTCGTTGACACCGGAAATCTCACTAGCCGCCATCTCTGCAACTGCTACTTCTATGACGTCAGCAAACTTACATGTGATTTTTTCTTTAAACAATTTGGCCTGAATTTGGCCCTTGTTGAAACCGATCACAAAACGGTCACGTAACATCATGTCTATTACTTCTTCCCTGAATTCACAATTAACACCTAAATCTCTGATTCTCGCGGCCCACTCATTTGCACTTTCGTGAGTGTTTTTCTGTGCACTGAAAAACTTTGCACGTGCCACAAACGGAGATTCGGCAACTTTAAAATGCTTATCAAACAAGCCCGTGAGCTCCTTGTAGGATTTATCTTCAGGAATTTTGGGAAAACACAAGTTATACATTAATTTGTATGCGTCTTCATCCAAGAAGTTGAGCAATATAGCCCTCTTTTTGCCATCATCTTGGATAGCATTTACCAAGAAGTAATTGTCCAGCCTACGCCTATAAATAACCCAGTCACTATTTTGGGCGTTGAACTCTCGCACTTGCCCATAATATGATAAACCTTCAGCCATTTTAATCGTAGGCAAAAATAGTACTGAATTTTAGGCTTTCCACTTAATTTCGGTCGTCACCACTGCAAGGTATTTTCGAGTGGTAGGTATAAATGAATAAATTGGAAAAACTTTCCACAAACTTTATTAATCACTTCGGTGATTACAATATCGCATTCGAAACAGAACAGTGCGTTTCTTGCTTCAGTTCTCATTCTTATAAGAAAAAAGATAAAAAGTTAAACAAAAAAGATAATATGTTCTTTTCATTCTTTCAGTGGAGTACATTATTCAAAATAAATATATTTTTCACATATATGACAATTAGCATACCTATTTGTTTGGTATCAGAGAACATACATATGACTTCATTGATAGGAATTGTAGGAGATTTATATTAGCTTAAAATACCTTTCTAATATTGTAAAAATGTTACAAAAACTAATAATAAGGAATATATGGATAGATATTGTGGGTGTAATTCAACGCAGGTTGGGGCTTTTGCCCACTGAGTAGTTAGTCACACAATATTATTAATACCTAAAAATATATAAAATGAATAAGAGTTTAGTAATCGGGAGCAAGCGCTAGTTTGAGCAGTACACACTCGAATTGTCTAAGCCCGACTGACTCCTCGCGTTCTCCGCCTCGTCAGTCTGTCCTGCGCGCCCCACTCACCTCACTTCGGCGCACTAACTTAAATTATAACATTTTCTTTTATATAACAATACAAACATATAGGTACATACATTAATTAGAACAGGGATGTCACACCTTGTAGGAGAACAGCTCCCAAAACGTAACTACATGCATCTGTACTGATAATGTATGGTTTCTCTTCACACATTGTTGATGCACAGAAGTGGTTATCAGCGCACGTTTTAATAGGTCAAAAAGTCTTCATATATTTGTGTCTACTGCTAGCGAGCATTCTTTTTCATTAGTTCACTCAAGGGACGCAATATCTCGGCAGTCCCTTAGAAAACGGTGATACCAACTACAGAGAAATTGCAGAAGTACTTCCGACAACTTACGCGGTGCTGGTCGATTTGCAATAGCAGCGGTCTTGCTGGCGTCCACGGTCCAGATATTTTACTTGCAAACACGCAAAATTTTGTCCGTTTGCACGAATTTTAAACTAAGTCTTATAAAATATTAGTTTTAAGTCTTGGATATGGTCAACTCGTGATCATCTAAATAGGCTAAAATGAGATGGAAATGATCGATTAGTCTCTGAAATGTTCTTGGGGAATTCTTAAATTCAAACGGAATTCGTATGTACCTAAAAGTCTCAAATAAAGTCACGAATCCTGTTTTATCGCGATCGGTATTTTTAACACTAATTAGATGATATGCGGAACGGAAGTCGATAGTACTCATATAACAGTTTGCTCGGTTGCATGGAGAAGGTCGTCTATTCGAAGTAACGGATAGGAATCACAGACGGTGACCGCATTCAATCGCTCGAAGTCGACACACACGTATAGTTCCATCGTCTTTGGGAACCAGAATAACCGGTGCTGCCCATGACCATTCATATTCCTCGATGGTTTCATTCTCCAGTAGATGATCCAATTCAGTTTTCAGTTGGTGTTTGCAATCATTTTATAAGGCAAAGCAATAGGCGGATGATCACCCGTATTGATGTAGTGTTTCCCATACAGGTCTCCCCGTTCTTAGAAGAATTATCATTATCTTGAAGCAAATTATTTAAAGTATTTCCCTTGGATTCTCTTAACATGGTCTCTTTCTCAGAACGCAAATTTTCTAAACTTAATTCTACTTGCTTCGTACAGAGTTAAGGTAACGGAATAAGTGAGCGGAAACTCAATATCAGGCATATCTTCAAATGGACAATGACTTTAGCGTCTTGTAAGAAATCAATACCAAAAAAAAAAAATATTTTTAGCTTCAGGAAAAATAAATTTTGTCGTAATGCGTCGTCCTTGGAGAAACATATCTTATTCCGTGATCAAAACGGTTTCTGTTGTGCCATTTTTATTGGTGAACTTACAGATATTGCTGTCTCCGTAAAGGTTTGGTTTTCCTTTTTTAGGATTTCAATATAGCATATCGCCAGCAATGCTTTATTTAGCCGCACTATCTATTACTCCGTGAAGGTTTGGTTTTCCTTTTTTCGAATTTCATATAGCATATCGCCAGCAATGCTTTGTTTAGCGGCACTATTTATTATTCCAGCTTCGCGATATTCGAATACGCCAACTTCTAAACTAGGTCGTGATTGTGATGCAATTAGAGTTCAAGGCTAAAAAATTCCATTGATGCTGTTGCTGTGCCATTACATGTAGGGCATTTAAATCGAATACAACCCAGTTTTCTACACCTATAACAGGGTAAAGTTACTTTACTGGTTTCTGAAGTATGTTATAATGTTGACGCCTGTGCGTTTGGCGTTGTGCAGACGCAGATAAGAACATAACCTTTATTGACGAAGTAGTCTGCGTAGTAACCTTTTGCTCATCCTCCACTATTATACTTGGCCAAGACATTTTTTGCACTGATCTGTTGTATATCCAATATATTTACAGTATTGACAACGTAGTCGTCTTTTCTTTTGTTCCACAGAAACACAAGAATCTATTACAAATGTCTCTTCAACTGATCTATAATTTCGCAAGAGTTCAGTATACGCAGAAACACTTTGGTGTGACACTTTTTTGCAATTCGACGATGCAGTAGTGTGACGCAGTAATAAACTATTTAATTTTTTTCGCATAGCAGTGGACGTCACTTAGCTTCCTTACTCGGACGTCATTTTGGTGACTACCTCCATTTTTTGCACTTATAATTTTACTTCGCGGCGGCTATGACGCCACTGGACTTCCTTTCTGCTCGGTCGTCGAATTTGCGACGTCTTCCGGAGTACGGATTTGAGCGACTAGTCTTGGGCGCCAATTTTCCTAAGATAGACGTGGAGAAAACTCCACGTTAACTTACCCTCTGTAAACAGGGAGTACTCGGGCAGCTACAATGAAGAAAAATAAATCTGTATTTCGTTTTGTATTATCAGACGAGAGTTTTCTCAATATAAATTTATTCAATTTACTATTTGGCTTATTCTCATAGGAATTTTATCAGTAGTTGCAAGAAGACATATACAGTATTCGGTTTCTATGAAATTAATCGTAACCTCGGAATCTTGTACAAAATTTAAAACTTAACATTTACTTCGAAGAAATAAATATAATATTTCTTAATGCTTTAAAAGTCGATGCTGAAACATACGACCAAATGTAAATTAAAATTAATTCAGAGATGGTTAGTTTGGTGACTAATTTCGTTTGTCCTGAAAAATTTGCCAATGATACGTTCACACAAGAAGATACGAATAAATTGTATTGTAAAATGTTTTGCGTTATATTATTTATTTTACTGTGTCACAGCGCATAAATTTCCTAGCAACACTGGTTTTCAGTCGAAATTGTACTTTCACACATTTTACGGGGCACAACTGCAAAACTCACAGATAGGCCTTTTAAGTTGGTTGCCAGTTGTAATAATTTGGAAAGATGCCTATTCTCTAGTTGTCTGGCAGTGTTGGCTACAGTTAAAACATAAACGTTAACGAAACAAGTAAGATTCTCATTTCTTACTCTTACTAACAGTAGGAAATGCGACCAAAAGTAGAAAATGATACCAAGTGATACGCTCGTACTGAATGTCCGAAGTTTACTAAACTTCTCTCCTCCGCTTGTCTGTTTCTCGGAGGCGGGGACAGGCAGAAGTAGGCAAGGTACAAGTATTGCATAGTTTCAGAATGCATAAATACAAATCCTTCGGAAAAATTATTTATTTGTAATCGACCAAAATCAAAAAGCATGGCAACGTGCAATGCAATGCGAAGATATATGATTTTGTTGTGAGGATCACTATAATGCGAGTTTATTCAGTAGTATATGACTTTTTTATGTGTTTTTTTATTTTAAACCGATTGAAGGGGACAGAAAATTATTGTAAAGGAAATTAATGTCTGGTGATAGCTCAGTTGATTTATAAAGAAAAACAATTTTTTACATACTGCCAACGTTTCGGCCTATATTGGGCATTTTTCAGGGCTCTATAAGTTACAATTATATGTTATAGAACTTTTTTAAAATTACAGTAAAATAATTAATATAAAAAAATAACAAAAAAAAACACATGGCACACATTAAAATTACAATTATTACCTTGATTAAATGAAATTGGTTAAAAGAGTAAAAGTGGGCAAAATTTAATTAATAATAAACTTAAGAACAAACAATTACAATTATCAAACAATCTAACTATTACGTGTAGTGTACTGTTTTTCTTTTTGTTCAAAAAGAATACAAAGATTTTCATCAAAATTGTTTAAATTTAAGTATATATCTAACAGCACAGAAAAATAATGTTCGTCAATTTTAAACGAGAAGATTCGTTAAAATGTGTCTATTCGATAGGTTGGGATGTTTTTTCTTCTTAAATAAAACTCGGAAAAGAAAATACAAAAAATTGCTATGATTTTGTATATACTTACTGGGTATTAGAATAATTAAATAGTTTATTTTTTAATTTTACCAATTAAGTTTATTAAATTGAAATATGATGTGTTTAAATTTTGAATATGGGCGATTCCATTATCGCGGGTGCAACATTTAGACTCATTTAAGGTTTCCTGCTAATAAAATAATTAAAAAATATATGAATTTATGGTTTGAAAAGCTACATTTGAACCTGTTCTTTTTTTATTCGTTTATAACTATTCAAATGAAATGGATAAATAGTCAGGAAAAAGGTTTAATGTGCTATCGCGGGTGCAACATAATCGGCCCCATCTTCATAGATCATAGAACAAAAACACAAAAGTCTGTGAATTGTGAAACATTTATTTTATTATGCTTTCATATTTTAAAAGAGAACAAATTAATCAACCTTTCAGTAATACAAAAATTATATAAAACAAAAATAAACTGTGAATTATTCACTGTTTAAGCAATCGCGGGTGCAACGCCAAATTATCGCGGGTGCAACACGTCTAAATTATGTGGACATAAACGCCATTATAATCACATAAATAAAAGAAACAAGAGGTCAAATAATGTGTGTTACTAATTGGTACACTTATTTGTTACTTAAGTTAATTATTTATTTTCAAATACGTCAATTTTCGCCGAAAACTCTATTAACATATTGCCATCAATTTTCTTCCTTGGTGCTTTTAATTTTGCAATAATATCTTCAAAATGAAGGTCTGCTATGTCATTCACGATTTGGATGAAGTGTTTACTATCAATTGTCGTCAGAACCAGTATCCTTTCTCTTCATCTGATTTTGGCCACCATTTTCATCGGCATTAATTTTCCTTTTCATTAAATCTCCGTTTCGAATCACGAGCCCGTTATCGACAGGTATGATAATAATAATAATATCTCTACCCCTCATTCATTATTAAGCAGGCCGCATTTGCGTCCAGGAACGATTTACGTTGGTAGGCTCTAACCACCATTCAGTGCATGAATGAGGAAAACCTGGAAAACTTCATTCATTAGGGGGGTAGTCAAACGTCAACCGGTATCAATCTCTCACATTGACCCAATCCAACATTCTTCCACTCTACCATACACGCAGAGAGGATGCCAATCCTCTCTACGAATATAGCTTATATACGATCTACCGGTCGCGGGGGTCGAACCCACAGCGATCTAGTCACCTCGATTCAAGTACTGACGCCTTAAACCGCGCGACCACTGACCGATCTGCATAGAGTTCAGCATTTTCATTCAGTTTTTTCATATATTTCTGTGATGCAGTGTCTTTCCGTTCTTCTTCTGTTATTTTAACCAACCTATCTATAAAACAGTGCGAAATATTAACATAAACACTTACTAAATATAAACCACTAATAACACATAGCATAATATTACTATTCAAGGCTTGATAAATCAATAAAATATGATAAAAGACCTTAATGTTAAGAATCAAACTTATTGCACCCGCGACCCGAATATTGCGATCGCGGGTGCAACCACTTTGAGTCAACGTTTATTTTAACTCAAATTACAATATGCCCTTAATTGTGGTCGATTTACGTTTTCCTTTTGTTTTCTTCGTTTTTTACGAGTCAGGAAAAATATGGTTGATGATCTATTATTGATATTATCCATTAATGGAGCAAGTTGCATAATTGAGTGATTTCCATTAGTCAAATTTTGAATAGTATTTGATAAGTTTTGTAAATTTATTATCTGCAGGAAATTATGTGAATGTGTAGCTATTGCTTTACCTAGGTAAATGGGGAGTATGGGATTCTGTAATTTAATTATTTCGGAAAAGGCGTGCCAAAGGAATATTGTCGTCACTGTCAGTAAAATCTTCATCCTGCAACAGAGGAGAAGTATCAGGGGATTTTGATTTCTTGACATGTTTTTTATGAATCTTTCCTTGTTTTGTTTGAATAGTAGGGCCGTTCTCTCCCATAACTATGGCTTTCTTAAATTTTGGTCTTGTTTTATATCTGTTTGCTAAATTGCCATTTATTAGTATGTCTTGTAGAATTTTGACTTTTTGTGGTTCGGCTTTATTTTTATTTACCCGGTCTAAAGTTTTTTGTTTTGTCACTTCAATTTTGTTTTGTACGTCCTCGTATAATTTTGAATAAATTTGTTTTTGTTTTTCTATAAAATTTGTAGTAATTATTTTTTCATCAATTTCTATGTTTTGGGGCGAACCTAATATTATCTCTAAGGGTGTTTTTGAGTTACAGAATGTACGGAGTTATTATATCCAATGGTTGCTAATTTAATTAGAGTTTCTTGATTTAAAGTAGGGTTATCTAATTTCAAAGCTCTGATGGAGTCTAAAATTGTTGAGTGGTAACGTTCGACTGGACTATTAGAATTTGAATTACTAACGCTAGTGAAATGTAAAATTATTTTATGTAGTTGACAAAATTCTGAAAATATTTTATCATTAAATTCACTGCCTTAATCATAGATTATTTTGACTGGTTTTCCGTAATGGAAGATGTAATTTAGAATAGTATTAGTCGTTGTTATAGCATTTCTACTTGGTATACGATAGGTTTGTCCTAATTTTGAAAATGTGTCAAAAACAGTTAAGAATTGATTTTTATCAAAGAATAGTATGTCTATGTGCATAATGTCGAAAGGTTTAGTGGGCGTTTCCGTTTTTTGGATTTGTGGATTTTGTGGGTGTCTATCATATTTCGCTCGATTACATGTTTCACAATTATTTATATAGGTTGTTATAGTTTCTTTCATATTAGGCCAATAGTGGGTTTTTGCTAAAGAATTATAAACAGTGTCAATGCCTCTGTGTACTGTATTTACTTCATGTTGTTTCATTATTAATCTGATATTAATCGGTCAGTGGTCGCGCGGTTTAAGGCGTTAGTACTTGAATCGAGGTGACTAGACGGAGTTGGTTCGAGCCCAGCTGCCGGTAGACCGTATATAAGCTATATTCGTAGAGAGGATTGGCACCCTCTCTGTGGGTATGGTAGGGTGGAATAATGTTAGCTTGGGTCAATGTGAGAGATTGATGCCGGTTGATATTTGACTACCCCCCTAATTAATGAGGTTTTCCAGGTTTTCCTCATTCCTGCACTGAATAGTGGTTAGGGCCTACCAACGTAAGTCGTTCCTGGGCGCAAATGCGGCCTACTTAATAATAATATGCCGCCCCCTCTCCCGCACAAGTCTCCGACTTCTGGGCTAATCCCTGTGATTAGAATGAGGGGTAGAGATATTATATTATTATTATTATTATTATTATTATTATTATTATTATTATTATATTATTTGGGATTGTAGTTTTTCTACATCTTGAGTTTTTAGTGTGGAGATTCTAAATTTAATTGTATTATTAAAGAATTTTGGTATTAGACGTTCAAAACATTGTCTAGCTTTTTGATCATAAAAATATAAACAGTTTATTTCTTTTGGTTTTAGAAAGTTTCGTAATATTTTAGCTTTATTTTGGTCTGAAAGTTGAGGGTTGAATACTATAAAAATTGAATTTTTATCAAAAGGTCTGGTTTGTCTGTGCCAATAAGGCTGAACAAGATTTGGATTTAGAGCGAAAGATATTTGATATTTGAATTGGTTTATCGGTTGGTCGGTTATGGGTAATTCTGCTACTGGATTTTCTATCGAGGTATGTATTGTTTCGTTGTCGTCAGGTTCTGGAATATGTAATACTGGAGGAGAGGGTTCTGGTATGTGTAATACTGGAGGAGAAGGTTCTGGAAGTTCTCGTAAAATATCGTTAAGTAGTTCTTCGTCAATAGGTGTGTTAGGTCTATCCACATTTACTAACATGGAGAGAGTATCGTCATCTTGAATAGGTAAGTTTAAGGTTTGAGAAGTAGAGGGTTGAAGTTGGTGAATGTTAATGTCTGGGGGAAATCGGGATAATGCATCTGCAACATTGTTTTCTTTTCCTTTAATATATTTTACTTCATATTCAAATTCTTCTAATTTTAGTCTCCAACGGACTAATCTAGACTGAGGGTCTTTTACTGAAGGAGTTTATGGTCTGTATTTATTATAAATTCTCTTCCATATATATATATATATATATATATATAAGGTCTAAAATATTTGGTTGCCCAAACGATTGCTAATAATTCCTTTTCGATTGTTGAATAATTTATTTCTGCCGGATTTAAGGTTCTACTCGCGTATGAAATTGGATGACCGTTTTGGGATAAAACAGCTCCGATCGCAAGGTTAGATGCGTCGGTGGTTAATACAAAAGTTTTTGAAAAATCTGGGAAAGCTAAAAGGGGTTCATTAGATAAAATATTTTTACATAAATTTACTGATTCTAGAAATTCAGGGGAGTGTTCAATTTTACTTCCCTTTTTTAAACATCGAGTTAGCGGTTTTGTTATTTTTGCAAAATTATTTATAAATTTTCGATAAAATCCTACAAGTCCAAGAAATGATTTTATATCTTTAGGTGTTTTAGGTATAGGAAATTTTTGAATGGCTTTTACCTTGTCTGGATTTGGTTTTATTCCTGAAGGGGTAATAATATGTCCTAAAAATGTTGTTTCTCTCTTTAAAAATTCAGATTTGTCTAATTGAATTTTCAGATTTGCTTTTCTTAAAGCTTCAAATACTAGTTTTAAATTTTGAATGTGTTCCTGAAGGAAAGTGCTAAATATTACAATGTCGTTCATATATACGAGGCAAATTTTATTTTGTAAATCTCTAAGAACATTGTCCATGACTCTCTGAAAAGTGGCGGGGGCATTTTTTAGGCCAAAAGGAACCCTTAAAAATTCGTAATGTCCATTGTTAGTGTTAAAAGCGGTTTTTTGGATTGATTCTGGGGACATTTCTATTTGATGAAAAACGGATGCTAGGTCAAGGGTAGTGAAATATTGGGATCGTCCTAGTTTGTCTAATATGTCTGTAATGTTTGGAATAGGATATCTGTCAGTAACTGTCTTTTCGTTAACTTTTCGGTAGTCTACTACGAGTCATCATTTTTTATTTCCGGAAGCGTCTAATTTTTTAGGTACAATCCATATGGGACTGGACCATGGTGAATCTGAAAGTCGGATGATATTATTTTGTAATAATGATTGGATTTGTGATTTCACTTCTTGTTTATGTATTTCTGGATATCTATATGTTTTTGTATGAACAGGAATTTCGTCTTCAGTTTTTATTTGATGTTTAACTTGATTAGTAAAAGTCAAAGGATCGCCAGGAAAATAAAAAACATAATAATTTTTGCAAAGGGGTATTAAATGTTGTTTTTCTTCTTTAGATAAATGTTCCGTTCTTAATAAATTTGGAATTTGTTCCTTTTTACATTTACTTGCATTTGAAGAAAGAATAAAGAACAAGGAATAGGTTTTTTAAAAATAAAAAGTTTTTGTTTCACTAGAGGGATTAAAAATTTCTACCGGGGCATATCCGTCTTCGCTGGTTGTTAATGTTTCTCTAATTATTAAATTGTTTAAATTTTGAAAAGGTATTAAAATATTGCCAAAGTTTGCTTCTACAGGGATGGTCGTTTTTAAATACTCATTTGGGGCAAGTGTTACTCGTCTTGTTATGTCATAGGGATCACGTAAATAAAGAGGAATATTAAAGTTTTGTCCTATAAGTCTGTTGTTAGGTAAGTCAATTATCATGTTAATTTTTTTCATATCATGGTAGCCAATAAGTCCGTCAAAATAGTTATGAAAATCATAAGATAATACCTACTTCTAAATTTTGATTTGAATTAAATTCTGAAAAAGCGGGTACATGAGCTTTTTGTTTAATAGTACATTTTCCTAAAATAGTTTTTACTTGAGTCGAAAAATTAAAAATTTGATTTGGACAGATTTTTTCTATTATGTCAGGTCGTAACATAGAATATGAAGCGCCTGTATCTATTAAAAGTTTCAAAGGGGGATAAGGATGTTGAGAAATTATAAATTTTTACATATGGTAACTGGGCAGCTAATTGAATATTACTTTCTACTACATTTGGTTGTCTTGAGGAGGGATTAAAGGAAAATTTTGGTTATTTTCAGTTATAAAAATCCTGATTACAATTTTGATTAAAATCTTCGTCATTATAATCTGTTTCAAAATTTTGTTCGAAAGGTAAATTGTCATTTTGACATTCTTGACTAGGGTCGAAATTTGGATCAAAATTTTGTTCAAAGTTTTGTTCTTCAATATTAAAATTTTCGTTAGTTCTAGGGAAATTTTGCCTATTCGGTTTCTGTCTAAAATTTTGTTGGTTTTGCCTGAAATTTTGATGATTACTTTTAGTATTATGTGTTTGATTTACAAATGATTAAACTCCTGACATCGGAGTGGGATGATTTGATATACTCGCGTCAAGAATTCAGACGTCTTACGTCACAGCTGACGTTACACATTTGTTTTTATTGTCAACGTAATTTTCGATATTTGGTCGTGTTAAAAACAATCATTTTTTGCAATTTAGTGCAATATATAATGCAAACTTTTAGTGTAGCATATAATTTCATTACTATCAGTTGCAGTTTCTTAAATATTTTGATGAAAATATAATGAATTATTCATTTGTTCGTATGACGTAAGTCGTCTGAATTCTTGTCGCGAGTATATATAATTTTGATAAGTTCTCGAAGCTTGTTGATTTCGGTTTTGATTATAATTTTGGTTGAAATTTTGATTAAAATTTGGATTTCTTGGTGGAAGAGGTGGTCTTGTAAAATTTTGATTTTGGAAATTCGGTTTAAAATTTTGGTTAGTTCTAAAATTCATATTAGGATTATGGTTTCGTTGGGGAATTTTAGGTGGGACTGACGGCGATTGTGAATAAGACATGTTTTTTCTAAGTTGTTCCTTGTACTGATTAAACTGTAGTTCTCGGTTTACAAAAGATATCGCGTCTTCTAATGTAGTTTTGTCAGCTGTCCGTATCATTGACTGTAGGCCCGGTTTTTCAATTGATGGTTAACTTGTGATTAACAGTAAACCGATAGTTACATCGAAAATTCGGTTTTTCAATTATTGGTTACCAAAAATTTAGTAGTTAACTTTTGGTTAAGATAACCTGTCCATGAAGTAGGGGTTAACTAAGAATGTGGCAGTTAATTCAGAAATTTAACCTAAAAAATAGTTAATTTGTTACTATTTATTATGGAATACGATATTAATGCATACAGCAGCGACAAAGAAGATATTAGAAGACCTAAAATAATACGAGCTAGACCAAACTTACTTTGAAGAATATGACGAAATGACGGTAAAGACTTTTTTAATAGATTTAGATTGTCACCTCGGACAGTTGTTGCAACCTGAGATATTTTAAGAACACACTTGACAGTTGTCATAAACAAATTTGAAAAAGTTAGGTTACCAATTTGTGGGTTTTTGTTGCCAACGTAGTACATTTTACATAACAATCGTAGTAAAATACATAAAATGTGCCAGCAATTTTGCCAACATAAATAAATAAATTGCAAACCTCCAGATAGTTAACTGAAGTAACAAAAAGTAATGAAAAACGCATTTGGGAATTAACCATTAGTCAACTTGTAGGTGCATGTTACTTAACATTCAAGTTAACCTCATATTGAAAAACCGGCCGTAAGTTATCTGGCAAGTTCGCGACGTACGTGTCGAGCGCGAGTCTAGCGTAAATGTTCTGGTAAGCTTGTTTTTCAGCTGTGATATTCAAGTTCACTAGTTTCTGAGATAAAATTGACCTCAGGTGTTGGATTCTATTTGAGAATTCCTGCAAGGTTTCGTTTTTCGGGTTATATCTCATATGAATTAAGTCCTGCTGAAGGCATGGGAGATATCTATAATCTCCGAAATTTTGTTGTAATAAATTTTTAATTTGTGTCCAAGTTTGAATTTCTAAACGTTGGTTCAAAATGATTTCGACTTGGCCTGTGATTTTTGATCTAATTCCCGCAAGTAAATATACCATACGGTCAGTTCTTTCAGGGATATTAAAGATTCTAATTAATTCGTCACATAATTTGCAAAATGTTTGTAGTTTGGTTTGTGAACCATCAAAAACTGGTATCACATCAAGGAAAGCTTTAGCTTCGTTGATATTCGAGTTAGTAGTCATATTTTCACTATTAAATGTACTAGATAACTGATTTACTAAACTATCTATTTCGTTTTGATTTACGGAGAGTCCAACACCGACAGGGACCTGGTATGGATTTTCTACTCGTAATCTAGCTTGAGAATTACTATCATTTGGCGTCTGAACAAACACTTTGTTTTCAGCCGAGTTGACTCATAAACAAATTGTTTTAATAGTCACTCGACAAAAGAAGCACTTTGGACAGAGAAAAAATATAAAACAGGGTCTGAAAACAGTCACTCTAATCGTAGAAGAGTTGACTCACGAATTGAGAACAATTAAATTCACTTAATCACTTCTTAAAAATTTAATTCTAACTGTAAATGAAAATGTCTTTTCGCCGCACAAGTATATAAAAAATCAGTTTATATCAACTTAGCGAGGAAAGGAGTGGAAAAATATAAGAGGGACTTACTTTGAATCGTCGCTGACGGTCCAGGGATCTCAGCGTCAAGTTGACCAACCACTTGAAGTTCCGTATCCAATAAATTTCACCTGAGAGCTGGACAGGTTCTGGATCTTCAACAAAGTACAGGAGTACACCAAGGATCTCACTCACTCACTCACGAGAATTCAGAGACTTGTTTTAAGATCCTACCGACTGCGCCAATTAAGTATGTACCGAACGAGAGCGTTGTAAATAACTACATTTATAAGAACGATAAGACGTTTATTCAAAGTAAGCTGTACAGAGGTATAGTTCACTCTGAAGCTAAGCTAGATAATAATAATAATAATAATGCTTTATTATTCCAACAGGATTAAACCCAATTACAGGAATAAGAACTACACAGTAATAAGTAGGCAATAAAAAGACTTAAAATATATATATATATATGTTAGTTCGTAGGCTTCCGCGGGTGTTATATATGGTTGTAAAATTTCTCCGGGTTCCTTTCCGCGATGAATCTGCATGGTCCTCAAAAGAACCATTTGTTTGACAACGTTTCGGTAAAATCTCATTTACCATCTTCAGGTCTTCTTACTTCTGCTTCGCGTTACTACTACAGTAAGCCGAACGTAGTAACGCGAAGCAGAAGTAAGAAGACCTGAAGATGGTAAATGAGATTTTACCGAAACGTTGTCAAACAAATGGTTCTTTTGAGGACCATGCAGATTCATCGCGGAAAGGAACCCGGAGAAATTTATATATATATATATAAAATTAAAATACATATTATCCTAAGCGAGACACATGTTTACATATTTCATTTAAAGTATCATTAAAAATATCACAATCCTTTCCAATTTTGTTAAACACATCGCACATCAAATATATTGGTGATTTAGCCAACATATTGGTCCTAGAAACACCAGAGTAGAACAAAGTTTGCTGTCTTGAGTTACCACGTGATACACGAAATGAGATTTTACTCAACAAAACCGAACAGTCAATTTTATTATTCAGAATATTAAACAAATAACGAATTAAAGAGACATTACGGCGAATCTCCAGTGAATCCATATCAAAACGATTCAGAAGATCATTATGTTCGAAACCTTGCGGGGGATACAAACCATCTTTCAAAAATGCTAAAAACTTCAAAAAACGTCTTTGAACGGACTCCAACCTTTGACGATGTATATTATAAATTGGATACCATATTATAGATCCGTATTCCATTTGTGATCTGACTAGAGAGCAAAATAAAATTTTGAATGTGCGTATATTTGTAAAATCTTTACAGTTACGGTATATAAAACCATAAGTTCGAAATGCACAGGACACAACATTATTAATATGCTCGATGAAAGTAAGTTTGCTGTCAAATGTAATACCTAAATCCTTGAATAAAGAAACCGACCTATGACATATCCATCAATGTTATAATTATAAATAATAAAGTTGGTCCTACAGTGAAGGACATTGTTTTACATTTAGAAGTATTAAGGGACAAACAATTTAACTCACACCATGACAACATACGATCAATACAAAGTTGGAGACGATCACAATCTGAAGTAGAATTTATTGAAGAGAATAATTTAAAATCATCAGCAAAAAGCAATTTTCACAAGAAACAATATCTGGGAGATCATTAATAAAGAGTAAAAACAAAAGTGGTCCTAAATTAGAGCCTTGCGGTACACCTGAAGATGCAGAAAAAAAAACGAGAAGTAAAGTTTTGATATCTGACCATAAATTGCCTACTTGTTAAATATGATTCTAATAGAGTTATCAACGAGTCTGAAAAATTAAAATCTTGCAATTTCGCTAGTAATATATGGTGGTTTATATGGTCAAAGGCTTTTTGGAAGTCCGTAAATATTACGTCAACTTGCCCTCCACTATCCAAAGTTTCAGAAATAAATTGAGAAAAACTGCAAGATTCGATATAGTAGATCTTCTCTGCACAAATCCATGTTGGTGTGGGGATATCATTTGCTTAGTCAGATAGTAAATTTCGTTATGCAAGGTGGATTCAAAGACTTTAGAAAAATTGCACAGCAAAGATATAGCTCTATAATTCTCAATATCATTATGGTTTCCTTTTTAAATATTGGACACACATATGCTTTTTCCAAAAGACGGAAATGTGGCATGTTTTAAAATAGCATTGAATAAAATACACAAAGGCTGAACAAGTGGATACGCACAATCTTTTAGGATGAAACTTGGGATACCATCGACGCCCATTGTGAAAGAGTCTTTAGATCTTCTAAGACTAGATAAAACCTCTTCTTCTTTAACATACGAAATGGAGATAGGCAATGACACTCTACCACTTGTAGTAAATGTAGATGGGTCTATTGGATGAGACTGAATAAAAACGCTATTGAAGTATTCACCAAAGGCATTTACAATATCGGAAGGGTTGGATAGTTCTTTATTATTATAAAACATGACAGCTGGAATACGAGATGAGCCTTTCTTTTGAATAAAATTCCAAAATTTTTAAGGTCGTTAGATAAAGATTTTCAGTGTCACTTATAAACGATTTATAGGCTTCGTTAATAAGACGTTTACAGTTAGAACGATGCTCTAAATACATTATAATATTCAGTAGTCCTATATTTTCTAAATTTTTCGTGGGCAGAAGCCTTAACACGAATAAGCCTAATGATCTCACCCGTGAACCAGGGGGGATAGTGATAACGATGAACATAAGATGTTGACGAATACTTAGGCACAGCTACATCAAACAGATTATATAATTTGTCATAAAACTTCAAACACATGTCCTCCACATTATCAATACCATAAAGAAAAGTCCAATCAGCTTGACTAATGAGATCGTATAACAACGGAAAGTTTGCTTTTTTAAAGTTGTAAGCAGTACTAGGAAAATTCATTAGAAACTCATTTTGAGACTCAGGCCTTTTACAGAATGTAATCAATAACGAAGGATTATGACGATCCTCAGCAACCAATGGAGATTCAGATTTATCGACGATACAGTTGAAGTTAGAAAACACGAGATCCAATATATGATTATTGCTATTAAAAATGTTGTTACGTTGAACAACATCGTGAAGTTGCTGGAAATTATCAATGATTAAACTATTTCTATCCACTGCATCAAAAATAAAATTAGGTATATTAAAATCACCCCACAAATAATATATGAAAATTGTTTCTTAAACACTCAAGCGAATTGATTACATCGAAGAACATTTCCAACTCTTGAGAAGATGTACGCGGCGGAATATACACAACAAAAATTAGCAACTTCCCACTATTAATATTGTCAACTTTAACTCCAATAACATCGATCACAGGAACAATTTCAGAAATCGCCGACAAATCCAGTTCTGTACAATGAAAGTAGCTTCTAACTGCAAGAAGAACTCCACCGCCCCTAGTTAAACCTGTAGACACCAAACATCTATCTTTGCGAAATACAATATAATTATTAGGAAACAATTCCGAGTTATTGATGTCAGGGGATAACCAAGTTTCAGCCAACGCTATAAAATGATAATCACTTGAAGAAACACTATTGTAGAATTCAATAACCTTAGAGCGTAAACCATTAACATTTTGATATAACAAAGTTAAGCTGTAATTGGGTGAGTCTAGTTTAAATATTCTTTAATAATTTTGGGTATGCCATTGACGTATCGAATTTTTAAATTAGACTCACCATTATTTCTACGAGCATTCAATTCATCTTTAAGCTTTCTGTATAACTGAATTTGCCGGGGAGTTCTATCCGAGGAAACAAAAACATGTTTAAAATTATCCAAATTACGCAACTTCGAGGCATTCTTTAGGAAAGTGACAACTTCTTGTTCATTGCGTAGAGAAACTTTTAAAGGTCTAACACGACCCTGTACACGACGCCCTAAACGTTGAATCTTCAATTCATCATTCCTGTAGTCTGGAAGAATAGTTTCTAAAACGTTATGCGTAATCACAGAGTCGTGAGAAATAGCTTCGTTGTGACTGACGTTCATAGGCGGCTCCGAAACCCCAAATATGACAAGGTTCTGCTTCCTCTTCTGACGTTCCGCAATTTCGTTTATAACATCCTCAAAATCGTATGAAGTGACTTGCTGCTGCTTTTCAGCAACTCTTATATTATTAAGTTGGGAATCAAAATCAGATTTTAATTTATTAATGGAAGTAGTTAGCTGATTTTGAATCGTAGAAATAAGATTTTTGATATCCTTAAATTGAGACATGTTAACACTACATGAGTTACAAACAACTTTAATTGCTCTAGACTTTGCTCTAGTTAATTTAACTTCTGATTCAGAGAGACCACACATTTCAGATGTAGCGGTCCCTGACATACATCACAGTGAATAACGGACGAAGTACTAGATTTTATATCTGAGTTGCAGTTTAAACATAGTGACATTATGACTATAAAAGAAAGAACAATTGTAAGGTTATCTCAATTATAACAGGGATACAATGCTTCCGCACCCAGGGGCCGGTCAGGGTGGCTAACAAATCGACAAACTTAGAGGGCCACGGATAGGTTAAAAACAACACAAGAATAAAAACAAAGGATATAAAACTACACAGTCATTCGCCTCTCAATAAAAACCAAAGTCTGATAAGACAGATCAAAAAATGACGTTAACAGACAATTCACATATATTCTTAGAAATGAACTATTGTAAAATACCTAAATAACAGTAAGGTAACCAACAAAATAATATTAGAATGTAATAGATAATATGCTTAATAATTATTGAGTTAAATGCAAATCAAAAAAAAGAGCTTACTTAGGACAAAGAAACTTTAAAATCCAGAGCACATATAAACACAACAAGCACGCACTACTTTCGAGAATCGTTTTTTTTTTTTAGATCTGGAACTCTATATATAAGAAAATAAATGCAAGTCTCAGCATAAGATAAAATGACTAATATGGTAACTATATGTTACAGCAAAGAAATAGAATACAAGCAAAAATATATATATGGTATAAAAAGGGTATATGTATAATTCGCATAATATGTTCTGAAATTCGTGTTTTAAGGTATCTTCCGATTTGACCTATGTAAAATTATTACTTTTTAAAGTGTTGCTTTTCTGTTCAGAAAGACGTTCTATGTATGGAATGTTAAAAATGTTTTTATTACTTTTTTACGGACGGTGAGCGATATTATAATAAGTAGGTATATATTAATATTTTTGTAATGATATATTTCTACAGACAAGTAAACCACATAGAAAAAAAAATTATAGCGTCAGTGCGTAACGTTATATGCATTTTAATCACGAGCGATATTTTTGTAATATATCGGATATATAATATAGCTTACTGTCCGTAAACGGTTTAATAATAATTAAATTAAGTGTTTTGTTGAAAAATAAAAATATTGTTCTGTAGAGTATAGAGTATAGTTACTTAACTTTTTTTTAACATTGTTTCCGTAGTATTCTGTTTCACATTTTGCGATAATAAATTAAATATTCTAGGACCTATAAATTTCTTTAATGTACATTCTTTATATTTATATATTTAAAAATATTTTCTACGATTGTTATTCTTGCATTTTTTTATTTTTCATTATTGTATGTAAGTAATGGTTGAGAAAGGAGAAATTTTGAAATTTTAGAGTATTGATTTATAAAATGACAAATAATTATTTCTTCCTCTTTTAGATACATCAGCGCTTTCAGAATTGAATGAGTTATGTTTATATTTAAACAGAAAGTTACGAACAAATCACATATCTACGTTATTATTACCTAGTTGTTCAAAAACTAAACTCGAAGAGCAATACGAACAATACGACCAGTTAGGTATTCCATATACTCTTGTACTCAATGAAAATACGCTCAGAAATGGAATGATTCACTTACGTAGCAGGGACACAACATTAAAGGTACCTACTTAATTATTTTTGTTGCATTATTGATAATGAATAATATTTTTTAGGAACAGTTGCATATTACTAATTTAGTAACTTATGTGGAGCAATTATTTAAAAATTATTAGTGGTTAAAT
Organism: Monochamus saltuarius; assembly: GCA_025584915.1. NCBI lineage: Eukaryota > Metazoa > Arthropoda > Insecta > Coleoptera > Cerambycidae > Monochamus > Monochamus saltuarius. The sequence goes on from CM046727.1 coordinate 32,449,812, forward strand.
ATGTATGTTTTTTTTTTAATTTGGAGTACCTAATAAGCTGCCAAAGAAAATTCAATAATTTATATTTGTTGTTTAATTTTATTTTCCTATTCTTCTAATATTCGTCTTCTTTATCTTGAAATTCTGATAATAATAATAATAATATCTCTACCCCTCATTCTAATCACAGGGATTAGCCCAGAAGTCGGAGACTTGTGCGGGAGAGGGGGCGGCATATTATTATTAAGCAGGCCGCATTTGCGCCCAGGAACGACTTACGTTGGTAGGCCCTAACCACTATTCAGTGCAGGAATGAGGAAAACCTGGAAAACCTCATTAATTAGGGGGGTAGTCAAATATCAACCGGCATCAATCTCTCACATTGACCCAAGCTAACATTATTCCACCCTACCATATCCACAGAGAGGGTGTCAATCCTCTCTATGAATATAGCTTATATACGGTCTACCGGCAGCTGGGCTCGAACCAACTCCGTCTAGTCACCTCGATTCAAGTACTAACGCCTTAAACCGCGCGACCACTGACCGAAGACTAACATAGCCAATTTAGAATTGGAGATAGACAGAAAAAGATAGGTAATATAAGAAATGTAACTCAACATACTAGGTTATAGGAAAAGGTTTATTCCACTTAAAAATATGCCTTTACATCAGAAAGGGTAATAGAATAAATTAATTGTAAAATTTCGTAATCCGTACGAAAAAACCATATTCGACTTTATACTGGGTCTTATAATGAAAATATTTTTTATTAAATTATATACAGGGTGTCCGGAAAAGACGTGTACAATGGAAGACCACAGACTCCTGGGTTCAAAATAAGCCGATTTAGCCCAATTTACTTATTTCCAAAATTGTTTCGTTTCGCCGCTAGGGAGCGCCAAAGTTCGCAAAAAATTTTTGTTTATTCCGAATATCTTGAAAATGACTTGATCGATGATAACCATTTTTGGGCTACGCAGTTATAAGTCTAACCGACACTTTTTGACATTATTTAAAATCTTTTGCAGTCATTAGAAATACAGGGTGTCCGGAAAGTCCGTCAGGAAACTCCGTGGCGTGATTCTACGGGTTAAAATAATAGCAGTTTGTAAGGATTTTTTTTCGAATTCTCAATTGTTTGCAAGTTACAGTTTGTCAAAGTTCAATTTTTAAAATTTTTCTTTCTAAATAACTTAATTCAAATTCGATTAATCTCTCCTTTGGTACACCCACTAAGTACATTCAGCTCTATGGGAACATTGAGAGAAGAGTTTCATTATACGCCGCTAGGGAGCACTTTACCTAGAACTCAAAATTTGTATTATTCATAACTTTTTTTTCTTGCTAGATATCACCAAACATTTAAACATTTCTGGAAAGAGAAACAATTTTATAAAAAATTATGTACTCTTTATTCAAGTCGATAAATGTAACCGTTTAGCAGTAAATCGCTATTAAAGTTTTATTAAAAATCAAATTTTTGATAATTCTTTCTTTAATTAATCAAGATGCTTGAATACCATGACATGGTATTTTGTTACGGACAAGCAAATGGTAATGCAGAACAAGCGCGCCGGAATTACATAGACGCATTTCCTGATAGAAGAGTACCACATGCCCAAACATTCGTCAACATTTATAGACGTCTGGGGGAGCAAGGTTCTTTTAAAAATTATAATTATGACACAGGAAGACCAAGAACCACGAGAACTGCAGAAAAGGAAGAAAGAGTGCTGGATGCAGTAGAGATAAATTCAGTTATAAGCACAAGAAAAATTGCTGCTCAGGAGGGTATACCTCGTTCTTAAGTTTGGGAGGTTCTGCATGAGCAACTTCTTCATCCATTCCACGTGCAAAAGGTACAAGCTCTTTATGATGAAGATCCAATGCGTCGTCTACGGCTCTGTAATAGCATTGTAGAAAGATATGATGAGGATAATGCATTTATTAATAAGATTTTATTTACCGACGAAGCTGGTTTTACAAGAGATGGTGTTACAAATTATCATAATACTCATCGGTGGTCCGATGAGAATCGCCATGCATACCAGGAAGCAAGACATCAACGGAGATATTCTCTTAATGTATGGGCCGGAATCATAGGAGATCAACTACTGGGTCCTCACTTCTTTAATGGAACATTAAATGGTGACAGTTACTTGGAATTTCTTTGAACCGATCTTCCAAATTTGCTTGACGATGTTCCTTTAAGAACAAGAGCGAATATGTGGCTATTACAAGATGGCGCACCTCCGCATTTTAGTTTGCCTGTTCGTGCGTATTTAAATGAGGTATATCATAATCGTTGGATCGGTAGAGGTGGACCGGTATCTTGGGCACCTCGATCACCCGACCTCAATCCTATGGACACTTGAAGTCGATAGTTTATGAAACACCTGTAAATGACGTCAACGATCTTCGTCAAAGGATTATCGGTGGATGTGAAGTGATTCGAAACAATATCGGTGTTTTTCATCGTGTCAGACGATCATTTTTAAAACGTGTCAGAAAATGTATCGAAGTGAATGGAGGTCATTACGAACATTTATTATGATAAAATAGGACTGAAAATCTGTCAAAAATTTGATTTTTAATACTTTAATAGCGATTTTCTTCTAAACGGTTACATTTATCGACTTGAATAAAGAGTACATCATTTTTTATAAAATTGTTTCTCTTTCCAGAAATGTTTAAATGTTTGTGATATCTAGCAAGAAAAAAAAGTTATGAATAATACAAATTTTGAGTTCTAGGTAAAGTGCCCCTAGCGGCGTATAATGAAACTCTTCTCTCAATGTTCCAATAGAGCTTGATGTACTTAGTGGGTGTACCAAAGGAGAGATTAATCGAATTTGAATTAATTAAGTTATTTAGAAAGAAAAATTTAAAAAATTGAACTTTGACAAACTGTAACTTGCAAACAATTGAGAATTCGAAAAAAAATCCTTACAAACTGCTATTATTTTAACCCGTAGAATCACGCCACGGAGTTTTCTGACGGACTTTCCGGACACCCTGTATAAGAAAAATCATGTATCACGTAGTTTTTTTCTATTAGTATCTGACTTTATTTAGAAACTTTTTTATACTTTCAGAATTTTGAATAGATGAGTAGTTTAGGCAGAAAAAATATTTTTCGTATGTCAACAATATCAGCATTCGTTCTGCAACAAATAACGAATATTCCAAAACTCATTTATATTTTATTTAATAAATACGAGATAAGATTAATATAGCAAATAAAGAAAAGTTATGATCTCTTTACAATAAATGCTCAGTGACCACCGTTTTCTCGTACGCAATAAGTAATATGTTTTACAGTTTTACGAAGTTGTAGTGCTCTCCATGATTACTGGATTACCTCGTAAAATGTTAACTGCGTCCTGGATTCGCCTAAAAAATTCCTCTTTATTATTATCTGCGTAGGCATATACTTTACAAAAAATAATCGCAAGGAGATAAGTCTGGTGCTCGAGGTGGCCATTTTATAGGAGCATCGTTTTCTCTTCCAATCCGCCTGTTAGGATACAGATTATGTAAATACTGACTAACGAGTATTGTAAAATGGGGGGTGCACCATCGTGCATAAACCACATGTTACAACGAAATAGTAACGGTAAATCGTCCAATAAATTAGGTAATACTTGCTGTAAAAAATTTAAATAGTTGACCCCATTTAATCGATGTGGAAACACAACCGGGCCAATAATAAAGTTGTAGATAATTCTGAATTCATATTGAAAATGTCTTATATCAGTACAGTGTGGATTTTCATCAGTATAAACGTGTTTGTTATGGTTATTAATAATTCCTGACGTAGCAAAATATGCTTCATCTGCAAATAAAATGTTTTTGCTGAAATTGATATCATGGACTCTTTGATCTTGTATAAAATTACAAAATGCTAAACGTTTTTCAGGGTCAATGGGTTCATGAACCGGTCATGAACCGATTGAATGTGGTACGAATGTAGTAACCGCTCCTTCAAAACATCATGAACTATGGTTTTTGGTATCCCTATTTCTTGTCCAATGCGTCTTGCACTAATTTTTGGGTTCTCTTCTATCTTATCTAGGATTTGTTCCTCCACCTTTATAGTTTTCGTGGTACGTTGACGCCCTTGAACCGTATTCATTTGGTGGAAGGAACCAAATTCGCGAAGTCGCGTTTCGATGTTGGCAAAAGTTTGATAATTTGACACTCGTCGATGAGGGAATCTGTCCATGTAGACCCTAACACTTTTGCGGCTGTTATATTGACAAACTCCATAAACCAAAAGCATATCTACTTGTTCGGAATATGTATACGTATCCATGATGAAATATTGAAAAATGAGGAACATAAACAAACACACAACAATAACAACAACAAATAAAGTAAGATCTAAAGTAACTAAGTAATTGAGCAAGAAGAATAAATCGAGAGACTAACTTCAGTAGCTGATTAAATTTGACATACAACTGATACTTAAAATATCAGAGCCTACTTCTGGTACTTCGTTATTTGTTGCAGAACGAATGCAGATATTGTTGACATACGAAAAATATTTTTTCTGCTTAAACTACTCATCTGTTCAAAATTCTGAGTGTAAAATAAACAAAAATGTTTCGCGAACTTTGGCGCTCCCTAGCGGCGAAACGAAGCAATTTTGGAAATAAGTAAATTGGGCTAAATCGGCTTATTTTGAACCTAGAAGTCTGTGTTCTTCCGTTGCACAGGGCTTTCATTAATGTCCGAGACCCACGTGACCGCGGCGTTAGGCAACCAACATTACACAAACTGGTATTCGATAAAAATTAAAACACTATGGCACCAGTGGTGTAGTATATTTAATTTTTTTTTTCAAAGAAAAAGGCAATTTAAAAAAGATTTCATTTTAGCTGTTTATTTTGATGTATTAATTTAGAAATGCACATTAACTCAGAAATTAAATGAAGAAATCCAGCTTACACCTGGATAAGTCAAATTAAAAAAAAAACAATTTACAATTAATTACACCGGTCAACACAAAATTTGACATTGTTATGAGAGTATAAAATTTTGATAGATTAGATCATATTTAAACGAAAAAAAATTATATTGCATAAAAAAGTTTGCTTTTGTGTCCAGGAGAACGTTTATACGATATTTTGAAAAATCTGTGATTTTAATTTTTTTTATGATAAAACCGAGGATAAAACAATATAAATATATTTCTATATTATTTTTATTAATTTTTACTATCAAAGTAGCTTACAAAAAAGTGGAAAATAATTTAAAAGTGCACAGTATTACTTTTTCTTTTATGTTTATAAGAACTTTCTCTCAATAAACCCCAAATATAGTCTCCCATCGTATTTTCATTGTATTGGCCTTGATAACGTTCTTCGAAGTCAATAATATCTTTGTAGAAACGTTCTCCTTGCTCTTTTGAATACGCCCCCATGTTATTTTTAAATTTATCTAAATGAGCATGCAGCATATGTACTTTTAAAGACATCCTGCAACCCATTGTCCATATTTTAAACCAGATCTCGGTAGTTTTCAGCTTTGTTATTCCCTAAAAATCCAGACTACTGCTTTAAAACTCTTCCAACTTGCTTTTTGAGCTCTATTAAGCAAGTTTGGACATTTTCATCGCCAAAAATTATTTTAATTTACGGACCAACAAAAACTCCAGCTTTAACCTTTGCTTCTGACTTTCTCGATGACATTTTAATCTTTTCTAGACTTGTACAAAACACCTTTTGTTTATCACTCTCTTGTGTGCCATCTGGAGGCATTGTGTGAATGTAAAAACCCCACTTTTATCAGGCGGTAAATTGGAATGTACTAAAATTAATTAGAATTCTTATAAAAACTCGAAAATGAGTATTATTATTATAACTACGCGGTGTAGAACTAACTACATCTATCGGCCGTTCGCTACTCCATGCCGGACTGAAAATGTCACAGGCACGAAGCGTTCTACATGCAGTAGACACCATTGAAAGCTGTCGACCTTTATCGCGATCGGCGAGAAACGATATTTTGCAAACACGGAATTCCAGGAAACAACTACTCTGCGGGCTAATGCCCCGACCAGCATTGAATTACACCTGGAAAACCTATAGCAACAGCTAGAGTCATTCGTCAGACGCCCACCAGACATATACCGGTTTCGAGCTTATTAGCTCTCATCAGTATGCCATAGGTGAGGTATCCGACGAATAATCCTAGCTGCTTTCGTCTGTCTAACCCGACAGAAGGGACCATGAGTACGCGGTGTAGAACTAACTACATCTATCGGCCGTTCGCTACTCCATGCCGGACTAAAAATGTGGGCGGGGCATTAGCCCGCAGAGTAGTTGTTTCCTGGAATTCCGTGTTTGCATTATTATAACTATCACAAAAGCAAACTTTATTGGAAAAAGGGTAATTTTTCTTTATTTTCTTTATTTTGGTGCATAACAAATAGGAAAATCATAAAATTAACTTTAGGGCAAAAAACGAAAATTTCTTTGTAGAGTTGTGTTATTGAACATTTAATGTTTATTACAAATTTTATTTATTACATATTGCTTACACCTTGCCATAAAATAATTTTTAGGTAAAAAATCAGTTTCAAATTTAAACTAAGAAGTTTTAACAGGTAGAGAATATAAAAAAGTCACAATAGTTTGGTTTATCTTAGGATAGGTTTGGACCGTTTGATGTCGATACAAAACAGAAAATAATTTTACCACTCACCAAATCACTTCTACTTTTTCCGATGCTGCGTTTTGTTAACAAAGTAACATTCTCAACGCACAATTAAAAAGTGTTTTGACGAGTGGTATTTTGTTTAGCTTTTATTATAAAAGGTGTTCAAAATGTCCACCTTCATTTTCTAGACATATTTATCTAATAATTACCTAAATTACACACAGCTAAAGGAGAAAGAAATTTATCCAATTTTTTTTATAGCAATATAACCACCAATTTTTATTATGACTGATCCAAAATAAGAATATAGCTTGCGTTCACTTTTGTAGTAGGTATCTATATCTGTTTTAACACGTATTCAAGAGATAAATTCATAAAAAAATTATGGAAACTATACATAAAAGTTCACCAATTGTTTACAATTGAATTCGGTGTATCCAAAGCAGGGACTCGGACCGTACCGTTTTTGGACAGAAAACCGGACCAGAACCGTAATTTTTTTGTGGACCGGAATTGAAACTGAAGACATATTTTATGTTTTAGTTTATTCCAAGTATCGAACCCGAACCGGAAAAAAATTAAAACGGTTTTTTTGGTTAATTTCAGTATTTCTTAATCTTCCGTTGTTGTTGTGTTTCTATGGATTTATCTACTGACAAGTGCTTAGGGTCTTTATTTTTTATAAATGCGTGGGTTTGAAGTGGTTGGTGGTGGTTGGTAAGGTAAGGCCGTTTTCTGTATTCAATCATGCAAATGGCGGAAATCGCAAATGCAAATGCCATTTTACTGTTGGTAGCTGTCGGCAAATTCTACTTTGTCACAAGCAGGTATTGAAATGAAATAAATATATACATGTCGTCTCACCAATGATTTATTGCCCACTTCACCTTCCCAAAATGATTTTATATATATAGGACATCTAAAATATTTCATTGTCATACTCGTGGAGTAACTTAATAAAGTATTGTACTTAAGTTTTGCTAGTAGAATTTCACATACGCATATTTAAATGGAAAAAAATCAAAAGCGATTAGAGGAATTTCACTATAATTGTAATTATATTACGTCACAAAGGAAAACCGATAAGAACCCTTTGGACCGAAAAAGCTGGTCAGAACCGGACCGAAATATCAACTAGTGGACCGTAACCGAACCGAAACCGAAATGGTACTTTTCTTACTGAACCGTAACCGGACCGGTACCGTTATTGCATTTAGGTCCGGGTCCCTGATCCAAAGAGGTTGAAAAGTTATTTTTATTTTTGCACTTTGATAAATATTTGATTTGATTTATTGTAATATTTACCACTTTTTTAATTTTATTTATGATTTATTTTACCCTGTTACTATTTAGTTATTTATTTATTAAAATGTTTTTTTCTGTTTTGATTTGTTTATGTGTTTATTTATTCATAATACAGTTTTAACTACAAAACATTTGTCTCTAAAATATATAATAAATAAATCAGTATCTGTATTGAAGTGATTTTTTTTTATGATTTATATTTTTTTTGTCGACAACAAAGTGCGATATGAGTCTTTAAAACAACAGGAAAGTTTTATTTTAAGATGTTTAATCCGAAGAAATACAAAATTAAAAAAAACGCAGTGTTGTCCCAGTTCGAAATTATTGAAAAACTTTATAAGTGTTCAACATGCGAACATAGGTCAAACTTTTTCAGTTCATTTTATCGACAATAAACGAGAGTACTTTTTTTAGTTTAAGGTTGAAGTTACCCAGATTTATTATTTTAGTTTTTATCATACAGGTGTTAAAAATTTAGGCAGTAAGTTGTAAAGTTTAGTCCATCCCTGGTAAACTAAAAAAGCTAAATATGTTGGAAAGTCGCTATTTTAAGAGCTCCTTACTATAGTGTCCATCACAGGTTCTTCAGACACATATCTCCGTAGGGAGGGTATGTAGGAAAAAATTTTTATACAAACTTATTTTATTTTTTCATGTTCTATCTGCACCTGAGAGATTTCCCACATTTTCCCGGACGAGTGCCTGGCGAGTGCAAATATCTCGTCACACACATCGCAAACGGAAATGCTTCTAGTTGCGGATAGTTGACGTGTCTAGCACTGGCTTAATTAATACTTGGTGAAACAGATGATTTAGACTTTATTTTAGGTGTATTAACTGTTTCATTAATTTGAGCTTCGACAAGCCATGTGAAATTTTTAACATTTACTGCTCGATGATATATTTTGCTTATATTATTTAGAATTCGTCTTCAATTTTCTTTTATTCAGCTACCTTTAATATAGTCAATAAACCTTTCTCTGCTGGTTTTTTCAATTTCATATTTCAATAAATAAAAGGCATTTCCGCAAATTAAACATATTAAAAAAATAATAAACATAAAAAACTCCTTTTTGTTTTATATAATAATTTTGAAGAGAGCGATATCATAAATATATCTAATACAATGATAATATATACAGGGTGTAACTTTGAAGGGGGGTCCGGTTTGGAGGGGGGGGGGGTGCCTGTGACCTTTAGAAACACATATCACAAGTTTGTTTTCTTAAATTGTGTCACAAAAACTGATTTTTTTTTGTTGCCTTTTTTCGCAATTTTCATAGTACGCCACTGGACAGAACAGCGCTCAGCATATCTAGTTACAGCGTCACCAGCATTGTTGCCATATTTAATTATTGGAAGATGGGAAAAGGAGTTCTATTAGAAAGCAAAATGCCCAAGCCACTCGTGAGGTACTATTTTTTGAAACATACATTTGTTTGTAGTGGGTGTTCGCTTTGTTATTCCATATAAACAAAAAATAAAAAAAATATTATTTTACGGAAAACACTATAAAACAGCACCAAGTCAACTAACAGAGAACTCAATAAAAAATAAATACATATTTAATACTTTTTACTTATGTGACTAGAGTCTTCTACGGTATTTAAAATATTTGGTTCAAGATTCTTACTCTGCATCTCCCATAATCTCTTAAATGTCGAACTAATCTTACAAATATTTTCTTATGCGGTACGTGTCTATCGCGGTAATTCTTCCGATATCGTCTTCTTGCAGTCGCCGTCTTCTTTTGATAAAAAAGAAGCTTTAAACATATTAGCTCTTTCATAATTTGTATACATGTTCTTTTTCATAATATCACATACACTTGGTGAAGAAAACTGACCTTTATAAAGTTATTATACACTTACATACAAAATAACACATTCCACAAAAAAACACTTTAAATTATTACGAAATTAAACTTGGCAAAATACAACACTGCACTAAACAAATTCTAATTCGATTGCAGTAAAACGCAGAAAACTTGCTTTTTCTCTCATATCTGTATATTTTTTATATAAAACAACACATATTTTTTTTAATATAATTGCACGCATGTTCATGAACTATACAAGCATCCACAAAATAACACGGAAAACTTTCAGCAAGCTGTATTTTGATCGAACATAACTGTGGAACCTTTTAGGAGATTTCCTACATATTATATCCATCCTAGCCTGGTTTAATTTATTGTGTGCAGTATTTATGCGATATTTTTTATTTTATAAACTAGGTCAATGCCACGGTTATTGTGACTCGCATCGCCGGAATCTCACGCGTATGTACATCATCACAATAAATTGGAAGTTGTAGTTTTGTATATCCAGACTATTGCCTTCTGCATTCACATTACCTCACTAAAAAAATCCTCACTTTCTCATTTCACGACCCTTTAATTCTGTCAAACTATGTCACTATTTTTGTTATAGCTTCTGCAAATCGTGAATCCATTTTCTATGGTTTTTCTGCACGGTATCCGTCACATTGTGTACAGGTAACTTGTACTCGTGAACATAATGTAAATAAATAACACGTAGTGCACACCAGCTACGTATGTACTGAATTCTAAAATATCTGTTTCGGTCGCGGCTGCCTGAAATGCGACTCTGAAATGACGGGACAAGTTCGGAGGTCTAGACTGGTAACAACTAACTGGCAACACCGTAGACATGGTTCTGTAGTGGAATTCGGACGCTGTACAGGGGCGGCATGGATAGCAATTTGAGTGTAGTTTAATAATTTAATTATAACTCGGCTATTTATTTGATTTAAAAAAGCTAATTTCAGATTAGCAATCTAGGGATCACGGACTACTACCCCGCCAAACCGGACCCCCCTTCAAAGTTACACCCTGTATAATAAAAATCCTTTTTGTCTTTATCCAAAATATAGATATTTCTAACTCGCCGAATTAATAATCCGTCTTATTTACGAGCTTATTTATGAAAACATATTTTGTACCGCAAGTATAAGCTTATTCACACGTCGCACATACATAACATTCAATTCAATTTCTTGAAAACCGTAGCACATAACAAAGTGTTACAATCCTTGATCTATCCAATCCATGGTCTATGGTCAATGGTCTAGGGAGTGTTCAGTGGGGAATGAGAGACCTAAGCCGATTTCAAGCGAATGACCAGTATAGAGAGTTATTGGAAATCGCTTTAATACTGCCAAACAGTATTAGGAACGACTTTATTTAAATACTGCTTGCCCTTATTTTGTTCAGAAAAATATAGTTATTGGTTAATAATTTGACGGATGGGGTTCCCTTATTCTTTTGTTTATATCTCTCAATTATTGCCATTTTAATGGTGAATGAGAAAAGGAATGGAATACAATATTTTGAAAAAACTAAGGTATGTTTACTTATCTTTATTTCATTTTTCTTGAAACATGCGACGGAACGAAAAAACGAAAAACATTTTATTTTTAATTTAGGTTAGGACGGGTATGACCGATTACGGCTGAATGACCCGATCTATCAAATAAGGGATTGCTCAACGATGTAGTTAATGAGACTTATTAAGCACGTCAAGGTTAATATTTCACCAAAATTTCGTGACTTAATGTTGAACTGTTTAGATGTTACGCATTAAAAACTGTTTCTGAGGTTACCCGTTTAAGTGAGCGTATCTCCCTTAGGAGCCGCCACTGATAAAAGTTGTACTAAGGTTTTCGTATTTTTTCGACTTGTTTTACAAGCTCACCTTATAGATTCCCGAATTACCAGTATCGAGGGTGAACTTGTGGGCAAAAGAAGCAAATGTTATTCCAGCTGCCTATGTAGGATTTGTGTGTTTTTACAGAATAAAACGTGAGCGGTAATCTATATGTAGAAACGCAAAATGCTTTTGATAAATGTATTCCTAGATGTATAATCAGCTTAGACGAAAACAAAGAGGCAAGTATCCCAGTTATAAATATGACGCCTAGAGAGTTAAAGGTTGATGTAAATGAGAAAATAAGTAAGGGATGTGTGTGTCTAGAAGAACATCGAGAAATAGTAAATGTGAATACAGTACAGCCAGAGAATAGACAGCCGATAGAACTAGATGTAAATATTGGTGGGAGTATATCAAAAGAAGATAAGGTGAAGTTAATAACCCTCCTTAGAGAATTTGACGATTGTATTGCGAGAAGTCTAAAAGAAGGGACATCTAGTGGAGTAGAATGTATAATTGAGACCATCACTGAAGAGCCAATTACTTTTCGTCCATATAGATTAAGTTACTACGAGAGGGAAAAAGTGAATAACCTAGTAGACCAACTGAAACGAGCAGGCATAATAATAGATTCTACGTCACCTTACTCGAGCCCGATATTAATGGTGAAAAAGAAAGACGGAAGTGAACGTATGTGTATAGACTATCGAGGACTGAACAAGATATAAAAAAATGAACTACCCGCTACCCTTGATTGACGATCAGCTAGAGAGACTTTCGGATAAAAAATGTTTCACCACGTTGGACATGATGGGATACTATCAAATTCCAGTAGCTACAGAATCCTAGCCTAAGACAGCATTCGTAACACCAGATGGCGTATACCAGTTCACGAAAATGCGTTTTGGCATCGTCAATGGGCCAGCTATTTTCCAACGAATGATAAACAGTGTACTTGGTCCCTTGCGTTTTTCTATAGCCATGACATATATGGATGATATTCTACTGCCGAGTGCGAATGTAGAACAAGGACTTGAACATTTAAAACAAATATTATAGACATTTCGAAGTGCTAACCTAAAACTTAAGTTGAAAAAGTGTTATTTCCTCTTTCCTCTATGATAGACTGGACTATTTAGGGTTCGAAATCTCATCTGAGGGAGTAAAACAAAAGACACAGTGTATTGTAGACTTTCCAGTGCCAAAAACTGTAACGGCTATTAGACAATTTCTTGGACTAACCGGGTATTTCCGGAGGTTTGTGAAAAATTTTGCAACTATAGCTAGACCATTGAGTAAATTGTTATGTAAAAATAACGTGTTTCTATGGGAACAAGAACAGGCCGAAACTCTGGAAAAACTTAAATATGTTCATATTGTCACGGTTTAACAATCCGTCTTTTTCTTACTTCCAGAAAAAGAATCCGTTAATTAATTACTTCTTTATTAACTACTGAACACTACTAAACACTTATTTAATTAATCGCTATCTAAATCACTTTGATATCTCCAACTAAACACTTTACTTCAGACTGTAACACAAGACTAATACAAGACTAACTAACTCGGCCGTTTATTCTTCTTTTATAGACCCAACGAATATTCCAGGTATATTCCAGTATCTCTAGATCTATTTTCTAGTACGACTGGAACGCTTCTCGTCGTTTCCACGATTTTTCTAGGCCGATCTCGATCACGGCATGTTGTTTGTTTACCAGAATGACGTAGGGGCGATCGGGGCAATCTCAGGCAATTCGCGGTGCCACAGTCGTCGGTTTGGGAGTGAGTGGGGCAAATTCCGTGACACTGCCCTCCTTAGGACCGATCGTCCCGATCGGATACACCTCTATACTGGGACAGACGCTCCAGATGGACGACCTTCATCTTACTCCTGGGAGTCCTCTGTATCCGGTAGACGACATCATTGATTCTTTTAATGACTGTGTAGGGGCCCTCCCAACGGTTCTGTAGTTTAGGCGATCTTCCTTTCTTCCGCGTGGGGTTGTACAGCCACACCAGGTCACCTTGTTGGAATCCGACTGTATTGGCCCGGACGTCGTATCGAGTCTTCATGCGATCGCTCTCTAGTCGCATTCGAGATCTGACTTGATCGTGTACGGCTGCTAGTCTTCGTTCTAGCTCATGGGTGTAAGTGTCTGGCTCGGTGGGCTGTTCCGCAGGACGACCAAATACCAAATCTGCTGGAAGGCGAAGCTCTTCCAAAGATGATCCTTGCGGGAGTCTTCCCAGTAGTTTCATGGACAGCTGAGCGGTAAGCTAACAGGAAGAGTGGAATGAGCTTGTCCCAGTCTGTTTGGTTCTCGTTCACAAACATCCTCAGATTGGTTTCTAGTGTGGCGTTGAAGCGTTCCACCATACCATCTGACTGGGGATGCAGTGGGGTGGTCCTGGTTTTCCGGATACCCATAAGCTCGCAAACCTTTCGGAACACACCTGATTCGAAATTTCTGCCCTGATCTGAATGCAGTTCCATGGGCACACCAAATCTGCAGAACAGGTTGTTGACTAGGGCTTCTGCTACGGTCGTGGTCTCTTGATTGGGAAGAGGGTATACTTCCGGCCATTTACTAAAGTAGTCCATGGCGACTAACAGATATCGGTTTCCATTTTGAGTTTTCGGAAATGGGCCAGCGATATCAATGGCAATTCTCTCGAACGGTGCACCTACGATGTACTGGCGCATTTTGCCTCTGGAACGGGTCTTCGGTCCCTTGCTGGCTGCACATATGTCACATTTTCGGCACCAATCTTCTACATCCGTCCTACAGCTCAACCAGTAGAAACGCTCCTAATCTTCTGTAGAGTCCTATTGATACCGAAATGTCCACCACCAGTACCTCCATGTACTTCCTGCAGCACTTCCTTGACCCGGGACCTCGGGAGTAGTACTTGCTTCTTCACCTCCGTTCCGTCATTGTTTTCCCATGCTCTTTTTAGAACACCGTCTTCCAACACCAAGGAATTCCATTGAGCCCAATAACTTTTAATGCTTGGGCTTTACTGCTGACTTCAGCCCAAGAGGGTCGGTTGTTGGCTTCTTTCAAGTCTAAAAAAGGCTTGATGTCAAAGTCAGCTTTCTGGTCTTCTCGAATTGCCGCTGAACTCCCTCTGTCTTCATGTTGGGCTGCTACCACCATGCAAGGAACTGATGAGATATCCTCCTTTCAAGACTACTACAGTGCTTGCAGTTGACAGGACAGGGTCTCCTAGAAAGGGCATCTGCATTTCCATGTTTCCTGCCGGCCTGATGTTCAACAACAAAGTGATATTCTTGGAGCCGTTCCAGCCACCTGGCCATCTGTCCTTCAGGGTTTTTAAACTGAAGCAACCATTTAAGGGAAGCGTGATCCGTTCTTAGGAGGAATTCTTGGCCATACAGGTATTTATGAAAGTGTTCTAGACTCTTGACGATGGCAAGCAATTCTTTCCGAGTCACACAATAGTTCTTTCGGCTTTTGATAGGACTTTGCTGAAGTAGCCAACTACTCGCTCTTGTCCATCTTGTACTTGCGAAAGAACTCCACCAATTCCAATGTTACTTGCGTCCGTGTCCACTATAAATGGTTGTCCAGGTATTGGGTATGTCAAAATCGGGGTAGTGCAGAGAGCCTCTTTCAGCGTCTCAAAGGCTTGCTGGCATCTCGAAGTCCATTCGAACGGGATGTTGTCTTCTGTCAGTTTATGAAGAGGCTTGGCAATGTCAGAGAATCCTTGGACAAACCGTCGGTAGTATGTGCATAGGCCGAGAAAACTTCGAACTTGATGTTTGTCTTTAGGAACCGGCCAGTTCTTTATGCACTCTGTCTTCTCCGGGTCTGTTTTCACACCGTTTGGAGTAATAATGTGGCCTAAGTATCTAACCTCCTTTTGGAACAGACTGCACTTCTTCGGGTTCAACTTCAGGTTTGCTGCTTTCAACTTCTTGAACACTTCGGACACGTTCTTTAGGTGCTCCTGGAAAGAGCGTCCCAGCACCACCACGTCGTCCAAGTAAATCAAGCAGGTCTCCCAATGCAGGCCATGAAGTACAGTTTCCATCAGTCGTTCAAAAGTGGCAGGGGCATTACATAGACCAAATGGCATTACATTGAACTGCCACAATCCATTTCCGGTAGTGAATGCTGTCTTTTCCTTGTCTTCTGGGCTGACCTCGACTTGCCAATATCCACTCTTTAAATCCAAAGTGGAAAACCATTGCGCACCAGCCAAGGTGTCCAGAGTATCGTCAATCCTCGGTAATGGGTAACTGTCTTTCTTGGTGACGTCATTTAATTTTCTGTAGTCCACACAAAATCGGGTGGAGCCGTCTTTCTTCTTGACCAGAACTACAGGAGAAGCCCAAGGACTCTGAGATGGCTCTATGGTGCCTTGATTTTGCATCTCGATTAACATCTTGTTAACTTCTTCTCGCTTGGCTAGTGGAAGTCCTCGTGGTGGCTGCTTTATAGGAGATGATGAACCAGTATCGATTCGATGCTTCACTACATTTGTTCTCCCAAAGTCGCCTGGTTTAAGTGCAAACACATCTTCATTTTCACTTAGCAGCTCTTCCAGTTGTTCCACCTCCATCTCTGTTAATCTTTCTTTGGCCCTATCCACGATGTCCCTTAGACATTCCGGTAGACTGGTCTTGTTTGGTTTCTTTTCCATTTTGTTGTTTGAGTGTTCTGACCATGGTAACAGGTTCACAGACTCCTACTTCAGTTCCTTTGTAATTTTCTGTGGAAAGGTTTTCAGGTTAACTACCCGTACTATTGTCGTTTTCTCTGGTTTAATCAGGTGCGGCCGGTGACTATAGATTTATTGAACAAATCCGGATTACTGGGTTCCACCACTCCTACACTGCAAGACATTTCCCCATCCATTACAGTGGCAACCAATGTTTCGGTCTGACCAGGTAGTACCACATCTTCTTTAACAACGAGTCTCCTTACAGCGTTATTCTCAGTGGTGGTCGTTAGCACCACTTCCTCACCCATTATCCGTAGCGTACCAGCATTCAAATCTAAGTTTACCCCCTTTGCTCGTAGTAAGTCTAGTCCGAGTATGACATTGTCCGATATATCTGCTACCAAGGCTCTGTGTTTGAACTTGACGTCTCCTAATTCTACTTCAAGCTCGCATTCCCCTTGACTGGCAGTTGTTGTCCATTGGCTGTTGTAAGGACATAACGTTTGGCAGGGTTCTTAATACGCCAATCACCAATAATATCCGGCCGTACAATAGTTCTTGTCGCTCCAGTGTCGATTACCATAGGGAACATACGACCAAAAATAATGCCTTCTACTAGCAAGGAGTCAGAGTCCTGGAGACGTGATAACGTAACTTCTTCTCGTGGGGCATGGTACGAGGACGCAGCCGGCTTTTGCCCCGTCAAGCCGGCTGACCCTAGTTTTCCTGTGCAGGTGCCGTTTGGGAGTCGCGCTTTGGCTGATCCGCGACTGGGGCCCTACACTGTCTCTTTAGATGTCCCGTCTGCCCACAGTTCCAACATTGGAGAGGGCGATCTCTTCGGCTGCCAGGTTGTTCTCTCTTCGGATTGGTAGTTGGGCTGAGTTTCTCAATGACCTCCTTCAACGTTTTGATTATGTCTCCATTTCCCATATAATCGCTGTTATCACTGATGGCCCGAACTTTAACATGTCTACCAGATGCCATCTTTGCTGCCTCGTATTCTAGTGCATGCGAGAGGGCGTCATTCAAAGTTTTAGGTCTAGCGAGTCGCAGTGCCTGCTGGGTTTCGCAATCTCTTAGGCCATCGGTAAAAACTTGAATAGAGAGCTGATCCAAGAATTCGGAAGGAGCTGTTGGATATGCCAATCGAACCAGTCGGGCAACGTCGGTCTCAAAATGTTGTAAATTCTCTCGACTCTGCTGGTAACGATTTTTCAATTGTGCCTGGTACACTTGCTGCAGGTGCTTATTCTCATATCTCATTTCCATATGCTGTTTTAAAATGTCGTAGCTATTCTGCTGCCCAGCAGGAACTCTTTGTAAGACGTCAAGAGCTTCCCTCGTAGAGCAACTATTAAAGCAGTAGCCTTTTCATAATCAGACCATTCGTTTGCTGCAGCTGCTGCTTCAAACTGACGCAGATAGACATTCCAGGAGACCTTGCCGTCGAATTCGGGAGGTTTCGTTTTCTGAGTTCGGATAACAGGTCCTTCTGATTTGATTACGCCCTCCTTTGTCACCTTGTCTAATTTATGTCGAAGCTCTTCGCAGGTTTCTCTAACCAGGTTTATTTCTTCGTCTATTTCCTTTTTTTGTGTTAACAGTTTCTCTTCTACTTGTGTCACTTTATGTGACTGCTCCTCTAGTTTTTCTTCTAGTGTATTCTCCAATCTTTCTAACTTTATCTGCATTTCTTTCGTCTGATTTTCCATTTTACGCCCTTGTTCTTCGAATTTCTCTTGCATTGTCCGTCCCTGTTCTTCTAATTTCTTTTCCAATTTCTCCTGCATCGTTTGGGACTGATCTTCGATTTTGTGCCCTTGTTCTTCAAATTTCTCTTGCATTGTTTGTCCCTGTTCTTCTAATTTCTCTTGCATCGTCTTCGCCTGGTCTTCCATTTTATGTCCCTGCTCTTCTAATTTCTCTTGCATCGTCTTCGCCTGGTCTTCCATTTTATGTCCCTGCTCTTCTAATTTATTTTGCATTGTCTGCATCATTTCTAATAGTTTTGCCAGTTGTGCATCCATATTGACTTGGCTTCTAGTTACAGGCATACACTCTATTTGGAAAGTTCTAGAATGTCCACGAATGTATTTCTAGATATCACCGTTGCCTTCCTTACAATGAAACGAGTGCAGTGATATGCCACACTTGGGTCTTTGTCTCACTTTGGTATAAAGTTCTAGAATGTTCGAGATTGTCCTTCGCGAATAACACCGTTCACTTCCTTAAGTCACGACGAGTGCAGTGATATGTCGCACTTGGGTCTTTGTCTCACTTCGGTATAAAGTTCTAGAATGTTCGAGAATGTCCTTCGCAAATAGTACCGTTCACTTCCTTAAGTCACGACGAGTGCGGTGATATGTCACACTTGGGTCTTTGTCTTACTCCCGTACAAAGTTCTAGAATGTTCGAGAATGTCCTTCGCAAATACCACCGTTCACTTCCTTGAGTCACGACGAGTGCGGTGATATATCACACTTGGGTATTTGTCTCACTCCTGTATAAAGTTCTAGAATGTTCGAGATTGTCCTTCGCGAATACCACCGTTCACTTCCTTGAGTCACGACGAGTGCGGTGATATATCACACTTGGGTATTTGTCTCACTCCTGTACAAAGTTCTAGAATGTTCGAGATTGTCCTTCGCGAATACCACCGTTCACTTCCTTGAGTCACGACGAGTGCGGTGATATATCACACTTGGGTATTTATTCCACCCGCGCACAGGGTTCCAGAAAGTTCTTCAAACTTCCACTTAAATCCCACTTTGTGGACAGGGTTCCAGAAAGCTCTTTAAAACTTCCAACTAAATCCACTTCCGACACCAAATTGTCACGGTTTAACAATCCGTCTTTTCTTACTTCCAGAAAAACAATCCGTTAATTAATTACTTCTTTATTAACTACTGAACACTACTAATTACAGGTCAACTAAACACTTATTTAATTAATCGCTATCTAAATCACTTTGATATCTCCAACTAAACACTTTACTTCAGACTGTAACACAAGACTAATACAAGACTAACTAACTCGGCCGTTTATTCTTCTTTTATAGACCCAACGAATATTCCAGGTATATTCCAGTATCTCTAGATCTATTTTCTAGTACGACTGGAACGCTTCTCGTCGTTTCCACGATTTTTCTAGGCCGATCTCGATCACGGCATGTTGTTTGTTTACCAGAATGACGTAGGGGCGATCGGGGCAATCTCAGGCAATTCGCGGTGCCACAGTCGTCGGTTTGGGAGTGAGGGGGCAAATTCCGTGACAATATTAATTATGGGAGAAAATGTTTTAGCATTATATGATCCGAAAGCTTACACAGAACTGCATACAGATGCAAGCAAGATTGGCCTTGGTGGTATCTTACTGCAGAAAGGAACTGATGGGAAGATGCACCTGGTTACGTACATAAGCCAACAGACGACAGAAGAAGAAATAAGATACCAGTCAACTGAATTAAAAACGCTGTGTGTCATTTGGTCATTGGAAAAACTACGCTCTTATTTGATAGGCCGACCCTTTGTTGTTGTCACAGATTGTAATGCTTTACGTAGTGTATTTAGTAAGAAACATCTTATACCAAGAATAGGAAGGTGGTGGCTAATGTCACTAGAATTTACATACGAAATAATACACAAACCAGGTACGCAAATGTCACATGTTGATGCCCTTTCGAGAAATCCTGTAGGAAAGGAAGAAGATACAGAATGTCGCGATGGTGTTCAAATTTTGTTCAATACTATGGAAGAAGAAGATTGGTTATGCTTGGTACAGAGACAAGATTTAAATATTATGGACTTATTGAATGTATTTAATAAGAAAAAGAAAGAGACACAAAACGATCAAAGAACAGACAGAGAATATGAAGTTAGAGATGGACGAGTATTTAGAAAAGAAGAAAACAAACTGCTGTGGGTGATACCAAAGGCAGTAAGATGGCAAGTTGTGAAAAGATGCCATGATGATTTGGGACATCCCCCTTTTGCAAAAACCTACAACAAAGTGAGGGAGGCCACGTATGAGAAATTACATTAAAAATTATATAGGTTCTTGTCTCGACTGTCAATACAACAAAGTTCTAGGTGGTAAGCGACAAGGGAAGTTACATTCAATAGATAAAATCGGAGTGCCATCCATACAATCCATTTGGATCACCTCAGGCCATTTGTGAGAAGTAAGAAGGGTAACAAAAATATATTGCTGACCATTGATGGCTTCACCAAATTTACAATTCTAAAAGCTGTTCGTGATACTACTGCAGCTGTCTCAGCAAGAGCTTTAGAAGAGATAATAAACTTTGTGGGTCCTCCTCATAGGGTAATTACAGATAGAGGGAGCAGTTTTACTGGAAACATCTTTAGAAAGTTATGTGAAGAGAAAAAGATTGAGCATATTTTGAATGCAACTTCAACCCCAAGAGCCAACGGACAAGTGGAGCGCCTAAATAGGTTTGTTACTCCATCTTTAGCATCTATGTGTAAGAAGAAGGACCATTCCGACTGGGATAAGCATTTGAATATAATTCAATGGGGAATAAATAACACTATACATCAAGCTACCAATAATACTCCATTTAGACTACTTTTTAATTTTGAACCTTGTAAAATTGATGGAGATTGTCTACAGAAAAGTTTACTAAAAGCAGAAACATGTGGAAATGTATCCGAAGAAAGACGATTGGCCTTAGCCAGAATTAGAGAGAATCACGAGAAGCAAAGGGAGAGATATAATAAGAAAAGAGCAAATGCACAAGAATATGGTCCAGGAGATTTAATCTTAGTACGAAGCAATTTTCTCGATTCTCCGGTAGACGGTACTACCGGAGAATCGAGAAAATTGCAAGAGAAATATAAAGGACCCTATGTTGTTACTAGAAAATTGCCTCATGATAGATATCAAGTAGAGGATTTGCCTGAAACTCAGAGAAGTCAAAGATTTTATAGATGCTATAAAACCATTTAGATCCAATATTGAGGATAAGATTGATACTGATACCGATACTGACAGTTACGAAAGTAAAGACGAAGACAGCGAACAAGATGAGGAAAGTATTGAAATTATTAACAATACTATTCAAGAAAAAGAAGACGGGATGTTAAAACGGAGAGTAAAAATACCAAGGTATTTAGAAGACTACGAGCTTTCGAGGACAAAAGCTACATAGGATGGCCGACTGTTAAAATCCTTGATCTATCCAATCCATGGTCTATGGTCAATGGTCTAGGGTGTGTTCAGTGTTCAGTGGGGAATGAGAGACAGAGGTTAAAGAGGTTAAAGGTTAAAGACAGAGGTAGAGGTTAAAAATAAACGTTAGGATACGTAATGGCTTATGTTTGTATTTTATGCATTTATTTGATATAATAAAAGAGTAGTTAGCAAAGAGTTCTTAACAAAAGTAAACTATTTTAAAAAAACATTTTTAAAATTTTACCTACATTTGCCTCGGTATAGCTATAGATCAATTTTCAATAATTAATATAGTCGCATACTAACATTTTTAATGCATAAATTTACTGGTACGACTTTGAAACTAATTTTTTCGAAAATGCTTTAAGTTATCAAAAATTGGCCTGTACCATTAGAAGCACTATAGTTTTTTTTATATTGGTTCTGAAAAAATATGAACATTAGTAAAATAGCTGTTTTATAACTGCGATGTAATAAAAAACATAATTGTCAAATAAAATCCAAGCATCAATAATTTGATTTTAACTTCGGCCCTACTGAAAAAAGTTGTAGAAGTCTATTGGTAAACGTTCCATTTAGTTATATCTTAAAAAAATGAACCACAAACAAGCGAGTTAGCGAGGCAATTTTACTCCACTATTTAAATTCATAAACACAACGCACTTTATAAAGACGGCAAGATATGGCAACAAAGGCAGCGGTCGTCACGGAAACAAACCACTGAAATGTACGATATGAAATGCGTAAAGTTCATTGAGCATCCAAATAAAGGTACCAAACGTAGGAGCAGACACAAGGAGGCACATGAAACTCAGCAAAGACATACTTCATTGGTTATGTATGTGGGTGCGAGAGAGACAACCATCTGCACGTACGATATGAATTGTGTTCTTAATTTCCCATTATTTTATTTGTAAACACGTCATTGGCGTACAGTGTGGTTTCTTCTTTATCTTGTATCTCGGTAGTGTTATTCTTTGTGTATTTTGTGGGTCATGTTTTATAAGGGACTGTAAAATTAACCAGCATATAGCACGAAATAATTCTTCATATCCAGAATTCAATTTGATTTCAATTCAGAATCAGCTAAGCCCCTACTGCCCCGCCATTGCTAGAGGCACAAAACAAAATAATATGGCGCTGATCATGAATAATCCATTCGCGCAGCTTTTAGCGCATTCCAGTCATCATAATATAAAATTACATTTCAGTGAAACGAACGCGCTAGGCTGCTTCTTTCGAAGAGCGCATATTGCTAAGTTTTAAATTTTAACAAATACGTATCGTTGCGCCATCTGTCAACAACTTCAGGACCTATTCCCTAATATGTCCCCACGAGGGTTCTGTTGCGTAGCTATATTTTCTGTGGTACTACATATTAAAATATATACTTTTCCCATCGAAGGAAGGAAAAATAACTTTTGATAAGAAAAGTCTTTAATAATGATTAAATAATATATAAACTGTAAATGAAAACTAGACACACACTATATTATTCAAAAGTTATAATAAACTATCTAGGGTTATAAACGAAGATAAGCAAAACGTAAATAAACAAAACCACAGAACGCAATTTTAGTTGTAAACAAACCACAGAAATAGGACTAAAAATGGCTGCCAGCAGGCTATGACCCAAAAAGTGGATGCAGAGCGTCTAACCTCGTTCTATATCTATCTTTTTCTATGGTCGAAAGATTATGTATCATGGTTCTGTTTTGTAGTCTATGGATCTAATAATATAATTAATTTGTATGGTTATGTTGTATAAAAATTTTGTATTTTGTTTTTTTAGTATACGAGGGTGATATATATTCGTGCTAAAATCTAAAATAGTGTTACATATTACTTTATTAGAATGTATCCTATAAATGGATTTATAAGCATTTGCTTAATCTTTGTAATTGTGTATGGAATTGGATTATTAATTTTTCTAAGCGATTTTGAAGAAAGTAAATGTGATATGACTTATATGTTTGAATATCCACAGTTTGTTGTAAGTACGTCCATATAATTTTTTTACTTATTCCGTTAATTTGTGATAATATATTTGTGCATAACCTATTAACCTATATCTGAGAGCATTGTGAAGGTAATATAAATAAGATACGATGTTAGTACTTGTTACTGCACCACTACGTAGTTTTAAGCGAATATATTATAGTAATCTTTTATTTGTTTGTTAGCAATATTCTATTAATTATTAAAAAATTATATCTCCCGAAAAAGTGGCACTTAAACACGAACCTCAAGATATAGTTGGTCCCGAGAGTTCGGTTCGATAGTTAGACTCGAGTGTGTCGTGTGCTCTAGCTATATCGCTCTCGCTATTTTTCGCAATTCGTACATTAAAATTTCCTACTTTTCTTTACTTCCTCAATCTATCAATTTCCTCACCCTTATTTTATCCCAAAGAATATGTTTGTACGAGATACAGTCCACGAGAATTCACGAGAAGAAATAAATAACACCGAGGCATAGGTAAGTGACATTAATTGCCGTGCTCTCTTGTAATTTTTACTGTACATAACATATATTTTGGTTCTTCGAGCCAACGGATGTTTCTTAAATTCTCAATTATTATAGTATATTCTCTTATTATCATAAATAAACTAATCTAGTAATTTCATTAATATAAATATTACTATTCATTGATTTCAATCACAATTATTTGATCTTTCGCGTTTTTACGCTCTATAATAAAAACTCGCCGTTTTTACCTTCTTTATATTTGAAAGAAATATTCCGCATTTCCAGGATTTGTTAATTAAGAATTATAATATCTTTTAAATACTATCTGTGCACATTTTCAACATTTGATTGAATTCTCAGTCTTATTATAAACCTCATATTCATTATTTTTACTCAATTTAATTTGCAAATGCTATAGGTATTTGGATATTTTTAACGCTATAGTCCATTCGCGATTTATTATACTTTGCATTTCTATATACTACTATCACATAAATCATTATGACTGCTGCTGCTAATAAAATAAAACAACTACGCACTTATAGAGTATTTGCTATTAATAGAATCACAGAATTATTTAATTTATCAAATAATTCCGAAACTAGTGAGGCACGCACAATATTTAAATTACGGTATGATGATATCGAAAATATGTATAAAGAATTTAATGAACATCATCTCAATTTGTTGGCAATATTATCAATTCAAGATAATTTCGACTTGGAATCTGAGGAGGTTATTCGTAATGAAATCGACACTAAATACTATAATGTTAAATCTAATTATAATAAACTATTTGGAACTCAAGTTCAGCCTGCTGTTTTGAATAAGGGTTCGAATGTTAAATTACCTAAACTAGATTTACCGAAATTCGATGGAAATGTTAGAAATTGGTCAAATTTTATATCCTTATATGATGCTTTGATTCATGATAATTCAGATTGAACTAATATTGAAAAATTTGAATATTTAATGACAGTTCTAGGACCAGAGCCATTGTCTATAGTAAGTAATATAACAATGAATAATGATAATTACCCTATTTCATATAATAATTTGGTACAAAATTATCAAAATAAGCGTACTCTTGCCACTCACTATTTAGATGAAATAAATAATGCACCAAAGGTTACAAATAACTCCCCTTAAGCTTTAAAAAAGTTATTGTCTACTTTTAAAAATAATTTATTGGCTTTAAAAAACTTACAGTTTGAAATTAACGATTTTTCAGACTTTATTTTGTTCCATAAACTTAGTAATAAAATTGAATCCGATACATTAACTAAATTTGAAATCCATCACTCATCTACTGATATATCTAAATATGAAGCACTTTTTAAATTTGTTGATAACCAATGCAGAGCAATTAATAGTGTGGCTATCATTCAAAATAAAACATTTACAACTCCAAACAAAACAATTAGTAGAAAACCTTCGTCGCAGAAGATGTGTTTGTCTACATCTTCATTTATTGCTAATACTAATGCTAATCCCATTTCATGTTCTTTATGCAAACAAGACAGTCATTTGATTTATAAATGTCCATTCTTTAATTCAAAGTCTCCAAATGAAAGATATGATATTGCTAAAAAGAATAATTGGTGTACTAATTGCGTAGATTTTAAACATACTTCTAAAAATTGCAAATCAGAATCTTCTTGCAGAATTTGCAAAAACAGACATCATGCTACACTTTGAAAGCGCTTCAGAAAATTTGCCATTAACAAATAATGATTCCCCAGTACCAACACATCCTCAAATCGACTCTGTTCCTTCTACATCGCAAATTAATTCTCTTACAAATGTCTTACCTTCTCAATCTACTGTTCTTTTGGCCACCGCTGTAATTGATAACTTGGACGTTCATGCAAATTGCCAGTCAGTTAGGGTTACCTTAGACAGTGCTAGTCAAGCTAGTTTCATATCTGAAAACTGCCAATAAACTCGGATTAGTGCGCTCTAAAATATTCCTTTCAGTCAATGGTTTGGGTCAATGACCTCGAATGCTTCAGGTACAGTAAACAGTATCATTCGACCTCAAGGTCAACAAAATCCTTCACTGCCTGTTAATTTTATAGTTTTGCTTAAAATTTGTGCTGATATGCCAAGCCAGTGTATATCCTTCGAAAATTGGTCACATATAAAAAATCTAAAACTGGCTGACCCTTATTTTTATCTTCCAGGAACCATAGATATTCTTCTTGGAGCTGACATATTCCCTTTGATTCTCACGAATGGTCGTGTAAATGGTAAATCTTCTGAACCCTCTGCTCTTAATACCATATTCAGATGGATACTGATAGGTAAAATTGATTTCACAAAATTATCAGTTAATTCATTCTTCACTTCTTATAATTCAGTTGATGACACTGATGACATCCTTAAAAGATTTTGGCAAATTGAAGAGATTTCTTTTAAGAGTGTTCTCAGCCCAGAAGTTTCTATGTGCGAAAATTTATTCAAAGAAACACTTATTAGAGAAGATTCTGGTAAATACGTAGTCTCTCTTCCCTTTCGTGAACATGAACCTTGTTTTGATGGATCTCGTGATATAGCTCTTAAACGTTTCTATACTTTAGAACGTCGTCTTCTAAGTAATCCAGATCTTTATTTGCAATATTCTACCTTTATGAGAGATTATTTAGATTCCAAACACATGGAACCTGTCATCAATAATAATACTTAACTCTAATAAAACTTTTTATTTGCCTCACCATTGTGTCTTTAAACCCGAGAGTACCACAACAAAACTAAGAGTAGTTTTTGATGCTTCGGCTAAATGACCCACAAATATATCTCTTAATGATACTCTTTTAATAGGCCCTAAATTACAACGGGATATAGTATCAATTCTGTTAAAATTCAGATTACATCCTGTAGTCTTCACTGCTGACATTAAGCAAATGTTCCGACAGATTTTAATTAAAGAAAATCACAGAGATTTTCAAAGGATTGTTTGAAGATTTTCACCAAACGAACCTATTCAAGACTATAAATTAGTTACGGTCACTTTTGGTGTAGCATCTTCTCCATTTTTTGCTAATCGTGTTCACATTCAGCTTGCTTCAGATGAATCTAATAATTTTCCCCTTGCTTCACAGATTTTATCAAATGATATGTATATCGATGATCTTGTCACTGGTTGTGATACCGTTGATGAAGCTAAATATCTTATCAATCAGTTGATATTACTCCTTAAAAGGGGTGGTTTTGAGCTACGTAAGTGGGCTAGTAATCAACCTCCCATTCTTCAAGATATTCCTGAATCGGACTATCACCAAAACTCTTTAAATTTTGACTCATTGGAGGGATCATCAATAAAAATTTTAGGTCTAAGACCTTGCACAAAACGTATAATTTTGTACGAAATAGCTCGTATATTTGATCCTATAGGATTTCTCGCTCCATTAACGTTTTACTTCAAATATATGATGCAATATTTATGGACTCTAGGTATTGACTGGGATCAACCGGTACCTGCTGATATTTCACGAGAAGAAAGAAATAATACCGAGGCATAGGTAAGTGCCATTAATTGCCGTACTTTCTTGTAATTTTTACCGTACATAACAGTACTTACATACCTTTTTTAATATTTAGGTAGGTATAGTTTGCTATTTATATATTAATATAATCACTGTAATGGGGATGAGTTTGTACACTTATGATAAGTATTAAATCAAAAAATTAAACCTTTCATTATGTAATATATATAATTCTAACATATTATCCTGCTCTATGGATAAGTCTTTTATGGTCGTTCATCATTGTATGTTCAAGTTGTCATCATAGGTAGTTTCTTAAATGTATCCATTTTTTGAGAATTTCTAAGAAATATGTAAAGTGGAATTGGGTTTTTAAAACTACATCAAAATGAAGGACAACAATGGAAGAGAACAAAATGTCAACTGAGAAAAATAGAAATACCCGTAAAAATGTTACTAAGGGAGAAGATGAACTGCACACATTAGTCAAGTCTCTAGTTACAACTCTCTGTACCTCAGAAGATTGTATTAGTAAAATAGCGAAAACAATCACTGATAGCATCTCTAAAAATTTCAAAGAAGACATTCAAAGATTGAGGGACGAAAGTGCACATATAAATAATAAAATGGAAGAACAAGGTAGAATGATAAATGTACTAGCAAACCAACAAGAAAAGCAAGATGAAATTAATAGAAGCTGTAATATCTTATTTTTCGGCTTATGCGAAAAAGAAGATGAAAACTGTAAAACATCGATGATGAACATATTTACAGATATAATGCATTTGAATATAACTGAATATAATATTGAGTCATGCTTCAGAGTAGGGAGAAAAGTGGACAATAAGACCAGGCCAGTATTAGTAAAATTCTCAACAATTTATTATAAGGAACTTGTTTATAATAATAAAAAGTTATTAAAACAATTAAAACTTGTGGCTAGAGAAGATTTAACATCCAGTAAATTGAAGATTCTCAAAGAGGCGTTGAAAAAAGTGGCCAAAAATGGAAGAGTATGGACAAGTCATGGTAATATTATTGTGAAGTTTAATAATTCCAATCAGACTGTGAAAGTTGTTACTCTAGATGATATTAATGCCTTGTAGCCATCTTTATTCGTTTATAATATTTTATATCATATTTTACATGTTTAGTTTAAATAGGATTAATTTTGCAGCACCGGCAGGCTGTGTGCAGTTGGTACACACCTTGGTATGTATATATATATATATTTTTTTTTTCCTTTTTCTGCTGATAAAGATAGAAATATTTTTCTTTTTTGTAGATTGAAAATACTTTGTAAATAAGATTAAATTAATAAATAATATTAGAAAATATTGTGAATTTGGAAATGCGTTTTTTGAAGATGCACCAATGCGAGATCGTTATTACCCTCTATGCATGACGTTAAGCAAATCGTATTTCAAAATGATTTTGATTTATTTTTAATATTTGAATCATGGTTAAAGCATTCTGTTAATGATTTAGTTTTAAATATTAATAACTATAATTTGTTTAGGGCGGACCGAAACTGTAATGGTAAGGGAGTTTGTATTTATGTTAAAAGTAAAATAAGAAGCCAAATTATTGTCAGTAAGCAAGATTATACTTGGGAGCAACTGTGGATTAAGGTAATTGTAAATAAGAGATCATTTGCAATAGGTATTATTTATAAACCTCACGAACAAAACACAGGTAGTTTTTTGGATGAATTTGAGGATAGTCTTGTTTCTATTTATCCTACTGTGGACACAGTTGTTTGCATGGGTGATTTTAATTTGAATTTATTAGACTATGAATGTGGTAATGTAAAAAAATTTAACAGTTTACTAGAATCGCTTAATTTATGTCAATTAATTAATGAGCCTACCAGAATTACTGCAACGTCTAAAACTCTTTTGGATTACGTAGTGGTTTCTGAGGGGAGTGAATGTAATGCAGCTGTTGTGCAGAATGTAATTTCAGATCATTCAATGGTTCTTTGTAGACTTAGAGTAGAAAATAAATTATATGATACACCAAAATTTATTACTTATAGAAATTTTAAAAATTTTGATGAAGAACATTTTCAATTTGATCTTTTTAATACAGCCTTCTTTAGAATCTTTGATCAAGAAACATTAGACGGCAAATTATCATATTTAGTTAATTGTTTGAATGCTCTATTTGACAGACATATCCCTATTCGCACCGCGAGAGTTACGAAACCAAAAGCGCCTTGGTTGACTTTCCCCATTAAAATGATGATGGTTGAAAGAGACAAAGCAATGCTTAAATATAAGAGAACTAAATCTGAACGTGATCTGCAATCATACAAAAATCTGCGTAATTTTACTTTTCAATCCATTAAAAGAGAGAAAAAAGCCTATTTTTTACATCAATTTAATAATAATTCACCTAAGGAAGTATGGCGCAATCTCAAGTCTAATAATTTTCTATCGGAAAAGAAATTTGATATACCAGATAACTTAAATGATCCGAACAAAGTGAATAATTATTTTGTTAATTCCATTCCTCATACTGAACCGCCGGAATATATTAAATCTTTTTACAAAAATAATAAACTGATTGATGCAGAATTTACTTTCCAAGAAGTTAATGACTTATTTGTTTACAACACAATTTGTAATATTAAAACTAATGCTGCAGGATGTGATGGGTTGAATGTAAATTTAATTAAACTTTGTTGTCCCCATATAGTCACTTATATTACTCATATTATTAATTTTTGTATAACCAGCTGTGATGTTCCTACTGCTTGGAAGAAAGCAATTATTAAAGTTTTACCTAAAAATCCAAACCCCACAGAGTTAAAGGAATTACGTTCGATAAGTATTTTACCCACGCTATCGAAAATTCTAGAAAAGCTCTTGAGCATCAAATTAAAATATATTTAGATACCCATTCGTTGCTACCTTCAATTCAGTCAGGTTTTCGTAAAGATTTCAGTTGCACTACTATACTTCATATCACTGATGACATTATAAACGCTACAGATCAAGGCCAATGCACAGTGCTAGTTATGTTGGATTTTAGTCGAGCATTTGATACTATACACCATGATTTGATGATCTATCAGGGTTCTCAGCGTCAGGAAAACCTGAAAACCTGGAAATGTCAGGAATTTGAACTTCTGTCAGGAAACTCAGGAAAGTGTTTGTTGTTAATAATTGTCAAAAATCAGGAATTTTTATTGTCGTCAGGAAAATTTCTGAATGCTACTCATGCCGTGTCTAAATTCTGTATTTAATGAACGCACTCCAGTTGCCTATTTCTGTTTGTTTTAATTACACGCACCGCTGATTGATATAAAGAAACAGATATATCTGGAGTGTATAGCTGGTTTTTTATACATATTCATCGCCTGTTTCAAGACATATTCAATGGTGGCGTTACTTATGTAATGCACCATGAAAATTAATAGTTTCAAAACGTAACGTCATTAAATATTTGTTTCTCTGTAACATCACACTAAATTTTGATTATTGTTTATACAATTTATTTATAACAACAATATAATATTTGGAAAATGTGAGATCTGCAACAAAAACATGGAATTGATTTTAGCAACTGTAAACCAAAACAAATAATTACCTTCATGTTCATGTGAGTGACAGGTTTAATGAAATTTGAAGAAAAGTAATTGGATTATGCATTTGTAATGTAATTCAAGATGTCTAAGAATACGTAAATTTGTAGAGGTACATAAAATAAAATAAACAAGATAAGAAATATGAAAGTATCAACCATTTTAAACATAAAATCTGAAAATTTAAATCACACCGATTTTGAAATCTCTATTTAGCGACTGCTACGTAGACCTTAGCAAAGCATCTAAAGAGTTCAAACAGGGCTCAGTGGACGCTTTAAACACGGTTTAAAAGCGACCTGTGAGACGTTACTGTTTCAATGCAAAAATATAGTGTTTTGAACCGATTTGAATACATTTAATGATAGATATGTTTGCTCAGTAGTAAAATATATTTTTATTGGTTTTTGTTGTGTTTGTTTATATATATTTCTTAAATATTTATATTTGTTGCAATGACTGAAACAAATATTTCTAATAAAATTAAATTTCTATATCCCTTATTTGTCATTAAATGGGCTCATTTATGCCTTATCATTTCACTTGTTTTTACTTTAGTTTAAGTTTTAAAAAACATGATATTTTGTATGCTTTTTGTCAGGGAATTTTAAAAAAGTATGTCAGGGAAAACCTGGAAATGTCAGGGAATTTGGTTCTGAAAAATTGCTGAGAACCCTGTCTATATGTTAAAATATATAGGTTTTTCTATAAACTCATGTTTGTTGTTAGAAAATTATATTAAATTTAGATGGCAACAGGTTAATATTGATGGGGTTCAATCAGATTATGTTTCATTAAAATCGGGAGTTCCACAAGGGTCTATACTTGGACCGTTATTGTTTAAAATTTATACTTCTCCTCTTATAACTAAAATACGTAATTGCAATGTTCACTTATACGCTGATGATACTCAGTTATATTATAGTTTTCAACCGCAGGAAGTGCAACAAGCTTGTGTTATCATTGATGATAATTTAAAAACATTTATTGATTGCGTAACTGAACATTGTCTACTTTTCAATCCTACTAAATCTAAAGTAATGGTTTTCAGTAGTAAATATCATCGTAAAAATGTGTTGAATTCAATTAATATTGTCATTAATAATGAATTACTAGAGATAGTAAATGAGGCAAGGAATGTAGGTGTTATACTTGATTCTAATTTGAGGTTTGAGAAGCATGTAAATAAGTTACTACAACGAGCGTATTGTAATATTAAAATAATATATGAAAACTGTCATTTGTTCCCAATTCATGTAAAAAAACTACTTTGTGAAACCCTAGTATTATCTCTATTTAACTATGCTGATGCATTATATGGACCTAATTTGACACTTATTTACAAAAATAAAATACAAAAGGTTCAAAATGCTTGCTTACGTATGATATTTGGCATAAGAAGGCGTCAGCGGGTATCGCATAAACTTAAAGAAATACAATGGTTGAATATGGAGAACAGAAGGAAATATCATTATCTCACCCTTTGCCATAAGATAATCGTAAGCAAGAAACCTTCTTACTTACATCGCAAAGTAACTTACCGTTCGGATGTCCATAATATAAACGTAAGAAATAGGGGATTACTAACTGTTCCTTCATTTACCACAGAACTGTTTAGACGCTCTTTTAGTTATCAAATTTGTCACTTATACAACATGATTTCGCCAGAGTTTAAAAAATCAGGTATTTATAGTTTTAAAACCAATGTCAGATCATACATTTTGAACAATCAGAATTAACAAGTTATGTTTTTTTTTTACTTTCAGTTATCATTGAGTTTCTCGCTTTGAATAATTATTATCTTGTCTTATATGATACGCATTGGTGGGCCTTCTTCAATGGATGCATTGTGATTTACTGTACTCGACCATATGTTATTTACACTGCATTTAATTAATTTGCACAGGTTTCTTGTTAGGGTTAAGTGGAAGAGTATCTTTGTACGTTGTACGACGTAATCAAAGATAAACTTCGCCCATTATTGTAATTTTTTTTTAATTGTAAAATTATTCGAAATAATAAAAGACGTTTATAATTATTATTATTATTATTATTATTATTATTATTATTATTATTATTATTATTATAGATGTTAGGAAAATAGACTGCATATTTAACAAAGGACCCCGCACGTTTCTTATAGGAAGTGGCCCTGGGTGAAATTTTCTGAAATTGATATATGTTATTCTATTCGAGCTCCTGATCAAAAGTCTTCATGGGCACAAAGTCGAATAATGGACAGATTTCGAGATATTGGAGGTAGAAAGTGAGGTATGCGAGATCTCCACTGTAGGAATTGTTGACTCTAGAATGACTCCTGGCTTGATGTTTTGGACTGACAGGGGTTTTTCGTGATTTCCAAATTCTAACTCAATGTCGAAAATGACAATTGTCACTTCATGCGTGACATCCGACTTTTTAAATGCAATTATTAAGATTATTATTATTTCATTTCAAAATTATTGAATCGTTTGCCTCTAGGAAACCTAAAAGTAAATTAATTAGTCTTATGCGTGGCTTATACCTTTTTAAACAATTATTTTATTTCTTATATAACAATAAGACTACATAAATTCTAGAAGAACTAAGCACTTAATTTCTTATTTTAATGTGCCACAAATACTTATGCTTAAATGATTTACATATGGAATATTACAGTATTGTAGCTTTTGGGTCTTTTAGATGAAATACATTTTTACAATTTGAAATTGCACAAGCCATGCTGTTTAAAATAAGAATAAATTGGGTAATATATTTACGTATCAATAAAATACAATATGTTGTATTCTAGAATAATTTTTTAGGATGGATGAACCTATAATGAATATACTTGCTTCTTTCTAGAAAAAAAAAATTATTTTGATAAGAAATGTTTTTAATACTATTTAGTACCTACTATAAAATAATAAATAATGCGTTACTAAAAACTTTAATTAAATACAAATTAGGACAATATTAATATTAAATATATAAATATTGTATAAACAAAGGTTAGCATATTGTATTGTAAACAAAATCACAGAACAGTTTTATTTGTAAATAAACCACAGACTAAACCTTAACTAAAAATAAATACATGAGGGGGCAGCACATACATATACTTATCCTGCTATGCCCTTTCCTAATCGAAATGAAATCCTAAGGTAGCTTAGTTTATTCTGAAACTTTTTTGGCTGTTACAAAAATTTCATATCATTTTTAGTTTCCGAGAAAAAAAAAGAATGCATAATAAGTTTTTGTGCAATTTATTCTTAATGGGCTGCTGGTACTAAAATTATTTTTCGGTAAATGTCAGATAATTACACCATATCAATATTTAACACTTACCTAATTATGATGAACAATTTGCAATTTTCATATGAAGAATATGCAATGATGCATTTTATTTACGAGCAAGCAGGGGGAAATGCTTGCAGAGTTAGAAAAATATATGCGGTGCGATTTTCTATGACATTTACCAAATATAAGAACTTTTGTTTCTGTGTACACAAAATTCAGAAAGTAAAATTTACTGGTTCACGAAGAGAAGGTAGACCCAGAGTTTTACTGCCTGCCCTGGAGGACATAATATTAGATTATTTTGAAAACCATTCACAGAAAAGTATTTGCAAATCATCCGGAGCATTAGGCATTGAATCAACAGCTTTATGGCGAATATTAAAAATGCAAGGTCTTCATTCTTATCGCTTTCACCAGGCTAATGGACTATTACAAGCTGATATTCCCAGAAGAGTTCATATCTGTCAGGTATAGCGTCGATGAAGCCGTAGAAATCCCCGATATGTACAGCATTGTATGGGCAGATGCAGCGTTATTTACAAGAAATGGAATAATGAATTCACATAATATCCTTGTTTATCTATTTACTAGTTGGTCAACCGAATTTCGCACCTGATAAAATAAGGTACAAGGAAGTGCTGCTCTCTGACAGTGAGAAGCTTAATGCAATAAATAAAGCAAATGAGAATCAGTAATCTGCAGCGGGACTCCTGAAATCTCGATGTCATTATATCGATATCGAAATAATTTCGAAGTCGATCTCGATCCATTCGTTTCGAAATATAAATTGGTACTCTTGAAGCGTATCGAAATTGTCTTCGGATAGGTTCGGCAATTTCAGGATAATCAGATATACCACCACGGTTAAGCCAACTCAGCGTATGTTTCATTTCTGTCTTACATATGATTTTCATTACCTGTCTCTTTTTATCCTGCACTCCCGCTGTTTATTTGAATTTTAAAATGAATATCAAACAAATAAATAGATTATAAAAGTCAATTATGTGTGTAATACAAACTTTAAACTTACGTCATTTTTTACAACTGCACGAATTAGAGTAATGAGAAGTCTCTAGAAATGAAAATATCTGAAGAAGGCAGTTAACCCTAAACTTTTTCCGATAAAAAATTTGTGAAATTTATATTATAGTATAATGTAGAATTTGTTGCTGAAATAATCACTATAGTTTGTGTAATTTTCCATAATACAGTAGTAGTAGTAAGTGCGGGAGGCCTTAGCCTGGCAATTAGGCCACACGTGGGCCCTTTTTGCCTACCCTGGCATCCCATCACCCCTCCACTATTCGCCCTCGGCCTTCCTCGAACCTACCTGACGCCCTAATGAACGCCAGGATCCTGGTCCATGGTAGGCCCTTCATCTCTTCCCTTTGCAGCTCCTCGGTGGCAAAGATCCTATATCTTAGTCTTCCAAGAGCCGCACAGTACCCTAGAAAATGGATAGGGGTCTCCTCCCCCTCTCTGCATTCCGGACATAAGGGACTATTCTCTATGCCTATCAAATTCAAATGCCTTCTGAGTCTGCAGTGGCCTGTCAGGACCCCCACCATTTGGTTCAGGGACCTTCGACTAAGGCTCAGCAGCCACTTCGTCCTAGATTTATTAGACTCATTGAAGAAGTTGTGGGCCTGTCTACATCCCCCGTTCCTTCTCCAATTCCCTCCTAGTGTTTGATAGGCCCATTTATTAAGGGCACTATTCATACTACCTCGCGTAATTCCCAAAAAGGATTCGGGTCCCTGGCACGGTGCCCCAGATCCAAGACGAGCTAGCAAGTCAGCCGTCTCATTACCGGGGATTCCCTTATGGCCAGGAACCCAGACCAACTCCACCTCCCTTTGTCTGGCCAGGGACTCCAGGGCATCTCCACACTCCTGAACAAGACTAGATCCAGTCACCGGAAAGCTAAGAGCCCTGAGTGCAGCCTGGCTGTCCGAGCAGATGAAGATTTTCTCTTCCACACAATTCCTTACTTCTTCCTTGCCTGCTACCATCAAAATAGCAAAAACCTCCGCCTGGAAAACCGTGGAGTGTGTGCCCAGCGAAAAGCTCTGCCGGATGTCCAGGTTTTCCAGATAAATTCCTGCTCCAGAAAACTCATCCCCTACCCGGGATCCATCTGTATAGCATATCAGAGATCCCGGGGGAAACATGTTTTCTGCCCTCTCCCACTGCTCTCTCGAAGGGAAAACAGTGGTATACCTCCTTCCCAACCTTAGTTTATCCTTTGCTTCAATAACCCTCAGAGCGGATACTGGAATTTCATTCTCCGCCCTTAAGGCTATAGAAGCGTGACCTTCCACCCGACCTTCTGCCTTCGCCTCCTTTACAATCCATGTTGGGAGGGGTGGCAACCCCAGCAAAACTTCCAGGGCGGCAGTTGGGGTTGTCCTCATCGCTCCTGTAATACTTAAAGCAAGCCAGCCTCTGGATCCTCGACAACACCTTGGCCACAGTCACCCGGCCCACACTCGGCCACCAGACCAAGGCCCCATATTGTAGCCTCGGCCTGATCACCGCCGTGTACACCCAGTGAAGTACCCTTGGGTTGAGTCCCCAGTTTTTGCCTACTACTTTCCTTAATTGCCAAAAGGTTGCCATCGATTTCCGGGTAACCCGTTCAATCTGTGGCCCCCAAGACAACTTACTGTCCAAGGTTACACCCAAGTATTTTACCTCCTTACTTAGAGTAAGGTTTTTTCCATACATAGTTGAGGCCCTTCCTCCTTTTTGTGAAGAGAATCAACTCAGTCTCACTTGCATTGACCGAAAGACCTGTATCATCACATCATCTCTCTACAATCCTACAAGCTCCCTGCATTCTGTCGCATACTACGCCCAGAAACCGGCCTACCACTAAAACTACGCCATCATCGGCGTAGGCTTGAGTGTCCCTGTATCCCTCTTGAGTAAGGCGATTTAGGAGACCATCCATCACCAGGCACCATAGGTGTGGCGAACAGCAGCTACCTTGCGGGCAGCCACCCCTCACTCCCAGGTCCCTGTGGCAGTCTCCCATAGTTGCACTGACTCTTCTCTCCTCCAATGCGGATCTCACCCATCTGACCATGGCAGGCGGTGTGCCTCGGTCCTGAAGTGAGTCACATATAGTTTTTGTTCTTGCCTTGTCAAAGGCACCCTCAATGTCTAAGAACATGGCCAATGCGACCTCCTTGTACTGAAGGGTCTTCTCTACCTTATGTACAATACTATGTAGCGCTGTCTCCGTGGACCTGCCTCGCCTATAAGTGTGCTGGTTCACATGGATCGGGTGTCTGGTCAACACCCCATCCACGAGATACCTGTCCACAATCCTTTCCATCGTTTTGAATAGGAAGGATGTGAGACTGATTGCTCTAAACGCCTTCGCCGTTGTGTAGTCCTCCTTCCCAGCCTTTGGGATGAAGACTACCTTGGCTGCCCTCCATGCCAATGGAACATATCCCATCACCAGACTGGCCCGAAAAACCCTTACCATGCTTGGTAAGAGAATGTCCTGGCCCTTCTGTAACAGCGAAGGAAAAACTCCTTCTGGCCCTGCAGCCTTGTAGGGTTCGAACTCGTTCACTGCCCAGGTTACTGCCTCGCCGCTGAATATTTCCCCAGCGAGGGGCCAATCTATACTTAGCATTGGCTCCGCCATGGTAGTCCCAGCGACGTGCCCTTCACCCGCAAAGTGAGTCTCCAGCAAAAGATCTAAACATTCTTCGCTGGAGGTGGTCCACGTCCCATCCCCCCTTTTTAATGAACCCATCTTCTCCCTTTTATCATAGCTTAAGATTTTCATCAGTCTAGCCGTTTCCGGCTGTGACTCTAGCTCGCTACAGTATGCCTTCCAGCCAGACCTTTTACTACGTCTTAATTCCTTCTTAAAATCTCTCCTTGCCACCTTGTAGTCTTCCCAGGAGGTCCCATCCCTTCCCCTGGCGGCTCGGTTAAGTGTGCGCCTGGCCGACCGGCGGAGATACTCTAGGGATCTATTCCACCAGCGGACCTTGCGCTCTCCAACCGCCTTGAGAGGGCAGGCTTCCTCATATGCTGAGATGATGCAACTACTTAGGTGCTCTACTTCATCATCTAACTGCCTATGAGAGATAATCCGTTCGTCCTGGTTGCTCTGTTTCACAGAACTCCCCAGACTATTACGATATATCTCCCAATTAGTTGCTCTCGGATTTCTTTGGAGGGTTGCTGTCTTTAGATAGGACCTTATCTCGAATCCAATCATCTTGTGATCGGACATTGAGATATAGTCCGTCACCCTTCATCCAGAGATACACTCACTCACTCAAATTCTGTGAAACCAACGTAACATCAATCACCTCCTTTCGGATACGATTCACAAACGTCGGTTCCCTTCCTCTATTCATAACCCGTAGATCCGTTGTTGCTATATATTCCAGTAACGCCTCCCCTCAGGAGTTAATATACCCGCTACCCCATATTGTGTGGTGTGAGTTCTCGTCACACACAATCACTACAGACAGACCTATATCCTTAACAAAATCTACTATGCTTTCTTACTCTCTGGTGGGGGGTAGTCTTTAATTATCATATGGGAGGTATATGCTGCTAACTATAACCTTACATCTAACTCCACTCACCTTATACTCGAGGATGTCCGCCGTAGCATCCCTGGTCCCCAGTTGTGGTGGCGGCACCATCTGGAGTTCCTTGGACGCCATTATACATGTCCGCGGTGCCTCAGTTCCTCCCTCCTCGCCGACTATCAGCTGATAGCCCATGTCTTCCAGCCCCACTACTCTATTCCTGTAAACATAAGGCTCCTGAATTAAAATCAATACTCTAGTCTTACCCGTCAGTAGCTTTACCAGTTCCCCAGTAGCCGACTGACTGTGCTGAAGATTAATTTGTCTCACCTGCAATGTATCCATTTAGAGGCCTAATGGTGCAGGGGGGTATTCACCTTTCCCTCTCGGCTGG
This sequence comes from Monochamus saltuarius, assembly GCA_025584915.1. Lineage (NCBI taxonomy): Eukaryota > Metazoa > Arthropoda > Insecta > Coleoptera > Cerambycidae > Monochamus > Monochamus saltuarius. The sequence goes on from CM046727.1 coordinate 32,489,104, forward strand.
CCTGGGTGCCTGGCGTACCACTCCACTCCAAGTCGGTACTCGGCGAACCGCCAACGTAACCAGCTTAAAGTAGAGCACCCACCCGGCCTTCTCTAGGCGCCTGGATATGTCCTGGCCTACCATAAAGGTCAAGTGCCACCCTCCAGGTCCTCCTGTTGTCTCTAGATGTTTGCACCTTGTGACCTCCAAAGAGCGGTTCTGGAGATCCAACATTACCATCACCTTAGGGAGGTCCACCTCTGGGCTCCTCAACCAGAACCCGATCTTCTCCGGCCATGGCGCGTCACTCGCCCGGACCGCTCTGAACGTGACGCTTTCCTCGACCAGAGGTTTCCAGCTCTCAAGGAGCCAACACATGGAAATCTCGTCTTTGGTCGTCACCAAAAACCAGCCAGGGTCAACTAGGCCAGAGTTTCTGAAACGAAGTTCCGGTCCTCGGAGGCCCCCTTCGGGACCCACCATGGCTCGGAACATCTCAGAGACGAGATACTCCCGCAGTCTTCCTCCTTCGGCAGGGGTTATCACACCATCCTCCCGGTTGGACAATATGACAACCTGGTTCTCCCTTTTAGTTGGCGTTTTCTCCTCCGCCCTCCGCCGGGGGACCGCCCCTTCCCTGCCCCTGAGCAGAGGAGAGACATGGGAAGGCCCCCCCGCAGAAGACGAGGGGTCAGCACGCTTTACCTTCTTTCTCTGCCGCTCTGGCGGCGTAGCCTTATCCTTCCTAACCCTCTTGCGTTCAGTCTGAGATGAGGGGCCTGGCTGTCCTTCTGGACCTCCTGGCTGTCCTTCTGGACCTCCTGGCTGTCCTTCTGGACCTCCTGGCTTCCCATCCCTAACCGCAGCAGGAGCAGTGGGTAGGACAAAGGATCGCCTTTTGGCTTCCCTCTTGTCCTCCCTCCGCCCCCGCCTTGCAAGAGAGCCACGAGGGGTCGCCGGCCTTTGGTTGCCTTTTCCTGGGACCTCCATGGTGGTGCTGGTCCCTGGCTGGCAGTGCATCGGTTCCGGCGCAGAGGAACAGGCCTCAGGTGCGGCTGCTGGGGCACTTTGTGGTGCCTCCTGCAGTACTTGCCCCTTTCTGGCCTCTTTCCTCCTTCCTTCTCATCTTTCTTAACCTTTTTTTCTTCTCTTGCCTCTTTTCTTTCCTCCGGGCCTACCTGGTGGCTAAATCCATGGGAGCACATTCCTGTGCCTCCTCGGTTTCACCTCCTGAGGACCTCAGAAGTTCTTCCTCTCTTGACGATGAGCTGGGCGAGGCAAAATTAGCCCCACCCACCTCCATCGCAGAGTTAGAGTTCTCTGTATTTATTTCTGTTTGTGGTACGTTTACGGTTTCTACAGTTTTTTCTTCCATTTTAGATGTTTTGTATTGTGTTTTCTCTGTGGTGATGTCTTTGCTCGGTACCATAAACTTCACAGTACTCCAAGTCCCCGCCTCCACTATTAACCCATGGCCGAATGTTTGCTCCCAGTGAGAAAGTCTGGCAGCCGCAGGTGAAGCCTCCCGGAGCATGCAGCAGGGCCCTATCTAGACGCCACCTGGCACTACTACACGCTCCGAGATTATACACTCGATGATAGGGCAGCCCCCTACACCGGCTAGGCAAGGGTGGGCCCCTGTACTGTCGAGCGGCACCAGGTGTACCATCCCTAGCTTCTTTCACCGCTACCCCTCCAGGTTCCTCCTCATCTGGGGTCCAGCCTCGGAATTGCAAGCGGAAGAGTAGGGGAGTCAGAATGACCGCGCTCGAGCGTGTTGAAAGTATGTGTCCTATATGTGTGTATGTATGAGTGTACGTGTTTATGAAGTGTTGTGTTGTGAGTGTGGCAGTGTAGTAGTAGTGTGTGTGCAGTATCAGTTTGTCTGGTATCTCCTCCGAGACCCTTCCGACATGGGAGACCCTACCGGTAAAGACTACCGTCGGCATGGCTCTCAGACTCATTGATACTCGCAAGCCCCTTCACCACGACAAGGTTGATACACGAAGGGGTTCCGTAATACAAGTTGGAGGGAGAACTAACAGAAATATTAATGATACATTGATTATTCGATCATTTATTTTATTAAATATAATAGTATAGTATTTTTGTAACCGTAGCGGGCAAAAGAAATGCCCAATAGCGAAGGTTTAACTTTAAGTAATCACTCTACCTACTAGGTATTAAAATATAATAAAAATAAAGTACAATGATAATTTTCATTTTCCATGTATTAAAAAATAAAGCCTTAGTTTTACTAATTATCCTAATGAGATGATTGACATATTTTTTGCTTGCACAGTATATCTATGTCCGCTGATATTTTAGAAGTGGCTATGCGCAGAATGCCTGTAAGATGGCTGTCTGTTAAGGATGATCTGGTTTTTGATTTATTATGTTTCATGCGTGAAAAAAGCTGTTCGCAAGTGTATGTACTGCCAAATAAGGAAATTTGTTGAAGAGCTAATTTGCTATATATATAGCTATTCAAATCGTGCGCTATAATGAACTAAATATTTTAAATGAGTACCTACAAACATGTACGTACATGTTATTACTAGTCGATTGGAAAGATGATCCAATTTACTAATGAAATTAACTTATTAATGATGAAAACAAATTAGTTAACTATTCGCGCAATATCTATTGAAGTCGTCGCGGGCCGGATGAGGGATATAGGCGGGCCACATTGTAGCCCGGGGGCCGTATGTTGGACGGGCCTGGTATAGACAATAGCAGGGCAATAAGTAATCTTAATTAATAAAAAATATTCATAACCCATATATATTGTTAGGTACTGTTATAAAAACACACACACATTAGTTTAAAATAATTTTAAAAAAATACATTAAAAGTAAATGACATTTATCTATGTAAGTCTTAGGTACTTCTTAGTTTTGTTTAAAATGGGAAGTCTCTAAAATCTAACACCTCGCTGTTCATTGATAGTTTCTGACTGATTTTCTTCCAACACTAAACCCCATGGGCCTCTTTGATAATAATCAAAGCTTCAGAAATCTGAAATTTTACACATATTAAAAAATAATAATGATAATAGTGAGTTGTTACTTCATTAAATGGTTATTTGAACAAATTAATAAAAATAAAAAAGTTAGATTTTCCTAAATCGTAGTTTCTCCTAATAAATTATGTACAAAAGAACCCACTTCAAGAAATGATAAAATAAATGTATACCTACTTGTAATAATTTTCTAGTCCTTATTTATTATGTGCATGATATATAATAATAATATCTCTACCCCTCATTCTAATCACGAGGATTAGCCCAGAAGTCAAAGACTTGTGCGGGACAGGGGGCGACATATTATTAAGCATATTTATATTCCTCTTCCAAAACCACTTTTAAGTATATAAACAAATATTTCACACCCTCATCTCAGCATTCTAGGTTAGATGCGGTATTTGGTTTGAAGTAAAATAAATAAACAACACAACACATTCATATTCGTAATATTAAAAAGAAATAACAGTATTCAGTATATGTGATAGAAAAAAACAGCAAATCATTTCGGCCGACCAAGACCCGTCGATATCATTTCGATTCGAATGGACGGATTTTCAACATTATTTCGATGGTAAAATTTTCAAGAGCCTACCAATATATCGATATCATTTCGATCTCGATCCCTAATCATCGAATCGAGATTTCGGGAGTCCCTCTACTGTACCATTTTCTACTAAACTGCGTTGCCAAATTTAATACATTTTTATTCGCAATATACGGTTCTTAAGTCAATGTTATTTTATAATGATATTATAGTGTAGTTTTTACAAGCATTTAACAATGCTTTTAATGCAGCAATAAGCTTTATGTAAATTCAACATAGGTATAAATTCAATGTTGGATATTCTAATAATTATTTTTAAAATTGAATAAGGAGGATATTTATTGAATACTTGAACTGTTATTTATGTGCAAAAAAAAATTCATGGACGAGTTTAAATTTTACAAAGAATAAATATTTTCTTTATTTCGACAAATAACAGATGACTCAAGACTCCAAGGTACACTGGAATATTTTCAGTGGTTATTTTGTGTTACTATTGAAAATATAAAATAGGATGCCGTATTTTTGAAAGTGTTTTCTACAAATACATTACTTAACGTTCCTTATGTCCAATAAAATACGTTATGCCATTAATATTTGACAATTCATAGTTTTGATGTTTAGCGATGTTATTTTCTTCTGTGTAAGTCTGGCTCAAGGCTATGCACGTTTTACATGACAAAACAGTGAAATTTGGGTACTTTTTGGAGGAGTTTTTGTATGTTAAATTTTAAAATTTTTGAATGTTTATTTATCAGAATGTGTTTATAATTAAGTATATTTCAATTTAAACGTAGGTTTTAGTAGGGCTGACAACCAAAAAATCTAAACGGGCGTGAAAACAGCAACGATTTGTCAGCAACGGTTTTTCAAAGTATGATATTTATTTAATCCGCACAACCCGCTAAATTATCAACGTCTATATATTCAAATGGTCTAATAAATATTTTAATATACTCTTTCATATATTTGTAGACAAAAATAAAGGGCGACAGCCGCCCTATCAAAATGATATACAGTGTGTCCACGGATGGAGTTGACAAGAGGAGGAATTCTTTTGTTTTTGACTTTATCGAAAAATGTCACTCATTATAAAAAGTTCTGCTTTTCGAGAAAATGAGACTATCATAGAAACGTCTTAGATCAGATATACAGGATGCTCATAAATTAAAAAAACATGAAAATACTCAAGAGAGAAATACCATTATTTATTATTCTACACAATATTTTTATAAAACAAATCTGTTTATAACCCGAAATAGAATCCTAATACAAATTTTAAAATCAAAATTTCAATTTTGACTTTTACTTTACACACTACGAATAGTTTATTTCTTCTTTTATGCGCTCTTTTAATATCATGTGGCAGATCATTTGAATAAACCTTTTATTTTAGGAAAAAAGTCAAGGGGCCTAAGGTCAGGTGGTCTAGCAGGATAATGGGCCAAATCTTCCAATCCACCTTTCACCATTGTCTGAGCAAGGCTGTAAAATGAGCAGGACAGCAGTCCTGTTGCCAAAACAGGTTATTGTGTACTTCTGGCTCTCAAGTATTTAAAAATGATAAACCAAATGTTTCCAAAATGTTTTGGCAACAGGACGCCTGTCCTGCTCACAGGAAGATTCGGCCCAATCCTAACCTTACACCCCTTGCCTTTTTTCTCCAAGGTGTTCTAAAACAAAACATTTATTCAAATGGTGTGCCACATGATAGGGAAGTATTAAAAGAGCACATACGCCAAGGAATACATGAACTTAATGAGCCGCTAACTATTCGAACAATTTATTAAGTTAGCGGAAAAATGTGTTGAGGTGGGAGGTAGAGGTAGAGTAAATGTTAAAATTTAAATTTTGATTTTAAAATTTGTATTGGGACTCTATTTGAGGTTTAAACAGATTTGTTTCATAAAAATGTTGTATACAATAATAAATAATGGTACTTTTCTCTTGAGTATTTTCTTGTTTTATTAATTTATGAGCACCCTGTATATCTGATCTAAGAAGTTTGTGACGCACTTACGTCGCTTCGGCGACGTTTACGTTGCGACGCGGTGTCACTATGACGCCTGAGCTGTGGCGGTCCGGTTCCTCGGGCGCCAGTTTCTGTTTTAAAGTGTAGAAACGCCACTACTCAGGCAGCTTCAGTGAAGATACGGTATGTCCAGCGGGTCTAGGGAAAACAGTTAGACTTCACTGGCAGAATAAAAAGGCACAATATATATCACTATCTATATATTAACTACCAAACCTAATTTACAATACTAACTTAAAACTAAAAACGAAATTGCAATCAAAACAAGTTCAACGGGCGGTACATGCGCTAAAAGCGGGACGGTTGCGGTTATTGGTGGTCCTGGAAAGAGAGTTACTGAGTTAGCTGGTTGATAGTAAGCAAGCGGTGGGAAGCTACGGACTAAATACCACGAGGGAGGAAGCAAACAAGCAATAAGCAAAAGCAATAACTACTATTAATTAATAGACTTGGCTACAATCACTCCTGAAAGAGAACAATTAATAGCAAGTTACAGACAGATGATGATCTCTCGGGCAGGCTGGCAGGACGGCTAACTGTTGCGCTGCAAGAAATATCACACGACAAGTCAATCTACGACCTACGCTTCAGAGCAACGAGTGATCAAGGCAACCTCCTTCCTCCGAACGCGCAGTTAGGTTCAACACACGTGATCAAGGCAACCGTGTGCGTCACCGCGCCGTAAAACAGGAAGAGAACAGGTCAGGTAGGTTGGACGGAGAACGGCCTACGTTTCAGAGTAAAGAGGTACCTCTTTCCTCCAAAAGCGCAGTTAGGATCGACACACGTGATCAAGGCAACCGTGTGCGTCACCACGCCGCAGGATAGACGGAAGCGGCCTACGTTTCAGACTAAAGGGTTGCCCCCTTCCTCTGAACGCGTAGCTAGGTTCGACACACGTGATCAAGGCAACCGTGTGCGTCACCACGCCGGAATACAGGTTAGGTGAGAAGGACGGAGACGGCCTACGTTTCAGACTAAAGAGTTCCCTCCTTCCTCTGAACGCGTAGTTAGGATCGACACACGTGATCAAGGCAACCATGTGCGTCACCACGCCGGAATACAGGTTAGGTGAGAAGGACGGAGACAGCCTACGTTTCAGAGTAAAGAGTTGCCTCCTCCCTCTGAACGCGCAGTTAGGATCGACACACGTGATCAAGGCAACCGTGTGCGTCACCACGCCGCAAGACAGACAGAGCACAAGACAGGTTTAACTCTCGTCCGTCTTGGACGAGAGTTAAAAGTAGCCAAGTGTTACTTACAACTACTTACTTCCAGTGCTTGTGGTCGGACACGTATTCCTTCTATGAACGGCAGAATGAAACTAACTCTCGAGTTCCGCTCTCTTACCAGTTCACCCGGCGGAATTCGGAGACTTGCGCACTGGCAGTATGCTGGACTTCGTGCTGGTACGGCTGCTCTGCTGGTCTGCTGACAGGACTGCTCGGCTCGCTCGCTGGACGGCAACTAAACTAGCTAGCCGGTTGTTGGAAGACCTAATGCGCCTGTGAGGTTCACGGCTGCGCACTAGTCCCCAATCTGAAGTTCTGAAAATTGTCACCTAATCCGGCTTCTCCACGGCCTGGCAGGTCTTCTGGTGCTGGTGCGGATAGGCAGGACTTCTCCGGTGACAGCAGGACAGGAACTAAATATCCAAATCGGCGGTTGAAAGCCCTAACGTTGATGCGGAGGCAGCGGCTGCGCGCTAGGCTATTTTCGGACTAGGACAGGTACTGAATTTCCGTATATTCGAAAATATTGGGCTTGACTCGCAATCGCCCGCTGGATGGAGCGCGCATATCTACGTTATACCTTTCGCAGTGGTGGCCGCATCTGACCGGTGATAGATGCGCGTCCGGTTCAAGCGGTCTAACTCGCGCTGGCTGGGGTCCGAGCGTCGACAGGCTCTCAATGTGGATACTTTTAAATACTGGTAAACTAGTTTAATGGACTATAGTAAAATAAATAAATACGGGGTAGTTAAAAATCACTTCATTACAAGTTTCGATGAGAATTTTATTTTTTCGGGAAGCAGAACTTTTTATAAAGAGTGACATTTTTCGATAATGTCAAAAACAAAAGAGTTTCTCATCTTGTAAACTCCATTCGTGGACACGCTGTATATCTAAATTAAAATGATTTGATGTCTGTTAAATTTTTCAGAGTGATTATACTTTCTAGGTACTACTTATTACAACATATACGCCACCACATATCTCCGGCTCGTATTAAGGGCAGCAGCTGCCCCAGAACGAAATATAGACTTGAAGAATGATTTTGATGGTGTCTGTTAAATTTTTCACCGTGATTATATTTATTAAGCCCTACGTATTACTATCTATACACCACCATATATCGCCGGCCCGTACTAAGGGCAGCAGCCGCCCCAGAACGAAAAATAGACATAAAGAACGAATTTGATGTCTGTTAAATTTTTCACCGTGATTATACTTACTAGGTACTACAATACAACATATACGCCACCACTTATCTCCGGCCCGTATTAAGGGCAGCAGTTGCCCCAGAACCAAATATAGACATGAAGAATAATTTTGATGGTCTGTTAAATTTTTCACCGCGATTATATTTATTAAGCCCTACTTATTACTATCTATACACCACCACACATATCCGGTCCGTACTAAGGGCGGCAGCCGCCCACGAAGAGAAAAATACATAAAAAATTATTTTGAAGGTATCTGTTAAATTTTTCACCGTGATTATACAGGGTGAGTCAGTCATAATGTCATTAATTTTAACCACGTATTCGGGAGGCCTAATAAAGGCAGAAAATCGAAAAAAAAATTGTTTACTCGACCTTTAAAAAAATAAACAAATCACCCTATAAGAATCAGTAACACGACGCTCCTGGTACGCTACGAACTTTCTGATGGCGCACCCGATGAAAATCTAATGCCACAGACTTGCCGTATTAACCATGGATGCCACATTTACATACATAATATCGTCTAACACATCAGCGTGTTATTCAAATTTACCTCCATTTAGCACTCTGCATTTCCCGCATTTCTTCCCCCTCAAATTTGTAGATCATGCCACACATTTGGAGGGGGGATGGAGAGATTACAAGCAGTAAGCATAATTTTACAAATTCCGAATATGTGGAAATGGTAGTGTTATACGGAGAATGTTTACGAAATGCGACTAAATTTTATTAATAAAGTGCTATGGACGGATAAATGCAGTTTTTGAAATGTGGGCTGTAAACAGGTTAGTATCATACTACTTAAAAAACAATAAATTTCTAGGCTAGATGTACGTAACTGCAAACGTAATATCAACATTATTAAACTGTAATAACCTAACATTCGAAAACATTTATTTATTATCTACATTTGCTTTTATTAACAAATAAATCAATATTTAAGGAAAATTCATTCATGTATCTAGATTAAAAAAAAATAGTTTTACTCCCTGTCGTTAAATAACAGTACAAAAACTAGGTAACTAGGTTATTGATCTAATAATACGGTAGGTCACGGTCAATATTAACTCTCGGTAACTTAGATTAGCGGCGTGCCATTTCGGTCTTGGACAGTTTTCTGTCGACAACACGATGGTTTTTTATTAGTATTTAAACACGAAACACTTTTCCGCTTCACTTAATAATTTACCAATTGGGTATAGGTTTTTTATGTAATGTACGTAAATGGTTTATTACTCAGTTTATTATTAGACACGTTGGAGTTTTGTTGCAGTCATAACAGCTACATTTGCTCAGAGAAAAATCGACACGCGAGTGTACGGGTATCGTTTGATTGGGCCGTATTTTCTACGGGAAAACCTGAGTGGACCGCGTTACTTGCAATTTTTAATAGAATTATTTGATTATTATTATTTGATTTTATTGGGTATTAAAATTTTAAATTATTATTAGCTGAAGTTGAACTGAGCAAGAAAAAATGATTTTCTAAAACAGTCAGCAGTACAACCGTTTATTTGTGATGTCTAAAACCTAGGTGGGTAGGTACTATATAGAAAAATATTACAACTTGACAACATTGTATCAGGTCGATTCGAGTTGAACTGTGAGCTGTAACCGACCAAGGCTGTGACCGGTCAGTGACAGTCTGAAAAGGGGGTTTAAATAATGATTTGAAAATATTTTTTTTCGGCGTAATTATGCATTTAATTTTTTTTTTAATCGTATTCGCATTATACTCATTATTTCCTATCTCCTCTTAAAATTAATGACATTATGACTGACTCACCCTGTATTTATTAAGCCCTACTTATCTGTACACCACCACATATCTCCGGCCCGTATCAGGGGCGGCAGCCGCCCCAGAACGAAAAATAGACATAAAAAATTATTTTGAAGGTGTCTATTTAATACCGTGATTATACTTACTAGGTACTACTTAATACAACATATACGCCACCACATATGTCCGGCCCGTATTAAGGGCGGCAGCTGCCCCAGAACGAAATATAGACATTACTAATAATTTTGATGGTTTTGATATGGGCTTAGTAAATATAGTACGGTGAAAAATTTAACCGACACCTTCAAAATCATTTTTCATGTTTATTTTTCGTTCTGGGGCGGCTGCTGCCCTTAGTACGGGCCGGAGATATGTGGTAATGTATAGATAGTAATAAGTAGGGCTTAATAAATATAATCACGGTGAAAAATTTAACAGACACCTTCAAATTCGTTCTTTATGTCTATTTTTCATTCTGGGGCAGCTGCTGCCCTTAATACTGGCCGGAGATATATGGTGGTGTATAGATAGTAATAAGTAGCGCTTAATGAATATAATCACGGTGAGAACTTTAACAGTCACCATCAAAATCATTCTTCATATCTATATTTCGTTCTGGGGCAGCTGCTGCCCTTAATACGGGCCGGAGATATGTGGTGCCGTATATGTTGTAATAAGTAGTACCTAGTAAGTATAATCACTCTGAAAAATTTAACACATCATCAAATCATTTTAATTTAGATATATATCATTTTGATAGGGCGGCCGCCGCCCTTTATTTTTGTCTACAAATATATGAAAGAGTATATTAAAATATTTATTAGACCATTTGTATATATAGACGTTGATAATATAGCGGGTTGTGCGGATTAAATAAATATACTTTGAAAAACTGTTGCTGACAAATCGTTGCTGTTTTCACACCCGTAAAATCTAAATTAAATCGATTTCCTGAAAAATGGAACACCCTTTATAAGAATTGATGTTATCATCAGATTCTACGTGCCATCTAGTGTCTGTACACCAAATTTCGTCGCACTGGCTATGATGGTTTCTGAGATATTCGCACTGAAAGTCTTAGAGGGAACGCCCGATATAAAGTTTAAAATTGTGTCAGAGCCGTTATTAGTCTTACTGGCGCATGTGGCAAATCACGAGTTCGCGTCCGTCCTTAAGGTGCCCGTATCTCTCGCCGTAAAATGATCAAATTTGTGGTGTTTTTAGGTACTGAAATCTCGAAAAATAAAACTCGTAGAGCAAAAGTAATATCAAAAATAGAATTATTGATGTTTTGTTTATCCACTTTTACTATTTAAACTTTCCTCAAATAATGTAATAACTTTTAAAATGCATTTATATGACACACATAATTTCGCTATTCTAACCCCACATTTTAACAATTATTTTACATACTTATAAACAAAAGTGAACAATCTTATATGCAGAACTATACGTAAGTTTATGTTATACCAATATTTACATCAACAGTTGAATTTAAAAATACGTATTTTGAAAGATTTCAGTACCTAAAAATTCATTGGATAGATCGCTTTCTGATGTTAAATATTGATTTTACTTCGGTACCTTTGAATATTTGCAGGTGGCATGAAATAACATCCTTGTTATTTGCTAAACTCTATATTATTCAGTTCTTAAATGTCTAAAATTATTTATATTTGTAGGAAACACTTTTTCAGGAATACGGCGCCCTTAACGAAACTGAAAAATTTTATTGGGTATACAAATATTATAGATAATTAGTTCAAAAAAATATACATAACATAAATAATAATAATATTAATAAAATAACTAAAAATATATTTTCTCAACACCAAACAGGAAACAACATGTAAAAACATTTGATGTAAATCACATATCAAAATTTGTAATATACGTATATACAGGGTCGATTGTTATTGGAAGAGGGACATCTTTTTGCATAAACTTTCTGTTGTAGATCGTACTCTTAATTTTAAATGGTGATAATGCCTCTATTTCATTAAATTTCAACATACACCGGACCGGCAGCGGATTCTTGTTCAATTAACATAATCTGCGAAATTCACAACACACAGCGGTTAACGGCGAGCGTGCAGCCGATCTGGCTCAATCCGGTATTAAATTTTTCGGTTTAAGAAAAAATTGAAAAAATGAGATAACTTTTCATAACCTTCTGTTAAAATTAGGCATACGGTGATGAAAACAGTCTATGTAATTACGTAAAGATGGTAGTAGAGTTGTCTTCATATATAAAAATGAAAACAAATATTTGAGACTGCTAGTATATTTGAAATAAATTAGCCTAAAGGAATAAAATACAGGTAAATGACAAAATATATTGTGTATATACTTTGCAAAACTGGCAATTCTACATATTACATATTGTTTTTCTCTTCCCTTACACTTTTTGATAATCATTAAATTTAACATAAAATATCTGTGTTATGTACATTTTTCGTTGCAAATAAACTATTCGGGTAATTTCTTTTGTAATTCCACTGATATTATGCTACAGCAGGATTAAAGATCACAGAATGTGGTTTCTCTGTCACTTAGGTGTGACCTACATTTTGACCATATTATTAGGTCTGTTCAAGCAAACTGTCAGAAATATTCGACCAGTTAAATTATGTATTTGTTTTCAGTAAACATCGTGCAGGAAGTAGTTGGACGAGCGTTATTGATAGTTTGGAACCAGTCCGGATTCTTTACTTGAGCAGACCTCTTATTTGAAGTAATATGCAGAAAACTGCATTAATGTCTCCTATACAATTTGCACCATCCGTTTGACTAAAATATTTTATTGTGAACACTTTTTTTTAAATGAACGACAAAATTGTATTTTTTTCATTCTGTATTGGTCTATACTCTATATGGTCTATTTTCACGTCTACTATACCCTGTTGCTGTAAGTCCCATTAATTATAAAGTTATTTAAACATATTTAAGTTAGATAAAATGTCCAAAATAGCGTACCAAACGTCAACAGCATCTACGTTCTAAAATAGGAAGAACAGTTTTAATAAACATGGATCGTAAAATGTCCTAAGGGATTTATATTCCATTAAGGGCGCCGTATTCCTGAAATAGTGTCTTTTACAAATACAAGTAGTTTTTAGACATTTAAGAACTGAATAATATAGAGTTTAGCAAATAACAGCAATGTTATCTCATGTTGCGAATATTTAAAGGTATTGAAGTAAAACGAATATAGGTATAACGGCTGAGAGCGGTATAACCAACAAATTGTTAGGTACAGAAATCGTTCAAAAGACATGTTTTTTAAATTCAACTAGATGTAAACATGGTTACATGGTTCTGTATATAAGATAGTTGACTTTTGTCTATAAGTATGTGAAAATAATTGTTAAAATGGGGTGGGGTTAGAATAGCAAAATAACGTGTGTCATACAAATGCATTTTATTTTATATTATTTGAGGAGAATTTAAATAATTTTATTTTCGATATTACTTTTGCTTTATGTGTTCAATATTTCGAGATTTCTGTACGTAAAAAACGTGTGTCATACAAATGCATTTTATTTTGTATTATTTGAGGAGAATTTAAATAATTTTATTTTCGATATTACTTTTGCTTTATGTGTTCAATATTTCGAGATTTCTGTACGTAATAACGTGTGTCATACAAATGCATTTTATTTTATATTATTTGAGGAGAATTTAAATAATTTTATTTTCGATATTACTTTTGCTTTATGTGTTCAATATTTCGAGATTTCTGTACGTAAAAAACGTGTGTCATACAAATGCATTTTATTTTGTATTATTTGAGGAGAATAGGAATGATAATTTCATAAATGTTTACCCAGCTTATATGGCTTAAGTTTTATGCACTCTGAATCCAGCTTAAAACTTAAGCCATATGCGATAACCGTAGGCCGTATGACTTAATTTGTAGTAGGCGCATTTATAATACACATAACATAATCCGTACGCAAGCGCGAGGTGAAGAACTATCAGCTAAACAAAAACTTAAATATACAGGGTGTCCGGAAAAGACGTGTACAACGGAAGACCACAGACTTCTGGGTTCAAAATAAGCCGATTTAGCCCAATTTACTTATTTCCAAAATTGCTTCGTTTAGCCGCTAGAGAGCGCCAAAGTTCGCAAAAAAATTTTGTTTATTCCGAAAATCTCGAAAACGACTTGATCGATTTTAACTATTTTTGGGCTTCGCAGTTATAAGTCTAACCGACACTTTTTGACATTATTTTGAATCTTTTGTAGTCATTAGAAATATAAGAAAAAATATGTATCATGCAAATATACGCACATATTTTTTAACCTCCTGTATAACTACTCTCCGGTTTTTTATATTAGTAGCTGACTTTATTTAGAAACTTTTTTTATACTTTCAGAATTTTGAATAGATGAGTAGTTTAGGCAGAACAAATATTTTTCGTATGTCAACAGTAGCATTCGTTCTGCAAGAAATAACGAAAATACCAAAACTCATTTATATTTTATTTAATAAATACGAGATAATAATATATTAATATTACAAATAAGAAAAGTTATGATCTTTTAATAAATGCTCAGTGACCACCGTTTTCTCGTGCGCAATAAGTAATCCGTTTTACGAAGTTGTAGTGCAGCCTCTCCATGATTACTGGATTACCTCGTAAAATGTTATCTGCGTCTTGGATTAGCCTTAAAAATTCCTCTTCATTATTAACTGCATAGGCATATACTTTACAAAAACTAATCGCAAGGGGTTAAGTCTGGTGCTCGAGGTGGCCATTTTATTGGAGCATCGTTTCCTCTTCTAATCCGCCTGTTAGGATACAGATTATGTAAATACTGACTAACAGGTATTGTAAAATGGGGGGTGCGCCATAGTGCATAAACCACATGTTACGACGAAGTAGTAGGTAATGGTAAATCGTCCAATAAATTAGGTAATACGTGCTGTAAAAAATTTAAATAGTTGACCCCATTTAATCGATGTGGAAGCACAACCGGGCCAATAATAAAGTTGTAGATAATTCCCGTCCACGCGTTTACTGTGAATTCATATTGAAAATGTCTTATATTTTCATCAGTATAAACGTGTTTGTTATGGTTATTAATAATTCCTGACCTAGCAAAATATGCTTCATCTTTAAATAAAATGTTTTTGCTGAAATTGATATCATGGGCTCTTTCATCTTGTATAAAATTACAAAATGCTAAACGTTTTTCAGGGTCAATGGGCAACAATTCACGCACCGATTGAATGTGGTACGGATGTAGTAACTGCTTCTTCAAAACATCATGAACTATGGTTTTGGTTTTTCTCTCATATATTTTCAGGTATTAACAATATTGTGTGAAACTAACTACTCAGTGGACAAAAGCCTCAACCTGCGTTGAATTACACCCACAATATCTACCCATATATTCCTTATTATTAGCTTTTGTAACATTTTTTACTGTTTAAGAAAGGTATTTTAAGCTAATATGTATCAAATCTCCTACAATTCCTATCAATGAAGTCATATGTATGTTCTCTGATACCAAACATCTAGGTATGCTAATGAACATCCACAGACAAAACTCTATTCAATAATTATCTAAAATTTAATATATTTACTAACCTCTGAAGTGGGAACTCGAAATTCAACCACAATAATTGAGATCTCACTTATTTCTGCGTTTTTATTAGGATCGCTTCATCAGGTGGCCTCCTTTAACTTGAGTCAAATATCTAACTATAAAGATGATTATACCAATAAATTAAAATTATTTGAAATTGAATGTCAAAATGAAATATCGACAACGTCAAACTGATTAACTGTCAATGAATATCATAACAACCTACTAAAATAAAAATTAATAAAAAATTTTACCTTTTATGTATAGTTTTTTTTTTCATTAGCATACCTAGATGTTTGGTATCAGAGAACATACATATGACTTCATTGATAGGAATTGTAGGAGATTTGATACATATTAGCTTAAAATACCTTTCTTAAACAGTAAAAAAATGTTACAAAAGCAATATTGTGGGTGTAATTCAACGCAGGTTGGGGCTTTTGTCCACTGAGTAGTTAGTTTCACACAATATTGTTAATACCTGAAAATATATGAGAAAAAAAACTATACATAAAAGGTAAAATTTTTTATTAATTTTTATTTTAGTAGGTTGTTATGATATTCATTGACAGTTAATCAGTTTGACGTTGTCGATATTTCATTTTGACATTCAATTTCAAATAATTTTAATTTATTGGTATAATCATCTTTATAGTTAGATATTTGACTCAAGTTAAAGGAGGCCACCTGATGAAGCGATCCTAATAAAAACGCAGAAATAAGTGAGATCTCAATTATTGTGGTTGAATTTCGAGTTCCCACTCCAGAGGTTAGTAAATATATTAAATTTTTTAGATAATTATTGAATAGAGTTTTGTCTGTGGATGTTCATTAGCATACCTAGATGTTTGGTATCAGAGAACATACATATGACTTCATTGATAGGAATTGTAGGAGATTTGATACATATTAGCTTAAAATACCTTTCTTAAACAGTAAACTATGGTTTTTGGTATCCCTGTTTCATGTCCAATGCGTCTTGCACAAATTATTGGGTTCTCTTCTATCTTATCTAGGATTTGTTCCTCCACCTCTATAGTTTTCGTGGTACGTTGACGCACATGAACCGATTTCATTTGGTGGAAGGAACCAAATTCGTCTTTCGATGTTGACAAAAGTTTGATAATTTGACACTCGTCGGGAATCTGTCCATGTAGACCCTAACACTTTTGCGGCCGTTACCTTGCCAAAATCCATAAACCAAAAGCATATCTACTTATTCGGAATATGTATACGTATCCACGATGAAATATTCAAAAATGAGGAACAGAAACAAACACAACAATAACAACAAATAAAGTAAGATCTAAAGTAACTAAGTAATTGAGCAAGAAGAATAAATCGAGAAACTAACTTCAGTAGCTGATTAGAGTTGACACACAACTACTACTTAAAATATCAGAGACAACTTCTGGTACTTCGTTAACGAATACTGATATTGTTTACATACGAAAATTATTTTTTCTGCTCTATGCTTCTACTCATCTATTCAAAATTCTGAAAGTATAAAAAAAGTTTCTAAATAAAGTCAGTTACTAATAGAAAAAAACTGAGAGTAATTGTACAGGGGGTTAAAAAAATATGTGCTTATATTTGCATGATACATGATTTTTCTTATATTTCTAATGACTGCAAAAGATTTTAAATAATGTCAAAAATTGTCGGTTAGACTTATAACTGCGTAGCCCAAAAATGGTTAAAATCGATCAAGTCGTTTTCGAGATATTCGGAATAAACAAATATGTTTCGCGAACTTTGGCGCTCCCTAGCGGCTAAACGAAGCAATTTTGGAAATAAGTAAATTGGGCTAAATCGGCTTATTTTGAACCCAGGAGTCTGTGGTCTTCCGTTGTACACGTCTTTTCCGGACACCCTGTGTATGTTAAACATTCAATTTCTGTCTGTTTTTCATTATAGGTGAATATTAGACATATATGTAGTAAATATACGTTAAAAACGTAAAAACAAATCACTGAACACAAAACAGAATCTCTTCCATAATCCAGTTCTGTGTCGAAATTACATCCGAATTTATTCGATTATGCACGATTTTAACCGATTCCGTAGCGATAAACATAAGAAATAAAATGAACCATTTCTTTACGGCATACGGATATATTACGGTGTCTATGAATGGTTATATGTATTTCCCTATACTTTATTTCTAATACGTGTTATGGTTATAGCATACTGCTTATGTTATGTGTACTATGAAATAGGAGATTTTTAATACCCCCAAACAATCAACCATTTGCGAATTTGGTTTAACTGTAATTTAGTTGATTAATTTAGTAAAATACGCTACAAAAACAACAGATATAACACTATCGTTCCCAGATGGTGTGCATGGATGAATGAAGAAAACCAGCACATGGTTTACCCAAAATTCCTGATAATGTGACAATAAAACAACTATCAGGACATCTGTTTTCTATGTAATATGTACATATTCTACCACACACAAGCCATATTTTTGCTAATATTTTAAGTACCTATGTATCTTTACTATCTGTGGAGAACTAGCATTATTATACTTCTTTCACGATGTGCATTAATCTTGCATTATGTTCTGCAGGTTATGTAATTAAGTGAACCCGATGCTGTTTTTTTTTTGGCTACTAATACGATTAATCAATTAATAAAATACAATACAATATTTTGAGTACACATTGTCTATCTACCTTGCCACTGAAAATCGGTTTGGGTTGTGCGTACCACTCAGTTATTTTTAATCTAATATAAATTTTGTAATTTGTGTTTTAGACTAAAATACATGATTTATATTTACTGAAAAATTGATCAAAATCAGTAATAATAATTTTAAAACGTAGGGCGCTGAACGCCTTCCTACAGTAACAGTGCTTATTTCGTTGAGCGCGACTACGATTTCATATAATGCGGAAGCAACGTCTGCGAAACCGGTACCAGTAAAAATCCGCTGCAAGATATAAATCATCAGCCCCATCAGCCTTATTTACGGCGGTTGTCAAGATAACGGTGAAACGCATAGTTGACTAGAATTCGCGGGTGCCGCGGAGGTCGAGAGCTGCTTCATTTGTTTAAATAATGCTTTTATGTGTCAGTAGTGTTTTTTATATGTACCTATGTATTCGATTATAAATATTGAAATTTGTCGAAATATATTTAATTTATGGTATCTATCGTTTGTGTGGGAAATACCATTTTCTAGATGAAAAAATGAGGATACTTTTTAAATTCAATGAGACCTGTGAAATTGATAAAAAAGGACAATGAAAAATAAAATGTGCGGAAGTTTTGAAAGGAACGGTATTTACAATATAACAACCTTAGTTTTTAATCCGCAAATTCTGACAAACAAACATTTTTTGTGACGTCATTATTGTCGCGAACATGATGTCCACTTCCTTTTTTATTACAATGGCAACTCCATGTTTTGATAGCGCCATTTGAAATGTTATTCTTTATACAAAGTATTTGTTATCCTTCTGCTTGACTATTACTATATCCACAAACCGCCACTGATTTTTACTTTCAATATATCTGAAGATTAAAATATATGTCGTTCTCATTTTCACACGTATTCTTTTGTATTTGAATTGCTTTTTACATACATGTGAGGTAATCACACAAAACTTTTTAGAGAGTATCTTTAATTAAAAAAATATCTCCAAGAAGAGAAAAATTAGGTTTGCCTGCAGAATGTTTTAAAAAATAAATTATAATTAACTCTTCTGCAGAGTGATTAATTTTACTGTAGAAAAGAAAACGATTTGACAACGCAGCGACATAGAAACGACGTCAAGAAAAGCGCCACTTAATCAAAAGCCAAACTTTGTGTGCGGGATCTGCAATTTAATAAAAATTTAACGAGGATTTTACAGGGGCGTTGCTATCTAGCGGACGAATCCCAAAGTTCGATAGGTTGTCTAACCAGTAAGTAGATAAACAAGGATAATGTGCATACATGGACGAATAAGAACCCAAAAAGAGTTCTACGCACCATGAACATAATTTTAGAGTAAATGGTGAGACAGGCATAGTGGAAGAATTTTTAATAGGTCCATTCATATTATCCAGAAGACGAAACGGGGAATCTTATTTGCAATTTCTCGAAAATAATGTTACAGAAGCTTACCTACCTTTTTAGTTTATTATGTTCCTGTTTACTTTAGAATTTATAATTGAAGCTCACCTATGTCTTTAGTTTGCTAATTATGTTTCTGTTTATGTTAGAATTTATATGTTTTGTGATGCCTTTATTATGACGTTTTCTGGAATATTCTCGGCCACATTCTATTTGATTCTCGAAACCGCCGAAAACTTCTAGAACCCTGAAAATCTATATAAGCGGATCGGTTTTGCTGACACAGTTCAGTTTATATTGAGCTGTCGGAAGGCAATTGACAAACGTCAAAGTAAAGCGTTGACAGTTGTGAAATTTGTTTGAAAGATATTTCTTGTGTAATCAAGGGTGACAATAAAGTTTGTTTGTCTACGTGACGTGTTTCTACGCTAACCAAATTTAGAGGTTACATTGGTGTCAGAAGTGCGACACTCCACAAAGAAGGCGTTTGGAGTAGACAAGTGAATACCGGTAACGAGATCTAGAGCAACAGAAATGGAGGAAACATTCAAACAGTTAATGAAATGATGAAAGATATGAAAAAGAGTCAATAAGATATGAAGAAGAGTCAAGAATATATGAAGAAGAGCCAAGAAGATATGAAGGAGACTTAAAAAAAGAAATGAAAAACAGTCAGGAAGAAATAAATAACAAAAAGTTAGAAGAAGCAATTAAAGTAAATCTCAAAGAGTTGAAGAAACTGTTGAGGAAGAAATTAACCTTTTGAGAAACGAGATGCAAGATAAGGTTCAGGTCGTAGAAGAAAGTGTTAATAAGTTGCAGAGTGAAGTTGCCAAAGTCCAAGTCGTAGAACGAATTGTCCGTAGAAGAAAGTATAATTAAGTTAGAATATGAGGTTACAAATCTAAAGTCACAGTTGTCCGCGAAGGAAGCCGTTAAGACTTGAAATGGTTTTCTTTCGTCCTCAAGAATTAAGCCGCCAACGTTTGACCGAAAAGTGTCATGGAGCACTTACCTTAAATAGTTCGAGGCAGCCACCTTGGCAAACAACTGGTCAGAAGAAGAAAAAGCCACATCACTTATAGTTGCTCTACGGAGTGAAGCTATGGAAATAGAACACTAGCCGAGGATAAACAAAAGGACTATCAAACGCTGAAGAGTGCTTTAGAAATGAGGTATGGTGAGGCTCATCTACAACATGTTTACCAGGCACAATTAAAAGGACGAAGACACCGCTTCGGAAAAAATTTACAACAATTTGAGGCACATGTAGCTCGTATGGTGAAATTAGTCTACCCCCCTATTCCGAGACAGTCAAGCGTTAAGGTTAGCCAGACAAAAATATATCTGAAGCACTGGCCCAGGCGCTAGATATAGAAGCCGCCCGGCAGGCTTCTAAAAATAGTCAAGGCAGAACAAGGCAAGTAAAGCTTTAGACTGCCGAACAACAAGGAGGTGATAAGAACATTGAAGGATTTATGAAGGGTTTGCAGGACTTATTGGACATCTTCCAGAAGGGACAGGATCGGACTGGCTCTACGGTATACAGCGGACGAAGACCCATCCACTGTTGGAATTGTGGAGCTGAAGGGCATCTTAGAAATCGATACCCTATGAATACATCTAGTCAGGACCAAGCAAACGCCAAATAGTCAGTTTTGGGGGGCGAAATCTGGCTAGGTGCTACCAAGGCCCACCAACTGTTAAGATCAAGGTCACCCGTCTGCAAAATAACGGAACAAGTTTGGTAGTTTCAGGGCGTATATTATGCGGACGGGATTGTGAAATGGTCCTTGTTACAGGCTCTAGTCACACCATAGTAAGACCGATCATCGTTGCTCATTGCAGAATACAAAAACCAGACCGAAAGTACATGGTGGAGACAGCAAATGGAGAAGTCATAACAGTGATAGGCATCCATCCAGCTAGAATAACCTTGGAGGCAACCACTTTCCAACACAACATCTATGTAGCAGATATAACTGACTATGTTATTCTTGGACACTTGATGTTATGACTCAACATAATTTTGTATTAGACCTTCCTCGGAGACTATTGAAACCCCAAGATGAAGAAATCATCATGCAGTGTCCCGAAATCAGAAACCTTCCTATTAGAACTGTGGAAGCGTCAGCAGATATAGAACTTCCAGCAGGTTCAGGATAATAAAAATAAAAAGCATTATTTTATCAAATTTTCAATGATCTTTACTTGTTAGACAGCGTTCCAAAACCAACAACTTCAAATGCGTGTAAAAAAAATTTCGCACTGAACTAAAAAAAACTCTTCAAGGTTTTGTTATGGATAATGTCAACTTTCATTTGCAATAGGTCTCATCCCATTCCCATTCGGAAAGCTCGATTTTGTATCACTGTGTTGTAGAACCAGAGAGCAGTCTTTATAAGAAGGGCATATTACCTGGAAAGACATTACAGAAAGTAAAAACAATTTGGTATTGGTCAGAATGCTAAATCTGAAAAACTACCCACAACATATCAAGACAGTTGAACCTTTGGGAGTTTCTGGAAACAGTTGCATCAGGGTTCAGCAATATAGGACCATCAACAGCATCTCGAAATATTGAAAAGCTACCTGAAGTTCTTCAGAGCCTTGTTAACCGATTCAAGTCCCCATTACAAGCCGATGAAGTCCAAAAATTGGAAGATTTATTGAGGCGTTATCAAGATATATTCTCATTAACAGAGGATGATGTCGGAAGGACTAATCTTGTGCAACACCGAAAAAATGCCGGCGATACCACTCCAATTAAACAAGCTCCACGACAGATTCCTTTAGCGAAGCAAGAAGTGTTCTAATGGGCCGATGGACTCCAGATCCTCGTCATGTCGCACTTCCAGTTTGTCTGAAAGTAGTGACGCACGTAACAATGGATTTCCTGTCCAGGACAGCGGCCAACGGGGCTAAATTAAAGCGATTCTGAAAGGCGCGCTGGGTTGTGATCACAGAACATCCGTTCGAAAAGTAGGCCTCAATGGCAAAAATACGCTCATCACTGTTCCAACGCATGATGACGACTGAACTGTGTCAGAAAAAAACTTTATCACCTCTCGAACGAGACCACTAGCGTTCCGCTACATCAATCGACTGATGGCGCGCATTTTAAAAAAGAAAGTTATGCTGGCGCACCCTGTATAATAACCTTCCTAAATCTATATCAAAAGTAGGTATACCTGCTTTCAAAAAAATTAAAAAAAAAACAATTATTACGTGACGCTAAATAAACATATTGTGTTTCTTTCTCTCATTTTTATTTGCACTCTCCTCTCTGAAGGTATACTTACGTACCTTATATTATAATTTTCTTTTTTTTTTTCTAGTGAATGTAGTAAAATTTAACTTTTACTGTGCCATAGAGTGAAATTTAATTTGTAATCATGCTTAAGATTAATAACAGATCATGTGCACATGATCATCTGATCTTCGGCATTTTTCTTAAGAAAAGAAAGTACTTTATTATTATTATTTATAGGTTGTTCTGTGTAAGGTAGGGTAAAAACTGGTTCTTTTCTAGCGGTTATAATTAATGAATATGTTTCTTTCATAAATTCTTCTGTTTCTTGTCTTTCTTATTGTTGTTCTTGTAAAATTTGGTTAATTACATTATCCCTTTTTTTAGTCTTCATCGAGTTGAACTTTAGTATTGGTATTGTCTGTATCCATTTCATATATTGCATTCCTCTAGTTTGATTCTACTTAGAGTGTTATTTACCTTGCCTATATCGGATATCATAGTCATACAAGTCAATTGTAACCGTCATATAATTAATTTGAAATTTGGTTAACAAAAACAATAATTGCTAAGGCTTGTGATCGGTAAAGATACTAAATTTATTTCCATAAAGATATGGTCTAAATGGTTTGCAGGATCATACTATAGCTAAATGTTCTTTTTCAATAGTCGCATTATTTACCTCTGCTGAATTTAAAGTGCGTGAAGCATAACAAATTTGAAATTTGGTTAACAAAAACAACCATTTCTAAGGCTTGTGATCGGTAAAGATACTAAATTTATTTCCATAAAATATGGTCTAAATGGTTTGCAGGATCATACTATAGCTAAATGTTCTTTTTCAATAGTCGCATTATTTACCTCTGCTGAATTTAAAGTGCGTGAAACATAACAAATGGGTTTCTTATTTATCTTGAGATAAAACTGAGCTAATTGTGAAATTAGAGGCATTTTTTAATTCGAATGATTTTGAAAAATGTGGGTAGTGTAAAATTAGGTTATTTACTAACAGGTTTTTACATCTGCTGTCATAGCGAAATCATTAAATATGTTGTTGGGTTTTGTCAAGAGGCTGACTTGTGATCACAGATACTTTTGCCATCAAAATTCTATATCACTTCTTGGTGAGAACTCATTTCGATTATTGTTTCTGTGTATGGTCACTGCATTATATAACCTATATCCAAAAAATTAATTGTTTTAAAAATAATTTTTTTAGACATATAGTATTTAAGTTACAAGTTAACTGGGATTACACTTAAATCGAAAAATATTTAAGATCGCAGTCTCTATTTACCAGAAGAAAACACAGAGACCTTTTGCTACTCTCAAATATCATAAATGGCAAGTGTAACTGTCCTGAAGTATGATCTAAAATTAAGCTTCTTGTTTCATATTCCTTTCTGTTGAATGAATGTCACCACAGAAAATATAGCTACGCAACAGAACTCTCGTAGGGACATATTAGGGAATAGGTCCTGAGGTTGTTGACAGATAGCGCAACGATACGTATTTGTTAAAATTTTAAAACTTAGAAATATGCGCTCTTTGAAAGAAGCAGCATAGTGCGTTCGTTTCCTTGACGACCGCTGCCTCTGTTGCCATATCTTGCCGTCTTTATAAAGTGCGTTGCGTTTATGAGTTTTAATAGTGGAGTAAAATCGCCTCGCTAACTCGCTTATTTGTGGTTCATTTTTTTAAGCTTAAGGTTTTTATTACATCGCAGTTGTAAAACAGCGATTTTACTAATGTTCATAATTTTTTCACAACCTATATAAAAAAAGGATGTTTTCGCGATCGCTTTAGTGTATGTACTTGTCGCAAAAGTGCTCCGGCATTAAAGTCCAATTTGAACCGTGCCGAGTTATTTTTGGGATACAAATAGTGTGAGTTTTGGTGGTGCAAGAAAGGGACAAGCAGTCGAATAAGAAAATTTGGAATTAACAGAGTAAAAGTAAAAGAAAGACAGACATTTTTCGGAGGTTAGTGAAAGTAGGTCATCAATAAGGGTCAGTGTTGCTTACAGAGATTGACAGAGAGTCTCCGATCGGTCGACGAGGACATCTCTGTCACGCGCGTTAGGTAGGCAACCAGTAGTGCAGAGACGTATTGCAGAAGAAAATAACTGGGGTGGGTTAGCGAGCTGGTGTCAAGTGAGATAGGCAACCAGTAGTGTCGGAAATAAAAAAAAAAACAGAATGTTAAGGAAAACTGAGAAACCGGTGGTCAGTAAAAGGACACCCGAGCGAAGAAAGGAAGAGATTGAAATACAAACAGAAAGTGATGCCAGTGGAACAGATGAGGGAAAGAAAAAGAGAAGTATGGAAGAAGTAGCTGAGGTATTCAGTTGCAGCAAAAAACTAGCACGATCGCCAGTAAAGAAAGGTGATATGGAGTACAACATGGAAAAGGTGCTGCGAATGTTGGAATGCTTAACGCAGGAAGTAAAAGAAGTGAGAAGAGAAGAGAAAGAATATAGAGAGGAGATAAGACAACTCAGAGGAGAGATTGAGGACATGACGCAGGAAAATAAGGCGCTTAGGGATAAGATGAGAGAGGTAGAAGAAAGAGTAGAGAGTATAGACAAAGAGAAAAGGAAGAAAAATATAGTGGTTCAAGGCCTACAAATTAGAGAAAATTTAGATCAGAATGAGCTAAAAGGACAGATAGAAGAGTTTATAAGAAAGTCAATGCATATGGAGATTGGTACAGAAGGTAACGATGATATGAGCAAAAAAGAAAGGGAAATTCAAAGGAAACTAAGAATGAAAGCCAAAGAAGTAAGGATGGAAGGAAAGGTAGCAAAAGTAGGATATCAAAAACTAGTAATTGATAATGAGGTTTGGAAGTGGAATAATGATGCAAACAGGCTAGAAAAAAAGGAAGCAAAAAACTAGATATATCACTTAGCATAAAAAAAAGATCGCTGGCAATGGACACGGTTATGAGAAAGGAAACGACATAAATAGAACCAGGAACAGAAAGCAAAAATACAGAACGAAGCTAGAAGGACGGAGAGGGGAAGACAGAAAAGACGGAAAGCAAGAAGACACAAATCAAGAAAGAGGAATGAGAATGGGAACATGGAATGTAAGAGGGTTAAATGAGGAAGGATCATTAAAAATCCTAGAAAGAGAGGCAAATAGATTCAAAATGGACATAATAGCGATACAGGAGACGCATATAAAGGAGACGGACACATGGGTAATTAGAAAATTATTTATTCTTTACGAGCGGAGGCGAAACAAGACGATACGGAACAGCATTTTTAGTAAATAAAAATTTGAGGGATAAAATTTCTAATTGGAAGCAATTTCAGATAGGTTATGTATGATTAAAATCAGAGAAGAAATAAACATAGAGATATTAAATATATATGCGCCAACAGAAGAAAAAACAGAAGAAGAAAAAGATGAGTTTTATGAGAAGCTAGAAGAAAATTACGGAAAGCTAAATAAAAACAGAGTAAGAATGGTGGTAGAGGATGCAAACGCAAAAATAGGGAGAGAAAGGATGTATGAAAGTATAGTAGGGACAGAAAGTAAACACCTAAAGAGCAATGACAATGGGCGTAGATTGATTGAATTTGCAGAAGAACAAAAATGAAAATAATGAGCACATTCTTTAAGAGAAAAGACATACATAAGGGTACCTGGACCTCTCCGGATGGAGCATATTCGAATCAAATTGATCATGTTTGCATAGATGAGAATCACAGAAGCTTAATAAAAATGTTAGGTCATGCAGAGGGGCAGACATAGACTCGGATCACTATCTAGTGAGGATAGATTTGAAGATAAAAAAAACCTATTAAAAGAAAAGGATTACAAAGGAAAAAAAGACAACTAGATATGGCGACATTACAAAATGAGAGAACCCAAAAGAAGTATGAAGAAGAGATAAGCAAAGGTTTGCAAGAAAACATACGGATATTGGAAGGATAGATTTGAAGATAAAAAAACCTATTAAAAGAAAAGGATTACAAAGGAAAAAAAGACAACTAGATATGGCGACATTACAAAATGAGAGAACCCAAAAGAAGTATGAAGAAGAGATAAGCAAAGGTTTGCAAGAAAACATACGGATATTGGAAGGAAATATAAATGAAGAATGGATAAAGATCGAAAATGTCATACAAACAGCAAGTGAGAAAGTAATACCAAAAAAAGAGTTTGCAGGGAGGAAAAGATGGTGGGATGAGGAGTGTATAAGAGAGGCGGAGAAGAGAAATAAGCTAAGAATTAAAGCACTTCGGTCACTACAAGAGGAAGATAAGGGAAAATACAGGGAACAAAGACAAAAGGCAAAGAAAGTGTTTAGACAAAAGAAGAGAGCAGAGCAGGTTAAGAAAATAGAGGAAATAGAGCAACATTATAAGAGGAAAGAAATACGTAACTTCTACAGAGAGATAAAAAGGGAAAAATATAAAGAAGGAAGTATATATGTGAGAGATGAAAGTGGAAATCTAATTGGAGAGGAAACAGAAGTGAGAGAAAGATGGAGGCAATACTTTGCAGATATGTTGAATGAAGAGAGTGTAAGGGAAGAAGAGGTGCACGAGGAGATGATACCGGGAAGAGAAGAGGAAGTGGAAGTAGAAGAACCTACAAAAAAGGAAATATATATAATTATAGAAGCTTTAAAGAATAACAAAAGTCCAGGAAAAAACGGAATAACAGCAGAGAACATTAAGTACGCAGGAGAGGATTTAAGACAAAGAATATACGAAATGATACGAATGATCTGGAGAAGAGAATGTATGCCTGAAGATTGGAGAGATGCTATGATTATACCAATCTTAAAAAAGGGAGATGCAACAGACTGCAGAAACTATAGGGGTATATCATTGTTAGATATAGGGTATAAAATTATGGCAACGTTAATAAAGCAGAGAATAAAACCTATAGCAGAACTACAAATAGGGGAGTATCAAGCAGGTTTTAGAAAGGGGAGGTCAACAACGGACCAAATCTTCATGGTGAAGGAAATGTTGACTACATGCTGTGAATATGGGATCAAAGCAATGGTTTTATTTGTGGACTTCAGGAAAGCATATGATTCGATCAAAAGGAATAAACTAAGTAAAATTCTGGAACAATTTGGGATACCAACTAAACTGATTAGGCTATTGAAAATGACCTTAGAAAATACTAAATCCAAAGTACGAATAAAAGGTTAATGTTCGGAAGGCTTTACTATTGATACAGGACTGAGACAAGGAGACCCACTCTCAACGCTTCTTTTTAATTTAGTACTAGAAAAGGTCATAAGAGATAGTGAGTTGAACAGAGAAGGACACATATTGTTTAAAAGCCACCAAATAGTAAGTTATGCAGATGACGTGGCCATTATTGCTAGAGATAGTAGGGAATTAGAAGAAGTAACGAGAAAACTTGTGGAGGAAGCAAGTAAAGTGGGATTGCAGATAAATCAAGAGAAAAGTAAGCTTCTGAGAATAGGAGAACAAAAAAAGGATACAAATTTTAAATTGAGAACAGAGCATGGAGAGATGGAGTTTGAAGAAGTTCAAGAATATGTGTATTTGGGGCGCTAATAACAGCTAACTGTGATGAGGAACAAGAAATAAATAGGAGAATAATAAAAGCAAACAGAAGTTCGGCAGCAGTCAACCACTTATTGAAATCAAAAAATTTGTCCAGACGAGTAAAATTTAGAATGTATAAAACAATTTTGAGACCGACAGCGTTGTATGGTAGTGAAACCTGGGTTCTCAATAAGAAGTCAAGAGAAAACCTTTTAAGGTGGGAAAGGAAGATCTTTAGAAGAATTCTAGGTGGTAAGAGGACAGAGGAAGGCTATGTAAGGAGAAATAATGAGGAAATATATGGAATGTACCAGGCACCAACAATAGACGAAGTTGTAAAAGCCAGGAGAGTGCAGTGGCTAGGGCATCTAGAACGTATGGAGGATGAAAGGGCAGTTAAGAAAATAGTAGGGAGTAAACCTAACTACAAGAAAAAAGAGGGAGACCGAGGAAGCGATGGAGAGGCAGTGGCAATAGATCTAAGGGAGAAAAATGTAACGGATTGGAAAGAAAGGCGAATGACAGAATGGAGTGGAGGATAATAACACCTCTCTGGGCCTAAAAGGCCTGTACACATCTTTATATATATATATATATATATATATATATATATATATATGCGTAAGTATATTTTGAGGAACAATTTCTATCTCTATGGGTAATTTTGAGGAACAGGTGGTCATTTCGAGGAATTCCCGAAAGTTCCATACACATACCAAGAGTGTAAGGTGTACTTCCAGGAACATTAAGGCACTTTGGGTAATTCCTCAATGTGCCACATTCGAGAAACTAGCGTGCATTTTCAGAAACAAAGTTTTAAAAGTACTTTTCACTTCATGGTTTTGATACTAGGTGAAATGAAGTGATAACTCACACACCCATGCCTGTTTAAATTTCTTGTTTCTGTGAAATTATTACAAGTGCAAAATCACTTGTGAAATTTAGTACAGAACCAATTCAGGCTGAATCCAGTAGCGTACTTATATTTTTGTAAAAAATCGCTAAATCGATTTCAGAAAATCTTCACAAAATAAAACATAAAAATATCATTATGGTATTATGGTTAATAAAAACTCTTTTCCATTATTTTCTCTGCTTATGATTCATTTGTTCCAAAAGTTTTCTGATTATACAGAGTCGCCTCATAGGAACAGTAGATTTCATTTCTGTGAAATTATTACAAGTGCAAAATCACTTGTGAAATTTAGTACAGAACCAATTCAAGCTGAATCCAGTGGCGTACTTATATTTTTGTAAAAATCGCTAAAACGATTTCCTCAATTTCGCCCCATAAAAAATAACTTGTACGCCTCTGTTTTTAATTTTGAAAAATAAGATAATATGTAAAAGTGCAATTTTGTATGTTCTACATTTCAAAAAAAAATCGTTAAAATCCGATCATAAATAAAAATTTATGGAGGTACGCCGGTACCCGATTTTTAATTATTTATTGACGAGAATAAGTAGGTCGCTTAGATCGGTTCCCCTAAATAGTTAGTTAAACAATGGCTTCGTTCAAATAAAAATTATGTCACAATGATTTGATATGATTCCTCTCGCGCCTTGCGGTCTTGTTGTCGTTACGTATTTAGTGCTCATTTGACATTTCTGTATATTAGTCTATGGTGCGTGCGCATCATCTATGTAAAAACAAAGTTGAGATGTTGAGAATTGTGAGATTTTGCAGGGATGAACAATATAAAAATAAACTATTAGAGGAAATTTGTTGAAGGAAATTAAGAGTGGCAAAAAGCCATAGCTTTTAAATTTGTAATTATTTGTCAACTCTTGTAAGTGAAATTATAAAACCTTTTATTACTCTTTATCTACCAATAACAATGGTTTAATAAATGTTTTATAAAAAAAAATGAGAAGTTGATATCATAATTTACCTGTTAATAATGTTAATTTTCTTCAACAAATTTTTGTAACTGTTTATTTTAATTGTCCACGTAAAATCTCACAATACTCAGCAATGTTTTCACCTAGAACAACAACATACCACAACATAATGACGTTTTTACTAAATGAGCATTTAGATACGTACTTACCTAGAAATTTCCTACATTATTTTATAATTGAAACATTGATAATGGTTTGAAAAATTCGGCATTTGTGGTAAGTGGTTGCTTAGAAACCGTCACCAAAATATGGGACAACTGCGACAACTATGGCTTTGTCATTGTTTCATATAGCTACATTTGTCATAGTCTAATATCCTCTCAACTTGATTTCATATAATTTTCCTATTTAAAGTATCACATATTCGATTTTATGTTTTCAAGGCATGTACCTAATTAAAAATACGTTTAAGGAAAATACTTTATGTAAGAAAACGCAATGATTACATTATTTTTTGGTTCATAATACCTATTCACATTTATCGAATTAAAATCTGATGTTTTGTGTTCAAATTTATCTGATCTATATTTCTTCTTGATGAATTTATAAGCTGTTTTTTCTTTTACATATATGACTGAATTTGTTGAATGCCGATTTAACTCGCATATCAGGATTATCTGATGGATTTAATAG
Organism: Monochamus saltuarius; assembly: GCA_025584915.1. Classification (NCBI taxonomy): domain Eukaryota; kingdom Metazoa; phylum Arthropoda; class Insecta; order Coleoptera; family Cerambycidae; genus Monochamus; species Monochamus saltuarius. The sequence goes on from CM046727.1 coordinate 32,519,902, forward strand.
GTATATTTACACACATATCAAGTTAATTAAATCATATAGGTGATTAATGTTTTAACTTATCGATTTCATTAGATTTATGCATCACGTCTAGAAATTAGTTCCTTCTTTAAAACGTTAAAATATGATTGTGATTCTACCATATGTCACTACTACTACTAAGTCACTAATAAGACGCTAGAAAGTAATTAATAATCCTTTATTACAATTTTAATTACTTTGACTGCAAAAGGTATTTATTTATACATATAAATTACAGAAGGCAATTCAAATATACAACAGATTACAACAATTAACTTATCATATTACTTGAACCATCTTGGCAAGTACCCTACTCGAGGGGCATACCTTAACCATCTATTATGATCTCCAAACTGTGAACAGATTTCCTTTTTCTACCACTTCCTCTCGATAACTCTTTTGTACAGTATACTAGCATACTCGTTATATCTTTTCTTAACTTCAGAACTCATTTTCTTTACTTTAAAAAATGTCTGACATATTTTATTTGTTTTAAGAATAAAATATACCTATAAATGTATACAGAACGAATAAAAGTAGTCTCTTTTCGTACTGCTGGATGTACTCTACCAGATGATGTATACTAGGAGGAAACTCAGCTAATACAGATTTTCTAAAACGTATTTAATATATAAATATTTTTATAGTCGTTTAATTTAGCTAGGTAAATGCAATTATAAAATAATGTAACCTACTTAAAACTTTTTCTTATTTTATGTGGTGAGCTTGAAATACTGGCATTTCTTCAGAGCTTGACTACTTTTGTCTCGTGAAAATAATATCAGTACTTCTAGAATCTTCAGGAAGTGCACTACAATTTATTATTGACAAAATTATACAAAATAAAGAAGTGATAAAGGATATGAAACTACCTAGTTCTAGTTCTTCGCATTCTTTTTCTAAACATTTTCATTATTTTTTCAATTTCACGGAAACTTTGTTCCTTCGTAAATTTCGAGATGGATCTGCAACATTTTTAAAATACATCATTTTCGTTTATTAAAATCTGTTTAAAGAAAATGTTCTGAACAGATACCTATATTTTCTAGGATTCCACTGTAATATCGGTAGATTTTTTATTTGTAAAATACGTTAAATTGTTGACCTCTGGGAAACCTAAAAGTAAATGAATTATTCTTAGACATGGTATCTGCAAATATTTCAATTTATTTATTTATACTATATTATACATAATATAATAGTAGATTATTGTAAATTTTACAATTACTTTTCGATCTTAATGTCACAAAAAAAATGTACGATTCAAAGATTTACCTACGGAATGTTACAGTAGTTCCTGGATCCGTTAGATGGAAACGTTTTTACAATTTTGGACTGTAAAGACATAATTTCTAAAAAATATAACCATTATGTACTACATATAAAAATATACTTACCCTTTCCGATGAAGGAAAAATAACTTTCGATAATAAAAATAATCATGGTTAAATAATATATAAATTGTAAATGAAATCTAGATATAACTACAAACACTATATTATTCAAAAGTTATAATTATCTAGTTATAAACAAAGATATGCAAAACGTAAATAATGGTGCACAAACCTAGAGAAAATATAGACCTCGTAGGTTCATGATATAGGTCACGTGACAGGTGCCGCGTTTTCTAGGACCTACGGTCCAGAAAGGATACTTCATTTGCTTTATGTTGGCGGTTGTACAAACATGATGGCTGCATTGCAATCTGAAATTAACTAACTTGTTGTCATTTAAAACGTCTTTAAAATTGTTACCAATCACAGTAAACAAATGAGCTTCACGCTACAATACAACCAACGTAAATTGGCATAAAAACCAAGTTTTAGCGACTCTGGACCTTTTAGGGTAGCCATGAATTTGCGGTCGCTGGCAATATGACATTGGCACAGTCTATATTTTTCTAGGTTTGTGTAATAGCACAGTAGTAATAGTGTTGGGATCACTCGAGTGAAAAATAACTGATTATTCGGTTATTGCAATAACCGAAATCACTCGGTTTTCAGTTATATAAGTAACGAATTATTTATTTGATTTTTACTGTTCACACTTCACGTAGTAGGTTTGCCACCTTTTCATAAGCGCGAGTAAGGACAATCTTATCTTTTAAATTCTCAAGTAAGGACATTCATTGCGTTGTCGAATAACAATGGGTTGCCGTTGCGTACATAGAGTTACGTCGCATTTCAACTATTTTTTACATATTTTGTCCCTTTGTGTCCCGATAAATATATTTTAATATGAATTTAATCATTTCCTCCAAGTAAAAGTAAGAACGGAAGGACATAGAGGCTGCAGTAAGGACTGCCATTCATATTCGTAATTCGTATAACGCACTCGTCGTAGCCATAGATCATAAAATTTTGTGTTGACGGAATGCAGGACAGTAGTAAAACAATTTTTATTTAAAATAAAACATGTATATAGGTAAACTGCAAAAACAATATGTCAGCTGCTGAGAAATCAAGTGACCATCACTCGAGTTATCAATCGGTTTTTGAAATCACTTAAGCTGTTTTTTTGCGACGAAATGTGTTCAACCCGGTTCAAAACATATTTTTGCGTTGAAACAGTGATGTCACACACGTCGCTGTTTAAACCGTGTTTAAAACGTCCACTGAGTCCGGTTTGAACTCTTTAGATGCTTTGCTATTGGTCTATGCAGCAGTTGCCTAAAAAGTAGAGATTTAAAAATCGGTGTAATTTAAATTTTTAGATTAATATTTAAGATGGTGGTTATTTTGACACTTCTTATTCTTATTTATTTAAAAGGAGTTGGTTGTGGATTGTATGTACCCCTGCAAATTTAAACGTATTTTTAGACATCCTGAATTACATAATACAAAAGGATAATCCAATTACTTTTCTATCTAAATTTCATAAACCTGCTCAAATAAACATGTTACATTATACATTTGTTTTTGGTTTGCAGTTGCTAAAATCAATTTCTTTTGTTGCAAAATTCACACATTTTCAACATATATGTACAAAACATGCATAAATAGGTATTGTTAATAATTTATACCACTAATAATCGTTCTATTTTAATCTAAATCTAGTGTAGACAATAGTGTAAACAATAATTAAAAGTGTGAGGGCCTGAGGGCGATATCCAAGAGAGACAAATAGTTGATGACGTTACGGTTTTAAACTACATTTTCTTGGTGCAATACATTAGTGACGTCACCATTGAATACTTTTTGAAACAGTCGATGAATACGGTTCTTCGCAAAAACATATTTAAATAATCAGTATTCGGTTATTGAACTAACTCGGTTTTTCCACTGAAATATACGATATGAAATGCGTCCATTGCGCATCCAAATAAAGGTACCAAACCTAGGAGAAGACAAAAGGAGGCACATGAAACTCAGCAAAGACATACTTCATTGATTATGTATGTGGGCGCGAGAGAGACAACCATCTGCACGTACGATATAAATTGTGTTCTTAATTTCCCATTATTTTGTTTGTAAACACGTCATTGGCGTACAGTGTGGTTTCTTCTTTTATCATGTATCTCGTTAGAGTTATCCTTTGTGTATTTTTGTGAGTTATTGTTGGAACATGTTATGTTTTATAAGGGACTGTAAAATTAACCAGCATATAGCACGAAATAATTCTTCATATCCAGAATTCAATTTCATTTCAATTCACAATCAGCTAAACCCCTACTGCTCCGCCATTACTAGAGGCACAAAATAAAATATGGCGCTGATCATGAATAATCCATTCGCGCAGCTTTTAGCGCATTCCAGTCATCATAATATAAAATTACATTTCAGTGGGTTTTTCCAACACTAGTAATTAAACAAAACCACAGAACGCAGCTTTATTTATAAACAAACCACAGAAACATGACTAAAAATAGCTGCCTCAGGCTATGACCCAAAAGTGGATGCGCAAACGTCTAAACCATAGAAAAAGATAGATATAGAAAGAGTTTAGACGTCTACGCATCCACTTCTTGGGTCATAGCCTGCTGGCAGCCATTTTTAGTCATGTTTCTGTGGTTACAAACTTTGTTTATTTACGTTTTGCTTATCTTCGTTTATAACCCTAGATAGTTTATTATAACTTTTGAATATAGTTTGTGCCTAGTTTTCATTTACAGTTTATATATTATTTAACCATTATTAGACTTCTTATCGAATGTGATTTTTCCTTCCTCTAAAAGGGTTAGTATATTATATTTTAATATGTAGTACATAATGATAAATTGCAATTTATAGATATGTAAAATATTAACAAATTTGTAAATAATAATTATATTTATTTTAGACAGTCCCAAATTGTAAAAACGTTTTCCATCTAACAGATACAGGATCACAGGAACTATAGTAACATTCCGTAGGTAAATCTTTAAAACATACATATTTTTTGTGACATTAAGATCGAACAGTAATTGTAAAATTTACACTAATCTACTATTATATTACGTATAATATAGTATAAATAAATCATTTAAAATATTTGCAGACGCCATGTCTAAGATTAATTAATTTACTTGGTTTCCCAGAGGTGAACGATTTAACGTACTTTAGAAATAATAGATCATCCAAATTTACAGTGTAATCGTAGAAAATATATCTGTTCACATTTTCTTTAAACAGATTTTATTAAAGGAAAACGATGCACTTTAAAAATTTTGCAATTCCGTATCAAAATTTACGAAGGATAGAAGTTTCCCCTGAAATTGATGTTTTTATCCATTAAAAGAAAATGTTCAGAAAAAGAATGAGGAGAACTAGAACTAGATAGTTTCATAATCTTTATCACTTCTTTATTTTGATCAATTTTGTCAATTAATAAATTGCAGTGCACTTCCTGAAAATTCTAGTAGTACTAGCATTATCTTCGCCAGAGAAAAGCTCACAACATAAAACAAGAGAGTTTTATGAGGTAGGGTTCTCTCTAATATACGTCATCTGGTAATATACGAGTATTCACCAGTACGAAACAAAAGAAACTGAGAAATTTTTATTGGTTCTGTATACATTTATAGGTATATTTTATATGGATATAGATCGGTCAGTGGTCGCGCGGTTTAAGGCGTTAGTACTTGAATCGAGGTGATTAGACGGAGTTGGTTCGAGCCCAGCTGCCGGTAGACCGTATATAAGCTATATTCGTGGAGGGATTGGCACCCTCTCTGCGGGTATGGTAGGGTGGAATAATGTTAGCTTGGGTCAATGTGAGAGATTGATGCCGGTTGATATTTGACCACCCCCCTAATTAATGAGGTTTTCCAGGTTTCCCTCATTCCTGCACTGAATGGTGGTTAGGGCCTACCAACGTAAGTCGTTCCTGGGCGCAAATGCGGCCTGCTTAATAATAATATGCCGCCCCCTCTCCCGCACAAGTCTTCGACTTCTGGGCTAATCCCTGTGATTAGAATGAGGGGTAGAGATATTATTATTATTATTTTATATTTACTTCAAATAAATAAAATATGTCTGCCATTTTATTTCTATTTCAGTTTAAGCACAGGAAAGTAAAGAAAAGGAGTTCTTGAAGTTAAGAAAAGATGTAACGAGTATGCTAATGTACTGCACGAAAGAGTTATCAAAGAAGAGTTGGAAAGAAGGAAATCGGTTCACAGTTCGGAGCTCATAATAGATTATCATTATCACTCTAGAGTGGGGTGTTCGCCCCAAGGTGGTTCAAGTAATATGATAAGTTAATTGTTGTAATCTGTTGTATATTTGAACTGTCTTCTGTAATTTATATGTATAAATAAATACTTCTTGCAGTCAAACAAGTAATTATAATAAATGATTATTAATTACTTTCTAGTGTCTTATTATAGTGACTTCGTAGTAGTGACATATGGTGGAATCACAAGCATATTCGTAACATTTTAAAGAAGTAGTTCATTTCTAGATGTGGTGCATAGATCTAATGAAATCGATAAGTTAGAACATTAATCACCTATATGATTTAATTAACTAGACACGAGTGTAAATATACCTATTAAATCCAAGGGATGAGCCTGACATGCGAGTTAAATCGGCATTCAATAAATTCAGCCATTCATGTAAAAGAAAAAATAGCTTATGACTCCATCAAGAAGAAATATAAATCAGATAAATTTCAACACAAGACATCAGGTATTAATTCGATAAATGTGAACAGGTATTATGAACCAAAAAATAAAGTAACGTAATCATTGCGTTTACTTACATAAAATATTTTCTTTAAATGTTTTTAATTTTCCAAATTTTTTATTAAAATTGCATTATACATATCTATACGTTAACCCTTTTGATAATTATTTTATTGAGACTGTTAAATATTCAAGTATTAATTAATTCGACCCTTATTGTGCAAAACAAAGGATATTATTTAAGAGCAACTTGAAAAAATTACATACAATATAAAGATATACAATGCTAAAAATATTTGTCCCGTAGCGATGATATTTACATACCTATCAGGCAAATAGGTGTATCTCAAGCAAATAAACCAGTATCAACAATGTTTGGTTACAAATTTACCGGCTTCAACATACCTAAAAATGTTGGAAATCACACGATCGGTCTTCGCGCTTCTTCAAACACGTTCTGTATTTATCTTTTTCTATGGTCTAAATTTGTTCTATATCTATCTTTTTCTATGTTTATGTCATATTCACGGGTAGAACCACAGTTTATATAGTTCGTCGAGTGAAGGTTCCAGAGGGTGTGGCTAAATCGCAGCTAAATGCGCAATGAACGCCAATGAAATTCATTTGTACACGACGAAGTGGGAGAAAATATATTTCTTGACAAATCGTCGTGCCCCTTGAGCGCGCGAATGTGCGCTGCTAAATGCGCAGTCGGTCGTCTAGAAAAACGATATCCGTGACCTCGACATCAAAGGAGCCGACGTGAAGATGCCGGACTGTATAATAGACTGTGGATAGAACCATGGATCGTACAATGGTCGTCAGCTTAAAGTCACCACTTCCATGTTTTGTCCCTTTCTAGCACCGTGTATAATAAATTGCACTAGAAAAGAATGGACCATGGAACTGGTGACTTTAATCTGACGACCATTGTACAATGGTGGTCAGCTTAGTCACCACTTCTATTTTTTGTCCCTTTCTAGCACCGTTTATAATAAATGGCACTAGAAAATAATGGACCATGGAACTGGTGAATTTAAGCTGACTCACTGTACATCTCACTTGGATTCATTCAATGTTCATCATGTACATTCAATGATTCAAATTTAGTATATTCAATGAATTCATAAGCGAGCCGTCACTGATTAGCGTTTATTATAAATTATTAAAAATGTGAAAAGTGCAGCACGTATAAAAAAGTGTAAACTTAGTGCATATATATTGTACAATCCTAAGGATTAAGAGGACATTATTGGTAAGCCGCCAAATTAAATTTACAGCCTAAATAATGAGTACAGGGTTTGTATTTTTCAAGCGTGAAGTGTTATGGACAGTTTTTAAGCCACATTATATCAACCCTCAATACTTGTGGCTAGAAATTTATTTCCATTTTAGCTGTAGGCATAAAACTTACAACAGAATGAGAAAAATATATTGAAAATAGTAGGTTCTTTCTCAAAATGTCTTTTCCACATGAAATAATTGCTTGTTTAGAATTACCATATACAGGGTGTCTTTTTCTCGTTCTTAACTTTGGGAAATGATAGAACGTGAAGAAATAATAGGAATCTTTCCTATAACATTCTTCCCTATAGCGCTCCGTTTCCGTGATACAAAGCGTTCAACTCTCAAAAAATTGTTATTTTCATTATCTACTAAACAAATAAATATTTTTCTTCAAAGTTGGTATGCAGTAATCATAACAAAAGGTTAATATTTTGACGTGAATAACTTTTTCCGGCTATGGCCAGTGGCGTAGATGAATGTTTCTATAGATAGATAGATAGATAATTTCTTGACTCGTAAATCTAAAAGGCATCACTAACACTTCGACAACCTCTGACCGCACAGCAGACAAACTGATCTAACATGACATCTACCAATATTATTGTTATAAACTTAGAAACAAGCAGTGCCTACTTAATCCTATAATTTTTGTAATGCTTAAGATTTTTGCATTTTTATCCTTTACGTTTGTTTGCATTTATGTGTTAACATTAATAAAAAAATTATGATTCTTTCATGAGTTGATTATATTTATTAAGAAAGTCCCTATAACGAATAATTGTGAGATATGTAGGTATATTAATATTATAAAGGTAATGTTTTTCATTCTAGCAAGAAACTCATAATAATATCACAAATGATAATATGTATCAATTATCATAAAAATGTGTGATATTAATTTGATGATTTCTGCTACGATGTAAAATATTTTCCCTTCAGAAGAAATATGGAAGTAGGAAATCAATTCGAATATCCCGCTGTTTAGTTTAGTTCCCTACAGATGCCCATCGGGGCGCTGCCTCCTTTGTTATCAACTTTATAATAAGAAATACCTACTCTAATTTTCTATTCTTCTGGTAGCAACCAATCAGGAGATACACGTACAATGGTCGTCAGCTTAAAGTCACCACTTCCATGTTTTGTCCCTTTCTAGCACCGTGTATAATAAATGGCACTAGAAAAGAATGGACCATGGAACTGGTGACTTTAAGCTGACGACCATTGTATGTAGACTCACTTTCCGTGCATCGATACATAGACGTTATGACTTATCTACATTAGTGGGCGTAGAAAAATTGTTGACTCTGTTTTCTACTAAAGTCCTGGATTTTCTCGGATATATGTTAAAATATCTGCTGAATTAACAGCAACTTGCGGTATTTTATGTAAATTTATGAAAATCAATGCTTAACAATACGAATAAAAATGACAACCACAAGACATTTGTGACAACTGTTTGTTTCCTACACAAACCTAGAAAAATATTTTTCTAGGTTTGTGTTTCCTATAACTCGTCGAGTCTGCGCGCCACCTCGTGGTAGGTTGTTTTCGCCAATAGGCAAAAACCACTTACCAGTAGATGGCGTGATTTTAGGAAAAACAAACTGCAAAATTTTATATTATGGATACACAGCTTATATAATCTTAATGGAATTTTCAAATAAATAATATTTAAAAGTAATACATGATATTGCAAAAATATTTTTAAAATATCATTGTATGTAATAAAGTCTGTGGCTGCGATTTACAAGAAAGGTCTGCCATTAGTTACAGACTAACATCTAACATTACTAGTTTTTTATTGTTAAGACTGTCCTAGAATTAATTTATATATTCGGTATTATGTAAATGCAATGAATAATACTCTAATCCTACCTCATATTAGATAGCTGGTTGGTTAACCATAGTACCTTACGGAATACTCCGACTGAAAAATATCTAAATATTTGTTAAAAATATTTTTACAAATGCAAAACCACAGTTTTCATATTAGGTAATTTTGTCTAATAAATAAAAGACTATTATATTATTCAAATATAATTTATTGACATTTTATATTTACCAAGTTATAAGTAAAGCTGGACAAATGTTATCGTGAATGGAAGCGAGCTTGTGTTTAAGATTTAGTCACCTAAATTATATTTTGTAATACTTATTTAACAAACTATTTCGAGATAATCGAAAAACACATATAATCTGTATATGTTAGTAAGAACGCTCATCAAAACAAAATAAATCGTACATACATAATCTATTCAATAGTTATAAAAGAAAACAAACTAAAGTCTAATTTACATATTTATTTACATACATATTTGGCAAAATAATAGATGGTTGGTAGCAGGATGCATTCGATCTTGACATCATATGTAAACTAGAAAACGATTTTTTAAATTGATATGATTAATTTTTTTGCTGAGTTTATATGTAGGCGATAACGAAATATGACATACAATACATATTTTAAGGTTTGTATATAAAATCTGTTCTTCCTAGTCTTCCCAGCAGATCTCCAAGCAAAAAAATAATATTCTCATGATATCATTTCGGAAACCAATTGACAAATGTTTACCATACTATTTTGTATTTCACATATTTCTATTTACTTGCATTGAGTTTGGAATGCCTATCATTATTTTACTGAGTTTTATGTTTGTTATCTTACCATAGTGTTCCTGAAATAGAAATGATAAGATTAATAAATTTTGATGTAAATAATGTACATATAATAGTTGCATTAAGCTAACATTTGTTTTGAATACATACATTTATAACAATAATGGGTTTGTGTGAATATTTTTATATTTAAAAACAATTATTTGACCTGTTAATTAATCACTTAGCTTGTCTATTGTTTGATGAATTTGAAGATTTTACTGTTATTACTTATTGTTTTGATACGACAATCAATTTTCCTTCATTTTTGTTTCCTAAATAATCATGTACAATTTGTATGTCTTGACCGATATATTTGTCAAATTAAACAAAGGCACTGCAAATAGAACATATTGTGGTCTTGAGATTTTTATGGTCCAGTATCATTAACCTACCTGTTGAGTGTCTCAATGTATATCAAACTACATATTTCTATTCCTTGTACTTGTTTGTCATTCTTACTGTTGTAAATTTACTGAATGTAGTAGGTACGTTTCTTTTTAGTTTAGTATTCCTGAAAAAATGATTACATTAGAAATTTTAGTATAAATAATGTAAAGTACATGTAATGTAAGGTGAGATTAACATTTGTTTTGAATCAACATTTTATTTTCATAATGGGATTTTGTGTAAATGGATTTTTTTTTAATTACGAGCACTTACCTTGTTAATTAATCATTAAGATTTTTCTATGACACTGTTTTGATATTGTTTTCATTCTTTGACTTGACAGCTGTCAGTCCGTAAGTGTCAAAGTCAAAACTACCTATTTTTAATTTTATGCAAGAAGAGTAAATTAATAAAGGAGTGCCAATTCCAAAACTGCAATGTAAACATGTTAAATAGAGATAGGAAACACATAGGAGTGTGCCCACAAACCTAGAAATAATATAGACTGCGTCGGTTCATGATATAGGTCACGTGAAAGGTCACGCGTTTCCTAGGGTCGTACGGTCCAGAAAATGGATATTTTATTTGCTTTATGTTGGCGGTTGTGCAAATATGATGGCTGCATTGCAATATGAAATTAACTAACTTGCTGTCATTTTAAATGTCATTAAAGAATGTGACATGAACGTGACCAATCACAGTAAACAAATGAGCTTCACGCTACAATATAACCAACGTAAATTGGTATAAAAATCAAGTTTTAGCGATTTGGACCTTTTAGGGCAGCCATGAATTTGCGGTCGCCGGCAATATGACACTGCCACAGTCTATATTTTTTCTAGGTTTGTGAGTGTGCCGATGGAATGGCTTGCTTGAATAAATCTATGATATTAGTTTGGAGTCACATGGACAGCCTGATGTGAGATTCAACTATCTCGCTTTCTAAAAGAACATTAGATTACATCACTCGCTGTACTCGTGCCATAATAATTCAAAACTCGCGCGTACAATGCTTTACAGCCAGAGATTTTGTACTATACTTTTCTACGTCCACAGCTAAAAGGTATTTTTGAAATATCCAACATTCTAAACTTATAGACATTGACAACGACACGACAGTTTATTTACATTATAAGAAAGATTATTTATATGCCTCGATTGGTGTAATGTTATGCATACCTATTATTGCGGTTCGAGCCCTGATAGAACCTTGACTTTTTCAGTTGGTATTAATTTCAAATTTCATAAACTCATACAAGTTTGATTGCTTAGTTACACTGTACCATAGCAACCAATCAGAAGATACACGTTGTACGTCTTTTGTACGTAAAGACCATAGAAATCATAAAATATATAGAACACCAGAAGCCTTTACATTAGGCACTCACAAAGAGACGGATTATGGAGGAGCTTAGAAAGGAGCCATCTAGAGAAAACTAAATGTAAGCAGTTGGTTACACTGCACCTTAATCTCAGCATACAATTGAATGTTTGTAATTGTACCATAAGCGGGTCACAGACGAACGTATATGTATGCAAACATCTACGCGCAAACAACGTCTGTCAATGGACATAATGTCATGTACATGATTTCACGCTGAAGAAGTGTGTCGTGTTTATCAACCTGGTTTTCCAGAAAACATGACCGTGCACTGTTGCTGTTGAATGTAAGTTGATGCTCGACTGTGTGTGTCAAATTACAACGTTATTGTCACGGTGTTCTTCAGTGACGTAGAAGGTAGTTATAATTATTTAAATTAATAATAATTATTTGATTAATTAGTAAATAAGTATATGGCCTTTATAAATTATAGTTTTATTTACATTGAAAATGTCGGACTTACGATATTTAACACGAGATTTTTTAAGACATTTCATTGACTTATATCGAACCCATCCTTGTTTATGGAAAACTAAGTCAAAGGACTACCTCGACAAAAATAAGAAAAATACAGCTTATCAGATTTTACTTGAAAAGTTAAAAGTTGTACAACCTGAAGCGACCAAAAATACAGTCATACAAAAAATAAACAGTTTGCATGGTGGATTGGAAACAGATTTCAAAAAAGTTAAAGACTCGAAGAGATCTGGTGCTGGAGCAGACGACATATATGTCACCGACATTATGGTACTATCCTTTAATGCAAATTGTGTCAGACCATTTACTACGGACTTTTTTGTTTTTTCTTGTTTTTTTTGTGTTACAATAATCGCGCACACCACTGCAATCAAATGCAATTATTCCGCCATAGTTTTACCACAGAATATTCCTTTATTCTATGTGTATGTTGTTTACTGCGAACTGATGTGTTAAAACATGAATCAACGTTTGTGATTAATACACTGTCATGCTGATGCGCGAGGTACATGAATGCCCGTTGATGTTTTAATTCATATATGTTCGTCTGTGGTTCGTCTGTGCCCAGCCATAGAAATCACAAATCGGACGTAAAATTTTCATATTTTGAAATTCCAGCCTATTAGTGTGAACTACCCCGTTAGTGTAACCAACTCATGAAAGCTAAGTTACTGCAGTTATTACCAGACTCGCGTTTTCGCAATAGGTTGACTATTTTGATACCTCTTTTGGAGTTCTATATATTTTATGATTTTTATGGTAAAGACTCACTTTCCGTGCGTGGATACATAGACGTTATGACTTATCTACATTAGTGGTGGCATAGACACAGGACGTAGAAAAATTGTTGACAATTCAGCGTATTCTGTTCAGTTAACAGTATAGCGAAGAATCACGACTGTTGAGAGAGAATGAAACCTTTCCGGGGTGAACAACAAACCACATATCTTATAAAGAGAAGCGACAATTTGTCAGTAAAACAAACTGTGATATAAAAATTACTAATTATTTGAAGTTATTACTTCAATACTATAATTAATTCAACACTCTAAATAGTTTTATATCACTTTTCCATAAGGAAAATTGAACACACAAATAAGTGTAGTTAAAACACCTAATAACCTACCAGTAGATGGCGTGATACGGGACTGAACAACAATGTTTTGACGTCTGTGGGAAAAAATACTACTGTCACGTGTCAAACTTGTGACAAATGTTAGGGAGACGTCAAGCAGACGTCAAATAGATTCAAAACATTGTTATTCACCCCGTACCGCGCCATCTACTGGTAGGTGATTGTTCAAACCACGGGTTTCAACCTGCATCAGAATCAGTTTCTTACAGTCAGGATTTTGCGCATTTTTTGGATTACATGATTGGAAGGCATTTAAGTTACTGCGCAGTGTAAGAAACTGTTTCTTATGCGGGTTTGAACAAACCTATTGCCAAAAACCCCGAATATTGAAAAATAAAGTAACTTTTATAGAGAGAACAACAATGACAGCATACGAATTTTCTACTAAAGTTCTGGATTTTCTGGATATATGTTAAAATATTTGCTAAACTAACAGCAACTTGCGGTATTTTATGTAAATTTCTGAAAAATCAACGCTTAACAATACGAATAAAAATGACAACCACAAGATATTTGTGACAACTGTTTTCGCCAATAGTGAAAAATCACCTATCCGTAGATGGCGCGATAAAACAAAACTGCTAAATTTTATTTTATGGATTACACAAGCTTGTGTAAATCTTAATGGAATTTTCAAATACAAAATATTTAAAAAGTAATACATAATATTACAAAAATATTTTTAAAATATCATTGTATGTAATAAAATCTGTGGCTGCGATTTACAACATTACCCATATCACTCTTTGTAACTAGGTGACATCACTAGAAAAATCCATTCATGTGGATTAGCAGAACATGTGTTAACTACACATCACAGTGTTAGTTATGAGAATGTCAGTTGGATGTTGAACAATCGTTTTCTAAAAGATCTGATATTACGGGTCTCAGTAAAAGACAATTTTCAAAATTTAAATTCCGCGCCAGAATAAGGTTGGCATTATAGTTGGTAACATGAATAACACTAGCATCTCAACATTCTCCATAGAAAATATATTATTATATAATTTCTATGACATTCTCTTAGTTGGTTAATGATCCACATGCGCATTGTTGTGTTTTAAAATAAGTACACTTTACCAGTTTTAAAGGAAATACTTGGTGTTTGGCGGTTGTCGCTTAGGCGTATTTTGGTGGGTTCTTTTACCTTTTTCGGGGCGAATTTTGCGTTTTTCCGGAGGTCCGCGGCCGCCGGATTTCGATTTTCGCGAGGAAACGAGACAAAGTCGAAAGCCACGCCCATTATCGGAAGTCCGAAAGCCGCCCGGAGGCCGGTTTGGCTCGGCGAGAGGTTTTTCGGGCGAGCCTGTCGGGGACGCGGCCGCGGGTGAGTCTCTTTATTTGGTCCTTTCTCCGTCGCGACGAGGCACTCGGCGGGCCGTTTTTCGCGTTTTTCTAGGTAAATTTTCCGTTTTTCGGAGGCTCCTCGCCAGCCGTTCTCGGCGACCGAGATGGATATAGCGGAGGCGGAGTTTATCGCCCGGGAATCGGAGAAACGTCAGTTGGTCACTGCGAAATATGTTTAGACGTCAAACTATTTCGGATACGATATTTTCGTATTTTCCCGCATTCCTCTCCACAAAGCCATATCGAAACGTAAACTTTGAACCTTCTATAATGCGCCGCGTGCCTCAGATCTAGGTTTAAAATTCCATTTTATAGGAAAATAGCGAAAATTTTGGTCAACTACACATTCGCCTTCGCTCGGCCGTCCTAAATGTCAAACGGCGAGCCGAACGGTGCCCGGCCTGTGACGGCTCCCAAAAAACTTGGGAACGTTCGCTAAACGGGCCGATCGGAGGCCCGCAAAAGCCAGAAACGGTAAATTTAAAGTCTCTAGATACTTTCTGTTACGCGAGCGCTGGGTTTTCAGGTCGTTTTTGTATCGAAATTTGCAAAAATCCGATCCAAGACGGGGTAGAGGTGCCAGGCAATATGGCGGTTAGTGTTGGGATCACTCGAGTGAAAAATAACTGATTATTCGGTTATTGCACTAACCGAAATCACTCGGTTATCAGTTATATGAGTAACGAATTATTTATTTGATTTTTTCCATTGTTCACCACCTTTTCATATGCGCAAGTAGGATATTCTTATCTTTTAAATTCTTAAGTAAGTACATTCTTTTACTTTGTAAGTGGATTTAAAAATTTTTTCCGAAACTCTTCGCGATAGTCTGCAGAAAATCTATACTAATGAAAAACACTGGGTGATAAAAAATCGAACCATTCTCTGAAAATTTTCACAATTCATGGAACTAAAAATTTTTTGGTGAAACATTTTACATATTCTGAATGAAGGAAAACTACACTAATGAAAAATACTGGATGTTTAAAAATATCGAATCATTCTAAAAATCTTTAAAACTTGGAACTAAAAATTCTTTTTTGGTTTTTGACGAAACCTTTACAATAATTTGTAAAAACTATAAAGAATACATATGTATTATTATGTGTATACAAATACATACTTATGAAAAATACAGGGTGTAAAATAAAGAACCATTCTCTAGATACACGAAATTTATGGAATTTAATTTTTGTTATGAAACTTTTAACGATTGTAAAAAATTATACTAATGAAAAATACAGGGTGTTTAACGAAACCAGTTCTCTAAGAATCCTCACAATTCATGGAATATTTTTTATGAAACTTTTTACAATGTTCTGTAGGAAAAATATACAAATGAAAAAATACTGGATGTTTAAAAAAATCGAATCATTCTAAAAATCCATACAAGTTGGAATTAAAAATTCTTTTTTGGTTTTTGACGAAACTTTTACAATAGTTTCGTAAAAACCTATAAAAATACATACTTTGGTATTATTATGTATACAAATACATACTTCTGAAAAAATACAGGGTGTAAAATAAAGAACAAATCTCTAGAGACACAAAATTTATGGAATTTAATTTTTCTATGAAACCTTTCACGATTGTAAAAAATTATACCAATGAAAAATACAGGGTGTTTAACAAACCAAACCATTCTCTAAAAATTCTCAAAAGTCGTGGAATTAAAAATTATAAAATTATTTTTTGATGAAACGTTTTACAATAATCTGTGAAAACTATGTTAATGAATATATACAAGGTGTTTTAAAACACTGATCTATTTTCAAAAATCCTTAAAATTAATGGAACTAAAAATTTTTTTGATGAAACATTTTACATATTCTGAAGGAAAACTATGCTAATGAATAAATACTGGATGTTTAAAAATTGAATCATTCTAAAAATCCTTAAAACTTGGAATTAAAAATTCTTTTGGCTTTTGATGAAACTTTTACAATAGTTTGTAAAAAACTATAAAAATACATACTTAGGTATTATTATGTATATAAATACAGGGTGTAAAATAAAGAACCATTCTCTAGACCCACAAAATTTATGGAATTTAATTTTTGATGAAACATTTTACATATTCTGAAGAAAAACTATGTTAATGAAAAATACTGGATGTTTAAAAATCGAATCATTCTAAAAATCCTGAAAACTTGGAATTTTAAATTCTTTTATGGTTTTTGACAAAACTTTTACAATAGTTTGTAAAAAACTATAAAAATACATACTTAGGTATTATTATGTAGATATATAAATACATACTTATGAAAAATACAGGGTGTAAAATAAAAACCATTCTCTAGATCCACAAAAATTATGAAATTTAATTTTTTCAATAAAACTTTTACGATCGTAAAAATTATACTAATGAAAAAGTACAGAGTGTTTAACAAAACCAAACCATTCTCTAAAAATCTTCAAAGTTCGTGGAATTGACATTTTTTTGATGAAACGTTTCACAATAATCTGTAAAAACTATATTAATGAATATATACAGGGTGTTTTAAAACACCGAACCATTTTCTAAACCTCAAAATTCATGGAACTAAAAAAATTCTTTTGATAAAACATTTTATATATTCTGAAGGAAAACTATACTAATGAAAAAATACTGGATGTTTAAAAAAATCGAATCATTCTAAAAATCCTTAAAACTTGAATTAAAAATTCTTATTTGGTTTTTGATGAAACTTTACAATAGTGTGTAAAAAACTATAAAAAATACATACTTAGGCATTATTATGTATATAAATACATACTTATGAAAAATGCAGGGTGTTTAACAAAACCAAACCATTCTATAAGAATCCTCACAATTCATGGAATATTTTCTTATGAAACTTTTCACGATGGTCTGTAAGAAAACTATACTAATTAAAAACTACTGGGTGTTTAAAACCGAACCATTCTCTAGAAACCTTCATGGAAGTATAATATTCCTTTGATGAAACTTTTAACAATGGTCTATATGGAAACTATTTTAATGAGAACAATACAGGGTGTACCATTCTCAAATAATCCTCAAAATTCATGGATTTAAAAATTTCTTTTTCTGAAACTCTTCGCAATAGTCTGCAGAAAAACTATACTAATGAAAATATCCAGTGTCCACCATCTAGTTGAATAATTTAAATGCGAATATCTCAGGAACGGTAATTCCTACGAACATTAAAGATGTATACTTTTGATGTAAAATTGTTTAAAATGCTTTAAAAATTTTATACGACTATTGTCTGAACGGTACACTGACGAATATAAAATATAGAATCCTAAACAAGATTATAAAATCAAGGCAAATTGATTGTGAGCACGGAGAATCTGAGTTCGCACGCGGCAGCTTAATTGAAGCTGCGGCGTGTAGACTGTAGACGGTCGTAGACTGTAGAATTGATAATTTTCAAATTTTACTTTATACTTTGGTTCCTAATTAAAATCCAGTCTACATCTACAACACAAAGGATTTCTCAAATGGTGACAGATATAGAGTTGTTCAAATTACAACAAGTTGTATAATTTCAACACGATTATTTTGGAAAAACTGACCTGAACTCTAATAGTAATGGAGATATATGTGCTCTGAGAGTAATAAGTTAAATAAAGAATTACGCATGATTGTTTGGGAACTCATTACTTTTATGGCTTATGGCACACATATCTCCGTTACTATTAGAGATATAGGTACCCATTTACCCTTATATCAATGGATTCGTAAAAACATACTGCAATAAAATATAGAAAAATATTAAGGGCGTTGTAATAAAACAAAAATATTTTGTTTCAAAAACTCAAAAATGCGATGTTCAATTGTTTTTCTGTTTTTACCATTTTAATCAGTAGAAAAATACTACTACTTTAATAATTTAATATCTATTTAATAACCGATTTCGTATCTGCAATAATAACTAAGTTAGCAATGGTACCGACTAGTAAAAAAATTAAATTAGACGTTTTATGGATACACACAGAATGTCTATTTGTTTATGAACTACGATAAGTACAATAATTATGGACCTCAAGTGAATATCCCTTTTGTTTCTTCAAATTACGTACATATCGCAATAGATATCCGCTGAATATCCAATTATTGTATATGGACGTATCCACAAAAAAATAGATAATAAACGAATGTCCAACGGAAGACGTGTGTTAATAGACTTAGTTCCTATTAAAATTCAACTAAAATAAACAATCTACAACACAAAATATACAGCCTGATTCACTTAAGAACTTTTACCATTGGGATTTCTGAAACGGCGACAGATATGGGGTGGCTCAAATAACAAATAGTTTAATTAAAAATTGTATAATTTCAACACAAAAAGCAGACACGAATTATCTTTTAATTTTCGGTTTATAGAATAAAAATGTCTATTTACAAAAATAAATTAATTACAGTAAAATTGCAAACAATATTTTTTTAAGTAGGTACTTCAAAAACAAATGAAAATACTATTTTTGCCAAAATAGATTATACAACTTTTGAGTAGTCCTGTATCTCTTACAGTTTAGAAAATCGCAATGTTGAGCATCTTTAAGCGAATTTTCGGCCAAACTTTTCTAATGATGCAAAACAGCAATAATTTTTGGTTTAATTTTCTCCTTAGATTTGTGTTACAAATTCTACAAAAATATCTTCCAAAGTTCACTTTGAGGAACTAAAAGTATATACTAGTATATACTTTTCATTCCCCAAAGTGCACCTTACACATATATATATATATATATATATATATATATATATATATATATATAAAAAACTAGCGCTTCTAATGGTACACACCAATTTTTGATAACTTAAAGCCTTTTCGAAAAAATTAGTTTCAAAGTCGTACCAGTAAATTTATGCATTATTATGTTAGTATGCGACTATATTAATTATTGAAAATTGATCTATAGCTATACCGAGGCAAATGTAGGCAAAATTTTAAAAAAGTTTGCTTTGCTATGCCCTACGGTTTTCAAGAAATTGAATTTAATGTTATGTATTTGCGACTTGTGAATGAGCTTATACTTGCGGTACAGAATGTTTTCATAAATAAAATAAGCTCGTAAATAAGACGGTTCATTCATTCGGCGAGTTAAAATTATTATGAATAAATAAACACATAAACAAATCAAAACAGAAATAAACATTTTAATAAATAAATAAATGGGAACAGGGTAAAATAAATCATAAATAAAATAAAAAAGTGGTAAATATTACAATAAATCAAATCAAATTACCACATCATCACATAAAATTGTGGTAATAAATAAATAAAATATTTATCAAAATGCAAAAATAAAAATAACCTTGTAACCTCTTTGAATACACCGAATTCAATTGTAAACGATTGGTGAACTTTTATGTATATTTTCTATATTTTTTTATGAATTTATCTCTTGAATACGTGTTAAAATAGATATAGGTACATAGGTACTACAAAAGTGAACGCAAGCTATATTCTTATTTTGGATCAGTCATAATAAAAATTGGTGGTTATATTGCTATTTAAAAAATTGGATAGATTCTTTTTCTCCCTTAGCTATGTGTAATTTAGATAATTATTAGATGAACATTTCACTCTCTTACTTTGTGCGTTTTAGAGAGAAAAAAATCGAAATTAAATTGGTGCACTCAACTTTATACTTAGTTTGAATGAAATATTAACTAATTTCTATAGAATAATAAATTATCTTAAATTGAATTGAATTAAATCAATTTGAAGTTTTAGTAGTAAGTCAATTTTAAAATTTATATTTGTCAATTTTTTTTATAGAATTATTTTTTAAATCATATATTTTGTGTCTCCCAGGATAAAGACAAAGGGAAACTATTGTTGTATAATACCGTTTATAAGTATAACAAGTATTATACAATCTTACATTTTTAAATTATATTGTTTGCAAAAATTAAATTATGGATTAAAAAAATGATATTAGCAGTTTTTTTGCGTATAGGCATTTTACACTTTCCATAATGTATAAACCATTTATTACATAAATCTTAATTTTTATGTGGAAACCGAAACATTCGAACTTCCGATTTTCGAGTTTCACCACAATTAAAATATTGGTACTTATTTCCAGCCATTATTGTCGATTTATTCTAATATACTCGTATTTAATAATAATAATAATTGAAATAGCAACTTAACAAGTGCGCATAAACAGTAGCAAAACAAACTGACATAAAAAGTGTGTAAAAAATTCTATAAAAACAGTTGAATGCACGCCTTGGCCATATCTTAAGACAAAGATAGATGCGGCCGCTCGTCGGCCACTAGGTACATCGTCGGAACCATGAGCCAATCGTCAACTGCAGCCACGCTCCTATTTCGTCTATGTATGTACTACCGTTTGCATAATGACACTCATTAAAGTGAATTTTGCGATTTCTTTAGAACTTCTAATGTATTTGTAATGAAATCTATTTCACATGTTTAATATTAGTTATTAGTTGTTTCACTTACCGATAGAGATTTAATGAAATTTCTACTCAGAACTTCCAAAAGTTCAAAAACTGTTTTAAGAGAGTGTCATTATTATTGCAAACGATTGTACAAGATACAATAGACACATTTTATATTAGACGAGCGGCCGCCGCTCACCTAAAACGAGTCTCGAACGTCTTTGTCTTTTAGCCATTGGTCTCCAGTAAATAGTAAAGTATACCTACCTTTCGTATACAATCAATAATAATTATAAACATTCTAACTATCTATAAGATACTGAAAACGTCAAAGGAATGTAATTTGTATTTTTTGTAAAAATATAATTTTATCTATCTATACAGAACACATATTTAATTCAACGCATATAAATTTAAAGAACTTCCCAAAGATTATTTATTTAAACTTTTTTCGTATTACAGTTTCTGAGAGCACAAGAAATTTTTTTTGGACAAGTATACAGGGTGTAACTTTGATGGGGGGTCCGGTTTGAAGGGGGGGTACCTGTGACCCTTATAAACACATATCATAAGTTTGTTTTCCTAAATTCCGCCATAAAAACTGATTTTTTTTTGTTACCTTTTTTTCTGAATTTTCATACTCCGCCGCTGGTTAGGCCAGCGTTGGGCTAATCTAGAGACGCGGCCTTTATCGGTTGCTCCAGGCGTATACAGTAGTCCTTTGCGCTGTTGTCACATTTCATTATTGAAGTGAGAGATGGGCAAGATGAGAAATTTTACTGTTAGAAAACAAATTTCCACACCACCCGTGAGGTACTGTTTTTTGGCGCGTTACTTTTATTGAGTGGGTGTTCGCCTATAGCCCTATTATCCCACATAAATAAAAAATATATTCTTTTAAATAAAATACTCTATAAATCAACAACAATTCAACTAACAGAAAATTAAGTCAGAACAGTAATAAATAAATAAAAATAAATACATAATATTTTTCTGCTCACGTGATGTTTATAGGGAGGTTTACAAACAATTTCTTAGGTACGTGTCGATCGGGATAATCCATCCGATATCGTCTTCTTGCAACTGCACTGTTTTCTCCTGACAAAAAATAGGCTCTAACCATATCAACTCTTTCTTGATTCGTATACATGTTTTTTCATAATATTACACACACTTGACAATAAAAGCACACTTTTATAAGTTATACACTTACACTACACAAGGAACTGAACAAAATACCACTTTAAATTAATACGAAAATAAATTTGGTAAAACACAATACCGCACTGAACAAATTATATTTTGATTTCACTAAAAACACATAAAAACTCTCAAAAATACCCACCGCGTTACATCCTCCTCCTCATGCGACAAAAGGGAAACTGAATCTAAGTCAAAATCAAAACAAAGCTGTGGCATATCTGACTCATTGGCCAGTTGTTATTTTGCCGCTTTGACTACTGTCAATTGACGGTATATTTTATTCTAACAGGTGCGTGTTAAGGGTGCCATAACCACCACATTCACGTATGCTAACATCGCAAGTTATAGTAGTAGTTTAACTTTATATTTTTCGTATAACTGTTTATTTTTTACATAAAACGACAAATAGTTTAATAAAATTGCATACATGTTCATTAACTATACATAAAATTTAATATAAATAATTCTGCACAATAGAATAGTAAACAAAAATGCAAATTTGATTTTGACCATTGCCAGGCACAATTTGTGTAAAACAAATTAACAACACAGAGTTTTAAAAGTGATAACTCAAGTTTATATGGTTCTTGGTGATAACTGGCAAGGCTTATTTTAATCGAACGAAGGTGTTGTCTGTTGGAGCCCTTCAGTATACCTATATCATATCCATCTTCCGTATTATGAGGTATTTTATAAACTAGGCCAGAGCAAAGGTTATTCAAGGGTCACACTGTTTGAAAAAAACAAATACTTTGTATTAAAGACTATTACTTTAAAAAATATTTTAAAACTATCATATTAATAAGTAAATTTATTTATTTTTAATTATGTAGGTACATTTTATAAAACAACAAAAATTATTTTACAACAAGCTTTGCTGACAATAAATTAATACCTAACGTATGCTTATTCATCCACCAATATTATTTAAGATTAATAATAATTATTAGTTAATACATTATACTTTAGACGACATACCTCTCTCTCATATCTGTATATTTTTTACATAAAACGATCTAGTCTGGTTTCATGTATTGGGTGCAGTATTTATGCGATATTTGTATTTTATAAACTAGGTCAATGTCACGGTTATTGAAGGACGTTGATAAAACCCTTAAAAGTAGTATCAAATCCTTTGTACAGATTACAGAAACTGTTTTTAAACATTTTATAAAACAGCAACAATTATTTTAAAACATTAAGTTTTACTGGCAATAATTAGTAGGTAACGTATTAAAATCCACCTAACAATACTATTATTTAATAATAATAATTAGTTAATAGATCAGTAAAGAATTGTATTTTTACGTATTCTTACATTACGTACTTTTTTACAACAGTCGAAAATGGTTTTAAGATCCATACTTCATCAGGATTGACAGAAAAGTATAATGACATGAGTCGCAATGTTATAAAAAAGCATATTTAAAAGATTATTCATTGCAGTTTTTTCTTTTTTGTATCTCCCTTACTTAACATTTAGACGTCGGAACTTGTCGTATCATTGGCAGTTTATTACGATCAAACTGAGGTGTATACATGCAAAAATTAGTTTAACATAGGTATTTACATTGAATTGGTGCTCTGTTATTTCTAGTGACTCGCATCGCCTAAATCTCATCACAATAAATTGGAAGCTGTAGTTTTGCATATCCAGACTATTGTTTTCTGCATTCACATTACCTCACTAATTAAATTCTCACTTTCACATTTCACGGCCTCACAATTATGTCAAACTATGTCACTATTTTTGTTATAGCTTCTGCATTTGCGTGTTCTAGTACTTTTGATGCGATCAGATGAGATCTTGTGGCAACATTTTCTTCCAATGCACCTGTTATAACGTGTTATTAATACGTAGTACACACAAAGCTACGTATGTACTGAATTCATTATAAAATATCAGCTTCCGTCGCATCGCGCTGCGTGGAATACGACCCTGGGCCTGAAATGACCGGACAAGTTCCGAAATCTAACTGGCAACGCCGTAGACATGGTTCTGCAGTGAAACTCGGACGCTGTGCAGGGGCGGCGTGTATAGCAATTTGGGTGCAGTTTAAAAAATTAATTATAACTCGGCTATTTATTTGATTTAAAAAAAACTAATTTCAGATTAGCAATCTAGGGAACACGGACTACCCCCCCTCTAAACCGGACCCCCCTTCAAAGTTACACCCTGTATATGTATGCTTTTTTTTTCATATATTTTCAGGTATTAACAATATTGTGTGAAACTAACTACTCAGTGGAAAAAAGCCCCAACCTGCGTTGAATTACACCCACAATATCTACCCATATATTCCTTATTATTAGCTTTTGTAACATTTTTTACTGTTTAAGAAAGGTATTTTAAGCTAATATGTATCAAATCTTCTACAATTCCTATCAATGAAGTCATATGTATGTTCTCTGATACCAAACATCTAGGTATGCTAATGAACATCCACAGACAAAACTCTATTCAATAATTATCTAAAAAATTTAATATATTTACTAACCTCTGGAGTGGGAACTCGAAATTCAACCACAATAATTGAGATCTCACTTATTTCTGCGTTTTTATTAGGATCGCTTCATCAGGTTTTACCTTTTATGTATAGTTTTTTTTTTTTCATATATTTTCAGGTATTAAATTATTACATTTTTTATTAATTTTTATTTTAGTAGGTTGTTATGATATTCATTGACAGTTAATCAGTTTGACGTTGTCGATATTTCATTTTGACATTCAATTTCAAATAATTTTGATTTATTGATATAATCATCTTTGTAGTTGGATATTTGACTCAAGTTAAAGGAGGCCACCTGCCAAACTTATAATTAATTTTGTAAACTGCACCCAAATTGCTATACACGCCGACCCTGTGCCGCGTCCGAGTTTCACTGCAGAACGATGTCTACGGTGTTGCCAGTTAGTTGTTACCAGTCTAGACGTCGGAAGTGTCGGAACTTATCCCGTCATTTCAGGGTCGCATTCCAGGCAGCGCGTCGCGACCGAAACTGATGTTTTATAATGAATTCAGTACATACGTAGCTTTGATAGTGTGCGCATAGTGACATAGTTTGACATAATTGTGAGGCCGTGAAATGTTAAAGTGAGGATTTTTTTAGTGAGGTAATGTGAATGCAGAATACAATAGTCTGGATATGCAAATCTACAGCTTCCAATTTATTGTGATGAGATTTCGGCGATGCGAGTCACTAGATATAACACCAATTCAATGTAAATACCTATGTTTAACATATTTTTGCATGTACGAGTATACACAGTTGATCCTAATCAACTGCCAATGATACAAGTTCCGACGTCTAGATGTTAAGTAACGGAGATACAAAATAGAAAAAACTGCAATGAATAATCTTTTAAATCGAGTATATCGAGAATCGAGCGAGAGTACATGTGTCTGTGTTTCTCTGATTATTTTGGTAAAATAGTACTGTGTTTTAAGTGCTTTAATTAAC
Organism: Monochamus saltuarius; assembly: GCA_025584915.1. Taxonomy (NCBI): domain Eukaryota; kingdom Metazoa; phylum Arthropoda; class Insecta; order Coleoptera; family Cerambycidae; genus Monochamus; species Monochamus saltuarius. The sequence goes on from CM046727.1 coordinate 32,545,748, forward strand.
AAATTTCTGTATGTACGTCTGCAAGTAAGTTCCATGCATGGTAGCATGTTTGATGTATGGTATAGGAACTACATTTAATTCCACTTTGATTTGTGTCGTTAATTGCTGCACAAGACGTATTGAATCCGGTGTATATTTCTTCGTAGAGCGATACCCACAGCAAAAAGAATACATTTCTTGTTGCCGCAAAAACGATATCTACGGGCTTAAAGTAAACGTGGGGCTGATAAACATTAATTTGTTAATATACAGGGTGAGTCAGTCATAATGTCATTAATTTTAACCACGTATTCGGAAGGCCTAATAAAGGCAGAAAATCGAAAAAATAAAATTTTTTACTCGACCTTTAAAAAAATAAACAAATCACCCTATAAAAATAGGTAACACGACGCTCCTGGTACGCTCAAACTTTCTGATGTCGCAGCCATATGATAATCTAATTCCGATGGAAGGCATCGTTGCCACATGTTTACATACATAACGTCGTCTAACACTTCAGCGTGCGTATTATTCAAATTTGCCACCATTTAGTCGTACTTTCCGCATTTCCCGCATTTCTTTCCCCCCAAATTTAGAGATCACACCACACATTTAGAGGGAGGATGGAGAGAATACGAGCAGTAGTTTTTTTTATTTCGGTCGTGTATTGGTCGTAAATTCACATCACAATGCCTAATTTTACTAATTTAGAATATGCGGAAATGCTAGTTTTATACGGGGAATGTTTACGAAATGCGAATGCCGCTGCTGTCGAATACCGGAGACGTTTCCCTAATAGGCTTCACCCAAGTGCGCGAACCTTTGTCCAAGTGTTTCAATGTGTTTGCGATACGGGATGTGTTAAACCGCGCCGAGAACTTGCTGGGCATCCTCAAAATGACTTAAATGTAATAGAAGCTGTTTTAAATTTAGTTGAGGAGGAACCTACAATTTCTACAAGAACCATTTCAAGGCGATTGGAGATATCCCAAAGCAAGGTCTGCAGAATATCAAAATTATTAAAAATAAATAACCTAATATTCGAAAACATTTATTTATTATCTACATTTGTCTTTATTAAAAAATAAATCAATATTTAAGGAAAATTCATTCATGTATCTAGATAAAAAAAAGTTAATTTTACTCCTTGTCGTTAAATAACAGTACAAAAACTAGGTAACTAGGGGTTTGTTCCAACAACAGCAAGAATCAATTCTGAACCGTCCAGAACTAGTCAGTCAGTTCAGTTGTTAAGGTACTCTGGGCGAATAAGACATAAGACGGTGTTGGTCAAACATTTCTGATAGTTCTGAACCAGTTCTCAACGGCTGTTGGAACATACCTTAGGTTATTGACCTAGTCTTGGACAGTGTTTTGTCGACAACACAAGGTTTTTTTTTATTACTTTGTATTCAAACACGTTTTAAACGATAGTACCTAAATGGTTTATTACTCAATTTATTATTAGATACGTTGGAGTTTTGTAATTTCAATATTAAATACTTTTTAAACAAACCAAGCTAATTTCTTTGCAGTCATAACAGTCACATTTGGTCGGACGAAAATCCACACGCTACTCGTCGGTTTAGCTTTATTGTTCTCAACGTATGGGCAGGAGTTTACGGGAATCATTTGATTGGGCCGTATTTTCTACCGGAGAACCTGAATGGACCGCGTTACTTGCAATTTTTAATAGAATTGATTGGAAAGCGTTTATTGAACATTAACATTTTAAATTATTATTGGCTGAACTGAGCAAGAAATAATATGAGATTCTAAAATAGTCAGTACAATCGTTTATTTATGATGTCTAATGCCTAGGTAGGTAGGTACTAGAAAAATATTTCAACTTGGCAACATTGCATCAAGTCGACATCGCGTGGAACTGTCAGCTGTAACCGACCAAGGCTGTGAACGGTCAGTGACAGTCTGAAAAGGGGGTTTCAATAATGATTTGAAAGTATTTTTTTTCGGCGTAAATATGCATTTAGATTTTTTTTTAATCGCGTATTCGCATTATACTCATTATTCCCTATCTCCTCTTAAAATTAATGACATTATGACTGACTCACCCTGTAGATATATATTTTTTTTCATTTATGCACACTTTCAACTATGTCTGACTGTGCAATATGCAAGAGAAAAAATCTGACTCTTTAGTTGGTCACAAATGGTTCCATATCTCATGTGTGAATTTGTCTGAAAATGATTTTAGACTACTGGATAAATGCCGTAACTTATTTTTCTGGTGCGATGCCTGCAAAATTAATTGTGAAGTTGCAGATAAAACTGTAACTGCGAAATTATTATCTAATTTGGATAGTATTGAGAGCAACGCAAAGAAATTAGTATCGGAAGAAGTTATAAATAAGTTAATCAGTGAAGTTCGTGATAATATTTATAAAAAAATGGAGTCCACTATAAATTCCTTTAAGGATTTCATTGATGATATAATTACTTCAAAATTGTCTGTTATTAATAAAAATCTGTCTGCCAAGGAACTATCGTTAACAAATGCCGGGGTGGTTAAGCCAAAGCCTACTCTGATGCTGCAACCAAGGAATGTTAGTCAACCAGCCAATGTCACCAAATCTGATGTGTTACGTGTTATTGACCCTATCAATAGAAATATAAATATCTCAAACGTCAAGAAGGCAAAAAATGGATCTCTTGTGATAAGCTGTGATACTGATGAAGGATCAACCAAATTCAAAGAAATGGCTTCTACTCAGCTGGGAGACAAGTATGATGTCAAACAACTAACTTCGTTGAATCCAAGGGTACGAGTTGTTAATATTTCTGAAAAATTTGAAAATTGTACGCTTCTTAAATATTTGTATGTTCAAAATAACTCATGTTTCTTGGATGGTAGTAGGTACTTGTGAGATAATTTCATGCAAACAACAGCGTAAGCATAATAGGTTGTATCAGGTAGTCTTGCAAGTTGACATTAGTACTTATCATAGAATTTTGAATGTAGGGAAATTGGCTGTGGGTCTGGATTTTGATTGCCCAGTATATTGTGCTATTGAACTAAGGCGATGTTTCAAATGTTGTGGATATCACCACCTTGCTAGTCAGTGTTCTCGCCAGCTTCCTGTCTGTCCTAGGTGTTCTGAACATCATACGTTGAAAGGATGTCAAAGCTCGGTATTAAAGTGTGTTCATTGTTCCAGTATCAAGGCTACACTTAATTTTGAGGGCGCAGTTGATCATGCGGCTTGGGATCCTGATTGTTATGTATATAAAAAGACACTTAGTAAATTTAAAGATACCATTCTTAATGTTAAATAGCAATCAGTTGCATCTCTTGCTCCTGAAAGTCCTTTGCACTCTGTCGGTGCCTCTGGCTCTAATAGCATGGTTTATTCTACGTTTTCTCTATATTATCATAATGTGCGTGGGTTGCGTACAAAAACATCGGATCTATTTAATATCACATCGTCTATCGAGTAATATCAGGGCCACAGTATACTAAGCAATCAGGGAAACTCAGCTTTCCCGCGTCTTCCAAAAATCCGCCATCTTGTTGGCGACTGACAGTTATTACTATAATTTCTGTGCGTCAGTTAGGTTTTTTGAATTTTTGACATTATTACATGGTTATCCACTCGTTATCGTTATTGTACTTATATTCCAGCTTTGTATGTCGTGTTGAGTGTTTAGTTATTTGTGTTTTTGTATTAGTGATTATTTATTAGTGGAACTAAAGAAGAATTAAAACATGAAAGGAGGCAAAGGATTTAACTCCAAATAGGAAAGAGACTGCCTTTATACATGGATGAAAGAAACCACTCCATACACCTAATAGAGCAACGGGGGTTTTTGATTATGTTACCTGCTATGTATATATTCTGTAAACCTCAAAACAAATTGTATCTAATATACACATTTTAATTTCATTTCGTACTTTCCTAAAAAAAAAATGAGTAAAAATATAAAAATTACACTGGGCTTAAATTTGATAATCTGCTAACAAAATAAGGTAAACGTATACATCTTGACATAAAGGCAGAAGTACTACAAAATATAAAATAAAACCACTACTAGTTTCCATGTTTTCGTAAATTTGTTAAATAAATTTATTAAATTCATACAGGTTTTATGATCAAATTCAAATTATATCTGCTAGAAACCTAAATTAAGACAAAATGTGACCAAAACCTCAATTTACATGAAACTACACTGGATTACAACAGTTAATTAAGAATTAATGCAAAAGTATTAAAACTACGAAATAAGTTTGTTCATGCCAAATTATTAGCTATTTTTTCGTATGTTCTGTGGGATCCGCCATATTCTTGGCGACTTTTTCTAGAGTGGGGGTATTTAAAAACTGCCAGACGTATTTCATTCATAAATTGTCTAAGATTCCGTACTGATTGCTTAGTATACTGTGATCAGGGCTATGCATTTACTGAAACTTGGTGCAATGATAGCATTTGTAATGCGGAATTATTTGATCCTGACAAATATCAATTATTTAGATGTGACCGTGACTTTGCTGCTACCGGCACAAATAAGGGTGGTGGTGTTCTTCTGGCGCTAGATAGGGGATTTAATGCCTTTCAATTTGATATTAAGTCCATTTGTTCCACATTTTCTGACATTAAGCATATTGACATATTATCAGTAAAAGTAAAAATAAAACACCAGTGGTTCTATATTATTGTTACATATATTTCGCCATATTGCAATAGTGATGACTATAATTTACTGTATAATGCGTTGATGTCTGTAAATGAGTTTTATGGTTCCAATTTGCTATTGATCGGGGATTTTAACATTTCTGAATATTTCAGATGTGTTGCTGATAAATCTACATCTGTAACCTACCAATTAACATTTTTTTAAATTTCTATGGCCTAACAGATTAATAATGTGTTAAATTTTCAGGATAGAATTCTTGATTTAGTATTATCTAATTCAAATGCTGCTGTAGTTAGAGCTCAGGATATCGTCCTTACTGAAGATCGGTACCATCCATCACTTGGTTTAAAAAAACAGTTTCAGTACAAACGATTTGATACTATTTTTAAGGGTTTTATCAATGTCCCTTCAATAACCGTGACATTGACCTAGTTTATAAAATAAAAATATCGCATAAATACTGCACACAATACATGAAACCAGACTAGGTCGTTTTATATAAAAAATATACAGATATGAAAGAGAGAGAAAGCAAGTTCTCTGCCTGATTTTTTACTGAAATCGAATTAGAATTTGTTTAATGCAGGATTGTATTTTGCCAAGTTTAATTTCGTAATAATTTAAAGTGGTATTTTGTGGAATGTGTTATTCTGTGCAAGTGTATAATAACCTTATAAAGGTCAATTTTCATTACCAAGTGTGTGTGGTATTATGAAAAAAATATGTATACAAATTAAGAAAGAGCTAATACGAGAGCTAATAATATGTCTAAAGCTTCGTTTTTTTTATCAAAATTAGACGGCGGCTGCAAGAAAACGATATCAGATGGATTACCGCGATAGACACGTACCGCATAAGAAAATGTCTATAAGATTAGTTCAACATTTAAGAGATTATGGGAGTACGCCAATACTCTAATGTTGAGTAAAAACAAACTCGGAAAGTAATAAACTTGAACCAAATATTTTATTTGCCGTAGAAGAAGACTCTAAGTAAAAAGTATTAAGTAAGTATTTATTTATTATTGAGTTTTCTGTTAGTTGACTTGTTTATGTTTTATGATGTGTTATCCGTAAAAGAATACATTTTTTTTATTTTTTGTTTACTTATATGGAATAATAAAGCGAACACCCACTACAAACAAATGTATGTGTCAAAAAGCAGTGCCTCACGAGTGGCGTGCAATAATTAAATATGGCAACAATGCTGGTGACGCTGCAACTAGATATGCGCAGCGCTTGTCTGCTCAGTGGCGTACTATGAAAATTGCGAAAAAAGGCAACAAAAAAAAATCAGTTTTTGTGGCAGAATTTAAGAAAACAAACTTATGATATGTGTTTGTAAAGGTCACGGGTACCTCCCCTCCAAACCGGACCCTTCAAAGTTACACCCTGTATGTCTATCTTATTTTTAATTACAATTACTGTAAATTATAAAAACGTTAGTTGTCACTGATGTGTAAGAGTACATATTATTATTGTTATTTAATACTTTTTATTATTTAGGTATAATATTCTAATAACTTCCATAAAGTTTACATTTGGCAACGCTTTCTGAAGTGGGCGCTAAATTCGACTCGCCTGTGGCGTGACCTACAAGCTAATAGCTAAACTTACTCTGTCTACTGTACATGCGCAGTTTGAAACAAGCTGGCTTTTGGAGCCAGCTTCTTTTCGGGGACTACATTTAAACACCACTTGACGAGCCTTCTGTTGCGTAGCTATATTTTCTGTGATGTCACCCTAAACAGCTATATACCGAGAATGACAAATGCACTTATGGATCTAGACATATTTGAGGCGTCGTTAAATAGATTAAAAATGCGTCTTCTAGGCACACATATTTGATGTTTGTGTTAATAACATTTTACTAATATTTACTTATATTTCTCTATTAATTTTCCCAAATTACTCTATTTATCATTGATTTTATTTATTATACTGTATGTATGTTTTTTTTTTATTTGCTGTAGGTATTTTATTGTATTTTAACTTTGGGTGATTGTATATTTAATTGTACTTTACTTGTTTTAACTATTGTTTTATTATTTTTATTGCTATATGTACGGTTTGCACTACCTATTCTGTATTTTTATATTGTTACTTAAGTGGGCTTGTCCGTGAATGTATAAAAAAATAAATAAAAATATCTACGCCCCTGGAGAATCTATAATGCAATCAATTATACCAAATTATAACCTGCATATGATAAATGTATTGACCCAAATTTAAACGATTTCCAATGAAAAATTTAGAAATCAATACTCAATAGAATACAATACGAAACTCAAATATTACATTATCATTAATATTAGATACTCTTGCTAATTTTTACGACTCTGGGGAAATTTGACATTTTAAACTGCCAGTGTTTTTTACACAAAAAAGGTAAGTACTCATTAAAAGCTCTTAACGCAAACCGTTTTCAAAAACAATGGCTATTTATGATGGAAAACATGAAAGAAAGTGGCAATGTATCAGTTTCTGTGATATCGTCAAAGAACTGAAAAAACAAATGTTTTGACATATATCTCGCGCATTCGCGACCTATGTTAATAATAGCTTTTTTCTTAGAATTAACCAAAGAATTGCAGAAAAGAGAGAGAGAAAATATATTAATTTTACTAAAAAAGGCATTCTTGATTGAAATTTTTGCTTGTCTTTAAAATGCTGTTGACATGGAAAACTTTCATGTTGCATGTACAGGGTGACCTGTAAATCGGTAAATATAAAAATCGTTCAAGAATAAACTGCCTTTGTTTTTAAGATTACAAAAATATGTTATTGAGGAAAGTTTGATAGAAACGGACAGTAAAACATTTTTATTTTTAATTTTACGGTAAAAAAGCATTTTTAATTAAAATTTTTACTTGTCTTTAAAATGCTGTTGGCATGGAGAACTTTTATGGTGCATGTACAGGGTGATCAAAAAATCCGTATACGGGTGTCCCAAAATTAGCCTGCCAAAAATTAACTGTGGATTCTATATATCAAAAATAAGAAACAAAAGTTATATAAACATAATGCAGCCTAATCGAGCTATTGCTCTTTAAAGGGGGACCCCAAATATTTTCAAAACGGATTGAGATAAAGTAATCAAATTCAAAATCGAGAATGACAATTAGATTGCGAATCTGATATTCTAATAACAATTCAAAAATTAGTCATAGGCGTGATAAACTGGGGGGGTTATTGGATAAATATTACTCTAACTTTTTCATGTTTCGAGGTTTTTGCCGTCAGATCAAAAAATTTAAAATGTTGGAACAATTTTACAAAAAAGGTACTCTTGTTTTACTTCGATAAATTATTTCGTTTACGAGTAATATTAATTTAAAAATTTTGTAACATACCACAAAAATGTTAAATATGATATGGAAGCGGTTAAATTGTCTCTAGGAAGCTTTGAAAAGTTATTTGTCAGTTTATTTGACACATATTACATATATTTTTTAAACATTTTTGAAGTATTAATAGACTATATTAAAATTTAAAAATTTACAAATAATTACATTACTGATATACATTTTAAAAGGAATTTAATATGTTAAAACTCTTAAATAACACGTTTAATATGTGTTAAATAAGTCGACAGTATTTCCTCAGAGCCTACTAGGGATATTTTACCTATTCATAGTTTCCATCTTAAACTTTTGTGGTATATCACAAAATTTTTAAATCAAGATTTCTCGAAAACAGAGCAGTTTATCGGATTGAAATAGGATTACCACAGACCACCTAGACTGTACCCATGCTATGCAATACTTTTTTTTTCGGCCAATGATCTGTGTTCAATACAACTATACCAATGAAGCCTTGACAGGGGAGTGGTGGAGTGTGTGCGGAAGTTTGGCTCCGCCCCTGAGGACAGAGTAGGATTCAGTGAAATGTGTATTATTATAATATTTGATGAAATTTTAAAGAGTTAATAATTTTTATTTAAAAGTAATGTGAAAAGGAAAGGAATATATTTTTAAGAAACTAATAAAATATTTAATTATTTTGAGAAGTTTTATATTATATTTTAAATTAGAGTTTAAAATAAAATTCTAGTTATATTAAAATCTTTATTGCTCTTTAAATAGTGTTACTTTATTTAAACTTGTCGCTTTGTATCTTTTAAGCAATTGAATATTTTTGTTTCATGATTTATTCTTACGTCTACATATTTTTCAGAAATTGCTCTAATAAGTTCTGATACATGATTACAATTATTTGGAAAATTATCAAACTGATGTTGATGTAAATTAGTGAATATATTTATATTTAATTTTTTTTAAACAATATGACAATCTAGTTTTTTAAAATTTATTTTTATCATTTTTAAACAGTTTCATAATTTTCTCAGTTTATTCACAAATAACAACACCTTGTGAAGGAAAAATTAAACCACCACGATCTTTAATAAAAATTAAATCGTTAAATTCGAAGTTATGATTAGTTGACATTGAGCCATTTAAACAATTTTCACATTTTATTTATTTTGCTAAAGATCTTACTATAAAACCCCTAATATATGTTATAATATATTTACTATACTCGGACAACTGAGTAGATTTTAATGAAACATTAAACGACATATTTGTTTCTCGTTCTCACTTTCTTCTATTAAGTTTAGGAATCTATATTTATCACAAGTAAAATTAATTTGTTCGATAGCTGCGGTGCAACTTAAAACTGTGATTTGTTGCAATGGAATACAGTTGCCCGAAAAGGTCCCTGACTTCTAAATGAGTTAATATTTTTTTATATGCGGCTTTGAATTATCTCGCTGTTGGATTATTGTTAAGTTCACCTCGTTGCCTTATAATACAAAAAAAAAGTTTCAAATGATTTTGACTCAATTTGTACATTGCTAACAATTTAATAGTCTTCAGTTTCCACCAAATTTTGAAATAATGTTATTGTGCTGTCAATACAACAGCAAAAACCAATAAAGCCTACTTTTCTACCGGAGTCAATTAATCGAACATTATCAAGTATTTTTAAATTTAACAAATAATTTTTTGCTTCTACTATGTATGCAAATATATGGTCTCTATTGATTAAATTTATTATTTATGTTTCATGAATGTAATATATCAAAAACATTCATTATTAATAGAATAAATTTTGCCGTAGCATCTACATTTTTAAATTCTTCTATTTTTAAAATATTCTTACAAAACATTAATGCATCCGCAACAATTTTGTTAAACAATTGTGCGGCTAATTTAACCTTCATCTTATTGTTATGAAAATTAATATGTTGGTTACCTGTAACACCATCAGCCAGAAAGTAATCTACAGGTAATTTCCATGTTTCATCAATTGAATTTGAAAGAAACACAAAGGCTTCTTTTGCGATAGGTGAATTACCTACATTCATATTACTAGCAGCTCCATAATCTACATGCCCATGATAACTTTTACCATCCCATTCTTCATGTTGCCTTATAGCCATTTTGTCAATTATTAAACCAGCAGTAATTCTCTTCTTACCATTTTCAGATTTAATTTTTAGGACTTGCAAAGCTTTTTCTGTAAACCCAGCTTCTCCATTTATTTTTCTATACCACTTTTTTTCCTGGATGAGGTAAACATGTGTCAAATGTTTCCTGTAAATATTCATACGCTCTAGGTGAGTAATAGTGGAGAGTAAGGGCAAACGCACGTAGTTTAGGAGAATAATCCTTTGGAGTGTGACCTTTAGTTTTAGAAATTTTTCTTACAAATAATTCCGCCGTGGGCAAATTATCTTCAAAATAGGACAGCATTGTCTTTTCCTCGCTATTTATTAATTTTTCTTCATTCAGGTTGTTCAGAATATTTGTTAAAGTGTGAACTTTCTCTTTACTTCTATGTTTACTTTGGTGCAGTATTGTTATGGCTTTCTTTCTCTTTTCTGAAAGAAACGAAAGGTGTCTAACTTCTAGTTTTAACTTTTTCTTTACAGGTGAATCCTCATCTGAGATAACTGTTAGGTCGTCACTAAGGTTCAAATTAGATGTTGAGGGAGAACCAATATCAGAAAAGGATGATTGTGAAGTAGAAGGTCTGCTGGACTCAGAAGTTGGCTTGGACGAAGTTAGGGACTGCTGTTTATCGGTATCACTGTTGACGTTCAATTCTCCTTGTGGTTGCGTTTCTTTATCCAATGAAAGCTATGAAAAAAAAAATGTTAAAAAACATTTATTTTTTATTTTAATTGTTTTGTGAAAATCATTAAAATAGTTCACTTACTATTTTTGGAAGGTTTAAAGTTGGTACTGAATCTTTGGTTAGACTCCTAACACCATTTTTATTGGAAATAATAAACTTCTCTTCAAAATGCACAGAACATTTAGAGGGGTCCTTTTTCTTGATGGCTCTGACCCATTCCAATTTCATTGCCTTAGGAAACCTATTAATAAAAGTAAGAAATAGGTACAACTAATAAATCTGTAATTTAGTTATTAACCATCAGTAATTTAACGTAAAATTATGCACATTTAGGTATTGTTTAGGGTCGATTTCATAATCAAATTTAATGCCACATTAAAATTTAATGAAATGGTTACAACAATAACTTACAGCATTAAATTTGTTTAAGAAATCGGTTCTTAATGAAATATTTTTTGTATATATTGGTAATACAAATATATAAGCGTGGACCATTTTGGTGATGCATGTATTGGTATCTTGGAAACTATAAGTTACAGGAAAATGGTTAAATGTAGAAAGTTTTAGACAGTTCTGTTGCTAACTTAATGGCTTTATTTTTTTGTATGGGCGCCATATTGAATTTGAATTTTCTTGCAACTGAAACGTCGGATTGAAAATCTAAATATACAGTGAAATTCTTCGAAAAAATTTGCTGTGGAAAAGTGTTTCCAGATTTTAAAAAGTCCTCTATATAAAAAAGTTACAGACAAATAACGCCATATTAACTTTTTTTCAAAATAACTCAAAAACCTAGATCTAGTTGTAAGCGTCATTAAGTTAGCTACATAATTTTCCTCCAACTGCTCATTTTCGTATCTCTTATAGTTTCCAAGATGCCAGTACACGCATCAGCAAAATCTTCCACATGGTATTATTTAATATTTGTGTGAAGATATCCACACATTTCTATCCACACATTCCTATAACAAGAGAACGTATGTCGCAGCTTAGATATAATTTGCGCCTGCGCGGTAGATACATATTTGAATGCTACCCTAACGCTTGCGTATCAAGAGCAGCAATTAAACTAATTTCCAGCAAAATGACATCACAAGTAAAGAAAAATATGGAACGATTTTAGAAAATCTTTGTAAATGATAAATAATAATGCGATTGCGATGCGCGATGCGATTTATAACAGTTGTAATAAACATGTCTATGTTGCATGGAATATGTCAATTTGGAGTGTTCCACAAAAGCCACCTTTAAAGTAATAGGACGTTAACACGTTTATTATTCTCTAAATATTTAGGCATAAAATTATTCCCTACGGCCTGCCACTCAATGTGGCTACCATTGCTGTATTCCTCACTTAAAATCACACCTTTTTACCAAATTTCGTGAGGGTACATCTTTCGGTTATTATAATATTAATATTTTGGTACTAATAGGGGTTGTGTTGCATCCCTTACGGCCTGACACCCAATGCGGCTATAATTGCTGTATTCCTCACATAAAATCACACCTTTCTGCTAACTTTGGTGAAGGTACATCGTTCGGTTATTGAGATATTAATATTTCGGTATTAGTAGGGGTTGTGTTGCATCCCTTACGGCCTGACACCCAATATGGCTACCATTACTGTATTCCTCACTTAAAATCACACCTTTCTACCAAATTTCGTGAGGGTACATCTTTCGGTTATTGAGATATTAATATTTCGGTAATAATAAGGGTTGCATTGCATCCCCTACGGCCTGACACCCAATGTGGCTATAATTACTGTATTCCTCACTTAATATCACACCTTTTACCAAATTTCGTGAGGGTACATCTTTCGGTTATTGAGATATTAATATTTCGGTATTAATAAGGGTTTCATTGCATCCCCTACGGCCTGACGCCCAATCTGACTACCACTGATGTATTCCTCACTTAAAATCACACCTTTCTCCAAATTTGGACAGAATCCATACTTTTACTTTCAGAATACATAATATATATTTAAGAAAATTTGTTGAATGATGTCTGGATTGTGGATATTTAGAGCAATTTATAGTCTACCTTATACATAGGGACGACGCGCTCTGGATTCGACTCTCGATACGTTTCGTTAGCTTACATATGGTACTGCGTCTTTGGTGTGAAATTATTAGCGACTGCTTTCTTTTATTAATATTTCATTGTGAGAAATACATTTGGTTTAGCCTGTGTTTGTTATTGATATTGAGTGTTCAGTTTTTATTTTGCATTATTACTTTTTGATTTTCAGAAATCATATTTTCTTTTGTAACATTTATTGCTAGGAGCAAATTAGAGTTATTTACTTTATTTTATTTGGTAATCTGATATTTGCAATATTTTTTATTTGAAATACCTTTGCGGAATTAAATTTTAATTTTTTTATTTTTATAAATATATCAGTTTTCTTATATTTACCTATAAAAGAAATATTCCGATATGCCCCCTCAAAAATAAACATTCAAGAATTAATTGATTTCCTTTATGACAGAGGACATATTCTAAACCCGCAAACAATTGCGGGAGAAGACGTTAATACAAGTATGTTCCATGATGCGGCAAAACATTTTTTGAGAGATAATACCTACTCCAACCGATACACTATTAAAAACAAACTAAAGATACATTTTAATATTGGAGCCAAGGAGAAAGTGGAACCAATTAGTATCGAAAACATAACCGGCATATTTTCCAACTTTAATATTAAAATAGAAGAATTTGTAAAGGCCTCCTACAAAGTTTCAAGTGTATATAGTATTGTTTGTAATAAACTGGGTATCAAAAATTCACTAAAAAATAAATTGAAAATAAAATTTTTTGTAAGTCGCAAATACGAAGCAATAAAAACCAGTATTGCAAATTATAATCTGGATGATGTGTCTTATAATATTATACAGAGTCCAACTACTTCCATGAGCAGCAATGAAAAAAACAATAGTGCATCTGGTAGCAATAATAAAGTTATTCACAGTTCTACCCCTATTAAAGATACCATTTCAGAAAAATTTGGTGCAGATGAGGTATCAGATATTAGTATTGATATCGGAGAAAAGTCAGCATCTTCCCAGCCTACATCAAGTTCAGAGCAAATTCCGATTTCCATTTCTACATTGGCCAATACAAAAGTACCACTGAATAAAACGCTTCCCCCAGGTTCTGTCAACGAAAATTCAAAGACGTGGACGCGTCCAGGGTTTAAACATTGTAAGATATTAGAGGGAACTTTCACGTTAACAAATGATGAATTACACCAATTTTATAGTGAAAATAAACTTAATGGATCGATATATCCTTATGTAATGAGAAAAAATTTTTTATCAGTTAACAATACTTGTCTTTTAAATTTTAAACTAAGCCGTATATTAAACAGGTCATCTCAGATTAAATTGTATGCTTACTGTACTTTTAACTGCAAAGTTTTTATTATAATAATTAATAACGCACTTGAAAACTTACCTATATATGATGTAAACGTTTATAGTTCTTCCTTAAACTACAATCACAATAACAAAAGAACTGCTCACGTACGGGGTATAGAGAGAGTTTTACTTCGAGATAAATTAAAAAGTTGCAATCCCTTACAATACAGACAAAAAACAATAACAGGACTTCCTGCTAAAATGGCGCGAAGAGGTAATTTATTAGAAGTAAAATCGGAATGTGTCATTAGAAAAATTCGATCGGAGAAATTATCTCTTTTGGATGTACATCCTGACGATTTTATGGATATAGTTCTAATGCGAAGAAGAAATCGACAATATATCGACTCTGTCGGTGAACCTTTTGTTCACATTTTTAGTAAAGAACAATTAGACTTATTAATTAATGAAAGCGGTGAAGAATTACCAACTTTATTTTTGGACGCAACTGGTTCTATAGTTCGTAGACCACAATCAACCGAGAAAAGAATATATTATTACGCAGGGGTTATCAAGATTAATCAAAATAATAGAGTTTGTTCAGTAATGGAAATGTTTTCAGCTAACCATGATGCTGGAGCAATTGGAACGTGGTTAACAAAATTCAAATTGTACTGCCTCGAACACATAAAAAAATGGCCCGTATTTTCGATTGTAGTCACAGACTACAGTTATGCATTTATAAATGCCATATGTTTGTTTTGGAACAATCTCCCCCTCCTTGATTACCTGAATTTAACTTTCAATCTAGTTTCTCTTGGAAATAGCGCAACTGATGGATTTCCAAAAAAAATAATTCGACCCCATTTATGCTGCTGCCATTTTTTTAAAATTATATCATCGGACATTAATAGACATTTTTCGAAAGATTTAGCTGATGTCGGAAGCATTTTAAAAGAAATTATGACCGCACCTTTTAACAGTAACGATTTTTTTGTGATAGAACTGTGGTTCAAAAATATATGTGTAATTTTGTCATCACCTATAAAAAGTCCTGCAGTTGAATCTGCATTAAAACAATTATTAAATATTTGCATAGAAACGGAGCTAATCGAATTGAGTGCTGCTAGTGACAAGAAGGCCATTGTTATAACTGAATTCAGTTCTAGCCTGGAAAGTAAAGCACTATCTAAATCCAGTCCATATTATAAATACTTTTGGAAATATTAAAAAAGGTTACCATCACACAGGCCGATAATCATAATTATGAAAATAATCGCTATTATAATGAAGATTTTTTAATGTTAATATTGGAAAAATATATGCCTATCTTACCGTGTTGGTCGGGCTTATTAATGAAAAATAAACTAAGACTGAGCAATGCACCTGTTGAACGTTGGTTTGGGATTACTAAAACCTTATTCTTGATGGTATGAAACATCAAAAGTGTAGCAGATTTGTAAGAAAGCTTAGAAATCACGTGCTCAGCATCCACAAGGAAAGTATGTTAAACATTCCATCCAAACGGAACACAAAAGATTGTGAACGGCGAGATGAAGGCATCCTGGCAACTGAAAAATGGAATAAAAGCACAGCGTCATCAGTGAGCTATTTTTCTAAAAGTAGAATTGTGGCATTAATCAACTCTAAAGGAAAACAAACAGATAATTCAATTGCTGACAATTTACTTCGTTGCATCTACTGTTTTCGAGGGCAGTTGGATACAACAGCGGATTGGGTACAGTGCGACAGCTGTGAAGGTTGGGTTCACCAATTATGTGATGATGGTACTAATAAGTCTTATTCAGGCGAATACTACTGTAAATTCTGCAGTAAGAACGGAAACGTGTCTACTATACAAAAATCTTCTGATAAGTGCTTACAGAAGTTATGTGACAGCTTTTTAAAATGCAATTTTAATTTACAAATTCAGGATTTGAATATATTAGAACAGGAAACTATCGATCAACGGAGATCACCAAAATGGCACGCAGAGCGTCGAAAGCGTTTAACGGCGTCAAATTTTGGTATTATTTGCAAAGCAAAAGCACAAAAGACCTTAGAGACAAAATTAAAAGATGTGTTGTACAAACAAGATACCTATTACAAAATCAAAGTAATTAAATATGGTCAAGAAAATGAGGAACGTGCTTTACAAAAATATAAAGAAATTCATTCCTCTTATGTTACAAGGTCGACTGGTTTATGGGTCCACAAAGAGTTCCAGTACTTTGGCTGTTCACCTGACGCCCTTGTTAACGAAGACGGAATTTTGGAAATAAAATGTCCCTATTCAATAAAAGACATCCATCCCGGTACAGCAATAAAAGCAGGAAAATTAGATTTTCTATCTGAAGATGGAATGTTAAAAGAATGGCACAATTATAATTTTCAAATTCAGGGTCAGCTAGCCATCACACAAAAGAAATGGTGTGACTTATGCGTTTACTCGTCCAAAGGTATCTATATTGTAAGAATTTTCCCAAAAAAATCATTTATTGATAATATGTTTCAGAAACTTCAGGATATATATTTTTTTTATTATTTACCGGAGATTGTTGACCCGACAGGTCTATGCAAGAGGAGATGGTGGCCGAATTACAATTTAAGTACTGATAAACATTTAATTTTCTTCCCCCACAATGGACTAATAAAAGATTTTCAATATTACAAAGAAATTAAGGGAAAAAATTACACAATCGCCAAATATGAGTTTATCGACTGTTATACAAAATGTATCACATTTGAGGATTTTGACAGTCTTACGGCAAACAAGTGGTTGAATAATTTAGTAATAGATGTGCTATTGGCTATATACAATTATGACCATCAAAATAAAAATCAAATAATACCATGCACTACATCTACGAGCCTATTGGATGATGGATGTAATTCGAGTTTTCAAATCAATAAGGATACCTTGGTTATGCCAATAAACATTAATCAGAATCACTGGAGTATACTGTTTATTAATTTCAAGAAAAAGACGGTTACGTATATAAATCCCTTCAGCACTAGCAAACAGGAAGCCCTAGTGTATAAAGAGAAATTTTTAAATATGCTTGGTTCATATAACATCTTAAACAACACATCATATGATACGCATGACTGGAAAGTAGATATGGTGGAACACTTAATGCAGAATGATTCTTGCAATTGTGGAGTATTTATTATATATTTCTTTAAGCAGTACAGCGACAATAATTCTTTAGCAGACAGTCAAGACATGAACAACTATCGTTACCATTTGAAGGAAATGATCATCGAGAGATCATCAAATATGCAAGGTTTATGTTTAATTTGTTGCCGAAGAGATAATAATTCAGGATTGAAGTGTTCCTATTGCAAGCGAATATTTCATTTGAATTGTCTTAGTGACGAATTACGAGACAGTTTAAAAACAGCAAATGTTTGTTCGTTATGTGCTCATTATCTGTCGAATATATCGAAACCGAAACAAATGCGTTACTGAAATTAATAATAAAAAATAGGAAGCTCGTACTATACTATCTATTTAAAGAATATACAGTAGGTAACTTAAAGTCATGGTTATAAACGAACAAATACCATATAAACCTTCAGAAAATAATTGCTGTCGCCAGTATCATATAAAATAACGGCTGCTGCAATTATCCAATTTTATTGTTATTATGGAAAACCACTAAATTCAACTGCAGACTAACGCCGCGATTAGCAGTGAATTACACCTATAATATTTTATTCACATACAACAATTTGAAACAACTTTTCTCTGAACCTACTCATAGGTATTCTGATACTTCTTTTTCATTAATTGATTTAATTTTCTATTACTCTGATAATATTGGTGAGTCTGGTGTAAAAGATATTCATGTCTCTAATCATTTTTTAATTTACTGTAATTTAGTTTTTAATAATGTTACGCCTATCAACAAAACCGTTACTTATAGAGCTCTGCAGAATAAATATTGAGATATTCCAACGTGATCTTAAAATTTATCTCCATAGAATATTTGATATAGTTGATATTGATGATAAAGTTCATTTTTAACTACAAATATAATTCATTTATTTGATGTACCCTCACGAAATTTGGTAGAAAGGTGTGATTTTAAGTGAGGAATACAGCAATTATAGCCACATTGGGTGTCAGGCCGTAGGGGATGCAATGCAACCCTTATTAATACCGAAATATTAATATCTCAATAACCGAAAGATGTACCCTCACGAAATTTGGTAAAAAGGTGTGATTTTAAGTGAGGAATACAGCAATTATAGCCACATTGGGTGTCAGGCCGTAGGGGATGCAATGCAACCCTTATTAATACCGAAATATTAATATCTCAATAACCGAAAGATGTACCCTCACGAAATTTGGTAGAAAGGTGTGATTTTAAGTGAGGAATACAGTAATGGTAGCCACATTGGGTGTCAGGCCGTAGGGGATGCAATGCAACCCTTATTAATACCGAAATATTAATATCTCAATAACCGAAAGATGTACCCTCACGAAATTTGGTAGAAAGGTGTGATTTTAAGTGAGGAATACAGTAATGGTAGCCACATTGGGTGTCAGGCCGTAGGGGATGCAATGCAACCCTTATTATTACCGAAATACTAATATCTCAATAACCGAAAGATGTACCCTCGCGAAATTTGGTAGAAAGGTGTGATTTTATGTGAGGAATACAGCAATGTTAGCCTCATTGGGTGTCAGGCCGTAAGGGATGCAACACAACCCCTATTAGTACCAAAATATTAATATTATAATAACCGAAAGATGTACCCTCACCAAATTTGGTAGAAAGGTGTGATTTTATGTGAGTAACACAGCAATTATAGCCGCATTGGGTGTCAGGCCGTAAGGGATGCAACACAACCCCTATTAGTACCAAAATATTAATATTATAATAACCGAAAGATGTACTCTCACCAAAGTTGGTACAAAGGTGTGATTTTAAGTGAGGAATACAGTAATGGTAGCCACATTGGGTGTCAGGCCGTAGGGGATGCAATGCAACCCTTATTAATACCGAAATATTAATATCTCAATAACCGAAAGATGTACCCTCACGAAATTTGGTAAAAAGGTGTGATTTTAAGTGAGGAATACAGCAATTATAGCCACATTGGGTGTCAAGCCGTAGGGGATGCAATGCAACCCTTATTAATACCGAAATATTAATATCTCAATAACCGAAAGATGTACCCTCACGAAATTTGGTAAAAAGGTGTGATTTTAAGTGAGGAATACAGTAATTGTAGCCACTTTGGGTGTCAGGCCGTAGGGGATGCATGCAACCCTTATTATTACCGAAATACTAATATCTCAATAACCGAAAGATGTACCTCACGAAATTTGGTAGAAAGGTGTGATTTTAAGTGAGGAATACAGCAATTATAGCCACATTGGGTGTCAGGCCGTAGGGGATGCAATGCAACCCTTATTAGTACCGAAATATTAATATCTCAATAACTGAAAGATGTACCTCACGAAATTTGGTAGAAAGGTGTGATTTTAAGTGAGGAATACAGTAATGGTAGCCACATTGGGTGTCAGGCCATAGGTGATGCAATGCAACCCTTATTAATACCGAAATATTAATATCTCAATAACCGAAAGATGTACCCTCACGAAATTTGGTAAAAAGGTGTGATTTTAAGTGAGGAATACAGCAATTATAGCCACATTGGGTGTCAGGCCGTAGGGGATGCAATGCAACCCTTATTAATACCGAAATATTAATATCTCAATAACCGAAAGATGTACCCTCACGAAATTTGGTAAAAGGTGTGATTTTAAGTGAGGAATACAGCAATTATAGCCACATTGGGTGTCAAGCCGTAGGGGATGCAATGCAACCCTTATTAATACCGAAATATTAATATCTCAATAACCGAAAGATGTACCCTCACGAAATTTGGTAAAAAGGTGTGATTTTAAGTGAGGAATACAGCAATTATAGCCACATTGGGCGTCAGGCCGTAGTGGACGCATGCAACCCTTATTAATACTGAAATATTAATTTATCACTGGCCGATCGATGTACCCCCATCAAATTTGGTAGAAAGGTGTGATTTTAAGTGAGGAATACAGTAATGGTAGCCACATTGGGTGTCAGGCCGTAGGGGATGCAATGCAACCCTTATTAATACCGAAATATTAATATCTCAATAACCGAAAGATGTACCCTCACGAAATTTGGTAAAAAGGTGTGATTTTAAGTGAGGAATACAGCAATTATAGCCACATTGGGTGTCAGGCCGTAGGGGATGCAATGCAACCCTTATTAATACCGAAATATTAATATCTCAATAACCGAAAGATGTGAAAGATGTAAATTTGGTAGAAAGGTGTGATTTTAAGTGAGGAATACAGTAATGGTAGCCACATTAGGTGTCAGGCCGTAGGGGATGCAATGCAACCCTTATTAATACCGAAATATTAATATCTCAATAACCGAAAGATGTACCCTCACCAAAGTTGGCAGAAAGGTGTGATTTTAAATGAGGAATACAGCAATTATAGCCACATTGGGTGTCAGGCCGTAGGGGATGCAATGCAACCCTTATTAATACCGAAATATTAATATCTCAATAACCGAACGATGTACCTTCACCAAATTTGGTAAAAGGTGTGATTTTAAGTGAAGAATACAGTAATAGTAGCCACATTGGGTGTCAGGCCGTAGGGGATGCATGCAACCCTTATTATTACCGAAATACTAATATCTCAATAACCGAAAGATGTACCTCACGAAATTTGGTAAAAAGGTGTGATTTTAAGTGAGGAATACAGCAATTATAGCCACATTGGGTGTCAGGCCGTAGGGGATGCAATGCAACCCTTATTAGTACCGAAATATTAATATCTCAATAACCGAAAGATGTACCCTCACGAAATTTGGTAGAAAGGTGTGATTTTAAGTGAGGAATACAGTAATGGTAGCCACATTGGGTGTCAGGCCGTAGGGGATGCAATGCAACCCTTATTATTACCGAAATATTAATATCTCAATAACCGAAAGATGTACCCTCACGAAATTTGGTAAAAAGGTGTGATTTTAAGTGAGGAATACAGCAATTATAGCCACATTGGGTGTCAGGCCGTAGGGGATGCAATGCAACCCTTATTAATACCGAAATATTAATATCTCAATAACCGAAAGATGTACCCTCACGAAATTTGGTAAAAAGGTGTGATTTTAAGTGAGGAATACAGTAATGGTAGCCACATTGGGTGTCAGGCCGTAGGGGATGCAATGCAACCCTTATTAATACCGAAATATTAATATCTCAATAACCGAACGATGTACCCTCACCAAAGTTGGCAGAAAGGTGTGATTTTAAGTGAGGAATACAGCAATTATAGCCACATTGGGTGTCAAGCCGTAGGGGATGCAATGCAACCCTTATTAATACCGAAATATTAATATCTCAATAACCGAAAGATGTACCCTCACGAAATTTGGTAAAAAGGTGTGATTTTAAGTGAGGAATACAGTAATGGTAGCCACATTGGGTGTCAGGCCGTAGGGGATGCATGCAACCCTTATTAATACCGAAATATTAATATCTCAATAACCGAACGATGTACCCTCACCAATGTTGGCAGAAAGGTGTGATTTTAAGTGAGGAATACAGCAATTATAGCCACATTGGGTGTCAGGCCGTAGGGGATGCAATGCAACCCTTATTAATACCGAAATATTAATATCTCAATAACCGAACGATGTACCTTCACCAAAGTTAGCAGAAAGGTGTGATTTTATGTGAGGAATACAGCAATTATAGCCGCATTGGGTGTCAGGCCGTAAGGGATGCAACACAACCCCTATTAGTACCAAAATATTAATATTATAATAACCGAAAGATGTACCCTCACGAAATTTGGTACAAAGGTGTGATTTTAAGTGAGGAATACAGCAATGGTAGCCACATTGAGTGTCAGGCCGTAGGGAATAATTTTATGCCTAAATATTTAGAGAATAATAAACGTGTTAACGTCCTATTACTTTAAAGGTGGCTTTTGTGGAACACTCCAAATTGACATATTCCATGCAACATAGACATGTTTATTACAACTGTTATAAATCGCATCGCGCATCGCAATCGCATTATTATTTATCATTTACAAAGATTTTCTAAAATCGTTCTATATTTTTCTTTACTTGTGATGTCATTTTGCTGGAAATTAGTTTAATTGTTGCTCTTGATACGGAGGCGTTTGGGTAGCATTCAAATATGTGTCTACCGCGCAGGCGCAAATTGTATCTAAGCTGCGACATACGTTCTCTTGTTATAGGAATGGATAGAAATGTGTGGATATCTTCACACAAATAGTACAACGTCTGCGCAGAGCCGTTTAATGCCATAAAACATTATTTTTAATTATTACTTACCTAAAAAATGAAATTTCATCACTTTTCCGATCTGATCGACTATTACAATTGTCAACAATGCAGTTTCCAATAATTACACAAAGAAAACTCGTATAATTCACAAAATAATCACAATGTTACCACAACGAAAGTCTAACACTGACTGAGAGCATGAAGCCAGCTGGGTCGAGGTTAGGCCGACGGAAAGCTTCACTGGCTTCGCCCTAGAGTCTAGGTGGTCTGTGAGGAGTACCTTTTTCATGTAAAATAGACCAAAATTTTTAATTTTTTGATTTGACGACGAAAATCTTGAGATACAAGAAAGTTAGAGCAATATTTACCCACTGACCTCCCAGTTTGGCACGCCTATAAATCGGAATACTTTGATAGATTTTTTACTGTATTAGAAAGGTATTTTAAGCTAATATGTGTATATCAAATCTCCTACAATTCCTATCAATGAAGTCATATGTATGCTCTCTGATACCAAATATCTAGGTATGCTAATGAACAATTCCACAGACAAAGCTCTATTCAATAATTATTTAAAAAAAATAATCTAGCTAAATTTACTAACCTGGTTTAACGAAAACATTCTATAAATATCTAAGTTCACTTTTGAAACTGTGGGAACTCGAAAATTCAACTACAATAGATGAGATATGACCTATTTCTGCATTTTTAGGATTGCTTCTTCAGGTGGCCTCCTTTAAGTTAAGTCAAATATCTAACTATAAAAATTATTATACCAATAAATTAAAATTATTTGAAATCGACAATGTCAAATGTGATTAACCTGTCAATGAATTTAAACATGATAACGACCTACTTAATAAAAAAATTTACCCTTTATGTTTTTTTATATATTTTCAGGTATTAACAATAAATATTGTGTAAAACTAATTACTCTCGGACTAAAGCCCCGACCAGCGTTGAATTACACCCACAATATCTACCCATATATTCTTTACTATTAGCTTTTGTAACAATTTTTACTGTATTAGAAAGGAGGCCACCTGAAGAAGCAATCCTAAAAATGCAGAAATAGGTCAGGTCTCATCTATTCTGGTTGAATTTTCGAGTTGCCACAATTTCAAAAGTAAACTTTTTTCATTAAACCAGGTTAGTAAATTTAGCTAGATTAATTTTTTTAAGATGATTTATTGAATAGAACTTTGTCTGTGGAATTGTTCATTAGCATACCTAGATGTTTGGTATCAGCGAGCATACATATGACTTCATTGATAGGAATTGTAGGAGATTTGATATAGGTGAGATATAAGTGGTTTGCTTACTTCCTGATCGGCCTAAAGGTCCGTTTATATCTACAGACATCCAGCGTGTCAGACACGTGCGGTGTCAGACAAATATTATTCTATACAATGTGTATTAACGTATTTATATCTATCGTAACACGGTCGCGCAGACGCCGACAGACACGGCTCGTAGCCGGCCAGTATTCTCGGAAAGAATATTTTGTCTGCGCGGTTCATATTTGTGGCTACTTACCGGGCAGTGTAAATAGAGTATCGGGACCGTGCAGACGTGTTTTGTATTTAGTAACTGCCAGTGAGAGCTGCCGCGTCTGACACCGACGACAGTGT
Source organism: Monochamus saltuarius (assembly GCA_025584915.1). NCBI lineage: Eukaryota > Metazoa > Arthropoda > Insecta > Coleoptera > Cerambycidae > Monochamus > Monochamus saltuarius. The sequence goes on from CM046727.1 coordinate 32,569,843, forward strand.
CTGTCGATGTCTGACACGGTACACTTCACGTTAGATGTAAATAAATGGTGTCTGTCGGTGTCTGCCACGGTACTTGTCTGAAACGCACCGTGTCTTTAGATATAAACGAACCTTAACTGGCTTGATTTGCAGGAAGCGACCTACATTGCAGTAGGTACTTCAATGCAGATCTCTCGCCCTGGGCGACGAGCCATTAAATCTATAAATGATACTGCAAGAAACAACTACTCCGCGGACTAATGCCCCGACCGGTATTGAATTACACCTGCAGTATCTGTGTGAACAGCCAAGAACCCTTGTCGGCCACTCCACCAGACATGACCGGTTTCGGGCTTGTTAGCCCTCATCAGTATGCGATAGGTGAGATCGACAATTGAACTGGCTGTTTCTTCATATGTATGTTCACATATAAACGGAGTGCAGGTGAGATATAAGTGGTCTGCTTACTTCCTGCTTGGCCTAAGCGGCTTGACTTGCCGATGAATACCGGTCAGGGCATTAGTCCGCGGAGTAGTTGTTTCCTGCAGTATCATTTATAGATGTGTATGATTTTAAATATTGTGTCACATTAAAAAAGCAAATATGTGCAAATAGAATATTCGAAATTCCCGCGGTCATTTTAGTTCATCAAAATCCGACTATTAAAGTAGATGGCGCTGAGCTGTCACAGTTGTTGCCAACCGTTAGTAGGGATATTGGGTTACTTCTTCTTTATATTTTGTGTTTTGTACAGTGAACAATGCCAACAAGACGTCACAGACCAATAACTAAACTAACAATAACTAACAAGACGTAATGAGGCTAATTTGGGCCGTCAAACAAGTAAAATTGCAGGCACGAGAAATAATTCAAAAAATGGATGTTTTGTGTTTTGTTATTATTATAGGCCGTCATCGTTCACAGTGCTCTATTCCTCTTTTAGTCATATAACACATCTCCACACACTTACAAGAAGTTAGTTATTTTTTATTTAACTACCAAAATATTTACTAGAAATAATTCATATGGCAAAACAACGTTTGCCGGGTCACCTAGTTATAATATAGATTTAAATTCTAAGCAACTTTCCTCAATAACATATTTTTGTATTGTTAAATACAAAGGCAGTTTTTTCTAGAACGATTTTTATATTTACCAATTTTCTGAGCGCCCTATACATGCAACATGAAAGTCCATGCCAATCGCATTTTAAAGACAAGCAAACGTTTGAATCAAAAATGCTTTGTTTCCATAAAATGAAAATGTTTTACTATCCGTTTTTATCAAAGTAGGCCGAATCATGCAGAAATTGAAATTATAATATAAATTTTAATTCTAAGCAACTTTTCTTAATAACATATTTTCGAATTGTTGAAAACAATGGCAATTTATTCTTGAACAATTTTTATATTTACCGATTTTCTGATCACTCTGTACATGCAATATGCATGCATGCCAATCGCATTTTAAAGACAAGCAAACATTTTAATCAAGAATGTAAAATTAAAATATTTTCCCTGTTTGCCACTCTAACCGTGGACATACTGTATATATGTATACAGGGTGTTTCCTAATTGCATGTAGAAAATCCAGGGGCATATTCTACGATTAAAATTAAGGTAAGTTTGTTAAATAAGTATAGGGTCTCGAGGGCGTCGTTTACAAAATATAGGGCTGCAAAATGTGATAAAAAAATCAATTTAAAATTCATAACTTAAACTCCTCGAGATATTAGCAAATTTGGCATAATTTTTTATGATTGTTGGTAGGTATAAAGTTTGCAACTTATGTACCATTTGAGAACCAATTTTGTTTGCAAGATTATACAGGGTGATATACTGGTACTTTATGAAAGATGCAAATTTTAAAATATACCAAATTTGTTACAAATATCTCAAGGGGTTTAGAAGTTATGAATTTTAAATAGATTTGTTTATCAATTTTGGAAATCCTATATCTCGGAAAAAACGCCCTTAGGACCCTATGCTTATTTAACCAAATTACCTAAATTTTAATCTGAACACGGATTTACATAAATAGAAATTTGTATGACATTGTAGCTGATAAAAATATTGGATTATTTTTAGAAAATTTCAAGCAAAAAAGATGAGCAATTTATAAAATATGGTTTATATGCATACAGCGAAGGATCACTCACCACAAAAGTTAGAAGTATGCATTTTGATGGAATTCCAGTATTGTTTGTACCCGGAAATGCAGGATCGTATAAACAAGGTAATATTTTATAATTGTTAGTGCCATAATTACATATCAAGATACAATGTGACAATAAAAATATTTATTATATTTATAAATTTCAGTTCGTTCTCTCTCATCAGTAGCATTGCGAAAAGCCTTAAGTTCAAGAAACTCTTACCATTTTGATTATTTTACTATCGATTTCAATTCTGAATTAAGTGGTATATATGGACCTCTACTGCATGATCAGCTGGAATATGTTAAATGTTCAGTGAATCGAATATCTCAATTGTATAGAGAAGGAAGGAAAAATAGTTCCATTATTATAATAGGACATTCTATAGTAAGTACAAAAATAAATACGAAATATGAGAAGCATTCAAACTTAAATAATAGAAACATTCTTTTATACACTATTGAATGTCTTTAAACAAATTCATGTTTTTAAGAAATAAACTAATGTCATATAAAACTAATACGTTAATACATTATGTTAGAGTATACAGGGTGTCTCCGTTTTTTCGTTCTTAACTTTGGGAAATGATAGAGCGTGAAGAAATAATAGGAATCTTTCCTATAACATTTTTCCCTATAGCGCTCCGTTTTCGTGATACAGGGCGTTCAACTCTCAAAAAAATATGTTATTTTCTTTATTATCTACTAAAAAAATAAATATTTTTTGTTGAAACTTGATATACAGTAATCATAATAAAAGGTTAATATTTTGACGTGAATAACTTTTTCCGGCTATGGCCAGTGACGTAGATATGGGATTTTGTTCGGTTTTGAACCCCCTAAACTTCAACGCCACTGGTGAAAAGTATTTTTTCAATACAAATATTAACAACTTATTTTAATTTTATGAAAAAACTGCTCTTGATAAAATTCGCTAGGAAGCTTCGTTCTTGAGATATTTAGTCTTTATTTAGAAACAAGCAATGTCTGGTTAATTGTAAATATTTTGTAATGCTTAAAATAATCGTGATTAGAAAAAGACTAAATATCTCAAGAAAGAAGCTTCCTAGCGAATTTTATCAAGAGCAGTTTTTTCATAAAATTAAAATAAGTTGTTAATATTTGTATTGAAAAAATACTTTTCACCAGTGGCGTTGAAGTTTAGGGGGTTCAAAACAGAACAAAATCCCATATCTACGCCACAGGCCATAGCCGGAAAAAGTTATTCACGTTAAAATATTAACCTTTTATTATGATTACTGTATACCAAGTTTCAACAAAAAACATTTATTTGTTTAGTAGATAATAAAGAAAATAACATATTTTTTGAGAGTTGAACGCCTGTATCACGAAAACGGAGCGCTATAGGGAAAAATGTTATAGGAAAGATTCCTATTATTTCTTCACACTCTATCATTTTCCAAAGTTAAGAACGAAAAAACGGAGACACCCTGTATATAAAATAAAAAAAAAATCTGATCAAACAGGCACCTAAACAATTTTTGGCTAAAGTTGGACAGTAAATAAACTAACAATAATTGAATGTGCTACTACGTTAGGATCTGTATATTGAATGACGTGGTCGTGTCTCGTGTCCTGATCCCTGATTCCGCTATTCATCTCGATCAAGGTGCTATTGTATTTCCCCCTTCGTCTCTAGTCCCGGTTCTCAAGATGCCACCCGTTCGCCAAGTAAAAGTTCCAGCATCCGTTATCATTTCTAACACAATATACCAAGTGTTACAATATTTGCGATAATTAATTTTTTAATTTAACCGTGCTTTTCTACAATTATTCAAGTGTAGAAGAAAAACAAACCTTTTTATAATAAATATTTCTATACTTTTTTTGTTAGGAATGAATGGATTATTTAAATTATTTAACCAATAAAATCCAAAGTGGCTTCATTACTTACCAAGAACTTCATAAACATGCTTTTTCTACTTTGTAAAAGCAGAGTCAAATTTAAATGTGGATTTTATTTAAACTTTTTTTGTAGGTTTATTCGGATATTATTAAAAACTTACCTAAGCTATGCTCTTTCAGTTCTTAAGAAAAGTTTCTTGATAAAGATTCTAAAAATTAGGAAAATTAAAAATACCATCCATGAATTATTCTACGAATTGCGTATTTTATTTGGTCATCAACCTCTACCTTTTTCTATCTGCGAGTTTTCACTATGTTTTTCTTTGTCATTTTTTATTGCATGATATACACTACTCACGGATAATGTTAATGAACTATACATTTCAATTGCGCCAGTTACACTCATGTTTTGGTCTCGCCCTAATTCTTTCATACACGTTTTTTACCATCTTTGGCCATCGTTGGGGCTAAAGGCTGTTGTAACTCGGTTTGACTTAAAATAACAACAATTATGTATAGAGTATAAATTTTGAAGAACAACATTAGCTTTCTTTTGAGATATTAAGCGTGTTTCTATTATTTACCGTTCTGGAGTTATGGCTCCATACGTCAGCTTTTTGGTCAAAAATTTGGATTTTTTCAAACTTTGAGCGACGAACGGCACGGGTTAACGTCGTTTAATCGAGCTCAAATTTCTGCTATCTCAATATCTGGAAAGGGGAATCGTTTTGTGGGGACCAAACGAACAAGATTCCGACATTTTTTCCCCCCTCTATGAGATCTGGTCACCCTAGTGGAGATAGATCTGTTAATCAAATGTACATTAATTAAAATAAAAGTGCATTATAAAGTTAAAAATAAGATATATCTACTACTAGCAAAGTTTACTGAATAAATATAAGTTATATCACTCTCTGTCGGCGCTTTGATGTTTCCAGATCAAAGCCGTACCGCCGCACGTAAATACTGTCGCAATAAATGTCCAAGTACGAGGGACTTAAAAAAGTAGTTTCTTTCCAATTGGGAAATATTTATACATATACGAGGGATACTCCAAAAGTGTGATGTATGGCTGCTTATTGTATAAATCAAATATTTGTAATGTAATAAATATAAATATTACAAAACGATTATAGGTAAATGTATAAAGTTTTGTTACTTAAACTTGGAAATCGTATATATTCATTTGTAAATTTTAAAATACAAAATATACTTATTCTACTATATAAAAAATAATGTAGCCATGAGGAAAATTTGCAATAAGATGTTTATTTAAATATTAAAAAAAACAATGTACTTTAAAACTAAAATAGGAAATCATATAATCTACATATATTGTTTACAAGTTACAAATGCTGCAGTATAGATTTTTACTTGCTCTTTTAATGCAGTTTTTCTTGGATTTATACACGAAAGTGGCGTTTGGCAGTCTTGTTCTGAAATATAATAAAAATGCATTATATTTTTGTTTTATAATTTAATAAAATATATATTCTTTTCAGTAAAAAAATTACTCAAATGAAAATCCATTGTATAAGTATGTCCAGGTCATTTTTAGTATTCAATATTCTTTTAGTGATTTGGGTATTTCTATATGTATATTAATTAATTTGAGACAAATTATTTTAATTTATTTAAAGATGTTACTGTACATACCATTTTTATCATATACTGTTTGTGCACAGGTATCACTTAGAATCGGTGTACCAGTTTGAACTTTAGCATCTTGAAATTTTGGCGCCAACATAGTTTTGGTATTATTAGAAACTCTGTTTGAACCAAAAATGCTTGAGTGTAAAATTTACATGCCACAATTAACCTACTTACATAATAATTATTATTATTACACTTTTCTTTTAATAAATACCAGTACAAAGAACTTACTTGTTAGTTCATACAAAAACAATGTTTCATTTGAAAATTCAAATTCTAATTTTTTTATAGCAATGATCAGGACAATCTTTCAAATGAAGATTCTAATTTTTATCGGCGTACCGCGTAAAATTCTATGTCTTGATTCTTTATATTAGTTGATTAAATATAAAATACATACCTTGAACAATTGAAAAACGAAAAACCACGTCTTGAGGGACGATTATTCACAGTACAATATATCACGGGCGTTTTTAGAAGAAAAATAAAATAAATACTAACAGATATTCAAGGTTTTTTGTCTCACACTATATCGATCGCACTCAACACGTTACAGTTTTAGCATCGGCCACCGAGTAGTATCCTGGGTACTGAACGGTCCCCGAGACGGCTGAGGAGAGAGGAATTGATAGGACGGGGCGTGTTTGAGTGTTTGAGAGTGAAACAACTTATATATTTATTCTGTAAACTTTGCTACTAGTGTTAAACTTCCATATGTACAAAAACAGAACAAAAGTCAACAAAAACGTGATAACGTTTTTAAATTAATAAAAAACTTATCTAATAAATTACCACTGTATAAATATATGGTATACCAAAAAATGTCTTGTGATGACTGTCATGCCTCGTGTCGGGATTTTGGTACATACATACTACTTATACTACAATGACGAGTACATGAAGAAGCTAGTTAAAATTCTGGAAGAAAGTAATAAAAAACAGTAGAGGAAGCAAATAAAAAGCAAACAGATGTTATTAAACAACACATTAGACAAGAGATAAATATATTGCGAAATACATTTGAGTCAGCATTAGAATCCAAATGTAGGGGATTGGAAGAGAAGTATAATAATCTAAAAGATAAAAATGTGAGAAATTGGAAAAAGTGCAGCGTGGACACAATATAGTCATATTTGGGTTGCCCAAGTCAACGGAAAATTTACCAAGTTACGTAGTTCGAGTTATAAAAAAGTATACTGAGCTTGACATAACAGTAGATAATATAAGATAATGTGTATAGAATAGGAAAAGATACCAACACAAAACCTATAATAGTGAAGTTTCTGCATACTTAAAGAAACAAGAAGTGATTCGACGAAGCAAAAAGTTTAAAGGAAGTAAAATAAGCATTAGCGATGATCTTACCGTGGAAGAAAGAGAAGATATGAAAGTCCTTCGCAAGCATCTACAAAAAGCTCAGTCTGAAAAACACATGCATTTATAAGGAATATGAAGCTTGTTGTAAATGGTCGATCATACACTGTCCAAGATTTAAGTGATGAAGGTAACGAGGGAAATCTACTACAGCATCAGAATACCAGATAATTATAAGTGAAAATAATACTGCACAGGATCTGATACAAGGAAAAGAAAAAGAAATAATTCGTAATGTTAAAACCCAAAAGTATAAAGTCCCGATAAACGATGAAGAAAATGCGTGTTGTGCAAGAGATGTGTTTGTAGAACCGAAAATTACAAGGTACACAAGGAAGGCCAACGCTAAGGAAATAAATAAACAAGGCAAATAGTAATAAATCATTCTAAATCAGAAAGGTAGACAGTGCTTTACCAAACTTTCACATTTATTTACTATATTGGCTCACCCTATATTTTGATTATACTCTATCCTACTTGTATATTTTGATATTAGGCTTAAATATTTTAGTTATAGTTTTAACCCTAAATTTATTATACCTGTACTTAAATTCAATTCAATTATTTATTGTAGTACATTATTGTCATTATAATGGATCAGTATATTAGAGATGTTAATTTTGTTCCTATTGACACATTTGTGTTTGAAACTCACAATGAATATAATCTAAACATTAAAAATAGAAAATTAGCTAGGTGTAATGTAATTAATCAAAATATTAGAAGCATATTTAAGAATATTGAAGAATTTAATATATTTATAGATGAAATAAACTGTTCACTTGACTGTTTAGTAGTCATGGAAAGTTAACTGTACAGATTATATTCAAAAAGAAGACTATGACTTACTTTACAGTGATGGGGTAATAATTTACATTAAAAATACATATAATTATACACATACAATTGTACAAATAGGTGAATGCAAAAGCATTGAGGTAAAAATAAATTTATCAAACAAAAATTATATAATGATTACTGCAGTATACAGACCTCCATCTACTTCTACGGAAGAATTCATAGATAAAATGCTAGAATACCTAGAACAAAATAAATCTCAAAATCTGGATTATCATATATTCACTGGAGACATAAATATTGATTTACTAACAGGCAATGATATTGTATCAAATTATTTAAATGCTTTGTATGAATATAACTTTGTTAGTTTTATAAATAAACCAACAAGAGATTTGTCTTGGTTAGATCGCTTTTTTGTAAAAGTAAAGGGAAACGATTGGATAAATAAAATCTTACTATCTGTCATTAAAACAAATATAACTGATCATTTATCTACTTTATTAAGGATTAATTCACAGTTTAATAATAATGTACAGTTTGAGCAGGCCAAGTTTATTAAAAATATTAACTACGAAAGTTTACGGACAGAATTACAAACTTATAATTGGAATTTATTTTATACTATTACAGATATGGAAGAAGCTGCTAAACATTTCTTGACATATTTAAAAGACGTTTTAAATAAACATACTGTATACAGAAGGCAAAAAAGATAAAATAGAAAGTGCAAATGTTGGGTAACTAATGGTTTGATTCATTCTATAAATAAAAAAATGCGCTTTACATAAAGCATAAAAAATATCCTGATAATGTCGCTGTAAAAAATGAATATATTAATTATCGTAATTACCTACATCATTTAATAAAACGAAGTGCAACTATTTAAAAAAAAAGATAGAAAAAAATAGCAATCCTAAACATTTATGGAATATAATACATAACATAGAACATACTAATAGAAAAGGTGACATTAAACAGATAAATATTGACACAGATACGGTGACTGAAAATAAAAATACTATTGCCTCTGCATTTAATGATTACTATAGTAATGTTGGGAAAAGTTATGTGGCTAAAATTGTCAAACTCGCAACCCCAACGCCTCAACGACATCAAACTATACACTCTATATACTTGCATTCGGCTGACAAAACTGAAGTCATTAGTCACAATAAAATTATTGAAATGTAACAAAGCTCCTGGAATCGATGGCATAAAAAGCGAAACTCTCAAACAAATATCAGAAGAAATTACACACCCTTTAACATATTTAATTAATTTAATTTTTGAGACAGGCATTTGTCCCTTGAATTTTAAAATAGTGGTTATCACACTATACATAAAAAAGGTTATAAAAATGTTACATTAAATTACAGGCCCATATCGTTGATTAATAATATTGCAAAGATTTTTGAAAAAATCCAGAAATTGCGATTGGTTGAATTTCTGGAAAAATATAAATTACTTTCAAATCAGTATGGATTTAGATCAAATAAATCAACTCAGGATGCAATTTCTTCTTTAACCGCGGAAATTTATAAAAGTATAGATGAGGGTAAAGTCTCTCTTTGTGTGTTTCTGGATCTTGCAAAGGCTTTCAACACGGTGAGCCATTCGTTGTTGTTGGAGTCTTTGCAGGATATAGGAATACGAGGTGTAGCACTGGATTTAATGGACAGCTATTTAAGCAATAGGACACAATTTGTAAAAATTGATTCTGCACTCAGTCCATCGAGAATAGTAGAATACGGTGTGCCACAAGGTGCTGTCATCGGACCTAAATTATTCTTAGTTTATATTAACAGCATACTTGCAACTGAGAGTTCGGAGTTAATCCACAGCTTTGCGGATGATATTGCGATATTTTACTCTGCAAAGAACTGGAACGATTTGCAAAATAAGGTAGAGAATATTAGTTATATTTTCGATTGTTTTAGTCATAAACAGTTAACAATAAATTATGATAAAACTAAATTTGAGGCAAATGGTAGCCTCTTATAAAAAAAAATAACCAAACTTTGTTACCCTTTTGATCACATCCCAAAATGTAAATGTAGGGTCTATATACAATATGAAATATTTAGGACTTACCATTGACAGTCACAAATTTAATTATATAAAAATTTTTCTTCAAATTAAGCAACTAAAAATTTTATGTTACTCATTAGTTGAATCACGCTTGCAATACGCTATTTTAGGATATAGTATATATGAAAAAAATTGAAATTCTACAGAAACGAATATTGAAAATAATGTATAATAAACCAAACACTTACCTGTCAGATAACATTTATGTGGAGTCTGGAATTTTGGATATCAGACAATTGTTTTTGTACATTATAATAATCTATACAAAAATAGAACACAACTACATTTTATTAATCATCGGTATTCTACAGGACAAAAACTGACAACTTATCAAAACTAGTACTAGTCAAAAAACTTTAGGACAACGGAATTATGTTTATTTGTCTTGCAGGATTTACAAAAAGATTCAAGATTTTGTCCTTAAATTCTATTGCAAAAAATGAAAAACGAAATTAAAAATAGTTATTTATGCGACAAGTACAAAGTAAGTGTTTATACCTAACGGCCTCGTTGGACAATTTCACGTCGCGTGCACTTTTTGTATCAGTTGCATACAATATTTTTTCTACGTTCATACAAAAAACCAAAAAATGATATTTAGATGACACTAAGTCTAGGAAAATGTGAAGTCGATTTGAACGTTTATGTTTGTCATGATGACAAAACGCTGTAGTAGAATGACAGATGAATGCAATAAACATTTTATTGCACTAGTCACTAGTGCAATAAAGAACCACTATTTCCACTAAATATAGTTCAATAAAGTTTTGTTTTTTGCATGAACGTAGAAAAAATAAATTATGTCTATAAACAGAAACATAGCGCATTCACTAGTAGACATAAGAAATTGAATTGTATATGTTAATATGTATAGTCTTAGTAGTGAGATGTAACTGGTCTGCTCGGCCTAAGCGGCTCAACTTGCAGAAAGCGACCTACAATATCGTAGGTACTTAACCGCAGACCTCTCGCCCCGGGCGATGCGCCATTAAATTTATAAATGATACTGCAGGAAACAACTACTCCGCGGGCTAATGCCCCGACCGGCATTGAATTATACCTGCAGTATCTGTGTGAAACAGTCAAGAACCCTTGTCGGCCACTCCACCAGACATAGACCGGTTTCGGGCTTGTTAGCCCTCATCAGTATGCCATAGGTGAGATGACCGACAATTGAACTGGCTGTTCCTTCATATGTAGTTTCACATATAAATCACACAGATACTGCAGGTATAATTCAATGCCGGTCGGGGCATTAGCCCGCGGAGTAGTTGTTTCCTGCAGTATCATTTATAAATTTAATGGCGCATCGCCCGGGGCGAGAGGTCTGCGGTTAGGTACCTACGATATTGTAGGTCGCTTTCTGCAAGTCGAGCCGCTTAGGCCGAGCAGGAAGTAGCAGACCAGTTACATCTCACCTGCACTCGATTTATATGTGAAACTACATATGAAGGAACAGCCAGTTCAATTGTCGGTCATCTCACCTATGGCATACTGATGAGGGCTAACAAGCCCGAAACCGGTCTATGTCTGGTGGAGTGGCCGACAAGGGTTCTTGGCTGTTTCACACAGATACTGCAGGTATTCCAGGTATAATTCAATGCCGGTCGGGGCATTAGCCCGCGGAGTAGTTGTTTCCTGCAGTATCATTTATAAATTTAGTCTTAGTAGTGTTTAGTTTTAGTGTTTAATAATGTTATTGTTTATATGTTTCTTGTATACTTACTTGTGTTAATATGTTAGTAAATTTAAATTATCAGCATAGCTGGTGGGAGTTATGTGGTGTTGATGAATAAGATACCCACGCACAACGATAGTTTTGTGGGTTTCACTGTTTATTTGCATTATATATTCCTATGTTGTTGTTCTGTAAATATATACAGTGTGGAAGAAAGGTATGGAATAAATTCATTATTTCTAAAACTACGAAGTTTCATGAAATTTCCTCGGACAGGTCGATTTTGCTTTTAAAAAATACTCTTTTCTATACCAACGCATTTCCTACGTTCATTTGTTTTCGCGTGATGACGTCATCGGATATTTTTTTAAATAGAACCCCTATATTTTTTTATCAGATTCTTGTAGAGCTTAACTTGCTGAATTCAAAAATGTATAATTTCAACACTTTATTCCTTCAACTTTCCGAGAAAAAAAATAACCGATCCAATAAAATCGGCTTGAAAAAAATGTGAATATTCCCATTTGTGTCTGTGATGGGCTGGTTGAGAGTAAAATGGATATAATGAATTCATCGGCAGTATCACAAAATAAGGACTCTTTATTTTTAAAACAATTTAACAATAAGCAACTAATTAATTAATTAATAATAAAATTCTGGTTGCCTCAATCGTATTTGACACCCTAATTTATTATTTCGTTTTATTAGATTGCATGTTAGAATATTACATCTTTTGATAGCAAAAACAACAAATTAAATCAACTCACCTCAGAAACTGTTTCTGGCAGTTAAACAAAATCTAATCAGAATTGACATCTGTCAACTGCAGCGTTTATTTGATTGTAACAAATCGTTAGTGGTTATTTGCAAGATGTATTTAACAGTTACAGAAAGAATTGACATTCTTATTATGATAGGATGTGGTGATAAAACAAGAAGCCAACAGGAAGTATGTGAAATGTTCCATCAGAAATATGTTAACAAGCAGATCAGTCAAACTACAGTGAGCAAAGTTGAGAAAAAGTTTCGGGAGCATGGCCATGTAAGTGATTTACCTAAATCCGGAAGAAACAAAGTTGCAAATGATGAAAATAGTTTAAATGTGTTATTAGGCATTCAAATGTGTTCTGACAAGTCCACTTTCACCATGAATGGGACTGTCAATAGGCAAAACTGCCGATATTGGGAAGATGTAAATCCACACTGCGCAATGGAAACACATACGCAGTACCCACAAAAGGTTAACGTCTGGGCCGGTATAGTGGGCAACAGGGTCTAAGGTCCTTATTTTTTCGAAGGTAACTTAAATGGAGACACATATCTAGAATTCCTGCAAGACGAATTAATTCCCGCACTGTCTGTAGTATACCCTAACGAAGATGATCCAGATATACCCAATGCTACTATATGGTTTCAACAGGATGGCGCACCGCCACACTATTCCCGAAATGTGAGAGAATATTTGAATCAGATGTTTCCAAATCACTGGATAGAACGAAGGGGGCCGATTGAATGGCCTGCCAGGTCTCCTGACTTGACGCCCTTAGACTTTTTTCTTTGGGGTTATTTAAAATCGAAAGTCTACATTACGAAGCCAAGAGACTTGGAAGATCTGAAACGACGGATCCGTGACGAAATAAGGTTAATTACTCTACTATTTTGGAAAACGTACGGCAAGAAACTTACAACCGTTTCAATTACTGGCTGCAACAAGGTCATAATTTTGAACATTTAATTAATTAGTTTATAAAATTGTTACGTTATTATTGTTGAGCTGTTAATTTGTTGTTAAATTGTTTCAAAGGAAAGAGTTCTACATATATTGTTTAACTGCCAGAAACAGTTTCTGAGGTGAGTTGATTTAATTTGTTGTTTTTGCTATCAAAAGATGTAATATTCTGTAAAAGGAAGATAATTATTGTCTGTGTCTTACCAATCGTGAGTTAGGTCAGTGCAGTTCATATTCTCGGCAACACCCAATTAACGCATCAACAGGCAGTTAGGTACATGCAATAAAAAGAGAATTACTGTTCTGTCTAATAATATATAAAACTATGTACTCACCGGGGGAAATATACCCTTGCCATCTAGTAACCCGTGACCTTATTCCATTCATTACTTTATTATGCAATACCAATCTAGAGACTTTAAACAACCTCATACTTGGAATATCTTCGACTGCTAGCTAGAGTCACCTGAAATAAGTCAAGGCTTCCCGGACACCTGTATACAAGCATCCCAATGCATCGTAACCCGAAGGTCCGATAACATGTCATCGAGGATCTCGCAATGCCCCTTGCGAGTATCGGATCTCTCGAGGAACCATGGCTTTTGCCAGGCACGTGTGCACCAGGGCAATATGATAATTAAAAACCTCCACCACTCATTTACCTTACTACTGATCATTTAAATATCATTTACATTCGTCATTATGACCATTAAAACCTCACCCTTGCAACTGGCCATTTAAATACCACTTAATAAACACACTGTACAGAACAAATCTATTTATATCTCATCTCAGCTGTAATACTCTTCGTCAACTTTTCTAAGACTGCCTGTTGCGTTTGTTAGCTTGCGCTCTGTGACACGTTTTGTGGATTCAGCAAACCAGTGATCGAGTCATTAGTTATACAGGGAGGCCAGAAATAAGTCTCCATTATAAAAGAATATTATTTATTAATATAAAAATATATATATGATTATTTGTACTTTTACATTCGACCAACCTGACATTGTTGCGTCCCCGCAACACTATTCACTGTCGGACACCTCGGGTAAAGGTACACCGTCGTCTCCGCTTTCACTCGCTGTGGCATCTGAGACTCCTCCAGGAACTAACCAAGGTTTCATTCGATCCACCGCGACGACATTGTCGTACTTGGCAGTCAAACTTCGGGTGGAACCAGGCATATCTTTAACTCTGTACCGATCATTAGGTAAAACGTCAGTGACAACCATAGGACCAGCATATTGGGGACTAAGTTTCCTACTATGTCCGTCGGCAACTTTGTTCTTTAAAATTAACACCAAATCTCCTAATTTATACTTCTTTGCTGTTTTTCTGGTTTTATCGAAACGCCTTTTCTGTTGCTCTTGATGGGATTTGATATTAGCTGAGGCATCACTTCTCATTTTACCCAAATCTTGCAGTTCGACCGGTATATCAACTTCAGCAGTAATAAGGCTATCATATTTTGGTCGTGGTACATAACCCATGAGTAACTGAATAGGTGATCTTTTCGTAATTTGATGTATTGTATTGTTTATTGCAAATTGTACTTTAGCAACATGTTTATCCCAAGTGTCCTCTGACGTGGAAGTAGTTGCCAAAGCCGATGTAATGGTACGGTGTACTCTCTCAACTTGCCCGTTAGCCCTGGGAGTGGCTACTGCATTTAAAATAAGCTGAATGTTATGATTTTTGCAAAAGCGGTAAATTGTTTCGATGTGAACGCCTTTCCACGATCGGTAATTAGACGTGGAAAGGCGAAATGTATCAAAGACACTGTCAAGGTAATTTATTACTGGTTTGGATTTTGTGGACTTCAATGCTTTCATCATAACATATTTTGTGAACGCGTCTATTAATACAATTAAGTACATATTTCCTTTAGAAGTCTTCTGAAATGGTCCTAGGTGATCGATATGTATTGTATGGAACGGAATTGGTTCCTTTGCTATTGGGTGCAGATAACCTTCTCGACGTCCAGACGGAATTTTGTTATAGAGGCACGGAATACAATTTGCTATGTATTTTACAACATATTCTCTCATGCGAGGAAACCAATATCTATCACAAATTCTTAAGAGAGTTTTTCGGCAGCAAAGTGGCCTGAATTGTCATGCGCCCAACGGACGACTTGATTTCTAAATCCACGAGGAACAACCCATTGATTCCCTAGGTGTAATCCGATAAATACGATTATTTCTTAGAGTATAGTTCTTGTAAATCGATTTTTCGTATGGTGTTTCTGGAGCTTTAGATAATATATCATGTATTAATTTAATTTTGTCATCTGAAAATTGAGCTGACAAAATCCAATCTGCTTCTTCTATTTTCAAGACATGTTCGGTTGGTGCACTTTGAAAACTCGGATTGCGACTCAAAGCGTCTACATGTTGCATACGGTTACCTGGTCGATATTCAACCGTAAATGTATATTCTTGTAATTGTAACCACCATCTTGCTATTCTGGGTATAAGGTCTCTTTTGATGAAGCTGTCTTGAGAGCGTTGCAATCTGTAATCACCTTAAAGTTGATTCCCAACAAGTACACTCTAAATTTTAACAAGCTTTCTACAACAGCCAAAGTTTCCAACTCATACGAGTGATACTTAGATTCAGATTTGTTGGTATGACGGCTAAAGTATGCTACTGGTCGTAGTAAGCCATCGTGTCTCTGGAGTAAAATACCCGCAATTCCTTCTTGGCTTGCATCAGTATGTACTTCGGTCTCCGCAGCTGGATCATATAATGCTAATACTGGTTTACTGCTTAATTTATCCTTTAATGTTTGAAATGCTTGCTGCTCTCGCTCGTTCCATTGCCAAATGTGATTCTTTTTAGTAAGGGAGGTTAATGGTCGCACGATTGAAGCATAATCTTGTATGAATTTCCTAAAATAGCCGGTTAGACCTACAAACTGTCGAATGTTCTTTACATTTTTAGGAACAGGAAATTGAGCAATCGCTTTGATTTTCTCACTACCCGGTCTGACACCTAGCTTGTCTATTTCAAACCCTAGATAATTAATAGATGAACATACAAAATAGCATTTCTTGGCATTGAGGGTTAATCCTTCATTACGTAGAGTTAATAATATAATCCTGAGATTAGCCAAATTTTCTTTTACTGTTTTACTCGGTATAACAATATCATCTAGATATACTCTACTAATATCTTGATGTGGACCCAAAATTTTGTTCATCAGTCGCTGGAATACGGCCGGTGCGTTGCATAACCCAAACGGCATTCGATTATATTCGTATTGTGCTTCTGGTGTAACAAAAGCCGTTAGTGACTTGCTTGATTCTGCGACAGGTATTTGGTGATAGCCAGAACTTAAATCCAAAGTAGTGAAAATTTCACATCCAGTAAGCCCGTCAATCTGATCGTCAATGCGGGGTAAAGGGTACCGTTGTTTCACTGTCCGTGAATTTAATTTCCGGTAATCGATGCACATTCTATCTTGACCGTTCTTTTCTTGACTAAAAGGATTGGAGAGGCATATGGAGATTCTGATTCTCTAATTATATCAGCTCCTAGTAGATCAGCAACCATTTGTCTGACCTTTTCCTTTTCCGTTTCTGACATACGGTATGGTCTGTACCGGAAGGGTGTGTCATCTGACAACTTGATATCAATCTCAGCAGATTTCGCAATACCCACTTGTCCTCTCGCTTCCGCAAAACAATCCCTAAATTCCTGTAAAAGGTTGATCAATTCCTTTCGTGTGCTAACATCATTAGTACCAATATTGAGCTCCGCTTCCTCCAAAAGAGGGAGTTGTGTTACATCAATCTTTAGGACCTTCTCATCACAGTCTTCTCGAGCTGGGAAACAAGGGGAAACTCGGACAATCGGATGTTTTGCTTTCAAGTGTAGGTCACGGCCAGACAAATTGATGACTGGTATGATTGCCTCATGATCCTCCTGTAATCGAACCATTGTTCGAGGAATAGCATACTTTTACCAGGTTCATATCTCATGCTGGTTTCAATTAAAACATCGCCTTCAAAATCGACGGTACTAAATACTGGGATGTTGCTAAGATGAGCTGGTGGAATAACTACCGATTCGTAAAGCCATAGTGGTATTTTAGAAAACTTGTTAGGTTGTTCTCCTTAACCGGTTTATCAGCTTCTGGTACTGTGGTAAAATGTAAGTCGTCGCTAGTTTTCGTAACCAATACGTCATGTTGTTCAGTAAAAGGTTGTCCAATTAAAATAGCAACATCTTGTAAGTGGTCTGGTACGACCAGGACATTCACCACTTTATAAACATTATCCAATTTAATACCTAAAGTTACTTCTCCTAGTGCTAGGACTTGACCTGAGCCATAGCCCGTAATACACTTTGAGTTGTTGGTATCAATTATACATTTTAATTGTTCTGCATCAGTTTTCCTAATAAGATTACAGGTAGATCCAAAATCCACAAATGCGCGTCGAATTTCACCATTAACTTCCACATCCTTGTAATATTTCTTGCTTAAATCTGTTGCTAGTCATAACACTTTTTCTGAAGTTGCAGTTGCTGGTTTAGAGATTGAAGTGGATCTGCCCTTTAAACGGCAATCTTGACTTTGTGACCTAAGCGGTGACAGTTAAAGCACTGTAGAATACGACAATCAGATGCTCTATGTCCCTTTATTACATTTGAAGCATCGTACGTCTGTTCTTTTGTCATGATGCTTCTTTTTAAATGGATATCTGCTCGCTTTTGTGTGTGACCGGTGTGCATATGAGTTGGAAGTTCCTGGTTGCCCGTCGTCACAATTCTTTAAGTAGGTTAATAATGATTCCGTGGTTTGATAATCATTAGATTTAGCAGCTGCTTGAACCATTTGATCCGGTATTCCTCCGATGAGACAAGACACAGCATCACTGCCAAAAATTTTACAGTTGTTTAATAAAGTAAGTTTTTCATAATAGTATGTCAGATATGATTCGTCCGGTTTCTTCACACGATCCATTAGCCTTTGCAAACTTTGAAAGAAATCACGCCGTGGAGGAAAAGACTTTATTAATTCTGTCTTCCATTGATCCCAGGTGAACTTTATTGATGGCAAACTTTGGTACCATTGTTTCGCCAAACCAGCTAATTTTGAGATAGCATTAAATACCGTTGCTTCATCGCTCCACTGGTACAAGTTTTTCAGTTCATCAACTCGTTGGCACCATCTAGTAATGGATTGTCCTGGTTCTTCTGGATTAAACGGCGGTATGAAATTATTTTGCGATGGCATAAGCTGTGTCCGGCCCTGAGTCGTTTGCAATTCCATTAATTTTACCATATTTTGAACAATATTTGACAATTCCGAAAATTGAGAGGAATTTGTAGAAGTCACATTAGACGAAGTACTAACTTCCTCCTCTTCAGAAGATGATGGTATACGCGCTACAATTCGTCGGCGCTTACGAACCACTGACGAATTCAAGTTGGACATTCTGTAATGAAAGTATTTCCTAGCTAACACAATATCTATGTGACGAAATTCAATAATCTGAACATTTTTTTTTTATTTATGTCACG
Organism: Monochamus saltuarius; assembly: GCA_025584915.1. NCBI lineage: Eukaryota > Metazoa > Arthropoda > Insecta > Coleoptera > Cerambycidae > Monochamus > Monochamus saltuarius. The sequence goes on from CM046727.1 coordinate 32,588,694, forward strand.
CAATAATACATAATGCAATATTAATTGACTCACCCTATAATTTTAGACTGTAACAACTACACAAAGAATAACACAGTACTTAAACACTGGTCCGTCTAAATCCCAAAACTAACTGAAGTCAAACTTATTTATCGATTATTCGAGCGTTCTGCTTTAGTCGTATTTTATTCCATAACTTATACTTAAAATAAACAAATAAGGGTTGCCAGGCCAGAGTGTTATTATGTTATTCGGATTGCTGAGTTATGGCCGTGGCTATGCGACTGTTATCGCTCTTTAAAAACGTGCCGCCAAGAATAAACAGACTGACACAACCCCACACCTGAGTGTAAAAGGAAGATAATTATTGTCTCCGGTAATTAGACGTGCTGGCACCCCAAATGTATCAAAGTGTTGGGAATCAACTTTAAGGTGATTACAGATTGCAACGCTCTCAAGACAGCTTCATCAAAAGAGACCTTATACCCAGAATAGCAAGATGGTGGTTACAATTACAAGAATATACATTTACGGTTGAATATCGACCAGGTAACCGTATGCAACATGTAGACGCTTTGAGTCGCAATCCGAGTTTTCAAAGTGCACCATCCGAACATGTCTTGAAAATAGAAGAAGCAGATTGGATTTTGTCAGCTCAATTTTCAGATGACAAAATTAAATTAATACATGATATATTATCTAAAGCTCCAGAAACACCATACGAAAAATCGATTTACAAGAACTATACTCTAAGAAATAATCGTATTTATCGGATTACACCTAGGGAATCAATCGGTTGTTCCTCGTGGATTTAGAAATCAAGTCGTCCGTTGGGCGCATGACAATTCAGGCCACTTTGCTGCCGAAAAACTCTCTTAAGAATTTGTGATAGATATTGGTTTCCTCGCATGAGAGAATATGTTGTAAAATACATAGCAAATTGTATTCCGTGCCTCTATAACAAAATTCCGTCTGGACGTCGAGAAGGTTATCTGCACCCAATAGCAAAGGAACCAATTCCGTTCCATACAATACATATCGATCACCTAGGACCATTTCAGAAGACTTCTAAAGGAAATAGGTACTTAATTGTATTAATAGACGCGTTCACAAAATATGTTATGATGAAAGCATTGAAGTCCACAAAATCCAAACCAGTAATAAATTACCTTGACAGTGTCTTTGATACATTTCGCCTTTCCACGTCTAATTACCGATCGTGGAAAGGCGTTCCCAGAAAACAGCAAAGAAGTATAAATTAGGAGATTTGGTGTTAATTTTAAAGAACAAAGTTGCCGACGGACATAGTAGGAAACTTAGTCCCCAATATGCTGGTCCTATGGTTGTCACTGACGTTTTACCTAATGATCGGTACAGAGTTAAAGATATGCCTGGTTCCACCCGAAGTTTGACTGCCAAGTACGACAATGTCGTCGCGGTGGATCGAATGAAACCTTGGTTAGTTCCTGGAGGAGTCTCAGATGCCACAGCGAGTGAAAGCGGAGACGACGGTGTACCTTTACCCGAGGTGTCCGACAGTGAATAGTGTTGCGGGGACGCAACAATGTCAGGTTGGTCGAATGTAAAAGTACAAATAATCATATATATATTTTTATATTAATAAATAATATTCTTTTATAATGGAGACTTATTTCTGGCCTCCCTGTATAACTAATGACTCGATCACTGGTTTGCTGAATCCACAAAACGTGTCACAGAGCGCAAGCTAACAAACGCAACAGGCAGTCTTAGGATAGTTGACGAAGAGTATTACAGCTGAGATGAGATATAAATAGATTTGTTCTGTACAGTGTGTTTATTAAGTGGTATTTAAATGGCCAGTTGCAAGGGTGAGGTTTTAATGGTCATAATGACGAATGTAAATGATATTTAAATGATCAGTAGTAAGGTAAATGAGTGGTGGAGGTTTTTAATGATCATATTGCCCTGGTGCACACGTGCCTGGCAAAAGCCATGGTTCCTCGAGAGATCCGATACTCGCAAGGGGCATTGCGAGATCCTCGATGACATGTTATCGGACCTTCGGGTTACGATGCATTGGGATGCTTGTATACAGGTGTCCGGGGAAGCCTTGACTTATTTCAGGTGACTCTAGCTAGCAGTCGAAGATATTCCAAGTATGAGGTTGTTTAAAGTCTCTAGATTGGTATTGCATAATAAAGTAATGAATGGAATAAGGTCACGGGTTACTAGATGGCAAGGGGTGCACACGAAAGGAATTGATCAACCTTTTACAGGAATTTAGGGATTGTTTTGCGGAAGCGAGAGGACAAGTGGGTATTGCGAAATCTGCTGAGATTGATATCAAGTTGTCAGATGACACACCCTTCCGGTACAGACCATACCGTATGTCAGAAACGGAAAAGGAAAAGGTCAGACAAATGGTTGCTGATCTACTAGGAGCTGATATAATTAGAGAATCAGAATCTCCATATGCCTCTCAATCCTTTTAGTCAAGAAAAAGAACGGTCAAGATAGAATGTGCATCGATTACCGGAAATTAAATTCACGGACAGTGAAACAACGGTACCCTTTACCCCGCATTGACGATCAGATTGACGGGCTTACTGGATGTGAAATTTTCACTACTTTGGATTTAAGTTCTGGCTATCACCAAATACCTGTCGCAGAATCAAGCAAGTCACTAACGGCTTTTGTTACACCAGAAGCACAATACGAATATAATCGAATGCCGTTTGGGTTATGCAACGCACCGGCCGTATTCCAGCGACTGATGAACAAAATTTTGGGTCCACATCAAGATATTAGTAGAGTATATCTAGATGATATTGTTATACCGAGTAAAACAGTAAAAGAAAATTTGGCTAATCTCAGGATTATATTATTAACTCTACGTAATGAAGGATTAACCTCAATGCCAAGAAATGCTATTTTGTATGTTCATCTATTAATTATCTAGGGTTTGAAATAGACAAGCTAGGTGTCAGACCGGGTAGTGAGAAAATCAAAGCGATTGCTCAATTTCCTGTTCCTAAAAATGTAAAGAACATTCGACAGTTTGTAGGTCTAACTGGCTATTTTAGGAAATTCATACAAGATTATGCTTCAATCGTGCGACCATTAACCTCCTTACTAAAAAGAATCACATTTGGCAATGGAACGAGCGAGAGCAGCAAGCATTTCAAACATTAAAGGATAAATTAAGCAGTAAACCAGTATTAGCATTATATGATCCAGCTGCGAGACCGAAGTACATACTGATGCAAGCCAAGAAGGAATTGAGTGTAAAGGAAGATAATTATTGTCTGTGTCTTACCAATCGTGAGTTAGGTCAGTGCAGTTCATATTCTCGGCAACACCCAATTAACGCATCAACAGGCAGTTAGGTACATGCAATAAAAATAATATATAAAACTATGTACTCACCGGGGGAAATATACCCCCTTGCCATCTAGTAACCCGTGACCTTATTCCATTCATTACTTTATTATGCAATACCAATCTAGAGACTTTAAACAACCTCATACTTGGAATATCTTCGACTGCTAGCTAGAGTCACCTGAAATAAGTCAAGGCTTCCCCGGACACCTGTATACAAGCATCCCAATGCATCGTAACCCGAAGGTCCGATAACATGTCATCGAGGATCTCGCAATGCCCCTTGCGAGTATCGGATCTCTCGAGGAACCATGGCTTTTGCCAGGCACGTGTGCACCAGGGCAATATGATCATTAAAAACCTCCACCACTCATTTACCTTACTACTGATCATTTAAATATCATTTACATTCGTCATTATGACCATTAAAACCTCACCCTTGCAACTGGCCATTTAAATACCACTTAATAAACACACTGTACAGAACAAATCTATTTATATCTCATCTCAGCTGTAATACTCTTCGTCAACTATCCTAAGACTGCCTGTTGCGTTTGTTAGCTTGCGCTCTGTGACACGTTTTGTGGATTCAGCAAACCAGTGATCGAGTCATTAGTTATACAGGGAGGCCAGAAATAAGTCTCCATTATAAAAGAATATTATTTATTAATAAAAATATATATATGATTATTTGTACTTTTACAATTCTAACATGCAATCTAATAAAACAAAATAATAAATTAGGGTGTCAAATACGATTGAGGCAACCAGAATTTAATTGTTAATTAATTAATTAGTTGCTTATTGTTAAATTGTTTTAAAAATAAAGAGTCCTTATTTTGTGATACTGCCGATGAATTCATTATATCCATTTTACTCTCAGCCAGCCCATCACAGACACAAATGGAAATATTCACATTTTTTTCAAGCCGATTTTATTGGACGGTTATTTTTTTTCTCGGAAAGTTGAAGGAATAAAGTGTTGAAATTATACATTTTTGAATTCAGCAAGTTAAGCTCTACAAGAATCCGATGAAAAAATATAGGGGTTCTATTTAAAAAAATATCCGATGACGTCATCACGCGAAAACAAATGAACGTCGGAAATGCGTTGGTATAGAAAAAAGAGTATTTTTAAAAAGCAAAATCGACCTGTCCGAGGAAATTTCATGAAACTTCGTAGTTTTAGAAATAATGAATTTATTCCATACCTTTCTTGCACACTGTATGTATATATGTGTATACAGGGTGAGTCAGTCATAATGTCATTAATTTTAAAAAAATAAACAAATCACCCTATAAAAATCAGTAACACGACGCTCTTGGTCCGCTACGAACTTTCTGATGACGCACCCGATGACAATCTAATGCCGTATTAACCATTGATGCCACATCATGTTTACATACATAATATCGTCTAACACATCAGCGTGTTATTCAAATTTACCTCCATTTAGCACTGCATTTCCCGCATTTCTTTCCCCCCAAATTTGTAGATCATGCCACACATTTGGAGGGGGGATGGAGAGAATACAAGCAGTAAGCAGTAGTTTGTTTATTTCGGTCTCACCTCACGTACTTGGCGTAAATTCACAACTCATAATTTTACAAATTCCGAATATGTGGAAATGGTAGTGTTATACGGAGAATGTTTACGAAATGCGACTGACCCTAATTTTATTAATAAAGTGCTATGAACGGATGAGTGCAGGTTTACTCGAACTGGCAGGTTAGTACTATACTACTTAAAAAACAATAAATTACTAGGCTAGATGTACGTAACTGCAAACGTAATATCAAAATTATTAAACTGTAATAACCTAACATTCGAAAACATTTATTTATTATCTACATTTGCTTTTATTAACAAATAAATCAATATTTAAGGAAAATTCATTCATGTATCTAGATTAAAAAAAATAGTTTTACTCCTTGTCGTTAAATAACAGTACAAAAACTAGGTAACTAGGTTATTGACCTAACGATACGGTAGGTCAAGTTCAAGATACACTCTCAATAACTTAGATTAGCGGCGTTAATACAGTTTTCTGTCGACAACACGATGGTTTTTTATTACTTAGTATTTAAACATGAAACACTTTTCAGCTTCTCTTAATAATTTACCCATTGGGTATAGGTTTTTTTTGTAATGTACGTAAATGGTTTATTACTCGGTTTATTATTAGACACGTTGGAGTTTTGTTGCAGTCATAACAGCTACATATCCTCAGAGAAAAATTGACACGCGAGTGTACGGGTATCGTTTGATTGGGCCGTATTTTCTACCGGAAAACCTGAGTGGACCGCGTTACTTGCAATTTTGATTAGAATTATTTGATTATTATTATTTGATTTTATTGGATATTAACATTTTAAATTATTATTGGCTGAAATTGAACTGTACAACCGTTTATTTGTGATCTCTAAAACCTAGGTAGGGTGGTACTATATAGAAAAATATTACAACTTGACAACATTGCATCAGGTCGACATCGAGTTGAACTGTGAGCTGTAACCGACCAAGGCTGTGAGCGATCAGTGACAGTCTGAAAAGGAGATTTAAATAATGATTTGAAAATATTTTTTTTCGGCGTAAATATGCATTTAGATTTTTTTTTAATCACGTATTCGCATTATACTCATTATTCCCTATCTCATCTTAAAATTAATGACATTATGACTGACTCACCCTGTATACAGGGTGTTCCAGAATGATGGTCAAATATTTTACCAGTATATTCCACAAGCCATTTCAGGGGGGGGATCTTCATATGAAATTTTTCAATTTGGGTCCTTATTGTTGAGATATTCGAGTCTCAAAATGGCGGAAAAAATAGTTTTTTATTTTTCCTTAAAAATGGCTACACTTAGAAACTTCAATTTTGGTACACATTATCAGCTAGTCAAAATCTATTTTGAGAACAGTTTCTGTGAAAAAAAAATAAAAATAGTTTCCCTTACTCTAAACATCACCGTCACCGGTTACTGATAACCGCAGTAGGCGGTTGCTATGTTGATGTTCCTCTGTTGTCTTATCAAACAAATCACCATTAGGTCTATAATTGACAGTTTTTGCAAATATTTCTAATCTCATTTCATTGTCTATACTTATTCAGTTTGATACAACAGTAGTTTCTTTTTGTCTTTATCCTCAGAAACATCGTATCTAATAGATAGATAGATAGATAGATATACCTTTATTTGTTCTTATACAAAAATATGAAAAAAATAACCCTATAGGGTGTAGAACATGTCATATCATACTTAAAAATAGGAAATAGTGAATGAACAACCCTAAAATATACTAAAAAATTACAGGAAGTTATCTATAAGATAAAATATAAACAAGTCATCTATAAGATAAAATATAAAATAAAAACATTAACATTAGACATTAATTATAAGATAAAATATAAACATTAACTGACACATTAAAATTATCACGCTAAAACACAATAAAAGTCAACATTTTTACATTAATACATTATCAGTGAAGTATTCAGCTATTGTGTAGTAAGCCTTTTTTAAGAGTATCAGTTTGAGTGTGTATTTCATTCGGTTTATTGGGAGACTTTTTAATTTGTTCGGCAATTTGTTATATATTTTTATAAGCGAATATTCTACATTTTTTTGTATATATGTATAATTTTTTTTGCTCGTTGTCAGTAGCTTTTTCTTCCTTGTATCATAATCATGGTCTAATGAATGGAACATGTTTCTGTTTTCCTTCACAAATATTGCCGCTTCATAAATATATAAACTTACCACAGTAAGAATATTTCGATTTTTAAATACATCTCTGCAACTATCTGTAGGTTTCATATCAAATATATCAAATATCTCATGTAATATAGAGTAGTAGTCAACGGCTGCATATTATGTAATTTTACTTTATATTCTGAAGCAAATAAATATTATTATTATTATTATAATGCTTAAATAAAATATGGATCCTTACCGAAGTTACAGGGTGTTTTAATTAAAAATGTTTAAATGATTTTTGCCCATCACATTAACCCTTTTTAATACTTCCCTACCATACTTGATATAAAGTTTAGATATTTTAAAACATATTAAAGAATGCTATAAAATCGTTCATGGCTACTACCAGAGACGTACGACGGAGATAGAGGGGCTGTTTCCCATACCTAACTTCTACGCCACTGGCAAAAATTCAGCCATTGGTTCCATTTTTCAATTCTTCAATACTATAGCGCAATGTTATAGCACTTGCTTGACAGAAGACACTGACTTGAATGATAATAATATGACAAATAAATTACATAATAAAATAAAAATGATTGTGCAGTCCTCTTTTAACTTTAAAAATCTCTAGAAATAATTACTTTACCGCTATGAAAGAATAGTAGGTTAAATGTGTAGAAAATATTGAAGAATTGAAAAATTGGGCCAAAATAAAACTTTCACCAGTGGCATAGAAGTTAGGAATGGGAAACTGCCCCTCTACCCCTGTGCTACGCCTTTAGTAGTAGACATGAACGATTTTGTAGCATTTTTTCATATGTTCAAAAGTATCTAAACTTAATACCAAGTATGATAGGGAAATATCAAACATAATTAAAGCAATGGGCAAATATAATTTAAGCATTATGAAACAAAACACCCTGGAACTCTGTAAGGAGCCATATTTTATCTAAACGTTATGCGTCACTTCTTCATATTTTCAGCTCAGGATTATGCAGTTAGCGTATGTACAATTATTAATGAATCACCCTATATAATGGCTTTAATGAACTTCAAGACAGTTAAAAATATCTGGCATATATATTAATTATTACAATAAAAAACATTACAAAAAAAATTGTACATTTATTTATGTCTAGAAAATCATCTAGAAAATTTATAGTAGAAAATCTTTTTAAATACACAATAATTAATTTAAAATACATATACATAGTACAAAAATAATTCCCAGTCAATATATGTAATTGAAATTAATTCACTTGAACTGAACATATTTCATTAAAGTATATTTCTTCTAGGGAGGAGTAATAGCAAAGAAGTTAATTTCAGAAATTGAATCAAACTCAGTTTCTGTATTGATAACATTGGCAGCACCATTAAAAAGACCGCCTATAATTTTTGACTACTATACAAGTTATTTTTATAATAGCTATGAAACTAAAAATAATAATACCTTAATTATAAGCATCTCAGGAGGATATAGCGATTTTTTGGTACCATCTTACTTAAGTGATATTAAGGAATATAATTCGCTACATGCAGTGGTAAGTGAAATAAATTAAAATTTAAAGAATTTTGAATTATATTATTTCAGGCTACTAACATACCTAGGTCCTGGATAGAAGCAAATCATGTTCAAATTGTCTGGTGTAAACAAATTGTATTAGCTATTAACCGAGCACTGTTTGATAGCATTGACCTGCAAACAAAACAAATATCAAACAATTTAACATATCTTAATAATGTTTTTAAACATCATCTTATTCAAGTAAGATAATATTATCATGGTTTTAGTATGACTAAAAAATATTTTCAGCACAGTGGTACAAAAGTGCAAAAACTAGAAAGTTATTCTGAGGCGATAGATATTAATTACAAAGGACAATGGATAGAAAGTTTATTACGGCAGTATTCTGTAGAATTTTTCCATGGTTTGAAAGAAACACGTTGGTATATGATAAAATTAAACAGCCTCCCTACTCATCAGATGTTAACAGTTCTGGCTATAAATGTAGAAACCGATAATTGGGTATTTGCTTGTAATGCATATTTGCCAAAAGGCAAAAGTAAAGTTTGGTGAGTAAATATATTAGTTTCTATAAAATAATTTATAATTTAAATTTATTTTTTTTAATAGTAATTGTGAATATATTAGGATCAAACAATTTTCCTAAAACAATAGTAAACTTAACAATAAGATAAAGTGAAAATAAGAAAATACAAATATATATAAATTCTGTGGCCCAAGTAAAACAATCAATTTTAAGAGTTATGGAGATTTTTCTGTTATTTTATTTTTATATATTTTCAAAGAATCATTAAATAAATCAACATAATTACATATAAGTGCTATGAAATTTGTGACACATAGATAATTTAGGTAATTTCAGGTAAATTAGATTGTGGTGTAGGTAAGTAAAAATATATTTGTTTTCCTCCATTTAAACAAGGTATATGAAAATTCAGTTGATACAACCAATCCGGGCAGATTGTGTTCTAATTTATAAATACAGGGTGTTTTGCATAAGAACCGACACAGAGCAGTTGCATGTAGGGGGTCCCAAAATGTTTCAATTTAATGAAACATCTATATACAAAGTTGTGCAGGAGGAGTTACTGGCCTTCAAAGTGGGGCCAAATATTTTGAAAAAAATATATATATCTGAGTTACTTTGACTTGGAATAACCAAATTTGGTTCATAGTTTAGATTTATTATTAGTCTTCCTTGACTATGAGTGATTCACCCTCAATGAACACTTTGTGTAGTGTTTCAATTTACTTGAACTCATAGTCAAAGAAGACCAATAATAAACGTAAATCATGTACCAAATTTGGTTATTTCAAATTAAAGCAATTCAGGGATATTAATTTTTTTTTGAAATATTTGACCCCCCTTTGAAGGTCTGTAACTCCGCCTTTCCACCACTTTGTATATAGGTATGTTTGGTTAAATTTCAATATTTTGGAACCCCCTACAGGCACCCAGTTTATCTGAAAGTTTGAAATTACATCTGCAAATACATCGATCTATTATATGCCGTATTTTGTTATTTGTTGCAGCATTTTTTTGCTTTATGCTAGTGCAACATTTTATTAATTATTGCATTGAACTCAACTAGTTCGATTGTATCTGAAAAGGTTGCCTTATTTTTTTACTTATCGGTTGCATCTGCTCGATCTATCTCGTTAGTTAAAACGTCCTAACTACATTTTTTTCTAATTTTGCGTGTGATATATTTTCGATACTATATTTATCTATTTTCCTACATCAGAACGTCCTAAGTGTTTATATTGCCTGTTTAAATTGCTTACATTTATTGTCCTATGTCAAAAAAATACGAATTTGCTTAATCAAAACGTCCTATTTAGCATTTACTAAAATAGTTCTAACTCATTTAAATTTTAAAGATAGGACATTTTATCTTAGCATTTAAATGAAGTTGTTTACTGCCTAGACCTACACTTAGGACAGTGTAGTTTATTACAACATAACCTCAAAATTTATTAATCACTTGTCTGTTAATTGCCTGTCAAGTGGGTATAAATGTTTACTTATATTAGATGTATTGATAAGTGAATGGTTGTGTGTTTGCAGATGTTAATATATAGAGTAAGTGCCCCTCTATTTATTTATTTATTTCACAGGCAAGGCCCATTTTAGAAACAATGAATTACAGAATATTCAATTTAGATATTATAGTATAAATAATAATATCATTGGAATAATAATAACAAATATGAACCAACCTAAATAATATACAACAGTACAATAGTATAAACATAAGTAAAAATAGCCACATACAACTTAACTATAAAATAAAATAAAAATACCTTATACTCACCTTATACCAACAGACAACTCTCGGTACACATACTCTACGTACAAAAACAGCTTAAAGGATCAATAGATTCTAATTACACTATAGTTCGCAGTTACCAAGCTGTCTAAGAAATTGTGATTTACTATTGAAAAAGTCCAGATTTGTATAGTCATTTGCAAGCCTTCATACTCTAGTAATAAAATTGTTCCTACCATAAGTAGTCCTATGAAATGGAATAAAGAACGTATTTGCGGAACGAGTGTGCCTGTAATGAACTTGTAATTTAACGTGACTTAATAGTATGGAACAGGAGACATAAGAAGTAATAATATTATAGAGCAGAAGTAAATCTTTTATTTTACACCTGTAAGACAGTGGTTTTATATTTAACGTTGTTTCCAACTGGGATAAATCATATGGTGGTAAAATATTGGATTTGGAAGCAATATATCTAAGAAAAATGTGTTGAACACTCTCAATTTTGTTAATATGTATATTGAAACAAGGTGCCCATAAGCTTGAGGCGTACTCCAAATGTGGTCTCACAAGAGCACAATAAAGTATCTTTATAGCATTGATGTTAACAAAATTTTGAGTACATCTCTTGATAAAACCTAACATCTGCATAGATCTAGATATTGCCGCTGTTATATGAGGTACAAATGACAGTGAGGTGTCCATTGTCACCCCAAGGTCTTTTATGGTATAAGATGAATAAAGCAAATTCCTCTAAAGTTGATAAGCATATTCAACTGATGTTCTGCCTCGTGAAAATATCATTGTATGACATTTAGAAGCATTAAGTTCCATACCATTAAGTGTACACCAGCTAAGTAGCCTATCAAGATCTGCCTGAATCTCAAGACTATTTATCCTGACTGCGAATTTTCTGAAATAACTTCAAGTCGTCAGCAAATAGAAGACACCTACTAAAGTGAAAACATTTTTATATATCGTTATTAAAAGTATTAAATAGAAGGGGATCCAGGTGAGATTCCTGGGGAACACCTGAGGTGACTTCGATTGCCGCCGACTTAAAATTACATACCCTTACAACTTGAGATCGTTCCCGGAGATAAGACGCAACCCAATTTAGCAATACACCAGTTACTCCCACGTGTGCCATCTTATGCAACAAGACTTTGTGATTCACCCTGTCGAACGCCTTGGAGAAGTCGGTGTACACAGAGTGCACTAGACACCCCTCCTCCAAGGCATCCGACAGGAAATGAGAATATGTTAAGAGACCAAGTTCAGTAGACCTACCGGACATAAATTCAAATTGCTCGTCAATGAGGACACTCCTAACCCCAATTGTGTCAAAAAGTTACATACAATATTTTCAAAGATTTTAGGAATCGTACTTAAAATGCTTATGGGTCTGTAGTTCTTCACCTGACTCCTGGAGCCAGATTTATGAATAGGAGTAATGTAACTTACTTTCCAAAAATCAGGAAAAGAACCTTCTGACAAAGAGGTCTTGCTAAAATACCACTACAAAATTTTAAAATGGATGGAGGAATCTCATCTGGGCCCGGACTCTTACTAGTATCCAAATTAGACAACTTGGTATAAACATCTGATAAAGAGACCAGATAAGAGTTTAAATTGATGTTGTTATCAGGTATCACAATATTGGCTGTATCACAGTCACTATCACAATAAACGGAAGCAAAATAATCAGCAAATAAGCCAGCCATCTCTTCAACATCAGTACTTTTAATTCCATTGTATTCAATTTCAACTGGAATACCCGTACTTTTGCGTTTAGAGTTAACAAAGTTCCAAAAAATTTTCAAGTTGTTTGGGATAGATGTTTCCGTACTCTGTACATAATTTTTATAACAGCTGGTTTTAAGATTTTTGCATTCTGTCCTCAAGTTAGCAAATTCACGAGGTGAGGTGAGCCAGACAGCTTATTTTTCAAGTGCGCTTTCTTTTTTGCAATAATTAAGCGTTTAAGTTCAGGCGAGAACCATCTGAGAAACTTTCTATTACTGAATTTTCTTAAAGGAACAAATAATTCAATGGCCTGATATATACTATAGAAAATATTAACCATATCTTCAAGGCATTTATCTGATAATATTAAATCCCAGTTGAACTGAACTAGAAAGTCAGAAATGCCTAGCATATTTGCAGATTTGAAATCCCGAAAATAACCTGCTGGAATAAGTCCACCAACGGTATTGTAGTTGTCCATAATAAGCTTAAAATGAAGAGGAGGATGATATATATCTGACGGGTCAATAATAGTTTTTTCTGAGATTAGTACTACAGTATCAGGATTCCGAACAAAAACCAGATCAAGCAAAGAACCAACCCCATTGATGATGGTGTTAATTTGAAAGAGGTTGAACAGGGAAGACTGATGAGCAGCAATATCCAAGCATTCCACTTCGTTTGGAGTGAGATTTGGCAATGGGGTAACTGTAGATGAGTAGGGGATAGCTTCCCACTTTCCATGAAGATTAAAGTCGCCCAGTAGGCATAGATGTAGGAAAGGTATCACATAATTTGTCTACACTTTCGTAAAAAGTCTGATATGATGTAACTGGAGACCTGGGGGGGAAAATATGAGGTACCAATTATGTACTGATTGAGCCCACTTCCCACCATAACAAACAGTTGTTCAATGTCATCCGCAGCTTGTAGTAGTTTACTAGTTATGTTTCTTCGCACAGCTATGAGTACTCCTCCACCACAAGAATGAACACTAGTCAATGAAGAGCAATCCTTTCTATAAACGTTGTAATCATACATGTGAAGTTCCAAATCATAAAAATTTGAATTAAGATTAGTTTCATTAAAGTCAATAATGCCAAACGGAGAGTAAAAAGCATTTTGAAGAAGTTTATGAAATTTAGTGCGTAAACCTCGCGTATTTTGATAGTAAACGGAGTAATAAGATGTTGGTTGATTTAGTTTTTTGATAATGATGAATTTCTTGGCACAATTTTAGGGGTACCATAAAAGTATCTAATTATTAAATCCTTTTCGCCATTATTAAATCTATCCTCCAATTCGGCTTTCACAGATTTGTAAGACTTTTGTTGTTTGTGTGTTAAATCAAAGTTGATGTAGATTTTGTTACGTTTGGCTACATCCTTACGGTTTTGAATGATAGTATGGACGTCATTTGGGTTAGATAGGGTGACTTTTAGTGGACGGTTACCATTCTTATTGCGCCTGCCAACACGAGTTAATTTAATAATATTTATGGTACTATTACCACCAACTATCTCATTTAACACCTGCTTGACATGATCACCGTCCGGTTTTTCATTGGAATCAGTGAGGTTGTAGATCATTATGTTATTAGATATCTTTTGGCGTTCATGGAGTTCATATAATAAGTCTTCAGATGTTAGATCAGCATTAGAGCCACTTTGTTTAAGGATATCCACTTCATTTCTAAGCAAAACAATGTTTTTCTTCAAATTGTCAACGTCACTAGTAATATTTTGCAATTCCGTGTTCAAGGCGGTGATCTTATTTATCTCTCCTTCCAAAGAATCAATTCTTTCTTCAAATTTCCTTATAAGTTTTTGGTATTTCGCTACTAAGATCATCTAAATGATTTTGGAGTTTAGTATCTAAATATTTCTGAAGTTTATAGAGAAGTGTATCTGCAGAGGTATCGTTGATGGAAGGGCCACTTGGATGTGATAAATGCTGAGAAGCAAGGGCCTGCGGACTGGGTGAACGACATGAAGCGCAGATAAATTTCTTTCCATTAGGGTCCTTAAGATCCCTAGAAAAGCGATTAATCTCATCTATAGTCAGGTTCGCACAATCTCTGTGGAGCCAACCGTCAAATTTGCAACATTTAATGCTGTATGAATTAGATTTAATAACCGCACTACAACTTGCACAATTCACAGGAGGCATGCTGATGAGTAAAAGAAATTTTTATCGGTACAGCACTGTTGATTTATTATATTTATCTTGCCTTCTTTTTTACTCACGGAGAAATAAAAAGTAGTGTTTTGTCTATAGTTTTTTCCACAAGGGATAATGAATTCCAATCAATTAAAATCAAAACTGCCACTATTCTGGCACAGATATGTTAAATAAAAACAGTTTCTGTTAGCTTGCACTGTAAATTATAAAGTTAAGAGAATGATTTGAATTTATTCCAAATGTAATCACAAACAAGGTAAAAACTCAGAGCACAACTTCACACATACACATATCAAGATAGTCACTATATACTCTAGGTATATATTATTAATAAATAACATTAATGACTAGTAAATTGCGGAGAATCATGATAAAATTTAAAGTTAGGTGTTATTGTTGATTGCTACTCCATTTTTTCAACTTTATTCTAGAGGTTCTGTTTTTCGCTCGGCGCGGCAGACGGTTAAAAACCATTGACCGTCTTCTCGTGTTCTTATAGAGGTTACCGATATAATATCAGTACTACACTATATATAATATGAAAATAATATATCGATATTATATCATATATATTATATCGATAAACCTAAATAATTTCGAATACATTTAGGTACCGTTTTTATAATTTCTTGAATGTCAAGTCGCAGCAAAAATGTGGTCTCTATGGCAAATTTAAATATTTGTAAATATTTTTCAAAATATTTTTAGACATTTTGTTCTACTTTTAGAAAAATTGAAAAGTCATAAATACCTCAAAATATTCAGATTTTTGCTCTTTTTAAATATTGTTTTCCCGATTTTTTTAATAGGGTATTCAATTTTTAGATAATATTTAAAATTGGCTAGAATCACAGGAATTATTTTCTAAAACAGATACTACAAAATGGTTTTGATTATCGGTCATTCCCCCGAACTTAACTAATATCAGGTAAATATTGTAGAAAATTTATGTTCATAAAAATTCTATATAGTCAAAAAAAATGTGCACAGTAAGTAAAACTTAAAATTATATATTAACATTAACTTTAACATTAAATGGATACATTTGAGTTTCTACTTCCTATAAAAACTCTTTTTTTATTTGCTTTTTGAGATAAAAGGTGTTTCAACGTTTTAGAAAAAAATATGCAAGGTGTTCAGTAAAGAATGGGCCAAAATAATGAATCTGCAAAATATTCGAATTTTATTCACCTATTTAGTAGCTTAAAATGAATAATTATTAGTATTACAAAACTCCAGCGAATGGGGGCATGGCCAGGCACTATTATGGGTTATGTCACTATACGCACATTATGTCCAGTGATAATTGTCGACTTGATACTTGTTATAAGCATTTTTTGGAGTATTGTTTGTGTTCCGTACTGTTTTGTATATTTTCTTAAAAGTTAATTGAATGGGTCATAACCCATATCTCCGTTACTGGTTGGTTAGGGGATTTGAAATTGCCGCATCATGAGTTTCTTTTGAATAAATACAATATAAATATTAAATAAACATTTTTCGTAACACCCTCTATATTTAAACCTGAAGTATTTTTGAAGAAATAATAATAATAATAATAATAATAATAATAATAATATCTCTACCCCTCATTCTAATCACAGGGATTAGCCCAGAAGTCGGAGACTTGTGCGGGAGAGGGGGCGGCATATTATTATTAAGCAGGCCGCATTTGCGCACAGGAACGACTTACGTTGGTAGGCCCTAACCACTATTCAGTGCAGGAATGAGGAAAACCTGGAAAACCTCATTAATTAGGGGGGTAGTCAAATATCAACCGGCATCAATCTCTCACATTGACCCAAGCTAACATTATTCCACTCTACCATACCCACAGAGAGGGTGCCAATCCTCTCCACGAATATAGCTTTTATACGGTCTACCGGCAGCTGGGCTCGAATCAACTCCGTCTAGTCACCCCGATTCAAGTACTAACGCCTTAAACCGCGCGACCACTGACCGATCCGAATATTCCTGTAAATCACCCCATTTGTTTATAAAAGTTTTATCAGGTATAAAATATACTCTTAGGTAACGTTAACTTCCGTTTTGTTTTTCATTACATTATAAAGCTTGCGCCTCTTTAGAATTTTTGCTTTAAAACGAGGTAGATATATTTAATACATAAATTTTCAGCACTTTTCAGAAAATAAATTATACGGAGTGTAAATAAAACGTTTCGAGACAATTTACAATTTTTCAGTGTTAGGTACGTGAAATAATGTAGTAAATGATATATTTATTTCTTTTTTCTCAACTAACCATTATATACGCATGTGCGCTATGAGTAAGTATATATGGCGGTCTCATTCATTCTGAGAACCAAGACCATTTCACCGGAACCGTGCCGTGCTTAATTTTCAGCACAAAACATTTGTTTTCAATTCGTAAATCGCTTCTCTATTTATATCAAATAGAGAAATGCCAGTTGCGTTAAAAGTGTTTAGTGCAATAAAAAATCACATTGAAAAAATGAAGCGTTTTCTAAAAGAACAGTAGGTATTTACTAACCTAAATAAGTTTCAAAAACAGTTTTTTTGTTGTTGTAAATGAGTGTCCTTTTTATTTTACATTAATAGAGCATTTACATTAACTCAGTGTCATTAAATTCCGCTAGGGGCGCTAGCGTCAAAGTTAGGTATTAATTTAAATGTCTATGGTCTAGTTCGTGATTTTTCTTATTTATATATATTTAATCTGTGGTTTATTATTCGATAATTTTTGATTTGAATTTGTGTAAGTCAAAAAATCACTTGAAACGATATATTAAATTTTATTTATGTTAACCCCACATAGCCTTGTTTATTTGCATTTTACATTAGCAATTTGGAAAGAGGAGTAATAAAACGTTATTTAACACAGAAATTGTTAACGTTGGAGTGCCTAAATTATTTCCTGGTAATTCTTAATTTAAACCTCTTTGTTTTTAAAGAATTGAAATTTCATATATTACGAATCGATAGAAAAATGGTTATACTCGCGACAAGAATTCAGACGACTTACGTCATACGAACAAATGAATAATTCATGATATTTTCATCAAAGTATTTAAGAAACTGCATCTGATAGTAATAAAACTATATAGTACACTAAAAGTTTGCATTATATATTGCACTAAATTGCAAAAAATGATAGTTTTTAACGCGACCAAATATCGAAAATTACGTTGACAATAAAAACAAATGTGTAACGTCAGCCGTGACGTAAGACGTCTGAATTTTTGACGCGAGTATAGTTCAGATTGCTCAGATTGCAAAAATGTTGCATGTAATATGCCTAGTAAATAAAAAAGTACATTAAATACCCAGTTTCTAAAAAAATACGAATATATAAAAAAATCTGTGTTTTAAATAATGTACATGTGACATAAATAAATAATAAACATATGCAGTTTTTATTTGGTATTTTTATTACAGAAAAAGCTAAAAACCCTGATAGGTGTTTTAAATGGTTTTCATTTAAAAATTTGAGTGATATTAGTTGTGCCCTTTTATAACTAATAACATTTTGAATCGCCATATTGTTAAATAACTTGTTACTACTAGATGCACTTGCTATACTCTCAGGATTACCGGCGTTATTATCATTCAAGTAATTTTCAATTTGAGGAATCATATCATCACATTTAACTCATGTTAGTTTAGAACTCTATGAACTCACATTTCTACTATTTTTCCATCTGCAAGTTTGTCTACATTTTCATCCTGTCTTCGCCTTTTCAAGTACCTTTTCATGCGTTCATTATTTTTTACAATATTAGTATCGTATTTTCGTGTACGGGTAAATATAATGTTGAAGCAGCTGTTTTTTGAGAATTTTCCATTGTCCTAAAAATAAGAATGAACCCTTATCAAATAATGAAAAATATACATCGAAAATAGATCATGTATGCTTACCCATGCTAGTAATAGTATAACAATCTTCTGTAGATCTTTGTGTACTGGGTTGGTTTCTTGCTGGATGCAATTGCTATAAACCAATTTTTTCAGCATTATTGGGGACCTTACGAAACATGAAATCTTTATTTTTATTAGCAACAGATAAACACTGCGGTACACAACAGTTATATGGCTATTTTATTTACACAAATTGAAACAGAACAAAAATTAAATAACAAATATTTGTGAGGTTAGATTTAATACCTAACTATTTTATTAATCTGTGACCTAACATTGATCGCCGCGCCGCCTACATGTAAATGCTCTATTGGAGCACTTAAATATATAAACTGCATATTATTATTGAAAAAGAGGAAATGTGTCAAAGTTTACGGTCACTTTACGTTAAGGGTAGCGCATTTCTGGTAAACAAGATAAATTTTTACTGTTTAAGAAAGGTATTTTAAGCTAATATGTATCAAATCTCCTACAATTCCTATCAATGAAGTCATATGTATGTTCTCTGATACCAAACATCTAGGTATGCTAATGAACATCCACAGACAAAACTCTATTCAATAATTATCTAAAAATTTAAAATATTTACTAACCTCTGGAGTGGGAACTCGAAATTCAACCACAATAATTGAGATCTCACTTATTTCTACGTTTATAAGGATCGCTTCATCAGGTGGTCTCCTTTAACTTGAGTCAAATATCTAATTATAAAGATTATTATACTAATAAATTGAAATTATTTGAAATTAAATGTCAAAATGAAATTAAATTTCGACAACGTCAAACTGATTATCTGTCAATGAATATCGTAACGACCTACTAAAATAAATAAAAATTAATAAAAAATTTTTACCTTTTATGTATAGTTTTTTCATATATTTTCAGGTATTAACAATATTGTGTGAAACTAACTACTCAGTGGACAAAAGCCCCAACCTGCGTTGAATTACACCCACAATATCTACCCATATATTCCTTATTATTAGCTTTTGTAACATTTTATACTGTTTAAGAAAGGTATTTTAAGCTAATATGTATCAAATCTCCTACAATTCCTATCAATGAAGTCATATGTATGTTCTCTGATACCAAACATCTAGGTATGCTAATGAACATCCACAGACAAAACTCTATTCAATAATTATCTAAAAATTTAAAATATTTACTAACCTCTGGGTGGGAACTCGAAATTCAACCACAATAATTGAGATCTCACTTATTTCTACGTTTTATAAGGATCGCTTCATCAGGTGGTCTCCTTTAACTTGAGTCAAATATCTAATTATAAAGATTATTATACTAATAAATTGAAATTATTTGAAATTAAATGTCAAAATGAAATTAAATTTCGACAACGTCAAACTGATTATCTGTCAATGAATATCGTAACGACCTACTAAAATAAATAAAAATTAATAAAAAATTTTTACCTTTTATGTATAGTTTTTTCATATATTTTCAGGTATTAACAATATTGTGTGAAACTAACTACTCAGTGGACAAAAGCCCCAACCTGCGTTGAATTACACCCACAATATCTACCCATATATTCCTTATTATTAGCTTTTGTAACATTTTTTACTGTTTAAGAAAGGTATTTTAAGCTAATATGTATCAAATCTCCTACAATTCCTATCAATGAAGTCATATGTATGTTCTCTGATACCAAACATCTAGGTATGCTAATGAACATCCACAGACAAAACTCTATTCAATAATTATCTAAAAAATTTAAAATATTTACTAACCTCTGGAGTGGGAACTCGAAATTCAACCACAATAATTGAGATCTCACTTATTTCTACGTTTTATAAGGATCGCTTCATCAGGTGGTCTCCTTTAACTTGAGTCAAATATCTAATTATAAAGATTATTATACTAATAAATTGAAATTATTTGAAATTAAATGTCAAAATGAAATTAAATTTCGACAACGTCAAACTGATTATCTGTCAATGAATATCGTAACGACCTACTAAAATAAATAAAAATTAATAAAAAAATTTTACCTTTTATGTATAGTTTTTTCATATATTTTCAGTTAGTTTCACACAATATTGTTAATACCTGAAAATATATGAAAAAACTATACATAAAAGGTAAAAATTTTTTTATTAATTTTTATTTATTTTAGTAGGTCGTTACGATATTCATTGACAGATAATCAGTTTGACGTTGTCGAAATTTAATTTCATTTTGACATTTAATTTCAAATAATTTCAATTTATTAGTATAATAATCTTTATAATTAGATATTTGACTCAAGTTAAAGGAGACCACCTGATGAAGCGATCCTTATAAAACGTAGAAATAAGTGAGATCTCAATTATTGTGGTTGAATTTCGAGTTCCCACTCCAGAGGTTAGTAAATATTTTAAATTTTTTAGATAATTATTGAATAGAGTTTTGTCTGTGGATGTTCATTAGCATACCTAGATGTTTGGTATCAGAGAACATACATATGACTTCATTGATAGGAATTGTAGGAGATTTGATACATATTAGCTTAAAATACCTTTCTTAAACAGTAAAAAATGTTACAAAAGCTAATAATAAGGAATATATGGGTAGATATTGTGGGTGTAATTCAACGCAGGTTGGGGCTTTTGTCCACTGAGTAGTTAGTTTCACACAATATTGTTAATACCTGAAAATATATGAAAAAACTATACATAAAAGGTAAAAATTTTTTATTAATTTTTATTTATTTTAGTAGGTCGTTACGATATTCATTGACAGATAATCAGTTTGACGTTGTCGAAATTTAATTTCATTTTGACATTTAATTTCAAATAATTTCAATTTATTAGTATAATAATCTTTATAATTAGATATTTGACTCAGTTAAAGGAGACCACCTGATGAAGCGATCCTTATAAAACGTAGAAATAAGTGAGATCTCAATTATTGTGGTTGAATTTCGAGTTCCCACTCCAGAGGTTAGTAAATATTTTAAATTTTAGATAATTATTGAATAGAGTTTTGTCTGTGGATGTTCATTAGCATACCTAGATGTTTGGTATCAGAGAACATACATATGACTTCATTGATAGGAATTGTAGGAGATTTGATACATATTAGCTTAAAATACCTTTCTTAAACAGTAAAAATGTTACAAAAGCTAATAATAAGGAATATATGGGTAGATATTGTGGGTGTAATTCAACGCAGGTTGGGGCTTTTGTCCACTGAGTAGTTAGTTTCACACAATATTGTTAATACCTGAAAATATATGAAAAAACTATACATAAAAGGTAAAAATTTTTTATTAATTTTTATTTATTTTAGTAGGTCGTTACGATATTCATTGACAGATAATCAGTTTGACGTTGTCGAAATTTAATTTCATTTTGACATTTAATTTCAAATAATTTCAATTTATTAGTATAATAATCTTTATAATTAGATATTTGACTCAAGTTAAAGGAGACCACCTGATGAAGCGATCCTTATAAAACGTAGAAATAAGTGAGATCTCAATTATTGTGGTTGAATTTCGAGTTCCCACTCCAGAGGTTAGTAAATATTTTAAATTTTAGATAATTATTGAATAGAGTTTTGTCTGTGGATGTTCATTAGCATACCTAGATGTTTGGTATCAGAGAACATACATATGACTTCATTGATAGGAATTGTAGGAGATTTGATACATATTAGCTTAAAATACCTTTCTTAAACAGTAAAAATGTTACAAAAGCTAATAATAAGGAATATATGGGTAGATATTGTGGGTGTAATTCAACGCAGGTTGGGGCTTTTGTCCACTGAGTAGTTAGTTTCACACAATATTGTTAATACCTGAAAATATATGAAAAAACTATACATAAAAGGTAAAAATTTTTTATTAATTTTTATTTATTTTAGTAGGTCGTTACGATATTCATTGACAGATAATCAGTTTGACGTTGTCGAAATTTAATTTCATTTTGACATTTAATTTCAAATAATTTCAATTTATTAGTATAATAATCTTTATAATTAGATATTTGACTCAAGTTAAAGGAGACCACCTGATGAAGCGATCCTTATAAAACGTAGAAATAAGTGAGATCTCAATTATTGTGGTTGAATTTCAGTTCCCACTCCAGAGGTTAGTAAATATTTTAAATTTTTAGATAATTATTGAATAGAGTTTTGTCTGTGGATGTTCATTAGCATACCTAGATGTTTGGTATCAGAGAACATACATATGACTTCATTGATAGGAATTGTAGGAGATTTGATACATATTAGCTTAAAATACCTTTCTTAAACAGTAAAAAATGTTACAAAAGCTAATAATAAGGAATATATGGGTAGATATTGTGGGTGTAATTCAACGCAGGTTGGGGCTTTTGTCCACTGAGTAGTTAGTTTCACACAATATTGTTAATACCTGAAAATATATGAAAAAACAAGATAAATGTTGATATAATTACCTAATCTCAGTATAAACAAAATCTACTTTCCACATTTCATTAAAATTGACTACATTCAGGATGTAACTTCAAAATATGAAAAATTCCGAAAGGGAGAGTTGTACGAAAAATAATTATAGAACACTTAAAATATCTCCCAGTTATTCTGGGACATTATTTATAAAAAATAACTTGTCTAAGATCATTGGTCTTTCATTTTAATTTTATAAAATGAATGAGAGAATAGCCACAGTAATCCGCAAGCTCACAATAATAAGTTAACAGATAACAGATAACCCTTTAATGTGTGTACTGTCTAGGATCATGATGAATCAGTTACTAGTTTGAATCTGAAAGTTGCGCTCTATTATGGAGCATGCGCAAATGCATCACAGTTTTTATATTCCCCTAACTTTCAACGCCAAGGTTATACATTGAAACGATAGAAAGTACGCGGTATATAGTAGAAGTACTCGTATGTGATAAAAACCAAGGGCAGCGGTAACCTTTGCAACTACCTGCGGAACGTATTCTAGTCCCACTCTTTTAATGATATTTCTAATACGAATAAGTAAAATAGAGAAATACTATAAATTTTGTATCTTCAAGTTGTTTATAGCAAGATGGAAACACTTTAAAAAAATTGTTAGCAATTTTTTAAGTTTAAAATCTGACTATGCTACTGAATTCAGTATCTTTTAAAATTTGTGCCAAGTTTAATGAAGAAATAGGTATATTATTATTAGTAAAATTGATATAATTACTTTTGATAGTTTTCATTATTTCAAAACTATTTAAATAATAAGAATAGAATATTATTTTTAAAATATTACATTTAATTTAGCAGTAATTATTACGTTTTAGATATATCGTTTAATTATAAATATATCTTATATCTACATTGTAAGTTCTGATCATTCTGTTTAACGGTGAATTTTGTCCAGAGTTAGTATGGTAAAAAGACTTGAAACAACTCTATAAAATTCCTGGAAGGTACATAAATATATATGAGATCTACTAAATTAGGAGAATCAATTAGATTATTCAAATGTTTAAATAAAAATATTACGTCAGCTTGCTTTCTTTTATTTTCTAAAGATTGAATTTTAAATGTTTGTTGTAAGAGTACTGAATTCTCAAAAGTATAAACCCCGGCCACTTTAAAATTTAAATATCTAAGAAATTTATTTTGAATTGCTTCAAGACGGAAATTATGAACCATATATTGAGGATTCCAAATGGTTGAAGCAAAGTTTATCTTACTATGTACATAAGCAAAATATAATGATTTTAAAGAATCCACTCTTCTAAAGTCTTTACATGCTTTAGTGATAAAGGCTAACATCTTACTACTTTTTAAAGCAACGTAATCTATATGTGAAGAAAAAGATAATTTCCTGTCAAAAATAACAGCTAGATCCTTTATCTCTTCTAAGTAAAGTAACGTTCAGATAAACGTTAGTGCAATGGCACTGCAGTTGTACTGTTGTATTGTAATTGTATGGTGTTAAATATTATTTACTCTGTTTACATAAAACTACTGTAGACTTGACCTTCAGATGAAGAGGTTATGTTTATGTTTTGTCAACTACGTCCCTATCTACGGAAATTGTTGGTTTTTATCATTTGCCGAATAGTAATTAAAAGCTAGATAAAATATAAGCCTACAATCTGCAGGAATAGATGGTCTATTTGAATGTTTGGTTAAATGAGGCCCCACTAATTTCAGCATGTCATCAAACACTGCCACTGTCATTCGGGTGAAATGAAAAAATAATCGGCATTCTCATTTCGCATTTCTTTATATAAATTATAGAAATCACCTTGCATGTGCTTTCTGCGGTTAATACGTCGCACCCACCATCTCTGAGTTCTTCTTTTCATTTTTTTTTGCATGTATAGTTTTTATACATATTGACGTCGCTGCGAATAAGAGCAGCAAAAGTAACTGTTTCTTAACTAAACAGTCCTCTTCATCCATAGTAGCCGGAGGTGGAGCAAGATCAATGAACTGAAATATGACACCGGAGTTAGGATTGGAGAGAGGATAAGGATAAGCAGCCGGAGCCGGAGGAGGAGCAAGGTCAGTGAACTGAAATATGATACCGGATGCTAGCATCAGCTGTTTTTAGTTATAGACTAAGGTTAATAACTTGTAACAGACGGTGACCTTGAATACGATACCGGATATTGTCCAGACATCACGTGGTTTCTATTTTTAAACATGATCAACGACGTCGGATGCTATCTAGACGAAACTCGACACTTTATTTCCTATAAAAATTCCACTCTAGTAAAGATTATTATTTGATAAATTATTTTATTTGAAATCGTCATATCAGCTAAATCTGCAATGTAACTTGATATATATGTGAAGGTCACAGGTTAACGACTGTATTACATCCGGTATTGCATCATTTCTAGACACCTGCATTTGTTTTATGTCAGCAAAAACTTTATTTCATAACTAGCGTTATCTTTTCCTAATTTTGAAGGTAGGATATAATACCATGTTAGTAATAAGTATATCATTTTTAAAAAATAAAATTCTCCTCTACTTATTTAAAGTGGTGGGGGTTACTCCATAAAATAACGTTAGAAAAAAATTTGAAACAGTCGAAAACAAGCAGTGTTGTGTGAAATAATATTGAGTTATAGTGTGTAACCAAACGAAACCAGAATAATGTGGGCAGCTTATGTAAAAGAGATCGAAGTAAAAGATTTGGATAGCGGCATTCGAAATCTATGTCAGACCGTCTCAAATCTTAAGTTTGATGGTGATCATGAAGCCATTTATGGTATGGGAAACTTTTTTTCAGCAAAATACTGTGAAGAATTAGTTGGCCCTATAATTGGAAAAGAATGAAACCTGATACAAATAATTATCAAGAAATGTTCAAATCATCCATACCTACAAACAGTACTAGCTACAAGTTGAGAATAAGAAGATGTAATGACATAATGCAAGACTCTGATTGGTTGGAGCTTTACAGTAAACCCCCCACTTCTAATAACTTTAGTCATAGCATAAATAGTGAGTGTGAAAGAGAATACGGAGCAAATACCTTTCTCATTGTTACATATTTTGAAGTAATATGTCTGAAGAATTGTGGTGTGTGCAATGTATTAGTAGAGAATTGATAAAAAAACATCAAAACGGTAAGTCGTTGTAAGACTTTACTGAAGAGGAGCTCACACATTTTCCACTACATTATCTAATTGAAAGGGCTCATCCCATTGAAATTTTGCATTCATGGCCAAAGCTTCCGAAAGAGTATAGAGAAAAGTTCAGCCTGCAAGTACAGCTACCATGTTTCATACACTACAACCGTCCAGAATGGCATACACACGTCGATGGATCTGCACCATCACAATCTAAATGTCATGTGTAAATGGAGTCTTCAACAATATTAATTATGTATAAAATATGTAAAATAAATCAATAAAACTTATATATATGATTTTTTTTCCTTTTTTATTTTAACAAAACTATAAATAGTTAGAATTAAAAAAAAACAATGTTAGGGTACGAGACTTGAATTCACGAATCTGTTAAAGCATAGATCTTAATTTCAACACCTTAGACCACTCGGCCAACCTAACCGATGAAACAATTAAAACAGACATAACTTTTATTATAACTTTTTATTGCATCAAATTCATAAAATTAATAAATTTAAATCAAAATCCCATTCCACTTCATCATCTTGAGCATCTAATAACTTTTCAGCTTCTTGTATCAGAAGTTTTAAATTTGTATTGGCATCATCATTAAGAAGGTAATGCCCTCAAGATCTGGTCGTTATCCCGTTAAGTTCAACATACCTCTTGTCATCACCTGAAGAAAGG
This sequence comes from Monochamus saltuarius, assembly GCA_025584915.1. NCBI lineage: Eukaryota > Metazoa > Arthropoda > Insecta > Coleoptera > Cerambycidae > Monochamus > Monochamus saltuarius. The sequence goes on from CM046727.1 coordinate 32,615,605, forward strand.
GCAACTTTGTTCTTCAGTTGAGTGTAAATGGTGTGTAATGTAGATTTAAATATATACATTTTTCTGAATATTTTACCACCCTTTTCGACGATTTCTACATAATCAGAAAAATTTATTTCTTTTTTGATAACACTTTTTGATATACCCTTTGTCTTTTTCATTACATCGTCGGCTTTAACACAATATGCTTTGGCACCTGTACCATAAAAGCTCTCTATAGGCCTTCCAACATATTCATCTTTAAATTTTCCAACTTCTGACTCCGTCTTTGGCATATTATGGATATTATCTACAGTATAGTTAGATGTGTCAAAATATTGAATGTTGTTTTTGATGTCATTATATGGGTTGTCTGTGAAAAGTTCCAAAATCAGGGAATCTGTATCGGTGTACAAAACTGTAACATCCTCTTCATATTTAGGTTTGGTATAGCCATATAGAAATTCGTAAATGAGTTTTTGAGATATCCAAAATTGAGAAGCCTACATAAAGTGGTTTATCGTATACTGTTTTAAAATTCTCCAGCTGCACTGCTATCAGATTCTCATCAAATATGGAACATGTTTTGAAATGTGGTAGCGCTATTAAAGCCCTCGCACCCAATCGCTTAGTCTTGTTCTCCCAGCAAGAGCAAATCTTAATATTTTGTCTCTTATCAACATTTTCCATCGTTTTCCAAAAATTGAATTTACCATTAATTTGAAGAGGTCCTTTTCAAATTCTCCCTTACCAGAATTTCTAAGTTTAGTGTTTAAATCTATGTAAGGGGCTAACCACGCTGATTGAGAAAATTCCAAGATCCTATGTATTTTTCTCAATTTGAGTCCATATTTTAAACACTATTTCAGCATTTTGTAGTGTATGACATAATTATATTTATCATACAAGTTAGGAATTGATTTTGAAATTTTGGATTTTGGTGGAATCATTTGTTGGACAAAACGGGAGATCGTTGTGTTTGTCATGAAGGTTTGATGGATATTCCAAGTCTACTTCTAAAACATAGCCTTTAGCTGAATTGTCAATGGTGGAACAATCAAAGTTTTCAATTTCATTGATCTCCATTCATCTGAAATCGCCAGTAGGTAGTTTTTCATTGCTGCTCCATACAAGTTGATAGCATCCAGATACATGATATATGATGTTGGTTTTGTAGGGTCATAGTTATGTAAAAATGTATTATTTGCCTCAGATTTCCTCTTAATACATTGAGATACACCGCCACGAATTGATTTCCGAAAGAAATGTAAAGTATCTATAACAGTAAGGAGCTCTAACCTAACCCCAGTATAAAACAACATTGCATCCCAGCTCAATGAAGGTGCTGTCAAGTAATGGGCCAATTTGTATTGCTCCAAACACACTTTTCTAAAATTCTCAAATACATCAGCTAGTAACAGGACATCTGATTTTAGTTAAAGATCTGCATATTCTCCTAAAGTTTTACAATTGAAGGTTGCCCATACATCTTTGGCTCTATTATAATCTTCATCAGAAAGAGCCTCATTAGTCAAATCATTATAAAAATTTTCTTTTGGAGGTAATGTAGTTTCTTCCAACTTTTCAAAGGAGTTCACATAACTGTAAGGAAAGACCCCTTTCCGCCGGATTAATTTGAACTTCTCTTCGTCTGGAAAATATCTTCGGGTCTCAGCACACTGATGGGATTTCAAAGTTTGGCTTAATTTGTCTAGGGACTTGGACAGAAATCAAAAAGAATCCACAAATTTCAATCTCAAGTATGTATCTGGCTTCTTTGGATCCCCAGATTTCGCACAAGGATAGACTTGAGAAACGAGATGTACTTTTCTTTGTTTTGAGCAATAACAGAAATGTTTTCATTCTTGGTAGCCAATTTCTTAATGAAAAGCGAGGAATCATAGTTGAGGTTGTGGAAGAAAACTGGTGTGAATTTTGGAACTTTGTAGTTCAAGTTACAAACAGAATGTGTTGCAAAATTAAATCTTCCGGTTAAATGGGAATGATCCCGTGCTTTTATATCCCAGGGCATAAATGGTTTATTGCAAATATGACAGTATGTTGCTGTATCATAAGCTATTTTCTCTTCATCGGTAAGAGGAGGCATTTCTTTGACATGTCTTAAGTGATTGTTATATAACTCCATAGCTACTTTATCCAATTTTTCAATAAATACTTCTGCAGCATTGGACCGTCGGTACGTTTCAAACCTTGAGTACTGGTCATCAAAATTAACTTCACATAGAAAGCAAAAGAGTATGGCACATGTTCACTTGTTTGAACTGTGAATGGTTTGTCATCGCAAGGCTCATTATGATCGATGGGTTTTAACAAACTCTCAAAATCGGCATAGATAACGAATGGTATTGGTAGTCGTCTCTCAAAATTTTCGAATTTTAGGATATTTTCAGGAATGGATTCACCATACTTATTTACTTCTAAATCGGTTGTTGATATCTTTGTACAAACATGGTTACAATCATTTTCTTCATGTGCTTTCAGTTGCTGCATTGTTCTAAACGATTGAAGACACCCATCACAAATATGCACACACCCATTTTGTCTTGATTTCTGTTTTGATACCAGTTTTGACGAGTTGGTTATTAGGCAGTAGTGATTTATACCTGCAGTTGTATCAGATAAAAGTAATAAATTGATATGTGTAGCTTGTCAGTTTGATGTAAAATGTAAAGGTCCAACTACCTCAGTATGAATTTTACCATCTCTAAATTCGGATTCAATTCCAAATACATTGATGGAAGTATTATTAAGCTTTTTAAAATTAGGGATGCCCTTCAGCTTCATAGGAAACTCCATACCATTAAAATTTAACAAAGTGTCGTAATGTGGGTACGAACTTGTTATTGTTGGATCACCTTGTGGAGGAAATATTGCCGCATTAATGGACCATGCAAAACAAGCATTATCATTGTTTCTAATATTCAATACACCTCCTTTTCTTCCGAAGTATGCAGGTAGTTTAATATAGGAAGATGCCGAAAGCGGTATATATTTGTTTATGTTCACATCAAGAAATGTTATTTCCTTTAATGCCCACCCGGAAAGCCTCTCCTGAAACTGGGATGCTTGGGATGTCATTTATTCTATAAACTCTTCAAACATTGTTTGTAACTCTGTTGCTTCTGTCACAATTTTATTTTTGGTATTAAAGGATTTTATTTCAGACATCTTTTCAGCGATAATGTAAAGTCCAAACACCTCAAAGTTTATCTTGAGAGCCTTATGTTTTTGTAAATGTTCATTAATAATGTCAAGCACTTTCTGTTTAATTTCTTCAAAAAAGTCCTTATAATCAATATGGATTTTAGGGCTTGTGAACCGAAAACTTGCTATTTTGCTGGTGAAAGCACTATGCACTTTACACACACCATCTCTCATACGTGGCCGATCAATTCGTTTTTTATCAATGGACACTTTTTGTTTTTTGGATGGACCGGGAACTACAGGCATATCAACACTTTTTCTCTTCAGACATGACTTAATATGACGGTCTAAATTGCCTTTGGTAGAAAAATTGTTTTTGCAGTGTTCGCACTGTTTTTTTGCTCGATGAAGGCACATTTTTTTGTTGTAGAACTCGACATAATTTAATATGACGGTCTAAATTGTTTTTTTTAGAAAAGCTGTTTTTGCAGTATTCACAATGTTTTTTGCTCGATGAAGGCACAGTTTTATGTTGAAGAACTGGACATGACGTACTAATATGCCTTAGTAAGTTAAGCTTATTGACAAAGTTTTTTTCACAATGTTCGCACTTCATTGTTAAAGTTACAAATAATATTTAACTACACATCAAGTCAATTTTATACTTTATCCCCCACCTTTTCTGATGTTAACATCTATCGAAAACACCTGGCGTCTAGACAGTATCCTGAGTAAAAGCCACCTGGCGTCTAGACAGCTTCCGGTGGCATATTCAAGGTTGTTGGGTGATTGACTCCGTGTAGAAATAAAAGCCACCTGGCGTCTAGACAGCTTCCGGTGTTATGTTCAAGGTTATTGGGTGATTGAAATAAAAACCACCTGGGGTCTAGACAATATCCGGTGTTGGGGTCTGGTTTCTGGTTTCAAAATGTGTTAACCCTATCACTAATTCAGAGTCTTCATATAGGTGGATTGAAGTCTGAGCTTAAAATGGACGTATTCCCAGATAGTGAAAATGTCAAAGACATGTTACACGGTTTAAAACTTTCTTTACAATAAGTAACTTTTTCGTTAGATGCACATATTATATAAAAATTTCAACGAGAGCTGCTCACAGTTTACCGCATTGTCTCGCTGATATTTGTCATGATTATAACTAATTTTGTTTAAGCTACCATCGCTATAGAAATATTTTGTCAGAGCATTCGGAGGTTTCAAGTTTCCATAACTATCAAAATATACAATGCTGCTGTCTTTCTTTACATATGCCGTCCAGTGAGTACCTGGTCCAGAGGTAATATCTAAATTGACACTACCACATTCATTTTTTCGAATTTTTGATGGTAAATTATCTTTCATAAACACTCCTCGGAAATTTGGAATATGTAGTTTTTTGGCATATTTCATCAGATCTATGTTAGTCAATGCGCGGCGAGGTAGTATTACTGGAAGTTTTTTGTCATCAGGCATAATCCCATCCCCTTTTTGTAAGGACGCAAATACAATCCTTTTCCAATAGCGGTTCGTTCCAATGCTAAGTTATGTCGTTTTTCCTCTTCTAATTTTTCTTTGGCAGCTTTAGCATCATTCACAGCTTTCACTATTCCTGCTGCTCCACATCCTATGCTTCCCAGTGCACCTAATGCAACGAATAGGGGGATAAGAGGAAGAAATCCACCAGTTTTGGGGATTGGAATTATTCTTTTTTTAGGGTTAGATATATTTTTGGTACCGATTGATGTCAGAGCCTGCTTTGCCATGTCAATAAGGTTAACATGTGGTTTATTTCGTATTCCTTGTCGAGCTCTTTGCACTGCTTGATTAAAACTAAGAGGACCTTTCTGGAGGCCCTGACCTCGTTTGCGTTTAGTTGCCCTTTTTTGTCGCAACCCCATTCCTAGCTTAGTTTTAGCTTTCATGGCTGCTGTAACACCTAATGCAGCAATTTTTTCTCCAAGTGATGCGTCGGAAGCTTTGAACCGTAGATATGCCTTTTCCGCCAAATCCTTATCTGCCTCGTGTCTATGTTCTAAATCGGTATGCTGATGATACACCTTATCATGGGAAAGACAAGCTCTATCGAGAGGATTGATTCCTTGATCACCTCTGTTAAGTCTTTTTTCCAGTTTTGTGCCGGGTCCACAAAAACTGTAGCCTGGAATGTGTAGTTTAAAAGGTAGCTTATTTATTGCTGTGTTCAAACTCCCAGAACCTTTCTTTACACCTTTTCGGTTTCGATTAACTACAGATGAATTGTGTACAAACATTTATATATGTTCTGATGTGACGTCTCAGTATAACTGAATTATTTGTCAATTCTTCTTCATATAAATACTTTGCGGACGTTTCAGCTCATAGTACTTCTTCAGATTTGTTGTAAGCATGAGGATCGAAAAACAGAACATTTCACTACCTGTTGTTAATCATGATGATGTTTTAGTCGATACATTTCAAAAACACGGTCCACTTCTTGGAGGTCTATCTAAACGAGGGCTGATAGTCGGTGCTTCTGGTTGCGGGAAGACTAATGTATTAATAACTTTACTTTGAACATCCCAATGGTTTGCGATTTGAAAATGTTTACTTGTACTCAAAATCCTTGTATCAACCTAAATACGAATATTTAAAACAGCTTTTGGAACCTATAAAAGAGATTGGATATTTCGAGTACCAAGATGGCAATGATGTAATTCCTCCAAGTGAGATAAAACCCAATTCTGTTATAATTTTTGACGATGTGGTTTGCAGTAGTCAGAGTATTATAAGAGATTATTTTTGCTTCGGGCGACATAGATACACCGATTGTTTCTATTTATGCCAAACATATTCCTCGATTCCAAAACAGTTAATAAGAGACAATTCCAATTTCATAGTTCTGTTCAAACAAGACGCCACTAATTTAAAACATATTTACGATGATCACGTCAATGTGGATATGTCTTTTCAGCAATTCAAGGTTATATGTAATGAGTGTTGGAAAGATAAATATGGATTTCTCGTTATCGATAAATATAGCTCTGTAACATCTGGACGTTATAGAAAAGGATTTCACACTTTCATCATTCCTTAGAGTAGAAATAATCATGTGGTTACATATGCACCTCATTAGTGTAGTGAATAAAGAATTGGCAAAACAACTGGTGAAAACCAGAAAAACCGTTAGACAAAAATATCAAAGTCTAAAATCCGATCTAGCTCAATCAGTCTCAACTGGAAAAGGGTTACAAACCTATAACGGAACCGTTGCAAAAACTATTGTCCACCATTAAAACGGATGTGGTGGTTAAACAAGAACCGACTGAAATCAAATCCAAATCCAAAAACTTCCACGCCAACTTCTACACCAAAAAGGTGGAACATTAATCCCTATGGTAAATATTTGCCTTCACTGCCCATGACAATGCCTAGCTTCTTGGAAGATACTTTCCACCACGAACCGAGAACTGAAGAGTCTAGTGAGCAAAGCAGTCATAGTCTTATTGATGAGGAAGTTGAAAGAAGTCGAGTTTTTCTTCAAGAGCTTTCAAAAACCAAAGCCTATGAAGATTATTTAGATTCATACGATACTTTACCGAGACAATATATTGATTTATCTGTGAGAGGTGATGAAACTGAGAATGATAGACAATATTAAAGTAAATGGTTTAACGTATATTGGAACACCAAGTCTTTACGAGTTACTCTTTAAAAAAGAACCTGTGGGATACAAACAATCTGATTTGGATAATTATATGGATATTTTAAATCGGTCCAATGCTTATCGAAGGCACTTTAACTCTGAAGAACAAATACAAGGATCGCAAAGTGACAAATATAGAAATATAATCAAACCCTATTTGATTAGAAAAGGAATATTAAAGACTAATATGTCTTCTAATTCAAAACCATTCGCTAAGCCTCCCCCTCCTGCCAGACCATTGCGCAGAAGACAGTCATTGAAACAGTACACCAAAGGAGGACTATTAGATTTATGTAATAACAAAATTGATTATGTCTACTTTGACGACCCTAATGAGTTAATTGATAGATTACGTTTGCTAATAGCTTCACAAATGGCTGGATATAATTCACATACTAATGAAATATAATCAATTTTTCAACAATTAAGAGAATTGAAAATAATAAAGTAGAGATTATACTAAATTAAACCTCATTCAGTTGTAAACTGTTGTTTGAAAAACATGCCTATTGATAAATTTGGTCGACATATGTTGAGGAATAGGCCTATGTCTTATGATTCATCAACTTTAACATCTTCCCCGAAGTCATTTCCATTTTACATTTGTGAACCTTCGTCACATCACAGTAAATGTATTATAAAAATAACTGGTTCTATGAAAAAATCAAAAATGTGTTATATTTTGGAAAATCAAAAAGACGAGTACACCTTTCCCGTATGTGGAAAAGTAGAACATCTAGACATTTTACCAGCAGACTGGGAAGTATTTCTTAATTTTGGTAAGGCTGTTAACTCGAGTGATCTTGTTCGGCATACTATAAATAAAGGAGACAAACTACACTTTATAACTGTAGCAGGACAACTATCTTTGTACGCAGAAATCGTTTTGCAGTTTTCTATAGCAAAAAATGACTAGTGTAAAAGAACAGATAGTAAATGAAATACATAGACCGGCTAGAAGGAAATTTTGAAGACGACGTGTTATTGTCAAGGGACTAAATGACTTGATACAGGCGGACTTATTCGAGCTAATACCATATGCTAAAATAAACAGAGGATGTCGATACTTACTTGTAGTTATAAATGTATTTAGCAAGTTTGTATGGGTAGAACCAGTTAAACGAAGAACTGCAAAACAAGTGGCAAATGGTATGTTGAAGATTCTCATGCAAATGAAAATTAAGCCTCAAAATTGTCAAACGGATATGGGCAAGGAATTTTGTAACAAAGAGTTCCGGGAGCTGATGAAAAAATTTAAAATTAACCATTACAGTACCTACTCTAGTTTAAAAGCTAGTATAGTGGAAAGAGTTAATCGTACCTTAAAAAACATAATGTGGAAAAGGTTTAGTCTACAAGGAAGTTACAAATGGTTACCCATCTTACAAGATATCGTAAGCCAGTACAACAACACTCCCCATAGCACTCACGGTCTGAAACCTTCACAAGTAAATAGTAGAAACGCAAAAACATTATTACAAACAGTTTACAGCCACATAAAAACAGTGGATTCTTCACCACCAAAGTTTAAAAAAGGTGACCATATTAGAATATCTAAATACAGAGAAGCATTCACCAAAGGATATGTCCCTTCTTGGAGTAACAAAATCTTTAAAATAAGAAAAGTTAACGCTACTAATCCAACAAATTATTTCTTGGAACATCAAAGCAAGGAACACATTCAAGGTGCGTTTTATTCCGAAGAATTGCAGAAAGCTCAACACCCAAATATCTATGGTAGAAAAAGTTTTTCTCAAAAAAAGGAATAAACTGTTCATTAAGTGGCTTGGTCTAGATAAAAAATACAATTCTTGGATTACTAAAAACCAATTGTTATAATTCATTTTTTAAGTTTAAATAAAACACTGTATTTATAATATGTAGTTTTATTTCATAAAAGAAAAATATGATACACAAATATATCATTATATATTTTTACATCTATTCTGTTGTAAACCTAATACAGAAACATTTTGCTTGAATTCAGTTCTAGCTTTCTTTTTTGCTGACACATTCGGTTTCAAATATTTCTGGATAAATATACAATAGTTCCAACACCATAGCAATATTTTCACTGTTGCTGTATTGATGTGATTGATGGGAATGTTTTTTCCAATGATTTAAATGTAAATCATTGGAAAAAACATTCCCATCTTGTTTTCTTAAACCATTTGTCAGTACCTTGAAATATATATCAAACTGATGACTTCTCAATATTCCAATTTGGTATTTTACAAGTGGTAATATTTCCCAAAGTCTACAGATTGTTTCGAATCCCAAGTAGACGTTACTGTCATCTTTCACTATCTTAATCACACGATTTGATGACAATTGTTCAAACTGTAAAGTGAAACCATCTGCCTTTATTGCTTCTAACTCATCAAAGGAATATAAATAGTTTGTAATTACTCCTTGGTAACTTAAAAAAGTATTCCATGTACTTTCATCAAATATAACTTGATCTCCTTTTTTTCCATAAATTACTATGCAAGGCTTGTAGCGGAAAATGTTGCACAATCCCGTTGTCACATATTTGGTCTTGGATTTATTTAGTTCAAAAGTTTTAGCACCTATAAATACACTTTTTTCACAACTTGGTAATTCTGCTTGATAAAAGCAGGATGAAGCCATTTTGATTACTGAAGTGTCTCAACTCGAATTTGTCTATTAAATAAGTTCTCCCCACTCCTGTATTTGCTGGATGTCCTGCTTCTTGAAACCTCTTCTAGATCAAAAATGAATCACTTTTTTTCAAAATAAGAACTTGGAGTGTGTTTCGATTTATCCACATCTGTAAAAAAGTCCGTACTTTGGCATGGAATGCATTTGTTGTTTGGTAGTTCGGTTTCGCCACCACGTTTGATACATTTGTATTTCACTGGGACGGGCATATTAGAATAATCACATCAGAAAATTAAACTACAGCACAGTGGTAAAAATTATCACAACACTGCTTGTTTTCGACTGTTTCAAATTTTTTTCTAACGTTATTTTATGGAGTAACCCCCGCCACTTTAAATAGGTAGAGGGGAATTTTATTTTTTAGAAATGATATACTTATTACTAACATGGTATTATATCCTACCTTCAAAATTACAAATGATGCAATACCGGATGTAATACAGTCGTTGACCTGTGACCTTCACATATCTTGGTTCCTCACTGATTACATATGAGATATCAAGTTTGCAGTTTTCGCTGACCTGGCAATTTCAGACAGAAATAATTTATTAAATAATAATCTTTGGTGTTGTGGATTTTTTAAATGAAATAAAGTTTTTGCTGACATAAAACAAATGCAGGTGTCTAAAAATGATGCAATACCGGATGTAATACAGTCGTTAACCTGTGACCTTCACATAGGTATCAAGTTACATTGCAGTTTTTAGTCTAAGAGCCAGTGGCCGGCAACCTATAAGTAAATGATTATACCTGAAATTTTGCACAGTGAGTCTCTTATACCTATCACTCATGAAGTGATGACTCGCTAAGCCCGGCGAGGCCGACCAAACTGTTACTCAGGTGCGAGAGGTATGAAAATTTAACCAACTTCGTTATTAAATTAACAAAACTGCCGTTTGAAAATTTTAAAATTTCAAATCTAACAAATTAGGCATTTATTTTTATTATTATATTTAGCACCTTTTTATATTAAAATAATATAAGTAACAAATAACCTCTATTTCTGGCACAGGTTCTGAGATTTGGTGATGTCGATTACAATGCTTGACATTTCTGACAGTTTTTTAACGTCAAAAATCAGATTTAATCAAATACTTTTGTAATTTATAATTTTTGCCAATTTCACAAGTGTCTGCCATGACCTTAGAAGCACGGTAATCGACTGCCTTTGTTATTTTTATATAATAATAATTGTATATTTTAAAATTTTCAAACGGCAGCTTTGTTAATTTAATAACGAAGTTGGTTACATTTTCATACTTCTCGCACCTGAGTACTCTTGAGTCGGCCTCGCCGGGCTTAGCGAGTCATCACTTCATGAGTGAGAGACTCACTATGCAAAATTTCAGGTATAATCATTTACTTATAGGTTGCCGGCCACTGGCTCTTAGACTATTTAGCTGATATGACGATTTCAAAGAAAATAATTTATCAAATAATAATCTTTACCAGAGTGGAATTTTTATAGGAAATAAAGTGTCGAGTTTCGTCTAGATAGCATCCGACGTCGTTGATCATGTTTAGAAATAGAAACCACGTGATGTCGGACAATATCCGGTGTCGTATTCAAGGTCACCGTCTGTTACAGGTTATTAACCTTAGTCTATAAATAAAAACAGCTGATGCTAGAATCCGGTATCATGTTTCAGTTCATTGACCTATATCCGGTGTCGGGTTTCGTCTAGACAGTGTCCGGTATCATATTTCAGTTCATTGACCTTGCTCCGGTATCATATTTCGTCATATTTTAGTTCATTGACCTTGCCCCTCCTCCGGCTCCTTATCCTTATCCTCTCTCCAATCCTAACTACTATCCATTTTTTAAAAACAAATCAATTCTAAACTAAATATCTAAATTAGAATCTAATTTAAAAACTTAACCTGCAAAAATGTGAATCTTCTGTTTACTCTCAAAAAAGCTGTTTTTTGATTGGTCATTGTATGATTGTTGGAAAAGGAATGGTAAAAGCTAAAATGCTTTTAGCTTCTGCCATACAACTGCAGTACAAAGGCGTAACTGTTAAGTTTATCTGAACGTTACAAAAGTCATCCGTATTTCTCACCGTTTTACTTCAGTATCTTTGAATATTTGCAGGTGGGATGAGTTAACATTCCTATCATTTGCTAAACCCTAGATTATTCAGTTATTAAATGTCTAAAATTATTTGTATTTGTAGAAAACACTATTTCAAGAATACGGCGCCCTTTTTAATAACTTTTCTGCAGTACCAATGCAACCGCACTAATCTTATGTGAATGAAGGTTAAGAGAGCACTGCGTTATTGAAGTTATAGACAAATCTAAATATATTTTTATTGAGAGTAAAACAAATATAATGACTCTTATTGAAATTTAAGTGTAATTTATTCAATAAGCAGTACCTATAGAATGAATCAAGGCCACTTTGAAATAACATACAATCCGCTAGGTTATTTATTTGAGAAAATATATTAAGATCATCTGCATACATTAAGAAATTACAAAATTTTAAAGCATTTATTGATATCATTTATATAAATAAGAAATAATAATGATTCTAAGTGTGATCCTTGAGGTACACCAGAAGTAGCTGTAAAAGGAAGTGAGTGGTAATCGTTGATTGCTACCAGCAGTTCAAAATATACGATGTAAGCCATTTTAGAAAACTTCCATGTACATCGGTTTCAGCCAGTTTAGCTATTATTAGTATGTTACGATTCATTTTATCAAATGCTTTGCTAAAATCGGTGTACACTGAGTCGACCTGACTCTGACAATCCATGTGGTTATTAATGTAATTAGTATATTGTACTAGATTTGACTCAATTGATCTTTTAGCGTAAAAGTCGTGTTGCTGCGTAATTATTGAAGATTTAACAGCGTCAAATAAATTATCATAACTCACCTTTTCCAATATCTTACTAAAAATATTTAATTTACTGATGGGATGATAGTTTTTTATCAAATTTTTTTCTCCAGATTTAAAAATAGGAATCACAAATGCCGCCTTCCATAATTGAGGAAATTCATCTTCTGCAAACGATTTGTTAAATAAAAGAGTTAGTGGTATATAAAGTGAGTTTGCACTTCTTTTTATAAAGAATGAAGGAATTCCATCAGGACCAGCTGCTTTATTTTCGTCTAAGTTAATCAGATTATTCAGAACTTGTTGGGAGTCAACTCTTATACTACTTATATTATTAATATTATTTCCCGAGTTAATTTGTAAAGCAGTGTGGCTGTAGGGTTCATACACGGTTTGGAAAAATAATTCAAACTGACTACAAATAGCGCCGCCATCTTTGGCGGAAGTATCATTGTACAGCATAACATTTGGGATACCTGGCCTAGATTTTTTAACTGAAACTTACTGCCAAAACTTTTTTCTATTCTCAGGTATTCCATGCCCAATAGATCTTACATAGTTACTATAATCAGTTCTAATCATTTTTTTAGTTTTACGCCTTAAGTTGCAAAACCTACTGTTGTCAATCTCATTTCGATACACCTTCCACCTTGTATGAACCTTATTCTTCTCTTTAATAGTTTTTATTGTATTATATTTAAAATAAGTAGTATATTTTTTATTTGTTTTTATTTTTGGAACGAAATTAGCGACGGCAAAATTTATTTTTTATAGAAATATATTAATGATTCATTGACAGGTTAGTTATAAGTTATATGTATTACGATTATTATGATTCAATAGTTTCACCACGGCACAAGCTAGAATAAATTCAATCGGTTTGTGATAAACATTTTCGGAAAATAGAGCATTATTACAATAATTTAAGTTTTTTACACAAGTGCTGTTTGAAAGTACCAAATCCAATAAATTATTATTAAAACTAACTATGTTATTAAATTGCATTAACCCACAGTATGATAGTGTATCTATTAATATACTTGAATACTGATTAACATTAGTTGGTATTAAATGTGAGTTGTTTATAAAATCCAGGAAACATTGGCCATAGTAAAATTGCCACAAATTAATACTACATCATCTGATATTTTATTACAAAGTCGATAAAGATTATTAGAAAAGGAAGTAAATGCAACATTATCGAATACACAACAAATATGAGTTTTGCTGTTATTAGAAGTAACAGTTATCCGTACGTCCTCCGCATCTCTTTGCCATTCATCACGCTTTACTTTGTAGATCGGAGCGGACTGCTATTAAAACTCCACCACCATCTTTTTTGACACTAGAGGAAGTCTCCCGGTCACGCCGAAAAACACAGTAATCACAAGTAAACAATTAGTTGTCACTTACACCACTGTTTAACCAGGTTTCTGTCACTAGTATTAAATCAGAATTGCCATTAATAACATTTAGTTTAAACTCATGCGTTTTTTGATCTTAGTCCTCTACAATTCTGATATACTTATAACAGAAATATCCATATAAACAACAAATACAAATTATTGAAGAGATATTTATTTTACGAGTTCACTTGGTCAAAACTTTTTATGATTTTCACTCAGGAAGCATCTTCCTTACGAATGAAGATGTTGCAGTTTTTTAGCCACACATATTTGTAACCTTTTTCTTTGGCAACGGTTCTTTTATATTATTATAACAGTTTATTTTCAGTAGTTAGATGATCATTTAAATATAAATTATTCGAGATGTTATCAACACATAGAGCTCGATTTGCAGCAGTAGATGAAGCCCTTTTATTTTTTGCTGTGGCTAATATTTTATCCTTGCTTTTTACGGACAAGAATTTTACTATAATATTTTTAGGAGATCTAGGTTTGAATGCCTTTACCCGATGAACAGACTCGATAGTGATCAGTAATTTTATGAACAATTTCTCAGCTACACCCTGTATTTAAATAATAATAATAATAATATATTGCCTTTATTTTCCAAAACAGTAAATCATATAAAGAACAAAGTAAATTACTGGCGCCGTTCGGCAAAATGCCGCTCTTCCACGTAACCAGCCTTATAGTTAACCAAATAGTAGACTTTCCTAACATATGTATTACTAAAAACTAAAAATTCGTATTGAAGAAAGGTAGGTAATATTATATTAATGATTCGATTGGATCCAGGCCTTGACTCGTTTACGGAATATAAACATACTAGAAGCAGACTTAATATTATCCGGAATAGTATTATAGATTTTACAAGCATTGTAAGTAAAAGATCGCTCAAACAAAGCTGTACTATGCTTGGGTACAGAATACAAACCACGATGTCGAGTAGACATATCATGAATATCACAACCTCTAATCAACTTATTAGACAAATACCTGGGTAGACACATATTACTTATTTTATATACAAGACATGAAATGTGGTAAATAAATCTGTCATCTAAATTTAGCCAATTAGAGCGCGGAAAAACGGAAGATAAATGATCAAATTTTCGCATATTAAAGGAATATCTTATACAACTGTTTTGTATTTTTTGTAGAGTATATTTGTCATTACAAGTTAATGCTGGCCAGTACACAATGTCACAGTAAGCTAAATGTGATAAAATTAATGCATCGCAAAGATGCAATTTTATAGTCTCATTTAAAAGTTCCTTATGCATATATAATATTTTCAATATGCTATATGACTTTTGAACCAAATTATTTACGTGATTAGTAAATCTCAAATTATTGTCAATCGTAAGTCCTAAATTTTTACAATAATTAACTGGCTTTAGAATTTGATCATTTATTTTTAACACAAAGTTAGGATCAACCATTAAACTTGGCTTGTTTTTACCGAAAATTAAAAGTTCTGTTTTCTTTTCATTTAATACTAAACTATGAGAACTGGCAACCCGAACGATATTCTTTAAATCCATGTTAATAAAATTAGCTGCAACTAAAGCATTTTCCCCAGTAAATGAAAAATAAAGCTGAGTATCGTCAGCGTACTGATGAATTCTGCAATGATTTAAGTATGTGTGAAAATCTGCAGTATAAATAGAGAAGAGTAATGGACCTAATATACTTCCCTGCGGTACTCCTTGTTTAACATGTCTATACAACGAATATGTGTTACCAAGACAAACCCTTTGACGACGATTTCCAAGATAATTGGTAAAGAAAGAAAGAGCATTATCGCTAAGTCCGAAATATTTCAATTTCTTGAACAAAATGGAGTGGTTAATGGTGTCAAACGCTTTACTGAAATCTAACAAAATAAGACATGAGTTATTGTTATTATCTATTTCTCTAAAAATGTCATCGGTGACATCAAGTAAAGCCGTAGTGGTACTATGAAATTCTCGGAAACCCGACTGAAAATAAGATAAAATATTGTTATCATTAATAAAAACTGTTAACTGATCACGCACGATTCTTTCTAACACCATTGATAACGTCGGCAAAATGCTAATTGGGCGAAAGTCTGAAAGCGTTTCAGGATTATTCTTTTTAGGACATGGAATCACATTAGAGTCTTTCCAGACTGCAGGAAAAGTTCCGGTTATTAAGCAAGTATTTAAAATATACGTAAAATGATCACTTAAGAAAGGAAAAACATACAGTAGCATTCTTATGTTAATACCATCACAACCTTTCGCCTGAGTCTTAATACCAAATATAATTTTTTCCACCTGACTAGCAGTAATAGGGTTAAAAACAAATTCATGATTAAAATCATGCAGTCTTGTATTATATTTATTTAACATTTCATCCATATCTGCAGAATCTGAAGGCTGAGGCAAATTGTCCGCTAAAAAATTGTTATATAAGTGAGGATCCAAATCAGTGACATTAACTTTAGTTTCAGTAACATTCAAATATTTTAAAGTTTTAAGATCTGCTCTAAATTGAAACTGCAGAAACGCTTTCTTTTCCGCCCTAATGGATCTGTTAACTAAATTACGTAAATCTTTATATTCGTTATATGAAGCTACCGTTTTATGTTTTTATATTTAACAAAAGCATTCTTTTAATTTGATCATAAATTTAATATTAGACGTCAACCAAGGTGCCGGTTTATTAGTAACTTTGACTGTTTTAAGGGGAGCATGTATATCAAACAGTGATATTAAATTATTGTTCCAAAACACTAACATATCG
Source organism: Monochamus saltuarius (assembly GCA_025584915.1). Classification (NCBI taxonomy): domain Eukaryota; kingdom Metazoa; phylum Arthropoda; class Insecta; order Coleoptera; family Cerambycidae; genus Monochamus; species Monochamus saltuarius. Next base: position 32,632,130 of record CM046727.1, read on the forward strand.
TCAACATTATTTAAGGTGTACAAGCTATCCCAATTAATTAATGCCAAATCAAATAAAAATAAATTATAATTAAAATTAGAAAAATCTCTAAAAGTAATAAGCTTAGGGGTCAATTTTTCCTTCTTTATTTTTAAATCGCATTTAACCAAAGAATGCTTAGATACTAGTTCCAGCTCATAGACAGATGAATCTATTACTAGGGAAATAACCAATAGGTCAATTAAGGTTTCTGAATTACCGACTTTATGTGTAGGTTGCCTAATAAGTTGATGTAAACCATATCTTTCAAGTAAATTAAAAAATCTGTTCACGTTAATATCGTTATTATTTTGTAACAAATTAATATTAAAGTCACCTCCAAATAGGACACAATCATAACTAGGAATAAAATTAATTAAAATATTTTCCAGATGCTCCAAGCACAAGGGGAGGTTAGTTGAAGGTGGTCTGTATAATGTACCCAAACAACAATTCTTGCCAGAAATTTTTACACTAATCCAGATACTCTCTAACGCACTGTCAGGTATCTCCGGGCATTCCAGTACTTTATATTTTAAATCTTTTTTAATATAGAAAGCTACACCCCCTCCGCGACTACGACGATCCTTACGAACTAAGTTATAATTATCTATGTTGACTGCATAGTTAGGAAAAGAAGAATTGAGCCATGTCTCAGACAGACCCACGACATCTAACGAGTTATCAGTAACAAACTCCGAAAACAAATCAAAACCTGTACCCATCGAACCAATATTAAAATGAGAAAAATTCAAATACGAATTTACAGGCATACTCTCAGAAGAATATGCAACAATTAACTATTACATAGCAGGGCTCCTACTAATAAATACCTAACTAACTTTAGCTAATACAGAAAAAATAAATTGCCATTAAATAGCACCTAAGAATAAAGTTCACTATGAAACATTTCCATAAGTAATTTATAATTCAAAATGCACCTAAATAGAATTTATACAAAATAAACATTCGGCATACAGAAAAAAATAAATACAAAAAATACATTGGTAAATTAATACAAAAAGATTTAGAACGAATAGTTATCATTCTAAGAAAAACAAGCTCTACAAAAACTAAACAGACAGCAAGTATAGACTGATTTATAGTTCTACCATATCGTTAAAGTTCGAAGTCCTTCTCGCATGTCACTAAACGACTTTTATTACTTTTGCTACACCACACATAAACATTACCATCCATAGACCATGCTTTATTATTTCCCAATTTCTCCTTTGCCATTTTTAGCAAGTTAAAGCGTCTTTTAGTTAGGTCTTCAAAAATAAATACGGAACTATTTTTCAGCAGTTTCCTGGCTTTCAAAATTTCAGAACGTTTAAACTTTCGAACAAAATGCACTATTACAGTTCGTGGCTTATTATGAGTGGCGTCAAGCTTACCACTACGAAAAATGGAAGTAAAATCTTCATCACAACAAGTTACACCCAGCTTGGAAGCAAATAAATCAATTACATTTTGATACAAGGAAATACCATTTCTCTCTTCAAGTAACCCACAAATTCTGAGGCTGTTATTTTTAGTAACTTGTTCCAGGTTATCTATTTTAACATTTAGTAAGGCAATTTCTTTCACATTATCATCAACTGTTTTATTCATATTGCAAAACTCCTTACCAAGATCATCCAACTTATCGTGAAAAATTGTAAACTTTTTGTCCATAGCATGATCCATTTTTTCCATAAATTCATTACAAACTTTGTATATTAATTCTTCTGTGGATAACTCAGTATTCATCTTCGTTTTATTTCTAGTACTCATGCTCGTACACCTTTATCAACGTGGTAGGATGAAATAAACAGTTACCAGTTGCAAAACTGCATATATAGCAAAAGAGCAACTCAAATAAAAGCAAATACTCTTTTAAAACACTTTGGCAAACGATATTACTAATTGTTATACTTTTTTGCCAACTGTATCAGCCCATAAATCAAAATATTAGCCAGAGCGCTGCTACACGTCTACTCACACCGAACCATGAATTTCTATCTACCTATTTCTAAATTATTTTGTCTTGAGTATTGTTCTAAATCATTAAGTTTAGTTTTAAAATGGCAAACTTCACCTTTAAGATTTTCATTTTCAACTTTTAGACTTTCAATATTTTTTTCTTGTTCGTGCATTTTAGATAAAGCTATTTCAAAATCAGAAACTTTATTGGAACTACAAGATACAGAAGTCAATACTTTATCTTGCTTACCTCGTAGCTCATTCATCTGCGATTTAATATTTATCATGATTGCATATAAATCTTGCTGATTGTTTACTCCTTGATTATCCAGACCATCCTGTGGCATGTCTTGACAAGTGGGACATTGCTATCTTGCATTTGGAATGGCTTGTAAAATATTTAGCTGTTTGACTGAGATCTACACATTTACAGGGATAAAAACGGCCGCAAGAACTCTGACACTGAATGCCTGGTAATTTTCTGGTTATACAGGGTTAACTATAAATTTTAACCACGTGCTCAGGAAGGCCTAAAAAACAAAACAAATTATTTCAGAATTTTAGCTTGATATTTAAAAAATGGGGCAAACCCTCTTTTCCTACGGAAAGTCGGCGCCTATGATAAGTATTATCGACTGAAATGGCTTAGATCCATGGATAAAACTTATATCTGTCAATAACATCTACTACACTACTACCATGCGATCGTTTTTTTTTACAGCATTTCTAAATGCGGAAACGACAATAATTAACATTATTAGTAATAATACCTGATAGATATGTAGATAACAATTAATCCAATTAGCTCCACTATTTTGCATTTGTTTTTCATTATTTCATTACAAACTGGCAAAACTACAATATTTTCATTCGTTACAACCACTCACTACCAATATTACACACTTCCTGTAGGTACAGCTAGAACCAATGGACGGTATTATGCAACAGCCAATAACTATTTATTATAACAAAATCGAACAAAAGGAATAGATAAAAAAAAGTACCCGCGGCAGTCTTGTCCCATAACCTAGAAAACCAAACCGGCGAACTATATTGTTGCAAAGTATCTGCACCCAACACAAATTTCTTTATTTAATAACTATAAAATGGTTAAAAATTAAAAAAGGCACTAAAAACTGAAGAAGAACAAAACTGCAACGTAAACACAGAGTAAACACAGGAATTAAATTATGACTTGACTGGAAGTTTTACGATCCTGTTGCTAGTTGCCTACATTACCTACTCTGACTCTGATTTTGTAAACGTGTGACGGACGAAGTCGCATTGGCGGCGTTAAATAAGGATTTAATATAATTTCGAAAAAAAATGTTTTTGAAGGGTGATTCCGTTAATTTTTAATTTTCTCTATCCCCTCTTAAAATATTTGTACTTAGTCATAGTTAACCCTGTAGATGCGGAACATTTGTTGCAAATATTAGGCATTGTGAACTATGTTGTTTTGACTAAACAAATTACAACAATTACACTTTGCATTACAATTTTTGCAATAGGAAAACTAGACGATATATGCTTAATTCAATTGTAAACTCAGACCAAGTAAAATGTGTGTGTGTCGATAGCACAGCACTCGGAACTGTGATAATTCTCAATATTTATGCCACAATTAGAAAAACAAGACTTGAGCCAATTATTATTCATAACTTTTTCAAGTCAATAATATAGAAAAAACATTAATTATAATAAATATTCAAAACAAAAGAATTGATTTTTTTTATATCATTTAAATATAATTGTTGTACATTAAGATCTATATACAAATAATATATCAGATGTAGGTATGTATAAATGATATATAATTTAATTTAGAATTGATTGTAAGTTAAATTATAAAAATATCATGATTCACTTTGTAGGTTATAATTGTAAAGTTTTAAACACTGTATTTAGAAATTATTGTATTATTTGTATTATTATAATCAGCTGTTTGATACATGTATCTTTATCGATAGACATACAAATATTAAAATTAAAATAATGAAAAAATCTCAATTTGCAATATAAATGAAAATAGGTGTGCTTATATTTAAAGATATAGTTATATGTTATTAAGTAGTTCTGTTATTATCATATAATTAAATATTTATTTTATATTGTTTGATTTTAGCACTAAAGCTATACATTTGACACAATTATCAGAAATCGCACCATCCGTTAAATATAAACGCAGATATTTACAAATGAACATGCATGACTTAAGAAAAAATAATACTGAGCTCACACATATTGTTATCAGAGCATTACCGACTAATGAACCAGTAAGTATGACAACTTTGAGCTGTATTCCTTATGCCTTTATTTTTTAATGATATATGTTGTTTCTTTCTTGCAATTTGTAGTTGTGACATTTGTTATACTTTTTTATTTAAATGGAAAATGGGTTTTTAACTGCACTGAGAAGGAGAAAATTTAGTGATGTACTGTTTTATGTGAAATATACAATGATCAGTGTCATTCATTTTAAGAGAAGATAGAGAAAAATTAATATAATACAAATATGCGATTATTTAAACCAATTTTCATACTGTTGATCGCTGACGGTCTCGATTCATTCATAGCTATCAAATCAACAACTTGCTTTAATACTCGAAAGTACCAGAAGTGCTGTAGTACTTCTCTTTTAAAAAAACATAAAAACATTTTATTTTCAATTTTCTGTCTTTATTAAACCTTCCAAATATGTGGTTAAAATTAATGGCATTATGACTGAATACCGTGTATAAAAAATATTTTTAGTTAGGCAAAAATATGTTTTTATAAAAACAGTCCCTGACTGACCTTTTTGATGCAAAGGGTTATACAGTGTGTTTCCTAACCTACCTGGCAAAATGTAGGCGGTGAAATCGGAGGCCTCACCTAATTTTAAAACAAAAATGAGATATAAATTTTTTTTAAATGCTCCTTCGTATTCGAAATACTTTAAAAAATTTTTTATTTTTTTTTCCATGGAAATGACTAGCAAATATCTAAAATAAAAAAATAATAAATAATGCTAAATAAAAAAGACAAAAAAAAGTTATTTACCCTGTATTTCGAAATGAAAGCAACATTCGAAAAAATTTTATACCACATTTTTGTCTCAAAATTTGGTAAGGGTTCAGCTCCTTCATTTTGTCAAAAATATTAGGAAACACCCTATGTATTTAAAACTTAAAATATTAATTTTTTCTTCGTAGCAAAAAAATGTATTTGTTTAGTTAATTTAATGCTTATTTAGTTTATTTCTATGTAGAGCCAAATAGTTATGTGGATTGCAGTTAATTTTGTTTGCTTTTTCGTGTTATCTGTTTTATATATTTGAGATTATTTTCTAAATTGTCAATAGGTTGTGTTCCACATAGACATTTATAATTCAGCTGAAAGAAGGATTGTTGTTGATCTCCCAAATTGGTGGAGTTTTAAAAAAAGTGTAATACTAAAAGAAACATCTAAAGATGCAGTACATTATGATCTTGTTCTACCGCAATTGCAACATGTTTTTCAATTTTACCAATTATTTGTTGAAACTTTAGAATGTGCAGCGTCGACTCATCATGCTACAGCAACTTTAATGGTAACTTGGGGAAATCAAAATCAGCATGCCTATTTTACGTAAGTATAATTAATAGCTTTATTTTTTCACTAACCTTATGACCATGGCCTCTTTTTATGGGTAATTTTTTTGTTTCCACAGTTATTATAAATTATAAAGCTTCAAAATTTTGTGGGAAGTTTATTGTTGTTTTGGATATTTAAGTATGTTCTTGGATTGCTCAGTTACACTTTTTTAATGTTATATAGCTTCCAAGCTGAATGTTTAAAAAATAAATAAAGCAGATTTATAGATAATTTTACATATCAACCAAACAATTACGTAATTAATAAACAGTTAGTTACAAACTTTTGCAATATAAATGGCACTCCTTCAAAACAATTTGAGAACTACTCAAATTTTCAGAAGAAGAAAAATACACTGTATTAGAATATTTTTCCCACTGTAAAATAAAATAGAGAATCATTCGGCCAAGGTTAAATGTTGTTCTTACATTTACTATCTTTTTCTAAGAGGTCAATTATAATTATTTAATTACATTTTGTATTTGCTGTGAAGTAATTTCTACACAAGTACGGATTATTGTAGGTTGTAGTTCTTGTAAATTTTGGGGTCTTGTCTTATACAGATTTTCTTTAAGTAAGAAAAAATCTAAGGGGGTTAAGTCCCGAGGTCTCGGCCACGCCACAGAAAGGACTGTTTCACTTTATCCAACAGTGTTCGAAATTTACATGTAGCCAGTTTCTTATCAAACGAGCTTTATGAATAGGATTACATCTAACTGTAACTTCATATTAAGGCGGCATCTTAATGATAAATCATCTAATGCGTTCTTAAACTCATTTTCAAGAAAATTAAAAAATCCAACCGCATTTAAATTACCGTCAAAGAAAAAGGGATCAATGATTCTGTCGCATAATATTCCACACCAAGCATTAATTTTTTGAGAATATTGTCTCCTTGCATTTATAATGAGTTCTGGATTTTGAGCCGACCAGTGAGGACAATTTTGACTCGAAACCACCCCATTTGTGATAAAGGTGGCTTTGTCGGTGAATAATATTTCGTTACCATTTTTTAGATATTCTGCTTGCAGCCAATAGCAAAATTCTAATCTTATTTCTTCATCTCCTGATTCCAACGTATGCAAAATTTTGGCTCAAAAGCTTTTATTTTGTTTTGTCTCAGACATCTTATGCTTTTTCTGGGTATATTAAGGTCCAAACTAGCCGTTCTAATATCATTTTGGGGATTATCGTTAAAGTCCACGACATCAATTTTACCTCGTTATAAGCAAAGTTTTGGAAACCAATCCAGTTTTATCGAAAATATTATTTATGCGCTGCACAGTACTTTGACTTACTTGTCTATCTGGATGTCTGATGTTGAATTCTGCCACAGCTTCTGCTACCGAGCGCACGTTGTCACCAACGAGACAAACAATTTATGTTTATTTCTCTTACACTTAAATTTTCCATAATTTCAATGATTAATAATTTAATTTGTATTAAGTATAAACAAGTTCTAATATCGATTTAGACTTTATTTGTTGGACAGTTAATATAAGCACTTCAATTGTTTTCCATGGTCAACTATGAATTTTTTAAAATACTATAGTTACCACCTTGTTCTAAACTATGAATTTTTTAAAATAAATAAGTACCTAGTGTGCATTTTTAATTCTTCTACAAAATCATTATTACTTAAAATTTTTCGATAAAATTTTGTACAGGCTCGTTTTGAGGGGCGCTCAATCCAGTCATGTGCACAGATTTTTTCTAAAAAAATCGCTAATATGATTTATTAAAATTTTGCTTCTGGAAACTGTCATAATAGGCCTAGGATTTTGTATCAACCAGGCCATTTTTGCTGAAAATGTGCAGTTTATCAAGCTCTATAATTAAAAAAAAAACCTGTGCTAAATCGCACAATTAATAAACTTTTTACAGACTGACCCCAAAACAAATGGATCACATTGTATATATAAAAACTCTGTCAGAGGTTTTGTACTTTTTAGTCTTATTGTGTTTATAATTTAATCATTTTTATTACTTAACATTTTTACATCTTCTAATTAAATCATACATAAACTTCAATACCTTTTATATTGTGATTGTACCTGTTTTACATACAACAATTTTTGAACAATGTATTTATAAAGAAATTGATCATTTTCACAATTTATAGTGGTTTTTAGACTTTCACAACCGGTGCTATTATTTGATAATTGGTAACTGGTCACTGCCAATAACATAATTAAAAGTGCACATCCCTAGCTTTAGCTGGGATTTTTTGACCTGCCTCTGCACTGTGGGAGCAGACTCACTATCGATATCTTTGGGCCCACCCATATATTGTTCTGGCTCTTGTTTTTGGGATTATGACTTCTCCGGTTGGAACTGTTCCTCGGATAATGGTTGTCTTCCGAAACGCCTCTGTAACTGGTCGTATCTCATGCGACCATTCCATGACCATCATTATCCAAAGAACGGTGAATGGAAATGTGAAAACTGGAAATTATTTAAAATTAAGTTAAGTTTTCTTGTTCAGATAAATTCTAGGAATAGATAGTTTGTACTTATTTTTCAATAGTAAATATTAGTTTTCTTCAAAATATACAGGATTATTCCCAATGACCAGAGGCTAAAGGTATATAGAGAGCTAAGACAGATTTTAAAATTAATTTTGACTGTTTTCCAAAAATACTGGAAGGAGTTGACAATTTTCTTATTTCAAATGGAACGTCCTAGATGTTATAGTACTATTGGAAAGAGCAATGACATTTTCAGTTGAAAACATGTAGCTTATACTTAATATATCTCTACAATTGTTTATTTTTTTTGTATTACATATATTTTTTATAACATTACGTAATCATATGCATTAGGTATCCGTATTACAAAGCAGCACATAAAATACAATCATAATATGTAAGAATTGATATTTATTTGTAACTAGAAATTGCATGTAAATTATATATTTTAAAGAAACGTATTTATTTATTTTAGAAATACAGAGAAAAATCCTTTAAATATAAGATTATATACATCCAAACCACTGTCTCAGTCTACGGATACAGCTGTTGTAAGGCTCACTTTGGAACCGTCTTGCACATATCAGTTAAGGTATGTAACAGTTTTTCCTACAAGGTACAGTTACTGTGAGTTATGATTATACATATACAGGTTGTCCGGAAATGATGAGCAAAAAAAAAACTAAAGGGTGATTTTACATGAAAAATTAAAGTCACAAGATCCTATAACATTTTTTTAAAACCTTAAAAGTAACTGAGTTGCAGGGTGTTAAAGTTTGGTTTTTTGAATCAACTTTTTTGCTGGTACACCGATGCTTTTCAAATATGTTTTTACATTCTTATTCTACATTTAATGTAAATCACCCAATGCAAAATTGCCTTTGACTATTGAATAAAAACCCAGGTTTTTAATTTAAAAATGTGCTTGCATTGATTAAACACCAACTCACTTCACCATATTGTCTACTTTAATAGGGAAGATCTTGGATTCAAGCGTGAAAGTTGCCTTGGAAACAAATTAATGTAAAATTAATTTTGACAAATAATACTTTTTGTGTAATTAAGTAAGCTGAATAATCATTATTATTGTAATGTTGATCGTATGTGATTCGAACATAATCAATATACATCATGAACATTATTGGTCTGATGAAAATCCTTACTTAGCGATAGAACGTGGTTTCCCAAAAAAGTTTTCTGTTAACGTGTTGGTTGGCATTGTAGGAGACAACTTAATTTAGCCACATATACCCACCAAGTAAGACATGCCATGGGGCTGTTTCAAGACGGTGCACTGCTACATTTCAGTGTAGGGGTGACTGGGTGAGGAAATTCTTAAATGAAATGTTTCCTTAAAAGTGGATTGGACACGATTGGCATACTAGATTCCCTGATTTGAACGCAATAGACTTTTCCCTTTGGGGCTCTCAAATTTCTTGTATATAGAAAGAACTCCAGTGCATAGTGGTAAAGAGCTCAGGCAAAGAATTATTGGTAAGTGTGAGTTAATTAGACAAAAAGGCAAAATATTTGCTAGAGTTTGTCGAAATTTGCTGAGAAGAATTAATTTATGCAATGAAGTAGGACATTACTTTTAAAGTCTTCTGTAACGGTAATAATATTGTTGTCAATTTAGTAAATTATTAGATTAAATAATTAAAAATAAAGTTGTATTTCTGTACTTATTATTATCGAATAATTTTTTTTTGTCTAAAAGACCATCGTTATAACAACATTACATAGTTCAGCATTAGAATAATGAAAATTATTCATCTTCTTATTAAAAAAAAAATATTATTTGTCAAAATTATTTTTACATAGTTTTCAACGCAACGTTTGCGCTTGAATTGATGACCTGCCCTGTTAAAGTTGAAAATGCTTTGGTTCAATTCAATGCAAGCACATATTAAATGTTTTTCTTGAAAACAGTTTTTTTAATACTCTTTCTTTGCATGCAATTGAAATTAAAAACAAAATCAGATAAAGATCTTTATTCAATTGTCAAAGGCAATTTAACCATTTTCACATTGGGTGATTTACATTTAATTGGAAATAAGAATTTAAAAGAACATTAATTATAAGTGTGCCAAATTTAAAAAGGATCGGCGCAGCAGCAAGTTATTAGAAAAAAATTATTAAAAAGAGCAAACTTTAACATCCTGTAAATCAGTTATTATTGAGTTTTCAAACAATTTTTATAGTAACTTGTGGCTTTAATTTTTTTTACATAGCATAACCCTTTCAGTTTTTTGCTTATCAGTTCCGGACACCTCGTATAATTATATTTTTTTAGCTCAGATTCTAATCTGAAAATCAATAAAAAAACTTGCCTTTTGATAAATACTATTCCTCATTGTGAGAAATTTCAAAAAGTAAGTGCTGTCTTTTCTCTTTTAACTCTCATGGAAAATTAAATAAAAACACGTTATACAGGGTATCCCAACGAAAATTTGACCCCCCCTATAATTGGAAAACCGAATAATATTTCAAAATTCGCCGAGACCCGTCGATTTTTGTTCTTGGGGGGAGCTTTTTTGACAGTCAAGCCAACTCGATATGTTCATCCCCCTAATGCCTAGCAACCCCAACTTAAAAATTTCAAATGCAACTACTCCACTTGTGGCACATCATTTTAAAGCCCTTTTCATTGCGAATACAGTCACGTACCGTTTTTAGAAATCGGTTGAGATTTGACAGAATTATTGGTTACAAAGCGAAAGATGACAAACCAACTTACGTGTAGTAATTTCTACATAAATACCCATCATATACTACACATGACCGCATTACCTAATTGTTATTGATGTGTCTATCAGTTTACAAAAAGTCAGAAATGAAATAAAAAAGCTGAAGCAAATAATAAATCAGATTTATTTGATGAATTGCTCAAAATGACCCGTTAACTTCCAAACAATAATACAGTCTGTTTTCAAATTCTGTTCGAACATTATTAAAGACATCCGCAGTTATTAATCGGCATTCTTCTACAATTCTCTGACGTAGCACTTGCAATGTTTCCGGCTGAGTGGCGTACACTCGTGATTTTAAATGACCCCACAGAAAAAAGTCCAAAGGGGACAGATCCGGAGATCTTGGTGGCCATTCGACGGGACCTCTTCTGCCAATCCAATGCCCCGGGAAATGGTCATCCAAAATTGTCGCACAGCAGCAGCATAGTGCGGGGCGCACCATCTTGTTGGAAGGTTATTTCATTTTCTAGTAAATTGTCGTCACTTTCTAAAATCTCTGTTATCCTAGGATCAATTGTACTTTCCAATAATTCTAGATAGGTGTTTCCATCGAGATTACCTTGGATGAAAAATGGTCCAACAAGATGGTCGCCCAAAATGCCTGCCCAAACATTCAATTTTTGAGGTGTCTGAGTATGAAATTCCCTGATTAAATGCGAATTAGTATCACTCCAATAACGACAATTGTGTCTATTCACTTCGCCATTCAACATAAATGTGTATTTGTCGGAGAAACATGTATTGTAGAGAAGATTTGGATTCAGTAGAAGTTGTTCACTAAAGTATTCGCAAAATTGGTTACGGCGATCAAAGTCATCTTCATGTAACTCTTGAACCAGCATCATCTTAAATGGATGAAATTTGTGTCTTTTCAAAATTCGATGAACACTGGAACGGGATACGCCAGAAGCTTGAGACACAGTTGTAATCGATTGCTTATTATCCATCTGTGCATGACCCAAAACTGCCACTTCAACTGCTTCATTTCGAACTGGCCCAATTACTTCACGTTTCTTGTTTAAAAGCGAACCTGTTGCAACAAATTTGTCAATCAGGTGTTTAACGTACTGGTGGTTTACATTTTTTTCAGGATGATTGGCATTAAAAATTCGTGCTGTAGCTTTAGCGCAATCGTGATTTCGATAATAAATTGCAACAATTTCTACTCTTTCCGCGATAGAATAAATTATTTCGAACACACGTTAATACTTTCAATAACGGCTGAAACTAACGATTTCTTGGTCACAAGCAAAAACACCGACTTTTTTTGTAGTACTGATTTTTTGTTATTTTGAAAAGGTCTGAATTCCTATAAACTTAAGTATTTTCTACTAATAACTATTTTAGTATCTAGTTTTATTTGCTTCAGCTTTTTTATTTCATTTCTGACATTTTTGTAAACTGATAGACACATCAATAACAATTAGGTAATGCGGTCATTATTTAATTATAGGGGGGGGAGGGTCAAATTTTCGTTGGGATACCCTTTATGTTACAAAATTTGATTAGAAAAAAAAAATTAGGTGACCTATACTCGCGGTAAGAATTCAGACGACTTACATCATACGAACAAATGAATAATTCATTATATTTTCATCAAAATATTTAAGAAACTGCAACTGAGAGTTATGAAACTATATACTACACTAAAAGCTTGCAATATACAGGCTGTCTCACATAAGAGGGCCACTCCCATGTATCTCGCCTAATATGCGAGATGTGTCAAAAATCTTTAAATGTTTTTTTGTTGCATTTTTGGAGGCCCTTATGCTCGTAAAAACAAATTTGAAATCCATGGCCAACTTTATGAGTAATAACAAAAAAACCTGTAAAGTTCCCAAAGTTTAAGGCTGTCTAATTTTTTTATTTTAAGAGATAGAGAAAACTTATTGGTAATAAATTTTGATTGGAATATTGATACCTTTCACCTGATATAAACAGATTTTTGAAATATCGTATGTGGTTTGATGCGCCCTCTAGCCTGTATATTACACTAAATTGCAAAAAATGATTGTTTTTAAAGCGACGAAATATCGAAAATTACGTTGACAATAAAAACAATTGTGTAACATCAGCTATGACGTAAGACGTCTGAATTCTTGCCCCGAGTATACATAGATTTTATCAAAATCTGATAGGCACTGTTTTCATGTTTTAGTGTGCCTTGCTCTTAAAAATATCTTTTTCTATGTCTTTCACTTCATACTATACTCGAATCAAGAATTCAGACGTCTGACGTTACACATTTGTTTTTATTGTCAACGTAATTTTCGATATTTCGTCGCTTTAAAAACAATGTTTTATTGCAATTTAGTGCAATATATGATGCAAACTTTTAGTGTAGTATATAGTTTTATTACTATCAGTTGCAGTTTCTTAAATATTTTGATGAAAATATAATGAATTGTTCATTTGTTTGTATGACGTAAGTTGTCTGAATTCTTGTCGCGAGTATACATTTATTTGTTATGCAGCTTCATTAATACGATGTTACGATTATTTATTGGATTTGCTTAAACCTTTCCCTTTATGCAAGGTCATTAAACAAATCTAAAGGATTTAAATCCAGAGACTAGGAAGATCACAAAATGGGATCAAGACGGCCGATCCATCTCTGTGGACTAAGCTTAATCTTAACAATGTCTCACTTCTCGTGCATAATGATTTAGACAGCCATCATTTTAAAACCACATTACCCTGCATGTAGTCAAAGGCAGATATTCCAAAAGCAGAGCTCACAAAATGGGACCAATACGGCTGATCCATCTTTGTGAATAAGCTTGATCTAAACAATGTCTCACTCTTAGTGCATACTGAGCTGGACAGCCATCATTATGCAACCATATTGCCGTGCGTGTAGCCAAAGGGAAATGTTCCAAAAGAAGAGCATTTTTGCCTAAAGCTATGATGACTGGTTGTATTATAACTTTATCTCTTGTACCGAGGTACCACATTCATTGTTCTGCTTTTTGTGTGTGCATAATGTACTTTTTTCAAGTCTCTCTATAGTTACCTGATTAATTGTCTCCTACAGAAGTATTTTTACGTCTCCGACTTCTTCTTCATCCTAGCCATATTATTTCATGCCATACCAGTTTTTATATTTACCCAGATTGGTTTAATGCGATTCAACTCATAATGGTATGGAGGCAATCGAATAGTGTAACATCACAAATTTTAGCCTTTTCATTCACTACATATTTTATGTATTTGGTTTTTTCTTTTCATGCAATTGCTAATAATTGTACTTTTAACATCGTACCATTATATTTAATATATTTTCCATTAAACCATTTCATGATATTTTCTTTTCCCCATGCAGATGCTAGCAATTTTTGTATTTGTCAACTGTGGTAAGATGTTATCCTTGACTATCATTGTATCACGTTCAATGTAAGGCAAAATAAATACAAACCGTTTTTCAAATACTCCAATATCCATATCCTCATGGTAATTTCCTATTGATTGCCACTTGAACACATGTAAACCATTATCATAGGGACTTGCTTCTAATATGTGTAATTATTAATCACCTTTATTTCCACAATGCTGTTTTTAATTTATCTAAAAATGCTTCTCGTTTGCTGTTGATATTTGAAGGCCAACGCGCACTTTCCGGATCGGCCGGCACCGTGATTAGAATAGTTTTGCTGGTCGGAGTGGATGGACGTCACTATAGACGAAGAAAAATTGATATTGCTTGTAAGTGGATATAAAGAACTATACGAGTGATTCTAATTACAGCAAGCAGCAAAACAACGTTTCCTTTTGTTATTTTGTCTGTTTTCTTCACATAATATAATAATAATAATAATTGCCTTTATTGTGTCCTCATGTAACAGTAATTTAATTGAGCATCACATAAATTGAAAATAATGAATTGATTGAGTAGAAAAACCTGTGTCTTGATAACCACTTTGGGATATAGTATTACCCCATTTTTAAATATTATATTTATTTAATTTTATTTGTATTTGATATTATATTATTTCTATTGCACCTAGTTTGGTAGCTACATATAGAATGCTATTGTTTCTACTAACCGATTTGATCCGGAATAGTGCCTGTTGTTGACATTTTCTGTCGTCCGGTGTGGGTGGATGTGGTGCCGGCCAGTCCAGACAAGTGTTGGCTTGTCAAACTTTGGAGATCGTATGTTCTTTATTCATCCATGTCTCATTGAGATAATCTCGGAGATAATAAATGTTTCCACGGCATCATTCGGCGTCATATATACTCGCGACAAGAATTCAGACGACTTACGTCATACGAACAAATGAATAAATAATTCATTATATTTTCATCAAAATATTTAAGGAACTGCAACTGATAGTAATAAAACTATATACTTCACTAAATGTTTGCATTATATTTTGCACTAAATTGCAAAAAATGATTGTTTTTAACGCGACCAAATATCGAAAATTACGTTGACAATAAAAACAAATGTGTAACGTCAGTCGTGACGTAAGACGTCTGAATTCTTGACGCGAGTATACACATATTTAATTCTCTAATTCTTGATACATATTGTTTATCACATATGTTTTTTTATTTGTTAAATTCGATTGTTTACAGTTACGTTAATTATTATTAGATTGACCAGTGGCACTCAGAACAAACTTCAAATTAAGAATTTAGTAGCTAAAAATATGAAAACTAATGTCTTTCTTATTTTAACCTATGACATGTAGCAGATGCAAATGTTCATATTTTGCATCATTGGTCCTCTTATAAATCTCTTTTTGTCTAGTCTTTTTATAACTCACTACCTGTTTTTCAGCATCGGTATACAGTTATTTGATAGAAATGAATAATCTGACACTGACCAGTAGGATGTGATTGATTGTATGTTATGGATTGACAAAAACCTTCCCTTAAAGCGAGTTTTAAAGATGTTCAAAATTGCTTCTGCCTGGCTCAATTCACAACTTATCTCTATGCAACCACAAGGTACTACAACAAATTAATAAAGTTCTGTTATCTCTAATTTCTGTACTAACATTGTCACTTCTCTGGAAACTTCATCATGCTTCCGAAATTGAAATCCAACAAGTTTAAATCCAGTCTTCAAGGAGATAATATGAAATCAGCCCATTATACCCAATCCATTTATTTGTACAAGAATTAATATTTATTTGTGATACATTATAAAAATTTCAAACTGCTGTAACTTTAACAAAAATTAAATTTTTTTAATAAAATCTGAAACATATCGGTAGAATTATGTCTAGTTTATGAAAAAAAAATGTTTCTCGAAATTTAAACAAGCCAATTTGGAAATCTTGGGTGAGGCCCACGTTTTTTTTAACTGTTTTTCCAAACTGCAAAATCGTTCTCCTTCTACTGAAGTTCTCTATATAGCCACAGTATATATATATATATATATATATATATATATATATATTAAAGTTTGGTTTGGGTCCCATGTCTGGTTATTAAGATATGACATATCTGAAATTTCACCAGCCGCCACCGCTACTCATCTTCTGACATGACGTTTGTTTCTTCAGCATTGTAGCTGATTAAATTGGGCTCAAGGCTATACATATTTTATATGAGAAAACAATGAAATTTGAGCATAATTTGTATTAGTATTTTAGAATAAATTTAAAATTTAGTGAATAGTTTTTTATCAGGATGTGTTCATAATTAATCAATTTTAGCAAGGTTTGCTATAAAAAAATTAAAATTAAATTGACTTCCTGAAAAATGGGACACCGTGTATAAATATGGATGGTGCCATCGGCTTCTACATATACTCGCGTCAAGAATTCAGATGTCTTACGTCACGGCTGACGTTACACATTTGTTTTTATTGTCAACGTAATTTTCGATATTTGGTCGCGTTAAAAACAATCTTTTTTGCAATTTAGTGCAATATATAATGCAAACTTTTAGTGTAGTATATAGTTTTATTACTATCAGTTGCAGTTTCTTAAATATTTTGATGAAAATATAATGAATTATTCATTTGTTCTTATGACGTAAGTCGTCTGAATTCTTGTTGCGAGTGTACCATCTAGTGCCTGTATACTAAATTTCGTGCCACTAACTGCCCCAGCCATCGAGATATACCCACTAAAAGTCTTAGAGGGAACACCCTGTATATATATTATATAATTACGTTATTTTTGTACATTATTACCACATCGTTCCAAACACTTTTGATTTTGTGAAAGAAGCTTTTACAAATTCCTTACAGGCAGCTCCAGCACATGGAATTGTAACCAGTTTTGCACTGAGGTTTTCAACAGTTTTTTCGAATGGTTCAGTCACGTGTAGAAAGAGACGATGGGTGCCTATTCAGTTAGTACTATAGAGTGCATTGTGGTACTCGAAACGAACGATGAGGAATTGTTCTATCAGGAATTTTTCAGCTTCACAATAACCCATGTATGCATATTTACCAGTAGAATTATCTATTTGAATGCAAAATTAATGATAGCGTTTGAGAAAATTGAAAAGTTGAAAATCTCAGTACAAAACTAGCTACAATCTTAGGCAGCGGAACGCTATGCGGAGAGTTTGTAAAAACTTATTTCTCAAGCAGTCGAGAAAATGCTACAGTGCATACACAACGAAGAATTATCAGGTGAGATAGGTATTCAGTATTGAATTCAATAAAATTAATTATTCTGAGAGCACAACTATTTGTACTGTCATTAGCGTCTCTTAGTAGAAAATCTGGACCAAAATTGAGTTTTATATTTTTCAAGAAAAATATGAGAAGCTTTGTTCTAGTATCTATTTTTATAAAACTAAGCAACTCGTTAAAGAACCATTTTAGTATGTTTTTGTAATATGTTAAATTTGTTTTTAGTATAAAACCGTCTATATCTGGATCATTGGGACAAATGACAAGAATATATACACCTTTATTATTAACAAATATTGCTGTTGTTGTATTAATGATTCTGAGATACCAGTTATACAGCATGAAAAACGGAAACTGTCCAATATTTTTTGTTGCTATAAAGGAAGGAGTAAAACCGTATTACATTCTACCATTTGTTAAAGTGTTATCACTACTTTTAAGGTAATTAATAATGGGTTTGTCAAATCCAAATGTCATTATTTTGTATTTTAGCAAAATAAAAATATGTGATTATATGCCAAAATCTGACATAATTTATTTAACTGAAGAGAGAACAGATTTTTTTGCTTCACCTATAATCTTATTTTTGTGCAGCGTTGGAATTGTTTTGATGCTAGGTGTAATATATAGTATATCACTTGTAACATTGGACTCCACTGTACATAAATTAAGCCTGAAGTAAGTAATAACACATTTGTGTTTTATGATGTTATTTATCTTGGTATTTTTTCAGATTAACAGGAATAATATTTTTTCCCATTAGTGGTGCAGATTATATAAATACTTTATTAGAGAAAGCACCGTTTATTGCAGCAGGAACATTAGTTTTCACAAGTATGTCTACATGTGGAAGTTTCGCATTATGTCTAGGAACAGTTTTTTATTTTTTAAAGGTAAATATTGTAACTATTTTTTTAATGTCCCTATGTCACAAGAAATTTTTCTTTAGTTAACACATATGTCGCAAGATTACATAGAAAAAGTAGTGTGGTTTTTTATAAAAAAATTTGCTGAAAAATGTAAACATATTATTAGGAAAAGAACACATGGATTTAACAAAAAAAAATTTAATGGTAATGTATCAGAACAAACTGAAAATATAATTAAAAAAAAAGGTAATGATAACACAAAATCTTGCACAGAAAACATTACCAGTTTAGAAAATGCTGAAAAATGTTTATTAGAAAAAACGCATACAGAAAATTCACAAATGGAGATTTCAAGAGATAGACAAATGAATGATGGCGAAAAACATATATTGAATGAGAATATTCAGGATGCAAAGAAAAAAGAAAAGGGTACAGAATTAAAAGAGTGTAACAAAAAAGATGCATCTACAGTTAAAAAAAGAGCATGCATAGATAAAGAAGATGAAAGTAAAATCTGTGAAAATTCTAAAATTAAGACAATCAAAGGTGGATTAAAGGAAAATGAAGATGATGAATTAGTTACTGCTAATAATTCTCTTTTCTTTCACTCAACTATATTCTTTATATGGTGTATAGTCACGCTAATTAATCTACCAGCTGCGTTAACTTGGGCCCATAATTTCAAGTAAGAATTTAATGATATGTGTATACAGGGTAAGCCAAGTTTAATTAGTCAAACTTCAGGAATAGATTATGTAAATATAAATATGCTTTTTTTTCGCTTTGCAGCAGAGGTACTTCCGACATTTATAGTCGCGGCAAGAATTCAGACGTCTTACATCACGGCTGCCATTATGCAATTGTTTTTATTGTCAACATAATTTTCGATATTTGGTTGCATTAAAAACAATATATTTTTTTCAATTTAGTGCACTATATGCAAACATTTAATGTAGTACGAGATAGTTTTATTACTCTCAGTTGCAGTTTCTTAAATATTTTGATGAAAATATAATGAATTATTCATTTGTTTGTATGACATAAGTCGTCTGAGTTCTCGCTGCGACTTTATCAAGGATATTCTTAGGTTTTCTACCTTGACATTTGGCTGTTTTATAGCTAGCCTGCCTCAAAATGTTACCAATTTGTTTGATTGTATTGTTTAATGTAAGGTTGTCATAAAAGTATTTCTAGGGGAATACAGTGTGTCTGACAAATTTTATGTAGTAAGCAGAAGGGACGCTCCAAAAAATACATTTTTTTGCCCTGTTCGGTGGCGTACCAAATATTTTTCTCAAATAATGTTATAGACCCCTCATATCTTTTCTTTTAGTTAATGAGGTGATCCACTCTAAGTAAAGTATGCTGAATTTACATTTTTTGCTTGAATTTCAAAAGGAAATCCTGAAGTTTGACTATTTACACATAACTCATCCTGTATTTCTAGAAACATAATTATTCACTTGTTAAATTGATAATTTGAGTAGATTTAATCAAAATATACAGGGTGTTCAGGAAGTGGTAAGAGATCTTTCCAATTTTTCTATCTAAAACTTTCAGGCAGGCAAATTTGAAGGTTTTTTTTATTAATACCGGATGAGTCAGAAGAAGTAGTTTTATTTAACTAAAGATTCTTCTCTCGCTAAAACAAAGTTTTTATACAACATACAAAAAATAGTTTTATTTTCATATCTCCCAAATGGATGGAAGAATTGTTTTAAAATTTGGTGTAGTGCCAGTAAAATAGGAAAAGTCAATGGCAATGAATCATAACTATGGTGAACATTCATTATTTTTTTTTTATCATTCAGTATTCATTATCAAATTCAAATATCTAAGTAGTAGGTATATCTACTTACATACATTTATTTGATTTTATGTTAAACAGTTTGGAGAGTATATTACAAGAACAAAATTTTCAAAAATATTACACTGGACTAAACGAGTGATTTTTTATATTTTATTATACTTAGCTATTATTCAATTGTAATCAGCATAATTTTAATTAAAAAGTAATACATACCTACATTGTGGGTTATTTTTTATTTAATGACTAAATTGAATAACTTGACCCTTCATCTTTAAGTATCAATTAATATTATAAGTATTATTTCTGAAACATTTCTGTTTAATAATTTGTGAGAATAAAAAACAACAAATACAGACTTTAATTTATTAACAATAAAATAAAATTACATTAAGTATCTACATTATTACATCTGGTTTCATATTAAACAGTTATTCTGTATTCTAATTTCTATTACAGAGCAACGTTCAATCTGAGGGATGGTCATGCATGTACGAGTACAAACAAATCTTGCCATTTCATTGTTCGATACCAACCTTATTACATATGTTGTGTATATTGTAACAACAGTTAGCTTTCAACATTCTAACGAGATGTTTTCATACTGTACATAGAATTATGAAATTAGTTTATTTTTCTTAAATTTATTCGTTTAGAAATTTTAAAACCCACGACAGACAACTGAATTTAATGTCTTATAGAATACTTTTCAAAGTGAGTTAGAGACTTCTTTATAACATTATCCTTATCCATCATTCCTTGTTCTGAATTATTTCCAAGAAAATGTCTATAATATTTTTCGCTTATTCTTTCTGGTGGCAGTCTGGCACTACTCACACATAACTGAAATATAAAAACAACAATTACAAATTATTATCTAGCTTTAAATTACTATTTAATAGGTACCTACTGGGTATAGTACGTCTGCAGGTGATTCTTCCTAGCAAAAACCAGTTGCTTTATTTTATTTCTGTATCATATGAAATACAAACATAGTTCATTGTTTACCATTTTACAGATGTAGAGTTCTTCTTAAACATATTTTATTCATCAGGAACATAAGTAAAGTGCTGAACTGCTGAAATATGTGGACACAAGCAGAAGTAATCTCAATAATTTCTAGGTTATGCTTTCGTAACATTTCTTTTGTGGTGCTGGGGTAGGTTCCAATCTGACTTCCAACGATAAACACGTTCACATTATAATAAAAAAAGTTTTAGGAATCGTTTTGTTCGAATTTAGTTGTTGCTAAATAAGTAATCAATAATTACAGCAGTTGGAAAAGAGAGATATTCTTTAGGTACTTACACAATTTTGTAAATTATTTTGTGATAAAAAATACGGGTACCTAATTATTATGTACATACACTGTAGTAACACAAAAAAACAATTTACTGAAGTTTTATTACATTATAATGGAACAATTTAAAAATATCCACAGATATTTTACAATATTCACACTGTAACCCTAGCTGTAGCGGTAGACTGGACCGACACAGCGACCCCAATGCTCCAAAAGGTTCAACTTAAGTCTAAATTTTTATCGCCAAGTCTCAATAACACCATTGTGCATACGTAAATTGCATTAAATACATTATTTAGAGTTATTTCTGTAAAATATAATACTTTATGCCATTAATATTTGACAATTCAATGACCATTCATAGTTTTGACGTTTAGCGATGTTAGTTTCTTCTGTGTAAGTCTGGCTCAAGGCTATGCACGTTTTACATGACAAAACAATGAAATTTGGGTACTTTTTAGAGGCATTTTTTTATGTTAAATTTTGAAATTTTTAGTGTTCATTTATCATAATGTGTTCATGATTAAGTATATTTCAATTTAAACATAAATTTTAGCAGGGCTGACTACCAAAAAATCTAAATTATATAGATTTCCTTGAAAAAAATGGAACATCCTGTATAAGAATTGATTTTATCATCAGATTCTACGCGCCATCTAGTGTCTGTATACCAAATTTCGTCGCACTGACTATGCTGGTTTCTGAGATATTCGCACTGAAAGTCTTAGAGGGAACACCCGGTATAATGCAAACTTTTAGTATAGTATATAGTTTTATTACTATCAGTTGCAGTTTCTTAAATATTTTGATGAAAATATAATGAATTATTCATTTGTTCGTATGACGTAAGTCGTCTGAATTCTTGTCGCGAGTATACAATTATAGGAAAATAATATCTACCGCAGCAAAGTACATCTAATTTGGTTATTAAAAATATAAAAATCATTAAATTTCAAACTACATAACAAATATGATCATTCTAGAAGCGTCGCACGCTGTTTCTCGTTTCGTGACTCGCTGCTCGGTTAACCCGAAAAATGCATGAAACATGAGATTATATCCCGAAAGGCGGGATAAAACTCGTGGCTGGACAATGGCGCCGGGCTGCATTTTTAATTTTTACAGATGTATGTGGACACCAGGGTGTTCAACTCGCCGCACAAACCCTCACCAATTTCAACACTTATAATAAGCCGGCAATATGCGATTGAGGTTTAATTCGTTAATATAGTAAAGAGTAATAATACAACATGCTGCGATTAGGACAACACGTCCTTTTCCATTACGTTGATATTTTCATCAATCAAATTGGTATTTAACATGTCTCGTAAAAAAATATTACTCAACATTCTACATCATTCTACACTCACCGACATTTATTTTAAATAATATTTTTTCAAAATCTTCGAAGTCTAATTCATGAGATATGCTTAAAACACAACTAGGTCGTCTTTCAACGGATAACAGTACCTTTCTCATACTTAGTTGCTGAAAATTAAAAATTATGAAAGTAAAAGTTTAATTTATAAGTTTACCTTTATTGTTACATTGCAACTTTATTTCATTAAAACATCTCTTTTCTTTGTGTCAATTGTGTTATGTCGAACACCAAGTATTATATTGGCCAAACAGCTTTATGTTTTTGTTACGTAAATGACTGCTATCAAGCTATCTTCGAATACTGACAAATGGCTTGGCAGGCCATCTACAGCATTCACATACTTGTGACGTATGTGGACATTATTCTAAAGCCTTGTCCTCATAAATGCGAAAATCGCGAATATTCCATAGAAATCATAAAATATATAGAACGTCAAAAGAGGTATCGAAAATAGTCGAGCGAGTCTGGTAATATTGCAGTAACTTAGTTTTCATGAGTTGGTTACACTAACGGGGTAGCTTCACACTAATAGGCGGGAATATCAAAATTTTATGTCCAATTTGTGATTTCTATGGTCCAATTACAAACATTCTGTTTTGGATTCAATTGTATGCTGGGACTAAAATGCAGTGTAACCAACTGCTCTCATTCTTTCCCCTTTTCCCTAGATGGCTGCTTTCTAAGCCCCTTCATAGTCTGACTATTTTTGAGTGCCTAATGTAAAGGCTTCTGGCGTTCTATATATTTTATTATTTCTATGGAATATTCACGCAAATTTTGCATTTTCTGATTTATAATATGTGACTTACTTTCGGTGTTCGATCGCAGATGCCGAACTAGTACAGCTACTTTAATTAGTCCGGGTTCACTCTGTGAAGAAGTTATGTCGAAGGTTCAATATTAAAATAAAATATTTATTTCATAAAATAAAATTGCACCCTGTAAAGAAATAATACTAACAATAATAATTCCTCAACGTACATAAATAATCTGAAAAAGCTGTTTTTGGGTTTATATAGAAAGTTTTTTTCAGTTTCAGAAGTTTAATTACAATAATCACCTATCGAATCAATACCTACATTTTTATTCGAATAATATTATTTATCTTTGTTTCCTGAATTCAAAGCCTATTATTGAATTTTATTTTTGCTGTTTTATTGTAAAGATATTGAAAACTGTAATTATCTCAACAACCCAACCTCCTATTAATATTTTGCAAGAGACCTTTTTTGTAGATAATGGACCATTACTTTTCAAAATAATACAGGGCGATTCAAAAAACGGCAATTTGTTATTTTTTTTTTTTTAAATTAAATTTTATGTCTACCCCCATATCTTAGCCATTGATTAGTTTACTTTTTCAACAATACAAATCTTGCCCCTTAAAGACATATACCAATGCTGTAGGTTACTAATTTTTATTTCAACCCGTTTCCCAGTTATTAAAAAAAAAACGAATTTTATTTTAGAACTTTGCA
This sequence comes from Monochamus saltuarius, assembly GCA_025584915.1. Lineage (NCBI taxonomy): Eukaryota > Metazoa > Arthropoda > Insecta > Coleoptera > Cerambycidae > Monochamus > Monochamus saltuarius. The sequence continues at coordinate 32,656,382 of CM046727.1, forward strand.
GGGCCCCACTGACCAAAAGTTTATTTAGAAAATGTTTATCATTTTCTATAGCCATTACCGTAGTAGGCTTTACGGCATATAATTATGAACCACCCTGTATGTATACCTATATATACCTATAAATTAACCAGAAGAAAAGATTCAATAAAAAAAGTAGTATGATTCGATATAATAAAAACAGAAATCATTTTCACATAAAACATTCAATAACAAAGAAACAATATACTTTAATATTTTTTAATATATGTCGCTGTTTCGTGCAAAACTGTTTTTCCAAATCTTTACAAATACTGTGAGGAAGAAATCACAATTATACCGCGTGACCCATTTCAAATGGAAACAAGTCTGTAAAAATGGTTATTATTATCCCAGACAGCATCCGATGTCTCTAAGACGTACATTTTACGTCATATTTAGGTCGGTACGTCCCAGACCTAATATGTACATCCCACGTACGTCTTGCACAGTACGTACTTTTTTTGCTCTACTAGGTACATATTTAATATTTTTATTTGTATCATTATTTTTATAGCAGTAGGTACCTACATAATTTAAACAAATTTAAATTTTTTACGTGTAATTTTTACAGTTTATTTATTTATTTTTTTTTTTGGAGCAAAAAGTGAAACCTTCATATGTAGGAAATTTGAAAATGTATTTTATGTATAGTTTACAGGTTTCCATATATTTTTTTATTAGTTTTCTAATTTATTATTAGCTTCTTCTTCATAATAAAATATGCCTAACCGTCTATTCTTATAATAATATCACCAAAAAGTATTATAGGGTTTTCATCATTAAATATAGGTATATATTGATTATATTTTGTAATAACATGTTCTAAATACATTTATAATCAAAAAATCAAAATTCCCCCTCAATGTTTATTTTAAATTTCCCGCGAAGCATAAAGGCATCGCATTTCGCAGTGTGGCGTTTTGGCGCACTGCCGCGACCGACCGTTAGACGGGAACGCCCAACGTCCGATCCGAAAGGTGCCGAACTGCCGAAAGTGGAAAGTGCTACAAAATCCTAAATAAAATATAACAAAATTATTCACATAGATTATTTTACTGTTCTCACTTCACTTTTTCAGTAAAATTCTGCGTTGAAAACAATTATAAGGTGTAAAGTTATATTGGTGTTTTATTTTCGTCTGTACAGGTAAGTCTTTTGTTTTTCTAAAATAATTTACCTACAAGCAATTTATTTTGTCGGTAATGTAAATAATTACCATTTTGTCCAACACGTGGAGCAAAAGTAATATCAAAAATAAAATTACTGTTTTGTTTATCCACTTTTACTATTTATACTCTCAAATAATATAATAACTTTTAAAATGCATTTGTATAACATGTACATTTTCGCTATTCTAACCACATTTTAACAATTATTTTCACATATACTTTCGTTCAAAAATTTTATGCTAACAAACCTCGTAATTGGTAATTTAATATTTTTAAAATACCTATTTATGATTTTATAGTAACGTTATTTTGTTTACAGAGACAGTATTAAAGGCAAAACCAGTAGTAGAGAAGAAAGATGTAGAAGTAGCTATCTCGAACTGGTTGAGGCGGGCACCTGACCGAATAAAAAAAAAATGTAAATACTTGTAAATGTGTGAAAATGATGTAAATATTTATTGTAAGAGTTAACTATTTTATTAAACTTTATTTATGAGAAATGTTTTTTTATGGTGTTTTCATTGGGTTTGTTTATGTATCGGTTTGGGATCGTTTGATTGTGCGACCACCAGACGGTTTCAAATGGTCACAAACCAATGCAAAAACAAACCTACTAAAATTGTGTTTAAACGAATTTGAGACATAAAAGTTAGGTACTATATAGAGCCATTTTTGGCATAACAATGACCTAAAAATTGCGTACTAGGTAATGCATACAAATTAGTGGAAGGCTAACATCCCTGGTACGTACTATATAGAGCCATTTTGACATAACAATGACCTAAAATTGCGTACTATACTCTATTTTTAAACTAGGAGGAGCGAATGCCAAAGACAAATTTACACTGCAAAATTTACAAAAACTACCCTAGATAGCATCAGACTATCAAGTATATACTCACTGCAAGTGTTTAACCTCAATTTGAGTACAATAAGCTTTCATTACTTTCAAATGGGGTTATTAAGTACTTATTCAAAATAATGTGCAATGAATAAATATCTAATTCTAGGTTTATTTAACTTTTGTATACATATTTTTAAAGTAGGTAGGTAGGTACTTCCTACATAACATAATAATATGAATGAAATAATTTACTACAAACCAAACATCTATAAATGATTGACTCCAGTTTTCACTTTTAAATTTTTTTTTATTGATTCACATTTTTACAATTAGCATTGGAGTAATGGTGTTTTTGTTACTTTGAATTGTTGCACTTCTACGAACTACGTTTATTAAGTTACCGGATAATTGCTAAATAACTGATAACTGAACTTCGTAATATATCATCTGCAGGTGTTCAAAGTAACAAAATAAGTTTTTATAATTTATAATATTATTGGTAAAAATAAGGGACAAATCATGTCTTTAACAATTTTGAATTATTTGACGAGTCAGTATCCATATCGCTATTATTAATTGATATGATTAAAGGTTCAATGAGATCGTCCATAATTTGTCAAGTGTTCCCATTTTTTCTTCCTCCTTAATCACATGTTCTTCACACTTTTTCCAGTTCATATTTGTAACATTATTAAGAGCCTCTATTAGTAGTTCCCTTACGTCTTTCAGTTTATATGTTTTATTTTTGCTTGCCACTTCATTCTTCACCTGTGCCCAAATCAATTCTATAGGGTTTAATTCACAATGATACGTTTCATCTAAATAATAAATAGGTCTACCTTCAGATCTAAACTTTTTAATTGATATCGAGTAGTCAAGTCTTCATCTCACTATATCATCACGTTCTATCAACACACTTTTACGACTTCGTTATAAGTATCTGCAAAAAAAAAGTATTTTTATTGCAATTATACTTGCTTGAGATATGTATTCAACCTTACTTGAAGTTAATTTGTTTCATAACTTTGTATAATGATGAACGGGACATCTGTGGCAAATCCTGACGACTTTTTATTGCGGTTAATATTTTGTCCAAAGTGGGGATCTCATTTTTTAAGAAAAAGCTGTGTACTACACGCCTTATGGAATTCTTCATTACTTCATCCAACAATCCCAGGTCGTCCACCACAGTGTTTGGAAGTAGACACCCTTCCAGTAGATTTATATTGCTTTATGGCTCGATATACTGTTGATTTTGCAGCACCTAAAAAAGTATAATGTGTAATATAGTTCAACAGTAGATAATGTTAATATACATTTACCTAATGTCATCGCTATTTTGGATACAAGTTGGACAGTTTTAAGAGTAGGTTCATCATCTAGGCTTTTCTTGTACAAATTCAATATTGCTTGTTTTTCTGCCAGAGATAAATGCCCCAAACTGAGTTGTTTTCGTTTCCTTGGGGGCGACGGCGATGTAATTCCCGCGCCTGCCTTACTTGTGGTCGGCACACTATCATCCATATCCAATGGAAAATTGGAAAAACGAATGGCAAACAATATAATAAGTTGTTTTTTCTGGTAAGAAGTGATATATACGTAAGTGAGATAATAAATAGGTAGAAAAACAGGTAAAAACACAATGACAACAAACTGATGACAACTGACAAGCAAAATGTCAACAAATGCCAGAATGTAAAATTTATTAGCAGTGTAAAGTAGGTTCGAAATTAACCAATAAGGAACCAACATTTTGGCGCGCAATATTCAAAACGCTCCTCCTAGTTTAAAAATGGAGTATAGGTACGTACAAATTAGTGGAAATCTAACATCCCTGGTACGTCTCATGTACGTACCGTGGACAAAAATGTACGTATTGTGTATGTAGTTGCCATGCAGTGTGTACGTAATATTGACGTCTTTAGTATGTAAGTGTGCTGTTTGGGATCCGATTTATTTAGGGGTTCTTCCAAAAGATGGAGCAATAAAAACTCTATTATAGCAAAAAATATTAAAATTAATTTTTTGTTTTCAAGGCCTACTTCTAATTTTTTTCTCGGTGAATTTTTACAAAAACTGTTTAGCGATTTTTTTATTTCAAATCTAACTACGGCACTGAATTTATCATCCCATAAAACGGTTTTATACCAAGTTTCATAAATAAATATTTAATATTGAGAGATTTATAACAATTTTAATGCAGGCTTCATTTAATTAAATACTTTTTTCCACGGTCGGGAGTAGAAATCAGTTTCTATGACATCAAAATTAAAACAGAAGCAGTCGATTATTCCCAAGGGAGTATAATGCTCCCAAGGGAGTTTACATTATGGAGAATGTTTTTCATGCAAAAAAAAGATAACATTGAAATTATTTATTGACATTTAAATTAAATGTTACATTTGTACAATTTTCAAAATTAATATTAGAAGGAATATTACTTTCGCTTACATTTACAGTTTTTGTGATTGCGCTAGTAGTGGTACCTACTAAAACCTGTCGGTTTGATTGACAAATGTCAATTGTAAAAGTGATGAATGACATTTGACTTAAATAGTTGTTATTGTTAGAACTTCATAATGACAAAATATGTTTTTAAGTTAATGAGACCATGGAAAAAATAGTATATACCATTTGGGAGAGATGCTATTTTGTCCTCGGTGCATTGTAGCCCTCGGGCTTCAAATTGCACCTCTGCCAAAATAACGCATTTCTCCCTTATCGTATAATGTACTATTATAGTAATTCAAGAAATACGAAGTTGGCTATAAAGAATGAATAAAAATTTTGTTTAATTAATTATTAATTAATTTTACGTTTTTAATTAATCACATTAAATATAAAAACTTATAATTAACGGTTAGCAATAATTAGATATTTTAATTTTTCAGATGAAATAGCAGATATCTTGAAATATGATTGTGAATCACTCAATTTAATTAAATTATATTCAAAGTGTAATTTCTATACGATTAAATGAATCAAGATATCAAGATTTGTTTCTCATCTTTGAATTTTAATAACAAAAATTGTATCCAAGGTAGGATACCTTGGACTACGTTTTAATCTCATTCGCCTTGTATATTGGAAGAGATTCTAATAAAATCTATTATTTTATTTCGGTTTCTAATACTTAATTTTTATTTAGGTTCAACAAAACATTAACCCCTGATAGTTCCTTCATCCCAGGATTTGTACTAAGTCTTTGTGCTTTACCATTATGGCAGTTTGATCTCCCAAGGACAAGCAGGTACCTACATATATATATATAAAACAATTGTTAATTATAACAGGGCTTGGTCAATTAATTAACAATTAATTAATTAACATTTGTTTGGTATTCAACTAGTCGGTCGTGACTCCCCTTTGGCGTGTTTTTTTTATATATATATATATATTTCAGTTGCCTAATAATCATTTTCTTTCACTAAATACATACAGAACAGAATTAGTAAGTATGGTTGCAGCCACATTGTAAAAATGATGCAATATGTTATTTGAATTATACAAGATGTTTCATTAAGAATGGGACACAGTTTAATATAGTTACGGCAAGAATTCAGATGACTTACGTCACGGCTGACATTACCCAATAATTGTATTTGTAGTCAACATAATTTTCGATAGTTTGTCGTGTTGAAAACAATAATTTTTTTGTGATTTAGTTCAATATATAGTGCAAACATTTACACAACACAAACATGGAGTTTTATTATTCTCAGTTGCAGTTTCTTAAATATTTTGATGAAAATATAATGAATTATGCATTTGTTCGCATGACGTAAGTCATCTGAATTCTTGCCACAATTATAAGATATTCCTTACATAGAGACATGGATGCAATGTTGCTCCACTTTCGAATTTTGGTAATATTTGGAAAATCATTTTACTAATAAAGCTGGAAGTTGCAGAAATAATGTTTTTTAGAAGAAGAATATCAAAAATAACAAGTTCATTTTGTACCCATTGGTAAATGGCTCTAGTTACATCTTACTTGAGCAAAATTACTTGTATTTTTTTTATCTTTACGCATTGACAATTCAGATAAGAAGTAATAGAATTTTGGTTAACTGAGTAAAAATAATATTAAAAGTATGAGAGTCGATCAAAAAGTAGCCATATTTGACGACAGGTAGTGCTGCTAAGGGAAATTGACATTATCGTCGTCATATACTGCCATATGTTAATTTTTATTTGACAGCCAGTTGTTCTGATGGGATTGTATTTGCCTCCTCGGAGCAGGTTCACTCGGAAAAATCCATTGTTTTTACTTGTGCTTCGGCCTCGGCGCAAAAACTTGAATGCGAATTTTGCTTAAAGAAGTTCAAACAATGCTTCGATATTGACAACCGTATCCACTTGTTGTCCACCTTGAGCAATCGCAGCACCCATCGAGCCAACACCTTTCTCACATTTAACTTATCATGAAAAACATCGATTGCCATTCACTTTAGTGCGAAAATCATGTTATCTAGAAACACAAAACACACATGATACAACTGGCTGTCAAATAAAAACTAACCTGTGAATCAGTCTGAAATTTAGTATGGTGTAATTTGACAGATGGCAGTACATGATGGTAATGTCAGTTTCTCTCAGCAACACTACCTCGATTGACCCCCTTATATAAAAGTCAAAAAAGTTATTTTGTTAACATTGAATAAAAATAATATAAAAGATATATATTTTGTACATATAAATGTCAACGATTTTTATTCAGTCTAGAGCTGGATTTGTATGTTTCGTACCAGTACCGTACCGACATTTCGTATTTGTACCTGATTCCCACTGCGCTCAGCACGCTCATATATGCAGAAATTTGCATTACATCTAATCGATAATTGAATCCGAATCAGTATCATTCAAATAGGGTAAGGGTACGAATGTATTGCATATAATTTTCCTGTTATTACTTTTTGGGTTATATTAATTTAAGAATAAATCAAGCTGTACTAACGGAAATTGCACAGATGCATTTGTAACATTGCAACTGCAAAATTAAGAACAAAGGCAAATGGGATATACAGAGTTAATATTGAAGCAAGATGTTTTAACCAAGTGGAATTCTACGTACGAGATGTTTGCTCAAATAATAGAAATAAAAGAACCACTAATTACGATAACGATAGCGCTCTGAGAAAATTTGAATGAGCTGTTATTTAACGTAGATTGGAAGAATAGAATGTTTCAAAGAAAAAATTAATCGTATTAAGTAATGCCTTATTAAACCATTGTCAAGAGCTGAAAAATTAAGTTCAACCATTAGAATGTAATAATTTTTTAGCGGCACAGTTCTAGATCCTCGATTCAAAATTCAGGGGTTTTAAAAATGAAAATTTTTATAAAAAACAAGGAATTGATTGAAAAACTTTATGCTGGTGTTAGAAAAATCAGGTTGAAGGGGAAGCTCCGGAAGCAGGAGACAATCCTGAAGTGGATGTGCAGCCAAAAGAATTCTGTATTTGGAATGAATATGATTAAAAAAACGATGAATCAATTTATTGGAAATAGAAATGTAACAGCTGCAGGGATTGTGGAAGTCAGTTGTTACATACAGGAACCACTTAAAAAAAATGAATATCCCTTGTTGTGGTGGCATAAAAGGCAATCCATGAAGTAATATGAATCTTTATTTTTGTGGATTCTTCCATTTAATTTATTGGAAAGATTTGTACCAGGGACACGAATTATTCAAATACTATCCAACTATAATTCATTTAAAGAAATTTTAAACGAATTAAAATATTAAAGAAAATACAGTCTGACCAGAAAATCTACTGATAATCAATGACCTCAAATTCTGTAGGTGTTTTAAGCAAAATCATCTTAGAAACACTTTTTACAGCTACTATAGCTCTTTAGATATGTCCTAAAATTCCATTTTTTTTCTCCAGATATCCCCAAAACGGCTTTAATAAAAAAAGATTTTACATGTTCATTAATTTTTATATAATCTGCTCGTATAAATGTGATCATAAACATTTTATTTAAGGGAATTAAAAACAGGTTGACAGACTTTTGAGTCATAATTTGTGTTATCTTCAGACATCAATTTTTGAAAATCCTGTTTATTGTAATATTAATGTGCTCTTATTTCATATTTATTTGCATATTGCTAGTTATTTAATAGTTATTTTTATTACAAGTACCTAAAATACAGTTTCTGTCGGACGAATCCAAACAAGTCGAATCTGGAATAGTAGATGATGAAAAAACTTTTTAGGTACATGTTACAAACAACATTTTTTCTTAAATCTTCCAAAAAAAAACATATTGAAACCTCTTATTATGATTGATCAGAGCAAATATTTATTGAAAATAGTGAGCTTCGGATTTTAATACCTTGCCAATTTTTGGGAGCTGTTGACTTTAGTTAGGAAAACAGTAACTGTAAGATGTTTATGTCAAACAATTATTAATTTTTTGTTGAAAACTTTTTTGAAATAATGTTTTAATGAAGCAGGATTTATGTCTTCAGAAAATGACACACTAACATGATAGATTATAAAACAAAAAAAATTACAACAAAATAAATGACAAAACTACAAAATATATTCCCTATAGGGCATCTGCACGTGACGTCACGATTTTCAAGGTCGTTGTTTGGACGATAAACAAAAGTATAACCTTATATTTATTCCAATTTATTATTAAATATTTGAGTGTTATTTGTATTATAAAATGCGTAATTATTGTATGGTAGTAAACTGTGGCAGTAATTCTGCAAAAGACAATGTTAGTTTCTTCAGAATTCATTCTGAATTCGACAGACATAAACAATTTAACCAGTTAGCATCTGAGAGGCGAAAGGCTTGAATGAATAGTTTAAAAAGAGCTGACCTTACAGAGTCCAAAATTAAATTTGGAAGAAAATATTCAAAACATAAAAGAGCAAAAATTAGGTAGGTATACATTTATTATACTATAGGAAAACCTGCAAATTTGCACGAGCAAAAGAATCCGGATTGGATCCCCACTGTGAATATGAGTTATACATCTGGTACTTCATCAAAAGAATCAAGAAGAGATAGATATGAGGCGAAAAATATTAAATGAAGAAAAAGAGGTTTGAAAAAATAAACCATATCAATTTTCCGTGGCTGTGCAAACGCCACAGCAGCATATGCATTGATTGTATTTAGTGGCAACCTATTTCGGGACTAAATTTGTATTTATTCTTATTCTGTGGATACCTACTTTTGGAAAACTTTGTTTAAAACTGGCACATATTTCTGCTATTTACGAATTCAAATGTTTTCAGTAATATTTTTTTTTTGTGAAAAGTTAATATTTTATATAAAATCTTGTAGAATGAATACCATATATAAACCATATCAATTTTCCGTGGCTGTGCAAACGCCACAGCAGCATATGCATTGATTGTATTTAGTGGCAACCTATTTCGGGACTAAATTTGTATTTATTTTTATTCTGTGGATACCTACTTTTGGAAAACTTTGTTTAAAACTGGCACATATTTCTGCTATTTACGAATTCAAATGTTTTCAGTAATATTTTTTTTTGTGAAAAGTTAATATTTTATATAAAATCTTGTAGAATGAATACCATATCGGAGTACCATTTTTTAGTTGTAAATAAATATTTCTTTTGTAGGTAATTTAGATTATTTGAAATGAAACTGTTTTAGCATGTTGTATATGCATACCTATTATATACATAATATGCGTACATTTTCCGTGAGAAAAATTACTTATTTTCTAAGCCTTTAATATGCTTTAAGGGCGCCGTATTCTTGAAATAGTGTTTACAAATACAGGTAATTTAAGAACTGAATAATATAGAATTTAGCAAATAACAAGAATGTTATCTCATGCCACCTGCGAATATTTAAATGTACCGAAGTAAAATGAATGCATAACGTCAGAAAAGCGATCTATCCAGCAAATTTTTAGGTACCTACTGAAATCTTTCAAAACACGTATTTTTTAAATAAATGTAAGTAACATAAACTTACATAGTTCTGCATATAAGATTGTTCACGTTTGTTGATAAGTATCTGAAAATAATTGTTAAAATGTGGGGTTAGAATAGCGAAATAATGTGTATCATACAAATGCTTTTTAAAAGTTATTATATTATTTGAGGAGAGTTTAAACAGTAAAAGTGGATAAACAAAACATCAGTAATTTTATTTTTGATATTACTTTTGCTCTACTTGTTTTATTTTTCGAGATTTCAGTACCTAAAAAACCATAAATTTGATGTATGTGTATAAGCACTTTTATTATATAACAAATAATTTACAGTATTTGGATATAAAGTTTTAGGAAAATCTTCATTATCAGATTGAATGTGTATGGATCTATTCCAATTTCACTTATTTTATGTCTATATCCATCAGCACTTTCAGCATCTATGACTTTCAGTGTATAATAATATTCATTATACATGATTATATAAATGAAGGAATATTGTAGCCAGAAAAAAACCGAAAAATAATAACAATAAACTATAACCAGAACACAACCACTTAAGGTAACGTGAAAACATATAATAAATAAATAGTAATAAATACGTTTGAGGTTATGATCGCTGTTTGTTTATCCTCCAAGCCAGTAGCCACGCCTATTTTGATCACGTGTCGCAGATGCTCTATTGAAGGATATTAGTTTTAATACATACATTTATTTTTATTTTCATAATTTTATGTACAAACTATTTGATTTCAAACAATTTTTATATAGAGCCTTATTTATTTTTCTTTTTTGTAGGAAATGGACTACTCAACTAGAAATATTCGTTATGGTGGTAGCTACACTAAGTTTGATTTTTGCAACAATTTCTATATACAGATTAAACTATTTATTAACTTTAACCATTGTTATACTTATACTGCATCAGTTATTAGCTCCACAAAAAAATACGGATATTGAAGATTCAGCAGCGAATGATAATGAAAATAAATCTAATTATGAAAACATAAAATTAAAATTAAATTAATTATGATTATTATTAACGATTGAATTTTAGTATTGGATACCAGTATTTCACCATCCTGAAACTATGGGAGCCACAGAAATTAAAATAAGACTACAATTAATTTAAAAAATTATTTTTTATTAATATGGAATTAGTAATAAAAATGTAATTTTGCTGCTACAGTGGGCCTGCGTACGAAATTTAGAAAGAGTTGATTTAGATACACAGACTAAAAATATGTTTTTCACAATTTTGTTGGCTATTTATAAAGCTAAAATCTACATAAATATATCTCACCTACATAAATAGTTTATGTGACATCACAACCATTACTTTGCAAAACGGCAATGTCGCAAATTCAACTCGATATTCCACACATAGTTGGATTTGACAGAAATAAAAACTATTCGTTTTTTTTGCCTTAGAATCTCTATTTGCTTTTATAGTGAGAGTAGTATACATAGCATAATTATTATCAGTTATTATGTATCATTTAATTAAAAAATTATAATATAAACTTGCAAAATTGTCCATCCTTTTAGAAGAGTTGACTGCTATAGGTATAAGAACTCATTAGTGCTACCAATATCTAAAAGTCCTAATATATTAAACTATGTTAATTAAAATTTATTTGTTTTATATAAAAAAATATATATGTCAAGAGAACATTGGATAAGGTTACTAAACAATTTTACATGCGCTGTTGCCGATGTCAGTGGTTGTGACATGAAATTTTAAAATTGTTTTAGAAAAAATATACTTGCTATTTAAATTCTAAGATTATTAAAACAGAACTGTTTGTACCAAACATTTTAAGGAAAAATAAATTATTTTTAAATTTTGTGAAATTGTACACGGGCTTACTATAAGTATCAGATATTTGATAGGAATATTTTAATACATAAATATGTAATAACAGCTATTGTAGTTTTAGAAATTGTTACATATTTAAATTTGTAAAATATTTTTATGAATCTTGATTGTCTGGGTTCATTAAGTAAATTTGTAATTATTGTAGAACATATTTAAATAGTAGTTATATTTATTGACTCATATTATTTATATAACTATGACTTATTAAGAAGGTTCATGAAAGTCTGCCCTTTGATTTTATAAGCATAAGTAATGCTATCATGTGTCCTCGACTTTTAAAGCCATATCACCGAGCTGTCATGGCGGCACAAGCAGTTGTGCAACTGTGATATCTAGGTAACCAGAAGACATTTCAAAAGGCAAAAAATAGCAACAGATGGTTGTTTTTGTTTCAAATTGGATGTTGAAGAAATTACACTGCTTTTGAACAGAAAATTGCCTTGCCGAAACCTGTAGTAGCACAACCGCTTGCATTTGAATGATCGCGGAACAAATAACGCAATCAAAAGTTGCCAAGTGAGATAATATGTATTGAATTCAATTTGTTTCATTGGCGTCTTGGTGAAATATGGCCCTTAACACACAAATTTAACATTTCCATGAATGCAATTAATTTATTTATCACTGCTTTATATCATTAGCATACAATGAAGTACGGCCAGAAATTAAAATAGTAATACCTACAATAAAATTTTAAAAAAATAAGAACGAAAACCAAGCAGTAGTGCACTCAAGAGACACTATGGCTCTCGCTAAGCATTTGTAATTTGAAAATATATAATTCAATTAATATTTTTTTTACCAAACAAATTTACTTACTGTTCCTGTACGTATATAAAAGCATATATTTAGTATACTTTCTCAAACCACAGTCACCTTTATTTCAATTCACACTTATTTTTATTGGGTGTATTACCATTATGTTTATGTAATTTGAATTTGACTATTAAAATGTATATGTTGTCTCTATGATGCATCTGCATTTACTGATTTCAGATAACATTAATGGGATTCTTAGTAAGAGGTTTGTAAATCACTAACAAACATCATCTTTAACTGATAACGTAATATAACCACATATATTATGTTTGCAATGATATGCATTCTAGTATTTGTAATTGTTTCTTCATTTATCCCTGTATAAATTTAATGTAGAAAATATAATTTTTATAGAATCGTGAATATTTATTATATACAAATACATTTCCGGGTGATTGAACCCTCACACTCTCAGAGTGCTCTAAGAGTTTCTTATCTAATTTAAAATGAAAAAGAATTGGAATGCTTCGAGAGCATAAGCAGAGTCTCGTAATTGAGACAGTCAAGTAACATATGCAATTTTAATCAAATCATTGAATTATTTGAAAAGCAATGATCTTTATGGAAAACAAAACATAAAAACTACCATAATAATACTATCAAGAGAGGCTTATGTTTTAAGATACTATTTGAACAAATTAAGAGATAGGCAACTCTGCAGATATATAGTTAAAAAGAAAATCAGTAACTTAAGGTCAGTGTTCCGAAAAGAATGAAATAAAAATCAATCTGGTGTATGGGAGCAGTGCAGATGAAGTGTATAAATCTAAACTAATATTTTCATAATTTAATTACTTAAAAAATCAGGAACTGGCATGTATATATTTGGTAAGTATGTATGTATATTAGCATTTTTACATGTTTATTAGTTTCTTAAGTAGTGTTTTATTATTTATTTCTTTTGACGTATGAAATTGTATTGCCAGGGAAGTGCGCCAATGCCATTAAAATGATTTAGTCAGTGTTGCCAGATGGCATCCAAAAAAATCCCATATGGAGCTTGTGAAAATCTCTAGCGTAGTACTCGTAAAGTTAGTTATTTTTTTTTTTTTCTGGATATTTCTGGTCTTTATGGTATTAGCCAATTACACTTCTTAATTTGTATAATACGTCTATAATTCTTTGCTGCAGTTATTGCTTTCTTTATTTGTATGTGCTTAATTAAAAACTACTAGCAAATGTTTGTTTAATAAATACTAAAAAATAGAGAAAGAATAAACAGTTTTCGACATTTGACACAAACAAGAAACGGTAAATTTAATTAATTATTTAATAAGGTTTTTTTAAAAGGCACCCATTTTGTTATTGCTCCTTATGAAAGCTTAGATATTTCTTATAAATTGGTATCCAAAATGCAGGAGGCACAGAAAAATCAACAAAACTGTAAACTCTGAATTTCTGTTTTTTTAATGGGATTGAATGTATGACAATACTCTTTTGTAACTAATGACGGTACTTATCATTTTAACTCCTTGCTACGATGAGTTTCAATATGCAATAAAACATTTAAATTCAATTATCTCAGAAACTGCTGCTTGAAGTGACACCTACAAAGGTTTGAACTATACATTTATTATACTGAAGCATATAAAAAGTTGTGAAGTTTTAAATGTAGGTGAAATGCTGCTGGTAGCACTGCAATCTACATCAAAACTATAATCAGATCTCAATTTATCATCCTAAAAAACCTTAAGTACCAAATTTCATGTAAATCATTCTGTCATTAAGATAAATATTTACAAAAAAAAATTAAAAAATAATAACTTTAACGCCCTGTATTTGAGGTAGATCTTTATATTTTAGCTTCAAAAATGTATCCTAGCGTTTAGTGTAGACCTTTTAGAAACACTGTTTAACTATAACAAATAAAATGGGACCCAGGACTGAGTCCTGTGAGAAATCCCATTTTCAATAAGCAGATGACCTGACTCATTTTCATTCATTAAGGCTAACATATTGTTTCCTGTTGGACATATAGGATAATAAAAGACTAAGCATATCATAATGTTATATTTTTTTAATTGTGTGTGTATTTGTGGATAGTTCAAAATGCTGGATTACTTAAAAAAATTCAACAATTTTAAAAAGTATAATAATTAAGAATTTAATCACCCAAAAATGTAAATAGAACTATTAAACTATTCGATTTTAAAGTTTCTCAATTGTCAAATGTTTTTCCATGAACAACAGTCACGAGGCGCGTTATGTATATCTACCATTATGGGCCAAAACTATTTGAGGATTTTGTCAAGGAAAGTCTATCAATATTTATCAACAATTTTAACACATTTGGCATATAATCTTCATTAGTGCCTAATTTCTTGAAGACATAGCTAATTCCTTCAACGAGCCCAAAGTGATGATAATTTTCTAAACCCATAAAATAAACCCATTAATAAATTTTCATTTGTGTGGTGTTTTTAATAGTCTTCTGCAATCTAAAGGCAACATTATACCTTCCTCTTTTCATATCTTCAGTAAAGATGTTGCTGCCTTCTGCGATATATGCTTTTCAACAACCCATTTTCCAAGTTTATTTTTTAACTGTGATTTTACTGTACTTTTATCATGACTGGATGTAATAAATGTTCTATGATAAATTAGGAGTATCAGATTCATGTATATATAGGTAGGTACATATATTTTTCATGTGATGCTTTGCTGGATTTGCAAAGCAGTTTGAGTATCAATGGCATTATCTATGTACTGTCTAATTGTAATGACAATTAGCATTAACAGAACTACCATATTTTAAAGTTTCAGCCAATTGCTCACGTATCTTTCTTTCTCCGGTAATGCTAAACTCCTTTGGGATTGCTTTGTAATTGAGGCTAAGATCTTTCTTTGCCGTCTTAACTTTTTATTTAAAAGTTACAGTAACCTTCATGCTAAACTTAGAGATTTTTTGCTGGTCATCGAATAACTGCTTGATCCTGGATCTGACTACATTCTCCTACAAACAAAAATGTTTCAAAATATAGATTTCAGGCACGTACAATTATTAAAAATATATAATTGATTATTGGCAGAAATGTCAATAATAATATGTACACATTGTCCGTACATTGTGTGGACAGAAATAATATATGAAATAAGTTGTAACTTTTTTGTTAAAGACTTGAATGGTAATTGTTTTAAAAGGAATGTAACTATCAGAACATATAATAACTTATTGCAATTTAAGCACAGCACAAGTAATTTTTAATTAAAAAAAAATATTAGTTTTAAAAATTTTAATCTTAATTCCTAATTTAAACCACAAAAACTACGAGAAAACCCACTTTTTTTATTAGTTTTTGGCTTCAAAGGCGTTCATTATTATATTTATCTCTGTCCAAAGGCAGCCATATTGTAGTATTATGCCGAACTATGAGTCAAGTCTTAATGTTCCCTAAAGATCAACTTACAAAACCTTAGATCTCAGTTATGCTTCAGTAATATTACGCTTCTTAAGCAGTCAAAGTTACTCACTTCATAATTCTGCTAATTACTAATAGAAAATTGTATATTATACTTACACTGTAAATAACACCAGGCCACACAGTACATAAAACACGAACTCACCGCAACTGCCGGTGCTGCCGGCTTCTCGAGGGAACCAATAACCAATCACATTTAATTGTTTGTCGGTGTCATTAGCGCAAATTTCAAAATTTTATATGTGCATGTTTCTTCAATTAAGTGAAACAAAATAAGTTAAATAATTAAAAAGTAGTTTTTCTTTGGATATAAAATCATAGTTTTAAGATTTCCAACTAAAGTTGTGAGAAATGATTCTTAAATGAGTGTTTTAACGGTCATATATTGTCTCTCACAAGTTAGTATGAGATTGAGACTTCAAAGTGATTGAAATATCAGTGATTTATTTCAATTCATGGATTGGTGTAAAATGTGAGTGATTTTCCTGTGTGATAATTCCCTGTTTACAAACTATACGCGAAAATGATGTGATATTTGTAACGTGTAATATCACTACTAAAATATGCTGTCACAACCACATGTTGCTGTGCCAGTCACAAAATCCACTAGAATGTGGGTGGCTATGAGGTGGTTGTGGCAGCACAAAATAGTGGCAGTTTGTGTTTACTGGGAATAGATTTGATGTTGTTGTTAGAAAACGAAGTAAACATTTGATGCATCATCCTTCTATTATGTATGTGTACATTAGGATTTTGTATGTATTCTGTATCGGAATGAATTCCTTTGAAATTTTTCTAAAGCCATAAGTTTAAGTTGATTTTTTAAATTTTATTGTATCTCTCCCACTTGCTATCAAATTAACCTGTTTGCACCAAAAAATATGTAGCACATTTAACAATTAATTTTGATATGACTTGCACAAAATTTGAATGCATTTTGCAGACTAGTGGCTTAAAATTTATTTATTTTTTTTTTCTTAACATATCTAAAACCAATGATAATTTATCATTACTGCAAACACGAGGTATAATACTAAATAAAATGTTAAGTTCCCGGCTAGTAATGAAATAAAAGAACGTACCCGGTATTGTTAAAGAAGAATTCTTATATGTTCTAGATATTATAAAATCAAAATCATTGTCATTAGTTGAGTGCATCAAATTTTGTTTACAAAATTTACAGTTCATTTTTGATTTCAGTTTTTTTTAATAGATATATACTTCAATGTATAAGCGTTTGCAATATTAATGACACTCACTAAAATTAATTTTGAGATTTCTTTTGAACTTCTGGCGTATTCATATTAAAATCTGCTTTAAATTTTTAACATTAGTTATTAGTTGTTTCACTTACCCAAGATACATTTAATGAAATTTCTATTCAGAGCTTCCAGAAGTTCAAAAACTGTTTTAAGAGAGTGTCATTATTATTGCAAACGTTTGTACAACGAGAAATTTTGGTGTCTATAGAAACTTCAGGAATTTCAAAATAATTATGAGTCTTCTATCAAAGATGGACGCTTTGGTGATGTTTCATCAATTAAAAATTCTTTCAAGTTATTCAAGGCACCTGAAGATTTATCGTTTTCACAATTTGAGGATGGTGAATGAGTAGATAAAAAATTATTAGTTATTAAAATTTTGAATGATTTAATAAAATAATTTGCTGAAGGATTAGTGTATCTTACTGCAGAGCTTCTTATACAGGGTGATTTTAAATGAAGTAGGAAAAATGAGATCACAGATTCCTTAGGTGAAAGTAAATCGATTTAATCTAACATACCTATATCCCAAGACGCATAATAAAAAAGATACAGTGTTGAAATTAAAATTTTATGTTCGATATTTGTAGATAACTTCTTAAAAATTCCAACTATTTACATAACAATATACGTATATTTTTTATTATATCGATAGAAAACCATGGAAGAAAATGGCAGTATGGGATCACACAATACAATTCTATTATTTGGATTCGGAGCAGCCGAACAGAATCTGCCACAAATTAACTGATCAACATATTCTAAGACACAAAATAAATAAGTTTTTAGTTATTCAGTTGGAAGCCTAATGGACAGAATTTCAAAATGGGGTAACTTTTCGAAAATATAAAGTAATTAATACTAATACTAAATATTTTTATGATTTCATAGATCTCAAGAGAACATACAGGCTCCCGAAGGAAGCTACTGATACTGCAGCATAACAAATTAATCGATATGAGGTACATTATTAAAGTTCAAATCGAATAAGCATATGAAAATTTTGTATACGATTCCGAACGACTTATAACATCAGACTCCTCTAAATTTTGGTCATTTGTAAATAGCAAAAAGGTCATTCTAGCATTCCAGGTATAATGAAACACAATGATACGCAATATAACAATCCTCAATCCATTGTGGTTGCATTTGCTTACTACTTTCACAGTGTATACGTAGCTTCTGATCTCACCTATAAAAATAATAACATACCCCATGTACATAACGATAATATTGACATACCAAAAATTACTGAGTCTGATTTTTTCAATGCATTAAAGAAACTCAAAAATAAAATGACTTCTGGTACTGATTCTATACCTAGCTTTGTTGTCTTAGTATATCCTTTGTTATTTATACTCTTTCATTATCTACAGGAACATACCCAGATAAGTGGAAAATGGCACGCGTATGTCCAGTTCTAAAAAAAGGGGACCCATCAGTAATATCTAATTACAGAGCCATTTCAATTTTATGTAATTTCTCAAAACTTTTAGAAATTATAATTTACGAATAAGTTTTTGCTTCAACTAAAAATATTTTTTCCCCTAATCAATATGGCTTTATTAACAAGTGTTCCTGTACTTCGAATTTGGCTTGTATTTCTCAATATATTTGTGAAAACCTTGACAATATGGGGCAAGTCGATGTTCTATACATGAACTTTCAAAATGCCTTTGACCAAGTTGACCATAGTATATTACTTAATAAACTGGATAGTATTGGTTAATCAAATACTCTTACTAAACATAAAATCTTACCTAACGAATAGACAGCAATTTGTTAGATGCGAATGATTTGTTTCATCGAGTTTCAATATAACATCTGGTGTCCCACATCAGGCATCCAACTTAGGACCCTTATTATTTCTTCTAAACTTCTGTTTGCAGATGATTTAAAAATTTACACAAGTATTGAAACTGAAGAAGACTGCATTCAGTTGCAGATTCAAGTTAACCTTATTAACAATTGGTGTCATTATAATCGCTTGAAATTGAATACTAACAAGTGCTACGTAATTTCATTTTGTAAGAAAAAAGGGAATATATTTACGATTATAGTCTTGATGGTGTTAATATTTTAATAATAATAATAATAATAATAAATGATTTTATTTGCAATTAGAAAAGTTTATCACATAGTTAATATAACCAAATACAAATAATATTTAACAAATTGCAAAAAGGCAGAGTTCAGGTCAAACCTGCTCTTCCACTCAACCAAAATAATATTTTGAACTAAAACTATCTATATCTAACAAGTACAATTATTACAATAATTAAACATAACAACGATAATAATTATTACAAATAATAGATATTCTACTGGTAGAAAAAATTAAAAAAAAATGGTAATAAAAAATGGTAAGACGGTGGTAAGAATATGATGTTTACATTAAAAAATATTTATCGGACTTTTTTATCTTAGATTTAAAAATTGATAATTTATATGTTTTTATGAAATGGGGTATTTTATTATAATATTTAGTAATATAACTAAAACAACTTTGAAATAAAGATGTTACATGAATAGGTACAGATAACACATTTTTAAATCTTATATTTATATTGTGAACATCTGTTCTGTATCTAATTTTTTCATATAGATATGGTGGCGTTTTAAAACTTATAATTTTATGAAATAGACAGCAACTGTGAAGGATATGTCTCTGTTCAATTTTTAACCAACCAATTTCCTCAATTTTTGGTGAAATATGCTCACGCCTTCTAACATTACATATTAATCTTACACAAGAACTTTGAATTTTTTGTAAATGTGTTTTATCACATTTTCTCAAAAATGGATAATAAACCGTATCACAATATGTTAAATGCGACAATACCAATGCTTCGCACAAGGCAATTCTATTTTCTTTACTGAGCACTTCTCTATTTGCAAATATTAATTTGAAATTACTAAAAGATCGCTTAATAATCATATTTACTTGTTCAGTGAAAAGTAAAGAAGTGTCGATAGTTAGACCCAGGTTTTTAGCAACTTCTGTAGGTTGCAATTGATTACCAGATAGTTTAACGTCAATAACATTTTTAAGTCTAATTCTAGCAGAACGTGGGCCAAATAACATAATTTTGGATTTAGATGGATTAATAGACAGGCAAAATTTGTTAGAAATATTTAAAAGGGAATTTAAATCGTCAGTAATTCTCTGATTAGCTAATTGTACATCAGGTTCTGCAAAAGAATAGTACAGCTGGGTATCATCAGCATAAAAATGCGATTTGCAGTATGATATGACCTTTTCAAATTGAGAAGTATAAATCGTAAAAAACAAAGGACCTAAAATGGACCCTTGTGGAACTCCACAGTTAACGACTTGATAACTAGAACAAATATTATTGTATACAAGACCCTGTGTTCTATTAGTAAAATATTTTCAAGTAAGGAAAGTGAATCATTGTTAAAGCCAATGTAATGTAATATGGAAAGAAGTAGGCGGTGATTAATTCTATCAAAGGCTTTGCTATAATCCAATAAAATCAAGGCAGTTACTTTACTATTATCAGTGGCCCTTACAATGTCATCTATCACTTACAAAAGTGATGTAGAGCAGCTATAATTAGGTCGAAATCCAGATTGATGTTTAGGTAAAATTTCAAAACAATTCAAATAAGATCTTATTTGTTTACTGGCTGATTTTTCAAAAACTTTTGATAAAGTAGGTAGAATACTTATTGGTCTAAGATCTGCAAAGTCAGTAACATCGTTTATTTTGGGCAACGGTATAACATTAGCAATTTTCCACTGATTCGGAAAAACATTTTTTCAAAACAAAAATTAATTATATGCGTAAATACCGGTAGCAATGGCGGACAAAGCTCTAATATCATACGCAAACTAATTCCATCCGACCCCACAGCATTTGATTTAATAGAAAGAAGATTTGAATATATTTCATCCTGTGACACCATTTGAAATGTAAATTGCCCTACATCATCTTTTACTGCTCCTAAGTAGTAATTTACAGAATTCAAATCAACTTGAAATTCAGACTTGCTGGATTTTATAAAGTAGTCATTAATTTTATTCACGTCAATTAAATGATCAGGAAGACTAGTAGTTCTTTTTTTTGAATATATATTGTTACGAAAGCTCACCTACCTTTTTAGTTGGTTAATTATGTTCCTGTTTTCGTTAGAATTTATAATTGAAGCTCACCTACCTCGTTAGTTTGTAAATTACGTTTCTGTTCATGTTAGAATTTATAATTTTTGTGATGCCTTTATTTTGACGTTTTCCGGAATATTCCAGGCTATACTCTATTTGTTTCTCGACACGTTCTCGAAGTCTCAGAAACTTCGAGAACTGTAGAAACCTATATAAGCAGACCATTTTCGGCCGCTGGAGTCAGTTTGTATTGAGCAGCCAAACGCGAGTGACAAACGTCAAAGTAAAGCGTTGACAGTTGCGAAATTTGTTGAAGGATATTTCTTGTATTATCAAGAGTGATAATAAAGATTGTTTATCTACATGACGTGTTTCAACGATAACCTAATTTCGAGGTTACAATATTAAGATTTTTTAATTCCCGCCACATAGCATTTTTCTTTTTACTCTGATTTGATTTTCCATGTATGCTTTTTTTTCATATTTAACAGCTCTATTAGTTTCATTGCGTAATGTCTTGTAGTAATCCCAGTGTGCAGCAATATTAGATTTCTTAAATCTAAGCAAAGCCTTATCTCTTAATTTCATCATTAATCTAACATTATCTGTAAGCCAAGGAGCCTTTTCTTTCTGTATTAATACTGTTTTTAAAGGAGCATGTACATTGAACAAATTATTTAAAACATTATTTAAAATATCAATTTTTACATCAATGTCACTGCAAAGATAAAAGTCAGTCCAGTTCAATTCTAAAAAATCTGCTAGTATAAAATCACGATTAAAATGTTTAAAATCTCTATAAGTGTAAAGGAAGGTTTTTTTCTGAGCAATAATTTCACCAAAACAACAGGATGTTAAAGAATGGTCAGCAACAATGCATTCACTATTAACTAAGATATTAGTAACCTCCAAATTATTTGAACAGATAATATGATCTACTAGTGTTGAACATGTTTTAGATATACGCGTTGGTTCATTTATAATTTGTTGAAGTCATGACTAATAAAAATATTATTTAAAAGTTTACTATAAGAATTTTCAGGTTTCAACAGATCAATATTCAAATCACCACCACAAATAATACTATTATACTTAGGCATCATCTCATTTAATACATCTTCAAATTTACTCAAAAATTCAGAAATAGAACATTTAGGTGTTCGATAAATAACGCCAATGGCATACTTTATTTTATTAAATATTACTTCAACCCAAAGGTGTTCTAAACGCCTCCACCTCTACCTTGACGATTTACTGAATAGAATTTAAAACCATCTATAGTAATTATATTATCATGTATGTTATCTGTTAACCATGTTTCAGTGACCGCAACTATATCATATCTGCCACTGTTTACAATGTTTTTAAATGCTGGAAAATTACACACCAGAGATCGTACATTTATATGTGCAAAACAAAAATATCTTTTCATAGTTTAATTAATTCTTATATATATATATATAATAATATATTAATAATAATAATAATAAATAATTATATGATATATTATATGAAATGTTTAAATATAAGTAAAATTATTAAATTAATACGAAAAAAACAATAAGCTATTAAGTAAAAAAAAATGAAGCTACTAATTTACTAAATACTATATAAAAGGAGAAAATAAAATATAGTTTACAATAATTAATAAGAAAAGTTACGAAATTAGAGAGAAAAAAAAATAAAATCTATAGGTTACTAGAACTCGACAATCCAAAACACTTACTTAATTCTCTTGAAGTTCTGCCAATTGGGAAGCTTCAACAATATAATATTTCCTATCATTTGAATTAACTACAATGACTCCATTACGTACCCAGCATTCTTTATGGTATATTTTTTTCACTTCTTGCAGCACCTTATATCTGTTTGACGTAAGTAGTTCTGATAGTACCATTTTAGTTCCCTTTAATTCAGACTTTTTGCTAAATATTAAATTTCACTTCCAAACGGATGTAAATTCTATTAAGACCGGTCGAGGGTTCCTCTGAGTTCTTGCATTTTTATTTGGGGTTTTTGTTACTCCCATACGATAGCAATTAAATATATCCTTTTTGTCTATGTTTGTTTTTAGTTTTTCACTTAACACTACGGATATATCAGAAATTATGTCTTCAGATTCCTTCTCGGGATGCCCATAACACACAATTTTATTTAAATTTTGTTTTTGTAAATGTACATCAATATCCTTATGAACTTTATTACACATTTTCTTCAAATTTTCTATTTCACTTTGAATGCTACTCAAGGCAGTTTTAGTAGATTTTTCGAACTCATCAAATCTTTTTATAATGTCAAAGTTGCTTACATCATCAGCTACATTATCTTCAGATGATTTTTGCTTTAACTCAGTTTTAAATTTTGATAATTCCTCACTAAACTGAGAGGTTAAATTATTTAGTTTACTATCGAGGTCTTTCAACGACAATTGTTTACTTTTACTACTCATTATGGCACTGAATAATGCATAAATTGTCACATACACAAACTTTTACTAATTACTGTAGGTTATCAACTGTAAATTTTGAGGAGCCGAGCTCTAAACACGTCTACTCGCTAGACATATCGCTACATATTATTTAAGAAGTGATACTGTGAAGGATTTTGGCATCTATTTTGATTCGACTTTTTCATTTGTTGCGCATATTAATGAGATAGTAAAGCTAATAAAATATTGGGATTTATACTGCAAAATTGTAAATAATTTAAAAATATAAAAACATTTATATAATAATAATTTATTTACCGTATGAATTATTTTATACACTGCAACAATAGCAATAATTCAAAAAAGGTAAATAAATGTACATAAATCCCACAGAAGGGCAAGCCTGTGCGTAGGCACTTAAATAATAAATTAAAACACATAAAATCCTTAAAATTAGTAGTAAAGTACAAACAAATAGAATAACATTTATATGTAAATTAACTAAAAAAAAAGGTACAAGGAGCCACTCATATCAGCGAGCTGAAATAAAATATACCTATAAGCATACACATTGTTATCTTTTGTAAATAGGTAAGTAATTTAAAATTTAATGTTATCTATAAAATTGTGTATATATCCATTCTAGCGACATTGTTTATCCATTTTTTAAATTCTCTTTTAAAAGAAGAAATTAATTTTATCTGTTTTAGTTCTTTAGGAATCAAATTATAACATTTAGATCCCAAATAAAGGTAAGTTCTTTGAATCACACTCTTGTCAGCCCTGATTACTTGATACACTTCATTAATTTTGTACCTCGTACTATGAGTATGATCAACAAGTTTTAACTCAGATTCGTTAATATGCTGGAAAATTATAGTTTAAAAAAATATAATTGCCTGATATCCAAAACCTGAGATTCCTCATATATTTTATTAGTAGGGTACCTTCTCGGCTTATTGAATATTACTTTTAAAATAAATGTTTGTATAATTTCTAAATTATGAATTGTATTATTATACGCAGCACCCCATGCCATAATGCAATAGGTTAGATGACTTTCTACCAAAGATTGATAGATAATTTTAATTTGATCGGTAATATAATAATTCATCAAAAACTTTATTTTGTACAGAACTGTTCTTAGTTTTTTAATAACATAATTAATATGTACATCCCATTTCAGATGAGAATCTACATATACACCGAGGTACTTCACGCTGGATGAAGATTTAATATGCTGCGCATTTCCAGCAATATTTACTTCTAAAGCGGGCTTTACACTAACAATTTATTGACGAAGAAATTGATGAATTAATTCATCAAATTCTTCAAGGTCGCACTTTGGTTTTACATTATGTTCAGGGCTTGGCAAGTTTCTTAACAATTTTGCTGTCAGATCCCACTAAGCATGAAACATTACAGCATATCTGTGCAACGTTGCATACAGCTGAATTTGAGTTGAATTACGATACATAACTAATGAAAGTTGTGGAATGCTTTTAACAATGTTTCATAATATAATATTATTTAAAAATGTTGAGGGTAAATTAATTCTGCAACGTTATAATTGTCCAGTTGATATATCATTACTTTTGCTCAAATTACAACAATGTCTATACTTTCATTATTGATATAAGGTTCACAGAGGCATATTTTCACAATATTATCGTCTCATAGTTGAAACAATTTGTAAACAGTTTTATAGTGTTACATTAGTAATGAAATATAGTACCCACTAAGCTCTAATGCAAATTCAATTAAAATATTTTATACAATTTTTGTTATAATAAATATCTGAGAATTTGTATACCTACATCATTATTGTTTTCGAATATTATATAGAATATTGAATATAATTTATCTATTATCATCCAAAAAAAGATACAAAATACAATTAAGATTAAATTATATTTATTGATAATTTACTTAATGTGTTATATTTATGTTATTATTTTGACCATAACAAGAAGCATTATTATTATTTTGTATATGTTAACTTAAATATCGCCAATCGGAACGCAGTATTTTTGAAATGCTTAAATCCAAAGGACCCCATAGATTTCAGATATTTTCCACTGATTTATCGGTGCGGATCGACCCGTACGGATAAAATTGACAATATATGGTGCACCTCCAGTTTTATCAGCGCAGATGAAATCTATCAATGCTAGATTTTATCGGTACGGATTTGCATATCTTTTTCATATGGTATTATTTAGTTTTGAATCTATAGTTACTCTCAGAAATATTATGCTTCAGCTAAACGAGCGGGCCAGTTTATAAATATTCTTTAAAATTGTGGAATATGCGTTTTTATCAAAATCACGAAACGATTCAGTTAATTATATGTATATTAATAGCCGACAGATGGCGCCACTTATATCTCCTGATACTGTGTAATCGAATTTTGGTAGGATATCTACAAGATTTGAGCGTTAGCAATTGGCACGATTGGCACCACGGGCAAGGGAATCAGTGTTGCCAACCGCTGGGTAATTCCCAATTTTTAGGTATTTCCTTCTAGAATTTTTAATTTTGGGAATTTGGGTAACATTTTCAAATTTACCTTCAAATTGGGTATTTTTGTATCGAAAACGAAGCAACGGTACGGATGCACCCAGAATTTATTAATTCAATTAAATTAAGAAGACAACAGACAACAACCAATAAACCTGGAACATAAAGTACAGCATTGTCAGTTGTTATTTGTGTTTAGTGGTTGATTTGTCACTTTATGTTCTATGGTTTTGATGCAGAAAATATAAAAAGTCTAAATAAATTTCTGTCGTCAGCAACATTGTTATGGTCAGCAACATTATCATGGTCAGCAACATAATCTGTCGGTGTATTGTTTTAAGTTTCAATAAAATAAACATTATTCCGAAAAATTTAAAAAATAAATGTAATCAAAACGCGCATTATAGCATCATTTAAAAACTTCGCTAAAATGTTTGGGTAATTTGGGTATTTTTTTAGTTATCATTGGGAATATATTCTTCTAAATTTTGGCAACACTGAAGGGAATAATAGTTCCCTAATTTATGCTTGGTCATAAAATCCCGAAGAAAATATACACCCTGTAGTGTACTGTATATTTAAATTTAAAAAAAAATCAATAGGTACTCACTCCATTCTTACCAACATTCCAAATGCAGTGTCTGGAATGTTATAAAAGAACATTGCACTGCGACTTGTGTGCAATAATGTAACAACATTACACATACGTTGATGTCATGTTACATTTAGCGATGTTGATAACGTTTTGCAATATTAATAGAAATTAAAATGCAATTTGCTAGTAATGTGTTCCCTTAGGAACCTTACACTGCAATGTTTCTAGCCTGCAGAATAAAGATCCCTGGGACATTGCATACAGTTAATTATAAGTCTGAGAGCAACATTACAGATAGTACAGAAATGTTTCTATAACATTGAAAAAACTTAATTATGTTTAGTGGGATGGCACCCGTACCAACCTAAAAGTAATTTTAACTTTTGACATTATATCATTCCCATTTGTATACGAAACAAAAACTGTTAAAAATGAAAAGTAATTTTAATAATTATATTTTAGGGCAAAAAAAGCTTCCATTCCATTTATTATTGCTGCTGCAAGTTTTAAGTCGTCAATAACTTGACGAAGTTCTTCATCAATTTATTTGACGTTCAAATTTTAGTATTACATTTGTCAATTGACTTGACGAAGTCACTTGATCAATTAATTGACAAAAAAATTGTTAATGTAAAGCGGGCTTAAGGAGTCAAAATTAGGTAAGTTTGTTTTATGTAAGGTGAATGGAACATATAAAGTCTTGTCTATATTTATTGTTAGTAATTTGCCATCTAAAAACTCAATTATTTTTGTGAAATCATTTTCTACTAGGATTTTTAGAGCTTTCCAATTTTCAGCTCGTTAAATAATTGCAGTGTCATCTGTGTCGCTACCACGTTAACTTTACACTTATGGTAGCTGAATAAAAGGCGATTCCTTTTATACTAATTTATTCGAGCTGTACAATATATTACATATGGGTAAAAAATATAAAATACTTATTTTATACCCCTAATTCCAACGGCTCTAGAGTACCTGCTCTGCCGAGGTCTCAAGTACAACTGCCTTTATTTTATATTACACTTGTTGTTAAGGAAATACACTTGTTCCCACAAAACATATAAAAGAAGAACATTCGGCCAATGATCTGTGAAGAAGAAGGCTTATTTATAAGGTGTAGTGATAGGCAACACGTAATTTCTCAGCGATTGGTACGCCACCATGTGAGTAGGTGGCAAACTAAATACGTAAGAAGGGTTGCATACCGCGCCCTGTTAATTTAATTTTAAATTTCATATATCTAATAATAAAAAGTACAAAAAAATTAACATTTGCTAGATATTATTGAAGCAAATGTATCTTTTTGTACATGTTAATAAGGAAAAAAGGGAGAAATTTGTATTTAAGGAAAAATAAAATTCAAATATGTAGCGCTACAAAGTTTTTATTTAAAATGTAAAATTTAACAAATTCTGAAAACACTGATATAAAATAAAACAATATAATCTTAATAAACACCGAATATTGAATAATAAAAATAAAATTCTATTCAAAATAAATAAATATTCAACAGTAAATAACATGAATGTAAAAATAAATTAAATTCTGAATTATAAATAAAATATAAATATTTAACAAAAACAGCCTTCAGGTACGTCTAAAGAAAGTTCTAAATTATAATAAAATATAGACATTTGTAGACAACCTCCAGGTACGTGCGGTGTAAATAAAATTCTAAATTAAAATATAAATATTTAACAAATCAGCCTCCAGGTAAGTTGAGTTTCAAGAAAATTCTAAATTATAATAAAATATAAATAATTAACAAAACAGCCTCCCAAGTACGTACAGTCTAATAAAAATTGAGATCAATATTTAAAAAAACAACCTCCAGGTGCGTTGAGTCCTAAGAAAATTCTAATAAAATACAGATATTTTACAAAACAGCCTCCAGGTATGATCAGTCTAAAGAAAATTTTTGGCATTACTGTCAGTTATATTGCATTTTTTTATCCATATATTAAAAGTGGAAATATCTTTCGGGAAATGAAATGTTTATTAACATACCCTTTCTTAAAAATTGGGTTAAAAAATTTATTTATACACAAAGGATATTTACAAGAATATTTAAGTCGTCCTATTACCTCCATGATGATGTATATGTCAGGGACAGTTAGTTATTGTAATTCGTAACTATTAAAATCTGTTTTGTTCACAAAATATTTAACATTTACAGTATCGCTTACACAAATAAAAATATATGGAAATATTACTTACCTAAGTTCTGTTCACCACCTCAACCATAAGACATCGTATTTAGATATGTAGATATGTGCATCTGTATGTAACTGCTGAAAGTCCTGGAGCGCCTAACCTACAAATACATTTTTCAATAAATGAGGTTTTTTCAATACCGTCAATATTATTTTATTACTTTTATAACGAATCTGTAATCTGTCTCTTACTTACCATGAAAAATATGCAATAAAAAAAATTGTTAAAAATTTATTGATTCATATCGATTTTAGCTTGGTGTTTTGTGGAATTGTGGATGGCGGAATTGGGAGAACGTGATCATAGATAATATATGATTCGTGATCGCGAAAGCTGGTGGTGGGATGATTCTGTTTTGTAGATAAAACAGGCAGTGACAAGTGTGACAGAGTATTTTATACTGGTGGCGCCATCACCTATGAAGGAGGCAAACTACTCGGCAATTTTTCACTTTTCGGGTACGAGTTTCCCCCGGCTGCTTGTTCCCTTTTTCAGGCCAAATACCTTAAAACATCTGGTTCCTTTCATACTTCGCAAAGCAGGCAAAAGCTCAGTAACATACCGCCGCCGTTGAAATTAGAAGTAATTTCAAAACTTTAACTAATCATAAACAAAATTTTACAATGGGTATACATGTCCCTTAATTAGTCTAAACAATTATAACATCTAACACTTCTTAATATTAATATTACAAGTTCTGTCAGTCCAATACCAATCTAAAATGTTTATATTAACTAGGCAATGGACATATTTTTACAATGGGGCAAACATAGGTCCCACGCATATCTTTACTGTAACACTTCTGATGTAATTGTCTTTAGCTTTTGAACACTGACAACTCTAGCGAGACACCTCGTGAAAGGTGGAACATTGTTTTTCATAACTAACACTAGATCGTTCACGTTAATGTTAAGTTTACAAACATATCATTTCTTTCGTTGTTGAATTTCTGATTTATATTCAGAGCTTCCAAAACATTTGCTCGATTTTGTTAATCTGCTGCCTATTTTTTTTTTTATTGATTAGTTGAACACGTGTTAATTTCGGGGCAGACAGTTAACGCATTTCCTATGACAAGGCGTGGCGGAGAGATGGTCAAATTTAATGTATTCTTCTATGAATGGTTTATAATCATTGAATAATTTATCGTTTTTCATAAATTTGCTCTCCAGTAAACATCTCTAAGCAGAATCACATGGATCACCTAACAAGCTTACTTTATTTTTAATTGCTTATGGGCTCAACAATTTTTTCGCATATTTTCTCTTCATTTGAGAGTACTCCATTATCAACACGTTCCTCAACCGAACTAACCAATGTTTGGTTGATTTGGCTACTTAAAGTATCGACTTCTAGAGGCACTGACCAATGAATAACCCAACCAAATTCTGTATTTTGAAGTACCGGAAGGTTATTCCCCAAATCAATTTGCCCTTTTTTAATGTCTTCGCGAATATCTCAGTCTCTAGCAACATATCAATTTTACCCACTCTATTAAAACTAGGGTCTGCTAACGTAATATGGTGCGGCCATCTTAAATCGAATTCACGTTTCGGGGAATTCCCTGTAATATTGTTCATTACGCCAAATGTTGCCCTACATTTATAATCATTGGCTCTAGACTCTATTATTGTGAGATCCACGGAATTTTCAACTTTTGTCCCAACGCCAGAAACCCCATTGACTTGCCAATTACACATTCCGCGATCTACTCCCAAAACACTTACTAATTCGCTTGTGACATAGTTTTTCTCACTTGCCGAGTCGAGGAGAGCCCTACACTTGTGTTTATTACCCTCTTTGTCCATTACATGAACGATAGCTAAATGCCATAAAATAATATTTGAAACACCATAGTTTTCAGAATTTGCCTCACTGGCATTTATGATCGTTGTACAGACATCTGTAGAAGTACCCGGAATCGGTTCGACATTGTTGTTTGCAGGTTCGTGGTAAACCTCTGCCGCCGCCACTGACGCAGTAGGTTTCTCAGAATTTGGGATTGGGACATGTAACAAAACGTTATGCCTTTTTTTACAAGTGGTGCAACTCTCTTTCGAAAAACATTTTTCGGACACATGGTCGCCCTTTAGACAAACGAAGCATAATTTATTATCTGTAACAAAGCTTCTTCTTTGTTGGACAGAAATTCTACAAAATTTAAAGCATCGTTTTATCGAATGAGGTCCACTACAAAATAAACATTTGTTAACATTATTATTAATATGACTCACATTTGTTGCAGTACGTTTCGCGGATACATCGTGTCGTGATGTTACCTCTAATGTAGAAAAGTGATCTTCTAATGTTTCCAAGAATTTTTGTAATACAGGAAAAGTGGACTTGTCGCGCCCACTTTCGTATGCCTGAACCAAACTATTGTCTATCTTTTGCGATAATATGTAAACAAATATAATGTCCCAATGTTCTACGGGTACTTTTAACGATTTTAAGGAGTTAAACTGCTGGCTAAATTGATTTAACAACGCACGCAGCCCAGTGTAATTTCTACCAGCATTAGGTAAATAAAAAATACCGCTCAAAATAATTATTTGTTATAGCAACGCTCGAAAATCGCCCGCAAGAAGTATTAAGTGCCTCAAGTTTTGATTCTATCAAATCTCACAAGCAGTCTTTAAGATCTAAAAATTTATTTTCTATTACTTCTCGATCCGCGCTATGCTCCGCTTCATTTATAATTTCTAAATTAGACTGTACTTAATCATACTTATTGTACACCTCTTCTAGGTGCTTTAACCTATTTTTTTAAATGGTGACAGTAGCTTCACTGGTGGCAGTCTTTACAAAATTTTCTACTCGCGTGATACTGGCTTTAATTGAACCGCGTTTAGCCACTAGTGCATGTACTTCAGCCATTATGAAATTGAATAAAATTTAAGTAAAACAATCAAACTTTCCAATGACAATTTTTCAAAGCCAATGTTAATCTTCAAAGCAAATGTTTTGTAAGCTTGTGAATTACTTAATTTAAACAAAACAAACAATTACAGCAATTTAAGCTTCAAGCTTAACTTCTGAGTATCAGAATAATAACCAATACTATGAAGATATTTTTGATATCTATACCACTTTGCACTAAATTGCCTTTAGTCGCGATACTTAATCACTGTGAAAACGTACCAACGACCTTATTACCTATGTCTCGGTTACGATGATGCTGCTCACACTCTGCACCTCGCTGACGCTTTCCACTTCCTCTGGTTGGACCTGGTACTTCCTGGGTTGCTGCTAAACAGGAACCACTAATTCACGTTACACGCTGAACTTTTTACTTTCTCTTAACTTTCAAAACACTTTTTTTTTGGAATTTAGCAAATCTACAATTTGCAACACTTTCTTAATCCCTTTTGGACTTTACACACTTTTCTCCACTTCGGAGTATCAGCTCTAAAATTGCGGCTTATTTTAATTGAACTTTAATTGTCAATTACTATGTATGATTACTTTATCACTACAAAATCCGGCTCGAAGGACCATAAATGTCGCTACCACGTTAACTTTACACTTATGGTAGCTGAATAAAAGGCGATTCCTTTTATACTAATTTATTCGAGCTGTACAAGATATACAGGGGGAGTCAGTCATAATGTCATTAATTTTAAGAGGAGATAGGGAATAATGAGTATAATGCGAATACGTGATTAAAAAAAAATCTAAATGCATATTTACGCCGAAAAAAATATTTTCAAATCATTATTTAAACCCCCTTTTCAGACTTCCCGTCACTGACCGCTGACAGCCTTGGTCGTTTACAGCTCACAGTTCGATTCGATGTCGACCTGATGCAATGTTGTCAAGTTGTAATATTTTTCTATAGAGTACCTACCTACCTAGGTTTTAGACATCACAAATAAACGGTTGTGCTGACTATTTTAGAATATAATTTTTTCTTGCTCAGTTCAACTTCAGCCAATAATATTTTAAAATGTTAATATCCAATAAAATCAAAATAATAATAATCAAATAATTCTATTAAAAATTGTAAGTAACGCGGTCCACTCAGATTTTCCGGTAGAAAATACGGCCCAATCAAACGATACCCGTACACTCGCGTGTCGATTTTTCTCTGAGCAAATGTAGCTGTTATGACTGCAACAACTCTCCAAAATGTCTAAGAATAAACCGAGTAATAAACCATTTACGTACATTACATAAAAAACTTATACCCAATGGGTAAATTATTAAGAGAAGCTGAAAAGTGTTTCGTGTTTAAATACTAAGTAATAAAAAACCATCGTGTTGTCGACAGAAAACTGTCCAAGACCGAAATGACACGCCGCTTATCTTGACCTACCGTATTATTAGGTCAATAACCTAGTTACCTAGTTTTTGTACTGTTATTTAACGACAAGGAGTAAAACAATTTTATTTAATCTAGATACATGAATGAGTTTTTCTTAAATATTGATTTATTTGTTAATAAAAACAAATGTAGATAATAAATAAATGTTTTCGAATGTTAGGTTATTACAGTTTAATAATTTTGATAATACGTTTTCACTACGTTTTATAAATAAATATGAATTTTTAGTATTACTCGTAAGTACAATTAATTATTCAATTTGTAGTCCTAGAAATTTATTGTTTTTTAAGTAGTGTGGCACTAACCTGTTTACAGCTCACAGTTCAAGTAAAACTGCATTTATCCGTCCATAGCACTTTATTAATAAAATTAGGGTCAGTCGCATTTCATAAACATTCTCCGTATAACACTACCATTTCCACATATTCGTAATTCGTAAAATTATGCGTTGTAAATTTACGCCAAATACATGAGGTGAGACCGAAATAAACAAACTACTGCTTACTGCTTGTATTCTCTCCATCCCCCCTCCAAATGTGTGGCATGATCTACAAATTTGGGGGGAAAGAAATGCGGGAAATACAGAGTGCTTAATGAAGGTAAATTTGAATAACACGCTGATGTGACGATATTATGTATGTAAACGTGGCATCGATGGTTTAATACGGTATTCGATTCTCGTATGGGTGCGTCATCAGAAAGTTCGTAGCGCACCAGGAGCGTCGTGTTACTGATTTTTATAGTGATTTGTTTATTTTTTTAAAGGTCGAGTAAAAAATTTTTTTTGTGATTTCTGCCTTTACTAGGCCTCCCGAATACGTGGTTAAAATTAATGACATTATGACTGACTCACCCTGTATACATATGGGTAAAAAATATAAAACACTTATTTTATACCCCTAATTCCAACGGCTCTAGAGTACCTGCTCTGCCGAGGTCTCAAGTACAACTGCCTTTCTATTCCACTTGTTGTTAAGGAAATACACTTGTTCCTTTTTTCAGGCCAAATACCTTAAAACATCTGGTTCCTTTCATACTCCGCAAAGCAGACAAAAGCTCAGTAACAATCTGCAAAGCACACTATTTCCCCCTTACATTATATATGGAATAAATCATTTAAGTATAGATTAAATAACATTGGCCCCAAAACGGTTCCCTGTGGTACTCCATAGTTAACCGTAAGAAATTCGCTCATAGTATTATCGATTTTAACACACATTTAAAACATTGCATTATACGTTAGTTAGAAGTGAATTAGAATATGGCTCTATTATATGGTTTTCTATATATCAATGTCATATCGACAATATCTCGAATCTGTCCAGAGACGTTTTCTAAAATTTCTTTCATTTAAAGAAGATGGTATTTATCCCGTGAGAGGTATTGATAATCAAATATTGCTGGATAGATTTGGTATTGTTTCTCTCGAACTTAGACGAGTATTTAGCATTGTCGTATTTTTATATGGTTTGCTGCACTACAATATTGACTGTGAGACATAGTCATAGTTCTACCTTTTATTGTGCGACACCTAGAACCAATATTGTATTTAGAGCGCCTATATACAATGCATGCACTCAATTCAACAAGATTTGTAATCAGTGTGATATAAATTTCTCATCAATAGACGTGATTAAGAATATTATTTAGATAACTAGGTGATTGAATATACAGGGTGTCCGGAAAAGACGTGTACAACGGAAGACCACACACTCCTGGGTATAAAATAAGCCGATTTAGCCCAATTTACTTATTTCCAAAATTGCTTCGTTTCGCCGCTAGGGAGCGCCAAAGTTCGCGAAAATTTTTTGTTTATTCCGAATATCTCGAAAACGACTTGATCGATGTTAACCATTTTTGGGCTACGCAGTTATAAGTCTAACCGACACTTTTTGACATTATTTAAAATTTTTTGCAGTCATTAGAAATATAAGAAAAGTCATGTATCATGCAAATACAAGCACATATTTTTTTAACCCCCTGTACAATTACTCTCAGT
The DNA here is from genome assembly GCA_025584915.1 of Monochamus saltuarius. Classification (NCBI taxonomy): domain Eukaryota; kingdom Metazoa; phylum Arthropoda; class Insecta; order Coleoptera; family Cerambycidae; genus Monochamus; species Monochamus saltuarius. The sequence continues at coordinate 32,691,931 of CM046727.1, forward strand.
TTGTTTCTATTAGTAGTTGACTTTATTTAGAAACTTTTTTTACACTTTCATAATTTTGAACAGATGAGTAGTTTAGGCAGAAAAACAATTTTTCGTATGTCAACAATATCAGCATTCGTTCTGCAACAAATAACGGAGTACCAGAAGTACGCTCTGATATTTTAAGTATCAACTTCAATACATATTCCGAACAAGTAGATATGCTTTTGGTTTATGGAGTTTGTCAAGATAACAGCCGCAAAAGTGTTAGGGTCTACATGGACAGATTCCCTCATCGACGAGTGTCAAATCATCAAACTTTTGCCAACATCGAAAGGCGACTTCGCGAATTTGGTTCTTCAACCAAATGAATACGGTTCAAGGGCGTCAACGTACCACGAAAACTATAAAGGTGGAGGAACAAATCCTAGATAAGATAGAAGAGAACCCAAAAATTTGTGCAAGACGCATTGGACATGAAATAGGGATACCAAAAACCATAGTTCATGATGTTTTGAAGGAGCAGTAACTACATCCGTACCACAATCGGTTTATGACCGGTTCATCAACCAATTGACCCTGAAAAACGTTTAGCATTGTGTAATTTTATACAAGATCAAAGAGTCCATGATATTAATTTCAGCAAAAACATTTTATTTACAGATGAAGCATATTTTACTAGGTCAGGAATTTTTAATATCCATAACAAACACGTTTATACTGATGAAAATCCACACTGTACTGAAGATAAGACATTTTCAATATGAATTCAGAGTAAACGTGTGGACGGAAATTATAGACAACTTTATTATTGGCCCGGTTGTGTTTCCACATCGATTAAATGGGGTCAACTATTTAAATTTTTACTTAATTTATTGACGATTTACCGTTACTACTTCGTCGTAACATATGGTTTATCCTCGATGGTGCACCCCCCATTTTACAATACCCGTTAGTCAGTATTTACATAATCTGTATCCTAACAGGCGGATTGGAAGAGAAAACGATACTCCTATAAAATGGCCACCTCGAGCACCAGACTTACCTCCTAGCGATCATTTTTTGTAAAGTATATGCCTACGCAGTTAATAATAAAGAGGATTTTTTTAGGTAAATCCAAGACGCAGTTAACATTTTACGAGGTAATCCATGGAGAGCACTACAACTTCGTAAAACCGTAAAACGGATTACTTATTGCGTACGAGAAAAGGTGGTCACTGAGCATTTATTGTAAAGAGATCATAACTTTTTTTATTTGCTATATTAATCTTATTATCTCGTATTTATTAAATAGAATATAAATGAATTTTGGAATTTTCGTTATTTGTTGCAGAACGAATGCTGATATTGTTGACATACGAAAATATTTTTTCTGCCTAAACTACTCATCTATTCAAAATTCTTAAAGTATAAAAAAAGTTTATAAATAAAGTCAGCTACTAATAGAAAAAAACTGAGAGTAATTGTACAGGGGATTAAAAAAATATGTGCTTATATTTGCATGATACATGATTTTTCTTATATTTCTAATGACTGCAAAAGATTTTAAATAATGTCAAAAAGTGTCGGTTAGACTTATAACTGCGTAGCCCAAAAATGGTTAACATCGATCAAGTCGTTTTCGAGATATTCGGAATAAACAAAAATTTTTCGCGAACTTTGGCGCTCCCTAGCGGCGAAACGAAGCAATTTTGGAAATAAGTAAATTGAGCTAAATCGGCTTATTTTGAACCCAGGAGTCTGTGGTCTTTCGTTGTACACGTCTTTTCCGGACACCCTGTATATTATAATATCCTATTGATATCCTACCGTGGTATCACATGCTATTATTTATTTTATTTTGTATGTTATTTGATTGTACTCTTTTTCCTGCTTATGTGTTTCCTGTACCTAACTGGGTGGGTTTCACCTGTTGGAAATAAAGAGCTTATTATTATTATTATTTTCTGTTGCCCTTTGTGAATAAAATGAAGATTTTTATTTAAAAGATTATTTCTTATACCCTTGAATAAATGCGGGATATCAAAAAGGCGGATAATTTCTTTTCCATTTATTCCCTGTAGATTATTTTCCAGATTTTTACGTAGATATTCCTCTTTGGTCTCCCATAAAAGTAAATTTATTGCAGTCTGATTTGCAGAGCCTTGATCGCATATAGTGCACACTAAATTTAGACAAATTCGTTGACATTAATTTATAATTGTTTTTATTTGAATTTTTAAAGCTACTGATTTCATGGGCCCATTGGAAAATGTAAACGCAATTGGTTGTTTCCAAGATTTAAAAATTCCTTTTATCATGAACACATTAACATGATCTGCCAGAGAGAGTTTGCTAATGTTATTTCCAAAATCTTCTAAACAGCAGATATAATCGTCTTTAATATCATATTGGATGTTTGTAGATATCAAAGATTAAAGCACAATATTTTTCCATTGATGTCATTTTGGCCAAAGATCTTTGCAGTGTATTAAAAAGTCTGTCGTCAATGCCTGTTTCAATAGGAAATTTATTTAATAAATTCATTAGAGTTCTTTTATTTGGCAAACAAAAAATTTTGGATAGTAATTTGTAACCTTTACCACTTGCTTTCATCATTAAAGTTAAAGCCAACACTTTTTCGTCCAAATTATATCGTCTGCCTTTTGGTTTATGTTTTTGATTACGAATTTGACATAATATAAAATTATAAGTTGCTTTATTTACACTAGCTAATTTTTCAAATTTTGAGCTTTTGAATATTCTTTTAGCATCTGAAAGACGAGTTTGGTATGAATGGATATGGATCCGTTTCTCATAAGCTGCTATTTTTGAAATGCTTTTAAAAAACTGCTTATATAAATACTTTATATTATTTATACATAAATCAGTTTGCCTGGACACAACTAAAAACAAAAATACCTTTAAATAAATACAATGAACATGTTTTTTATGTTTTCAATGGTGTAATTTTGGACAATGGGGTAAATAGTAAATCTGGAAAATTTTATAATATTGTATATGAAGAATGAGTAGGTACTTTGTGTGTCAGTTATCAAACAGTTTCTGTTTCTATTTTGAAGATCTTGTTCTAACAATAACACATTTTATTTCTCTTTTACCTGATTTAATTGTGGCAGAGTCTATATCCCCAATTTTGTTTTTTGTGATTGAGTCAGATGATTGATCCTGTATCGATATAAATTCTTCAGGTTCTTTATGAACTAATTTCACATTTTCAATTTTTTTTTAATACTTTTTTAATACAACGCTGCAAATAAGTCGATAATAATTATACAATGACACGAGTTAATAAGATGCAGATATAAACATTAATAATTATTCAGAAAAACATATTTACCAGGAAGATTTAAAGTAGGTATTGCGTGTCTTTTCAGACCTCTTCATGTCCTGGTACAATAAATTCCGAAGAAAAATGATTATCACGCGCTCTGTACGTATTATAATTTTTTTTTCTGGAGTAAGAGCTATTAATTTTGGATTATTTATAATTTTAATCCAAAGCCAAAAAGTGTCCGGATCAAGTTTTGGAAATCTATGTTTCTTCTTATCATAGACCTTATTGGCAGTAAGAGATAATTTACACCAATGTGTCTTAATTAGTTCGTTAATTAATTAATATCATCTATACTTGTCAAAACCAAAAACGGTCATAGTAAATTCATAATTAAAACGTTGCTAAGTTACAAGTAAGTTGAACCTCAGTAAGTAATCCATAAATATACACTACATTTACTTAACTTAATACAGCAGCGCTTGTCCCTAAACAATTTTCATATGCTATACTAATTAAGATACTCCTCTATCTAATTTATACTTTGTGCACAATATAGGTACTTATACACGTAGTATAGTTTAAGCTGTGGTATAGTATCACATTATTTTTAATAGAAATATTTAAAATATTCTTCATGTTCCTGGTTCCTCTAATGTTCTTCAGAATTCATTTCTTCAGTAATAAACCCCACCATATGTAATAAGTTAATATATTAACTAAATGATCTTTGTCTGTGATGGACTTGTCAGAACCAAAAACAGACAGGAAACTCATAATTAAAACGTTGCTAAGTAACAAGTAAGTTGAACCTCAGTAAGTAACGTATCAATATGCACTACATTTACTTAAAGAACTAGCGCTTGCAGTGGATGGACTGTCTCTAAACAATTTTCATGTACCATAGTAATCAAAATACCGCTCTATTTAGTTTTCTAGTTTATACTTTGTGATCTGAGTTAGGGATGGGCAAAAATAACCGGTCAAATGAATAACCGATTATTGTGTGTCGCTTAACCGGTCAATAACTGGTAACTTCTTGAGTTCGGTTTAACCTTATAACCGATTGTTTAAACCAATAACTGCGTGCCGATTATTTTATAATGATGAGCTGCACCGCTCAGCGTTTCTTGTGTTTTGTGCAGTGAACCAGGGCCGATCCTGAGGTATTTGCCGCCCCGTGCAAAATATAAAAAAGCCGCCCCTTCTTCTGCAAGTTCTGTTAGTGGTATATTTTTTTTATAATTTATGACTTTTTATAGGTTCTTTTCTAATAAATCTATATTTTATTCTAAAATAATATTTAATTAATTTCGTTTTTTGTTGGCAGTGAAATAAAAATTTACAATTTTCTAATACATTCTTTATTAATTATTATTATTATTTTTATATAGGAAACAGAAAGCAGTCTAAGTACTAAACAACGTGACACAAAATGATATATCTATATATTACCACAGATAAATTGCTTATTTATCTGTGATATTACACACCTACTTTACTTTAGGTACTTACTTATAATAAAACAATAAACTTAAATAATAAAACTTCAACAAAATAAAACACAAAAACATATAGAATGTAAAACAAAAATAAAATATATTCTTATATTATTATGCTATAATAATACTCTTCTACTTTTCTTTGCGGCAAATTGATCTATTACTTTTGGCAAATCTCAATTATTACTAACGTCTTGTTCTATTGATATTAACGCAAGATTTGTCAATCTTTCTTGGGACATTGTCGATCTTAAATAATTTTTAATAAGCTTGAGCTTTTTTTTACTGTTTAAGAAAGGTATTTTAAGCTAATATGTATCAAATCTCCTACAATTCCTATCAATGAAGTCATATGCATGCTCTCTGATACCAAACATCTAGGTATGCTAATGAACATCCACAGACAAAACTCTATTCAATAATTATCTAAAGAATTTATTGTATTTACTAACCTGATATACTCTATATATGGAGTGGGAACTCGAAATTCAACCACAATAGATGAGATCTGACCTATTTCTGCATTTTTAGGATTGCTTCATCAGGTGGCCTCCTTTAACTTGAGTCAAATATCTAACTATAAAAATTATTATACCAATAAATTAAAATTATTTGAAATTAAATGTCAAAATGAAATTAAATAATGTCGACAGCGTCAAACTGATTAACTGTCAAGTATCATAACGACCTACTAAAATAAATAAAAATGTATAGTTTTTTCATATATTTTCAGGTATTTGGCGACCGTGACAGGACTGACAGTTCGGTGAGTGCAAAACTCTGGGCATTTACATATTCAGTGTGTACCGTTTAAGTAGGTTACAAACTTCGTAATTGTCTATTACTAATGGTAAAGGAGCTAACTGTCGCTATGGAAGCCAAGAAGAAACACAGGAAAGTGCTTCGAGCGAGTTTCACCAAATTTGCCAATGAATTAGACAGTCTGTTACAAGTTGAGAAGCCTGTGCACAGTGATGTAGAAATCTCTTGGGAATGTCTGAAAGGGAAATTTGATGAATTGCATGCCTGTGAGAATCAACTATATGAGGCCTTGCTGGAAAGTGCTACGGAGGAGCAGCTTATAGCAGAGATGGATAGCAGCGACGCCTACCAGAGAAGGTTCACCGATCTACGCTTGAGATGTATCAAGGTGCTTCGGATGGAACACAAACTGGAAGTAGATGATATCGTCTCTGTAGTATCAGGCAGTTCGGGGCGTTCTACGCAGCAAGGGGAAAATAAGACAGGTAAGCGCAAATTTAAACTCTCGCGAATCAAATTTAAACATTACGACGGTAATATAAAAGACTGGTTGGGGTTCTGGTCACAGTTCAGAAAGGTTCATGAGGATCCCGATAGAGACAGTAGTGACAAAATCGAATATTTAATACAAGCCACAGTACCGGGCAGTAGGGCGCGTCAACTTGTAGAAAGCTTTCCGGTGGTGGGAGAAAGCTATGACAAAATCGTGGAATGTATGCAGGCTAGATTTGGTAGGAACGACCTACAAATTGAAGTACATGTCAGGGAGTTATTAAAACTAATTTTGAGTAATACAGGGTCTTCTCAGAAAACAGATATTTCCAAGCTTTACGATGAGATCCAGACACAACTTAGAGCACTTGAAACGGTAGGAATAACTTCAGATAAATATGCAGCAATGCTCTTTCCACTAATTGAGTCATGTTTATCGCAGGATTTGCTAAGAATTTGGCAGCGTTCATCCTACAATTCTTCTCAAATTGTCGGTGCCGGTTCTGGTGGTTCTTTAACCGCGGATGCTACACTTGAAGTTAAACTTAAAAACCTCATGAGCTTTTTACGAGCTGAAGTAGAAAATGAACAAAAGATATGCTTGGCAAGTGAAGGTTTCGGTTTGTTAGACAATTATGCTAAGTCTGACAGTAGTAATGATCAGAGGAAGAAGTCCGTACAACATATTTCGTCTGTGACTGCGTCTGGGCTGCTAAATGCTTGTGTTGCCAAGTGTACAGTAATGTCATAGTAGCGACATGTGTTTCAAAGCTCAAAAAATGAGTTATGACGAGACGAAAAGCATTCTTACAGAAAAGAAAGCTTGCTTCAAGTGCCTAAAAGTTCGATCAGTCGAGAAAATGTCGTAGCAGATTGAGGTGTGTTATATGTGGACAATCACACTCACCATTGATGTGTCAAAGTTTGCCTAGCATCAAGCAGCAGTCTGATGGTACAAAAGCTGAGGATGCAAGGGGAGATCAAGTCTTGACAAATCAAACAAGTACACATGTTTTTCTACAGACACTACGAATCTCTTTAAAAGGGGCCACTGGTACAAGAAAGGTTAGAGCCTTGATAGACAGCGGATCGCAACGATCATACATTTTGAAGGCTACAGCATTGGCGCTTGGTTTGAAGCCTAAACGAACCGAGAAGATAGTACATTGTCTGTTTGGGGGTCAGATGTCTACCAATAATCATTGTTGCTATGATGTTACTATGGTCAATGGAAAATATGCAAAACAATTTTGAAGCTTTAGAACAGCTATACATATGCAACGAGATCTCTCCGATTTTCAATGGTCCTTGGATAGAAGAACTGAGACATTTGGGTGTTAGTATCACCGATTCAGAAGGTTCCGGTCCTATCGAACTTCTGTTGGGTGCAGATATCGCTGGCTCATTGTACACGGGAAGACGCCGTGAATTGCAATGTGGACTGACTGCAATGGAAACCAATTTTGGATGGACAGTAATGGGGCGAGTTCCAGGGTCGGAGATTCGACCCAATGAGACAATGACTGTTCTGTCCTTATTTGCAAATCCTTCAATCGCGGATTTATGGCAATTGGATGTACTGGGAATAGAGGAACCCACTGAAAAGAAAACCAAAGAAGAAATGGCTAATATAATTGTTTCTTCAAACGGTTACTGTAAATATAGAGGGCAGATATGAGATCCGGTTACCATGGATTGAAGGGCATCCTCCGTTACCAACGAATTACAGTATTGCCAGGAGACGAGTTGGAGCTACTATGTGCAAACTAAAGAGAGATGGCGTATTCGAACGTTATGATCAAGTTTTCTGTGAGTGGGAATCCCAGGCGATAATTGAGCGAGTGGAAGAAGAAACACATTATGGTCATTTTTTGCCACATCGACCAGTAGTGAAAGAGGGCTCTACCACCGCTATAAGACCTGTGTTTGACGCATCAGCACAAGAAAAAGGCAGTCCTTCTCTAAATCAGTGTCTGGAGAAAGGGCCTAGTTTGATTCAATTGATACCTTCTCTATTACTTAGGTTTCGGGAATTTAAAATCGGTGTCATTTCTGATATAAAGAAGGCATTCTTGCAGATTAGTGTACATGAGAAGGATCGAGACTTTTTAAGGTTTTTCTGGATTGATAAGAAGGGTCAAGAATTTGTATATAGGCACAGACGTGTAGTGTTTGGCGTCAATTGCAGCCCGTTCTTACTTGGAATGACTATCGAGCAGCACTTGAAGAAATGCATGGATAATTGTGGAAGCATAGATACTAGATATTCTCTGGAGACCATCAAAAAATTATCCAATAGTTTTTATGTTGACAACTGCGTTACGAGTTTACCAGATGAGCACAAATTTACTGAATTTATTGAAGGATCAATTTCTGCAATGGCGGAAGGTCAATTCGATTTAAGAGGCTGGGAATTTTCTGGAAATTCGGAATGTGAAGATTTTAGTGTTCCTGTTCTTGGACTGAAATGGTTTACAAAACGAGATGTGTTGACAATCAATGACAATCTTTTTAAGTCTGTCTCAGAGAATTCAGCTGTCACAAAAAGGTTAATATTATCTATAGCACAGAAGGTATTTGATTCTATAGGAGTCACTGCCCCAACTACGTTGGTACCAAAATTATTGCTGCAGAAATTGTGGGAAAAGCAAATATCTTGGGACACGCCGGTTGACGATGAAGTCGCAATTGCTTTTCGAAATTGGCTCACAGGTTTACCGCATCTTCTCAAAGTAAAAATTCCTCGTTGGATTTCTACCGGTTCTAAAGATGTACAAAACTTGAGTATCCACACCTTCTGCGATGCCAGTCAGAAAGCATATGCAGCAGTGGTGTTTTGCGGAACCGGGTTAATGAAATCAGACGATTGACTCCAGTAACACAGTGGCGTCACATACCCGGAGCATATAACCCTGCAGATCTTCCATCGCGAGGCTTCTCTCCCAAGCAACTTTTGGAATTGGAATGGTGGGAGGGTCCTAATTGGTTGTATCAAGACAGGGCAGATTGGCCTGCAGAGATGCCGGTTATTAATGAAGAAGAGGTCTCCAGAGAACGCCGAAAAAGGTTAGTTACGGTACTTGTAAACACCTATCTCATTTCAGCAGTTTTACGAAAACCGTTAGGATGATAAGTTGGATATTCAGATATTTGAACAACGTGAGATATCCTGCCAAAATACAAAAGGGAGACTTGACAGTTAACGAACTGAATGCTGCTGAAAATTTTATTTTTAAATTAGTGCAAATGGAGAACTTTTCCTATATCAATGATAAAAGAATTAGTGGCCTTAGTCCTTTTTGTGATGAAACAGGGATAATACGTTTGAAATCAAGAGTATCAAATCGAGAAGATACAGATAATTACAGATTTCCCATCATCTTGTCTGCAAGGCATCCTGTTGTTGGCTATTTGATCCTGGACACACACAAACGGTCATGCATGTTGGAACACAAGGTCTGCTTTCCCTATTGCGAGAAAAGTTTTGGTTGCTAGGAGGCAGACGCATTGTGGGATCACTTGTGAAGAAGTGTGTGGTTTGTAGGAGATTCACGTCAAAACCGTTTACGGTAAATCCGCCCCCACTGCCCGTCGACCGAGTGCGAGATGCTGTGGCATTTGAGATAGTTGGTGTGGATTTTGCCGGTCCTTTGTATCTAGCGTCGGGAGAGAAAGCGTGGATTTGTTTATTCACTTGTGCCGTGTATAGGGCCGTTCATTTAGAACTAACATTGTCTCTCTCTACCGCCAATTTCTTACAAGTTCTTCGTCGGTTTGTCGCAAGATGTGGTAGGTCGAAAGTAATATACAGTGACAATGGCACAAACTTTAAAGGTGCGGAAAATGCATTGGCGGGCTTGAACTTGGAGGAAATTACTCGCGAAACATCGACGCAACGAATAGTTTGGCGTTTTAATCCCCCCGTAGCACCGTGGTGGGGAGGATTTTTTGAACGTATGATTGACGTAGTGAAACAATTGCTTCGTCGGGTTCTTGGACGTGCAAGCCTTTCTTATGACGAACTTTTCACTTTAATGTGTGAATGTGAAGCCGTCGTGAACGCTAGACCTTTGACTTATATTTCAGAAGACCCGAACGATCTTACAGCGCTTACTCCGGCTATGTTTTTACGCGCCCAATACGAGGTTGGTACGCCGGATCTTGACGAGATAGATCGGAACTCTCTAACACGTAGTGCGCGAAAGCAACAAAAATTGCGAGAACACTTGCGTCGACGCTTTAGATTAGAATATCTTGGACAATTGAAAATTTTTGTTAAATCGAATTCTAATTTATCAATCAAATTAGGGGACGTGTTTTAGTCGAAAACGATAATCTTAAACGTGTAGAATGGCCAATGGGACGTGTCATAGAACTGATACGGGGTCCAGACGGATATACGCGATTAGTTCGGATCAAAACGGCACGAGGTGAGCTGCTTCGAGCGGTGCAGCGCTTGTTTCCCCTTGAATGCATTAGTAAGACCCCAGCAGTGGATAATGCTTGTGTCGCTGAGGAAGATTCGGGACCTCCACAACCACAACAGGAGATTCAGCCTGGCCGTAGACACCAAGCTCATCAAGGAGATGAGAAGAGTGATGATAGTGCGGGAGTGAATAAAAGCAGAGTACCCGTTTAAAATGTGAATTTCACGCGGAGTGGTCGGTAGTCTAAAATGCCTAAACGATATTTAGATTAATATGTATGTAATGTTAAGTCTTAGTTAAGCCACCATGTTACTTCTACATCTTGTGAGAAACGTTTAATGAAGTGAACCGTTTCTCAGGTGGGAGAATGTCGTAACTGATGTGTAGCTGCTTTGATGCTTACCTACTACTGGGTGTTAGCTTTAACGCGGTTACTAAGTTACTGAAAAAATTGTAAAAAATAATATGTTGTTGTTTTCTGTTATGTATGGAGGATGTATCTGTTCAGCATCTCCTGATTATTTACAACCGTTGTTTTGAAAAATATATGTCGAGTTTTTAACAAGCCGAGCGTGTCTTTTATTTTGAACCGTCTAGGCCGGGAATACGGGTAGTATTCCAACGGCGAGACAACAATCAGGTTAGTAAATACAATAAATTCTTTAGATAATTATTGAATAGAGTTTTGTCTGTGGGTGTTCATTAGCATACCTAGATGTTTGGTATCAGAGAGCATGCATATGACTTCATTGATAGGAATTGTAGGAGATTTGATACATATTAGCTTAAAATACCTTTCTTAAACAGTAAAAAATGTTACAAAAGCTAATAATAAGGAATATATGGGTAGATATTGTGGGTGTAATTCAACGCAGGTTGGGGCTTTTGTCCACTGAGTAGTTAGTTTCACACAATATTGTTAATACCTGAAAATATATGAAAAAAGCTTGAGCTTACTAAAACTTCGTTCTCCTGAGGCTACTGTTACCTGTAAAGTTCGAAAAATTCTGAGGGCAATTGTTAAATTTGAAAAACAAGAACAAAGTTCGTTTTTAATTATGTAAGATAAGATATCTTGGATTGTTTCCAAATTTCTCACAATAGCTCTAAAAGCTAAAATTTCATTATAAAGCTCATTGCCGTCAATATCTCGATGAAGAATATTTCCATATTTTTGTTGTAAATATAAATCAAGGTCAAGACATGATTTTTTTAACATGTCTTGGTCTATTTTATAAAAGTTATACAAAAATTTGAACAATTTCTCACATTGTTCCAGTAATGCAAATCTTTCTTCAACTGATTTTATTGTGGTCTCTAATATACTGATATAAAAATTGACTTTATAATATTCTGTTGAATCTAAAATAGGTTCATCTTTTGCTTCATAACAAAAATACCGAGGAACTTTCCTTTGTCAAACAACTGAAAATGCAGGTTCTACGTTAATACTTCTGACCAGATCTTCAGCCTCCTTAAAAAATAACTGAAACTGGTTATCATTTCTTAATTCGTTGAGATAATTTAATAAATTGTTTAAGGAATTAATGCATTCACTTAGATTCAGATGTGAATTTTGTGCCAATTTGCTAACAAGGTTAATTTTTGTAAGAAGATTATGCCAAATTATTATAGAGCAAATAAATTTAAAATTAGTAATTTTTTCTATAAGTGAATGTGTCATGTTTTTTGTTTTAGTATCTCGTTTTTCATCTTCATTTATCTCTAAAGACTGTTGTAAATATTTTTCAAATTAAATAATAAGGGCTGAATGGCGTTTATTCTGCTTTCCCATCGAATGTCGCTCAATGGTTTTAACGTCAAAGTAGGTATGTGATTTTTAAATATTGCCCATCTCCTAGTTGATGATGAAAAAATACGTATAATTCTTGAACCACGTCAAAGAAAGAAATAATCTCATTGTTTATTTTAGCCGCGTCGTTTACTACCAAATTTAAACTATGTGCAAAACACGGTACAAACATAGCCCTAGAGTTTATATTTAATTATTCTTTTTTGTAGACCAGAATGCTTTCCTTTCATATTTACCCCATTATCATAACCCTGACCTCGTAAATCTTGAATATTATAAAGACCCAAGGATGGAAACAAATCTGAAATAACAAGACTGCATAAACCTTGTCCTGTACTATCTTCACACGAATAAAAACCTAAAAAATGGTCTCAAATTTGTACTTGGCTGCCTGAAATATAGACAAATTTTGCGATAAAACTAATTTGTTCAATATGACTTACGTCGGGGGTGCAGTCCAGTATTACAAAGATATTATTTCATTTTAAAAGTGAGATCCTAGATAGTGAGGCATGTGGTTTTTCTTTTCTTTTGATTTTTGTATATTATTTATATGTTCCGAAATAATAGGATCAAATTTTGACATCGTTTCTACTAATTTTAAAAAGTTTCCGTTATTAGGACTAAACAACTCTGACTTTGCTCCCCGAAAAGATAAACATTGCCCAGCCAAAAATTGTACAACCGCAATTAATCTTTCTAAAACCGCTCTCCACCACTTTTTCTCTCTCAAAAATACCTTGTTCTTCTTTATCAATTGTGGAATTTTTAGCTAGTCTCAATTTTAAATCGCACCATTTTTTAACACATTCAACGTGAGTATACTAGACTCGTGTTACAAGAAATAAACGGTAGCGTGTTGCCAGTCTCTAAATCCAGTATTTATCAGCTTAATTTCCCTATATTTCGTACTAAAAAGTTTATATCAAAAACAGAATGCAGCATCAAGTTCAACGGAATAAATTAACCAATTTCGTGAAATTTTTCACCATTAGGTAAAATTCTACTAAAGTAGTTTATAGTAAATTTTCGTCGTTTTTCATTTCGAGAAAAACAAAAGTTTTTCAACTGAATTGGGCCTTTTTCCACTATATTGGCTTTGATAAATTGGCTGGCCACGTACCTGCATCTGAACAATCAAAGGAAGATTTTCGAGATCGAGAAGATTGTAAATTTGATAATACTTCTTGTTCATATTCGGGGTCACTGTCGATGTCGATGCTTTTCTGGTCATCAGTTTTCGTTATATTTACAAGTTCTTCAACTTCGACTGGTTTTACTTCAACTTCTGACGGCGAAAAATCTACATTAAAACTTCTAGAGGTGCCTTGTTCTGAAGAAGAAATTCCCGGAAAAACACTTTCTTCTAAAAATTCATTTAAAAAGTTACTTTATAATATACATTGTCAATATTCTGGTTTATACCTTTACTTTCTGAATCTAAAAACCTTTCAATAGGTAACTTTTGATTCTCTGGAATCGCTTCCTTTACCATTGACCAAGATGCAACTGTGGCTTTTACAAATTTGTCCAAAGACCCTCGCATTTTTTCTTGTTCGTCTAATTTGCGACGTTTTTGCTTACGATATGCAGCTCCTGATTCTCATTTTGATTTCCTTTCAGAAGTTTCGGACATGGTAGAAGCACTGAGCAAAAACCTAAAAACTTAAATGAATTTAATGAATATACAAAATTTTAACTGATGCAATAATATTATTAAAACATAGGTATTATAGGTATACTTCACTTACTTCAGAAAAATAATAATTTTGATTCACTAGTAATAGAAAAAGTTAATACACTGGTATTGGAATAGGTATAAATCACACACCTCCACGAACTTTGGATAGCATTTGAACTATAGATTAATTTTACTAATTGCAATATTAATTGTTTTTAAGGATAAATTATTCTTGTTGTATTGATATCACACCTTATAGGTCCCTTTCAAACCCTCAACTAGTTGTCGATGCGAAATTGCCTTTATTTATATGCATCTTCGATAGTCTAAACACGTCTAGAATTTTCTGGATGGCTAAAAAAAGTAAATTTAGCAAAATGTTTTTGTGCATCAAAGTTCCGCCGCTGCGTGCCAACGTCGCTGGTCATTTTTTTAAAAGTAGGTCCAATGCAAAATATAAACATGGTCCAATATTTAAAAATAAATACGCGCACTCAGGCCGACGCGACCGATAAGAGATCGTAGATGCCCTCGTATTATTTACCAACTTGTATGATTTATGACCAGCCGCAAAAAATGTCGGCATTTGGCGGACATCAAAGAGTGTTTGTACTTACTGTAGGCATTATTTCAATATTGTGATTTGTGATATAAGTAATCGGCACGTGTGGACTGTCGCGACCAATAAATTTTAAATACGGCCGCCCCGTACAGCTGCACAGTTTGCACCCCCGCCAGGATCGGCCCTGCAGTGAACTCTACTCTAGACTAAATGCAGAGTAAGTCGAATTGTTTCATAGAAACATACTGTGCTAATCTAATAATACATTTTAGCTGTAAAATTAATGTTTTATTTCTCTTCAATATGAAAAACTATGCATTTGACAAAATATTATAATTTTCAAAAATACATAACCTACACTACATAATCAGGTGATTTCCGGGTTGGTTGCCACGTTGTCGGTTTAGAACTCTTGATGCTTCGAGAGACATATTGCTCTCTTCTTCAGAAGTTACTCTGTAACTGGAGATCTACTGGTTGTCGCATTATTTATATCAGGGGTGGTCACTGATCCATGATGTTCCGGTGGATCGCTTTCACGAATGAATCGTTTCCAAATACCGGGCAGATCCACGCCACCGTCCCTGTTGAAATTGTTCGGATTTTTATGAATTTCTATAGCTTCTCTGTATAGTCGGGGCCAAAATCTTCTCTCTCTTAATAGCATGCTGGCTTCACTTAGCTCCACCGTGTGTCCCGTGTCCGCTCTATGCTCTGCTACTGCCGATTTTTCCCAGTTGTTATTTTTGAGGTGACTCTTGTGTTCCTTTAACCTTGTGTTGATGTGCCTTCCTGTCTGTCCTATATAAACCTTTCCACAGGAGCAGGGGATGCTGTACACACCGGGGCCCTAGAGATGGTCGCTGTTGCAGGTCTTCGGAAAAGCTGCCGCCACCTTTTTCACAGTGCTGAATACTGTGTTGATATTTCTTTTCTTCAAAAGACGTCCGATTTTATCTGTACAGCCTTCCACGTAAGGTAGATATGTCGCCTCTAGGTACTCCATTTTCTTCTTGGGCGTATGTCTCCTCCTGACAGCTCGTTCAATATTTCTTTTCGTGTAGTCATTTCCTGTCAGGACCTTGAGTAAGTGTTCCAGTTCCTCCTCCAAGTGTCTGGGTTCACTAATAATCCGGGCTCGATGAATCAAGGTATTTATGATTCCCTGCTTATGAGCTGGATGGTGGTGAGACTCAGCATTTAAATTTCTGTCAGTGTGAGTTGGCTTCCTATATACTCGATGTCCTAAAGTGCCATCTAGTTTTCTTTCAACCAACACATCCAAGAAGGAGAGAGCGGCATTTTTCTCTACATATTCTTTTGACTTCTCTATAGCAAAGGATGTTGGAGTTACAGCTTGATTTCTAAAGTGGGGTGGCTTTGATCAAGACAGAGTATGATCTAAGTATACTCGCGTAGTACTGATAGTAATAAAACTATATACTACATTAAAAGTTTGCATTATATATTGCACTAAATTGCAAAAAATGATTGTTTTTAACGCGACCAAATATCAAAAATTACGTTGACAATAAAAACAAATGTGTAACGTCTGAATTCTTGACGCGAGTATATGTAAAATCAATATACGGGAAATAAAGAAACAAAATATATTGAAATATTTTCATTTACATTTCGTGTATATCAATGTCACCTGTAAAACAATATATAATTGAGTTTTCGGCGTCACGTTTCAACGTGGGTTTAGGTAAAAATTGGACTATGACAGCATTGGCGACCACTGACATCATTTTCGACTAATTTCTCTTACTATTAAGAGATTTAAGTCCATGTACAGTCAAGCCACCGTTCTCTAATATCTTCACATCTATGCAACAAACATATCCATAAGGTTTTTTCTTGCTCCTACCCGAAGAAAACTTATTATGTAAGGTGACAAAACTTATATTGTCTAGATGTCTCCCTAATGGTCAAAACACTATTTGCAATTTTTGAAAGAACCATTTCTAGGGTTTCAGATGTGTAATTTTTGTAAGGTCGACCTCCTAACTTTTTTTATAATTTCTAACCGTAATTAACAGTCTAAAATAGAATATAAACATTATTCCAAAATAATCAGGCTACAAATACATTTATTTCAATATCTATTAGTATTTATCCACAATAATCAATATAATAAAATAATTTACCATTGATCAAAGCAAACCCCACGAGACATTTGTGTCCATTTTAAGTCGAGGTTGATATTAACATATCCCCTTTAATAAAATAATACCCAACTAATAGTACTAAATTACTAACCAATAGCATATGAATATAGTACCACGTATATGTGAGATATACTTACATTTTATCAAGTGAGTAGAATCCGACATGTAAAATTCATTTCAAATTCGTCTTTCACTGAATACCACCAGTATGCAAGCGAAGACACATTAAATTAAACAACTTCTAATAAGAGTGCAAGCAATCAATCAAACACGATTCAGTGAATGTTGGTTTTGACTATTTAGGCTGTTAAGTAACGACTCAACATAGTGATATCAGTCACCTCATGATTTAAAAGTCACCCCATTTTACGGTACTGATTGTGGGAGTACTTGCGATTACATAAAACTAATCGAATCTGACATCACTATTGGAAACACTTCACAGTAATATTAGTAGTTCAGACTATTGAAAGAGAAAGTATCATGGGCGAAGTTAGAAGGGAGGTGGCTTGGGGAGGCTTAGAGGCTTTTCTAATGCAAATATACACGGCTCCTCCTATCTTCCCCTGCGGATGCCCATGGCTTCTGGAATTTGCTATTGAAGTAAGAACTCTTCGTCCTTTATGTTCTAATAAGCAAAATTACAATTATTGAGTACAATATTGTTTGCTTTTATAATTTGAGAAAAATAGTCATTTGCAGTGAGCACGTGCTTGCAGTAAGGTAACCGCAAGCCATATTTAAAAATATAAATCATCAAAACGTAAGGTTATTAAATATAATAATTGTAATAATTTGTATTTTTATTTTTAATTATGGATAAGATAAATAATTATGAAATGTCCAACAATTTTATTTTTAATATAAATATATACAAATACGATCTATAATATATTATTAGATAACAATATTTTAAACTTAACATTATTTTAATTAATGTATAAACACTAGCCTTAGAAAAAATAATTTACTGCTGCTGCCTGAGGTTGACAGTTCTTTTAAAATTGTTCAAGACTGTACATTTTACTTTAGGATGTTATACGGTTATATACCTATAATTCTTATATATAGGGTCTTCTAATAAGGATGTCCTAATTTTGTGCGTGGTAGTTGCAGTGATATTGGGGATTACATTTAACACATTTTTATAGTCAGTTGTACTATCACGGAAATTTTTACGATTCCAAAATGCGTACAAATTGTTAATAGCAAAAGATACCGAACAATAATAATCGATTATTTGTGGCTTAGACTGGATATAACATTTGGATTCAAGAAGACTATACTGTGCATGAAACCATCATTTTATTAAGAGGAAGATTAGGATCATTTGTGATTTAAGGGCCTTAGATTTTTCTTATTGTGGTCAAGCCAGGGTATGTCAATGCAACTCAAACAAGTAACAACTGCATACCTATTTAATGAACAATATTAGAAAAGTTACTTATGAAATTCCACCGTTTTAAGTGAGAGTGTTATTAAGAACTGATGGACATCTCGATTAGTCGAAGTCGTTCCGGCCATTTACCCGACATCCTTTTTCATACATAATGTTATCGATTCTACTACAAATAAAAAAAGAAATATACACCAATATCATTTATATACTTTGTTTTATTTCAATTGAAATGTAGGACACTTTTATTGAAAGACCCTTTACATATACAGGGTGTCCCATAACGAAAATACATTAGACGTATTTAGGAAACCAGAAATGATAGAAATCTGAATTTTCGTTTCTAGGGGTATTGAACACTGCTGAGCAAAATATTTACAGTGACGTGGCACAAGTAGACGACAACTCGTCATTTTATCTTCAAATTCTACGTGTAACCTTAAGTCAACTTTGAAATATACGATAAGTCTAAACCCAACAGTTTTTAAGTTTTTTAGTTTTCTATATTTTTTTGTTACATCTTGACTATTCAGTCTAACTCAGGCAATTAGCTATTTAAAAAATAATAATTTTTGGAAAGTGATACTGAGACAGGACACTACGAAGCCGTAGAAGGGCCACATCTACAATTTTTTTTTAGATTCAAACTTTAAACTGAATTCAAAGTTTAATCTCTGAATTCAGACTTTTAACTCTGAATTCAGACTTTAAACTCTAAATTCAGACTTTAAACTCCGAATTCAGACTTTAAACTGTGAGATTAGACTTTAAACTCTGAATTCAGACTTTAAACTGTGAAATCAGACTTTAAACTCTGAATTCAGACTTTAAACTCCGAATTCAGTCTTTAATCTCTGAACTTACACTGTTAACGAAATTATGGAACAAGTCGTAGCACTCAGAGCTTTCTAGATAGATAATTGAGATTTAGAGGACATAATATACAGAGGAAAATAGAACTTTACGATATTTGTCATCAACTATGCAATTTTAAAACACCTTTTATAATTTTACTGTTTTTGATTCTAGAGACGATTGTACTTGTTTGGGAAATAATTTAGACCACTTAATTTCCTTAGACCTATTTTTATTTCTCGATCTAGATTGCCGTGATGTGCTAACACCAAATTCCTGATTAAATTTGATTGTACCATTGTCATGAACAGTATTAAGTAAGTACTGGGGGTGTAAATAACGTTGGGCCTTTGAATTACACCTGAAATGCCTATAGCAAACAACCGCAGTTAGTCGTCAGCGGTGCCACTATTAATAAACTGGTTTGTTTTTATCAGTTTAACACAAATGAAGCCAATAACTCGCATCTTTAGCTGTTCACAATCTGTCATAATAGTTAACAGAACATGAGTACGTAAGACATACCATGTGTATACATATCTAGTAGTCATTGGCTACTCAAAGTTGGACCTGACAGTTACAAGCAGAAAGCAATCCACTATGCTGAGAGTATCTACTATTAAAAGCCCCAACCATTGCAATATTTTTAAAAGCGAAATTTTAGGAAATAACTACTCTGTGGACTAATGCTCTGACAATATATAGCAAACAACCAGTTAATCGTTAGTGGTGCCATCAGACATATATCAGTTTCGAGCTTGTTAGCTCTCATCAGTATGCCAGAGGTGAGACCAACAACGATGGCTGGCTGTTTATGCTCTGTTATTAATTACCGACGGAAGGTTATAAGTACGCGAGGCGTAGCATGTAGTGTCTACATTTGGTACTCACTGATTACTCAATGCTGGGCCTCAATAAAGCTAGAAGCAGAAAGCGACCCACTACACTGTAGATACTATTGAAGGCCCTATTCGGACATTAAAGTCTGAATTCAGAGTTTAAAGTGTGCATTAACATACGGATTCATCAACAAGGCGTAACGTTAGTCAGACTAGCGAAGGTTACGCGAAAAATTTACGCATCTGTTGCACTAATTTAAATAAAAAGCATACTCCTATTCACTACTATGTATAATACTTACTTTATGATATGTTAACTAATCCGTAGTAATGAAAAGTACAGTTTTTGAATATAAATACTAAATATACAATGGAACACGCAAGGAACTAGAGGCCGAAGTTACGCGATTTTTAGACAGGTACAATACTGGGTCTAACTTTTGGCGCAAATATGGACGTAAATAAACAGCCTACCTAGCAACGCATGCTTCGCTACCTAGCAACGCATGTTTCGTGAATGAACGCAAAGCTGGTTAGGCCAATTAACGCGCTTTACACGGGCGTAAACTCGTTAGTCGGACTAGCGTACGCCCGTTTCATGAATCCGGCTGTTAGAGTTTAAAGTCTGAATCTAAAAAAATTGTAGACGTGGCCCTTCTACGACTTCGTAGGACACAATATCCAGAATAGGTTTCTTTAGATTACACATGCAGAGTGCCGAAAAGTGGGCGACATATAATGACAACTTGAAATATCAATAACGCCCTTATTTTAAATGAAAAAAAATCGAAATGAAGTATAGAAAGATATGGTAAAATAAAACACAAGGTTTTCCATTTAAAATAAGCGAGTTATTGAGATTTAAATTTGTCACTATAGGTCGTTGACTTTCAAGCACCTTGCGTAAACTGGAGAAACTCGGGTCTATTCCAGATATTGTGTCCTATCTCAGTATTACTTATACAAAATTATTATTTTTTAAATCGCAATTACCTCACTGCATAATTTATAGTCATGATGAAAAAATTTTTAGAAAACGAAATAACTTGAAAATTGTTGAATTGAGACATTTAGTACCTATATTTAACAAAGTTGACTTAAAAATGCATGTAGAATCTCAAAATGATATTAAAAATACCATAGAGCGTTGACGTCTACTTACTATACTTTGATTCAACTCGGCAGTGTTGAAAACCTCTTGAAATGAAAATTAAGATTTTTACCATTCCCGGTTACCTACGACTAATGCACGCTCGTTGTTGGATATTCTGTATATATACAGGGCGTTCCACAAGCTCTATGACAACCTTTGATACATTTTCTATTATATGAACATGGGTTCGATTCATTTTTGTTTAGAAGTTACAGGCATTTAAAAATATATAAATTACATATTTTAATCAAAATAAACTGATAAATAAAATCTAGGTTGCTATAAGGATAATAATTATTTTTTGATCACACTTAGCGTTAATGTACTAAATAACAAATTATTTTATTTACAACTGAAGAGTACCTATGCCGATATTGCCTTTGTATATAGGTATTCCAATAGAAACGTTAGATGAATGAATAAACAAAATTGATTGAAATATGAAATTATATTTTTTAAAATACTTGTAACTTTTAAACAAAAACGAATCGGACCTATGTTCAAATAAGAAATAAATCTGCCAAAGTTTATCACAGAGCTTGTAGAACGCCCATATATAAACTTTACTATTATTTTCAAAATAACATTCTTAGTAACATAACCAGAAGAACGTACCCTTGTTCACAATTTTTTAAAATATAACATTTAACAATCAAAATTAATTTATTAATTTGGGAAGAAAACATTTTTTAACTTTGTTAATCATAACTGTGACTTCTGGGGCTTCTTGAAGTTACTCTAAAATCAACAGACAAATCATAACATTTACAAACACAACACGATGGAAATCGGAACCAGTCTGAAAATATGCCTTTGCATTCGTTATTAGGGTCGTAAGCTAAAAGTCTATGAAGTCGATATTGCTGCTCGCAACGGCAACCTTCTCTGCAATACATTTTACGAAGTTCAAATGTACATTTCTCCCAGTGAACGTATTGCTCGAATGGGTACATATTTAAAAGTGCCAATGTCTCTCCACGAGTGTTGTTCGCCCAAAACGGTGCTACCATCTCTTCCTTAACTGGACAAGCGTTTCTGAAAAACATGTCATTTATATATTTTTATGCTATTGTATTTAATTATTTATTCCTAAATATTAGCAGTAGAATAAAATGTTTTTTTTTCATTCTTGACATGCAGTGTAAGTATTATTGCTGTTATTTATTTTATAAAAATATATATGTTATAGGTGCTGGGCGTTTCAGATAAAATGTATTCATCCAAGCCTTCCTTTTTCAGGTGGGATTGAAATAATGCGTTTTCATTTTCTACAAGGAAGTGACATTTTACCATCTCATGTGTAGGAAAATAACAAAGCAATTTATTCTGATCTAACCGCAACGACTGTATCGGGCGTTAATCAAATTGTCTGTCTGATGGTGAACTTATTTCCTCCTCTTGCGAACAAAATCACAATGTTCAATGTTTATATTTTTGTTAAAAAAAAGCCGATACAATTAACCAGTCTCTTACCTATCGGCTTTACCAGTTGTCTTGCCATGAAAGGACATTGATGCGCAACATTATTGCTGACCTACGTAACCATATAATCGAACCACCTGGTCTCACATACATACTGGGTCCTCTATCCTTCTTGTGAACTATAAGCATGTGTGTAGATTGTCAACTTAACTATACTACTACTATAACGAAAAATGAGTTATCTATAGTAGACAGGAAACATACATGTAGTCCGTATATTTCTCCTATAAAATCGTGTGCCACATATCTCTGAGAGCATACCCGATTACACAGCTTCTGCTGCAGTTAAGTACGCATGCGCTCCACCTGTTTCATTTGCGCTATCATGAGCGGATATATCGCTCGAGCAGGCAAAATTTCGGGTATATTTTTATTAATTAATTTAATTATGAATGTAATTAATTTTATTAGTGATGTTGCGTTCTTAAGAATGCAAATTCCAAACTCGCCGAAGAAAGATGGTATTTTTAAAACAAGTTCTCGACAAAAAAAAATTGGGATTTGCTTAGAATATATACAAGGGTGCTTTTGCGAATTATACCTGACATATGAATTATAATAGGTGAATTTCTATATAAATAAAATCGAAAAGAGTATACTGATAGAAAAAGACGAAATAGTGATATGGCAAATAAATATTAAACAATCAGAATCTGGATCGAAGAATATTTTAAATTTTGACGAAACATGAATGCAAGGTCATACGGAAAGTACTACGATATGGTATAATAAATGTGTGATCATTATAGCAACAGTGTGTATGTATTCTAAAGCCTTTTGTCCTTTTGAATGCGGAATTCGCAAATATTTGCGCGTTTTATTTAATGGTGGGAAAATCTTTATTTGTAACAAATTTTGTCAACTATAATATTTCCTATCATTTTCATCATGAAACTGGCATGGTACATTGTCAGAAATTCAAAACAAATGTATTAACTTATAATATTAGTAGTGTTTTACAGTTTCACAAAATTTGTTAAAAGTGGAGATTTTCCCGACATAAATAATTAAAACAGAAGTTGTAAAATTTGTGCAAAAATCCGTGAATTTCGCATCCATGAGGACAAGTCTTCAGTGTGATATCCGCGGAGTGTGCATCAGGCAGATGTAAGTGGGTGGTGGGCAATCGCCGTCCAAAATGACGTCATTTTAATTTGTACAGAGGATGACACAGGGGGCACATTTAAAGTAAATTGTTAATGTCCTAGGTTCAGTCGATGTCAACTTATTTTTGATAACTTTGTGTGCGTTGAACTCTACGCAAATGGCACGCTTAGGTAATCATGCCACCCTCAGCTTCCGTACTCATCTCTGTGTTGTGAATTAGTCACTCTCTATTATTTTCGACCTTGGGTAATTGATAATACAAGATAAAAACTTTAAATTTTGAAATAATTCTTATTATTTTTATTATCTAACACCTCAAAATTGGTATAAAATATTATATCACTGTTTCTACTCTAAAAATAATGGATGCTATGCAATTTTTTTGTCATTTTTGTATATTTTTTATATCTGATCGTCTTCAAACTTAGTATACCTATGAAATGTTGCTTCTCGCACGCTTTACCCGTCGCGCTTGTCTACAAGCTAGCGATTAGTCACTCTCTACAATTTTGGAAGTCAACTATAGTTTCATTTCAATAAATAACTGAATAGAAATTCAAGAGTGCAATTTGGTATACATTACATATTCAGAGTATTTGTAAAATATGATACCAATTGTGTCTCGAAACCCCTCGGGGAAGACGTTCAGAGCCAGGGTAGGGCGCACCAGGTGTCGTGGAGTGTTCGCCGGTGCCATATTTGATTTCAGCGAGCCAAAAAACCCCCAGTAACGATTTTCGGGTGTTTTTTTTCAATTATGTCTGGAAAACCCTCGGGAATGACGTTCAGGGCCAGGTTAGGGCGCATCAGGTGTTCGGGTGGTCGTTTTCAACATAAAATTCGGATTCAGCGCACACAAAAAGCCCCCATAACGATTTTCGGTTCGTTATTGTCGATATTTCCAGAAAAGTTCTCGAAGATGACGTCCGCGTCCAAGTTGGGGCCCACCAGGTGTCCGCGGGGTGTTCGCCGATGGTATATCCGAACCCAAAAAACCCCCGGGTGCCCAGTTTCTCTCCTCTCTCGCATAAAGTTCGGGATAGTCTCCGGAGATGACGTTCGTCGGCGTTCTTGAGCTCCAGGTATTCGGGGGGTCAATTTAAACATCATAATCGTGATCAGCGATCTCGAAAACCCCCGGGTACCCGACCTGAGCCAATTCTGACTCTTATTCACGAAGTTATTAAATTTGCCAAGAGGCCTCTCAAAAGATGCATTTTTTGCATGCATTTTTGGCTGCAGCAATGCAACTTCCGGTTTGTAATAGGTACAAAGTAGGTACGAATGATATAAATAATTTTTGCAAGCGAATGCAAAAAACCGCATTCCGATACGTCCTATCCTAAAAGATTTCCTATCTTTGGCCTTTTTAGTGCTTCATTGCCTCGGATAAATTACACTATACACACTAAATATTAAAATAAAATGTTAGTATCTATCAATTTCCATTAAAATTATAAAATTCCTGCAAGCTATAAAAGCAATGTTGCAATAAAAATGAGCGAAGCTCCTTGCGAAATTTATTTTCATTGTTTAACAGTGTTAATGATTCAGGTAAATGATTAAATATGGCTGCACATAAATAATATGGGCCCTTTTTTATAATTGGTTAAGTTGAAATTATTTATACTGACAAGCTTTTTCCCTCTTGTAATATGGACATGCACACTAAAATACAGTTTTAAACAAATTATAGGTACATTTATATAACCAGAACTTTAATATTTAGGTTTTGAAATTAGTAACGGGGAATAAAACCAAAGAGTAGAAGCAGTTATAAATTATTTTTTGTAATTGCAAAATGTTCATGATGCTATATATGATGTTTAGGTTTGAAATTTTCGAAAATATATATGATGGGCCTTCAAGAAAGAATTTAGTCGAAATACAAGTAACGATAGTTTAGGAGGTATTTTGTTACGTAAAGTAAATAGTTGCCTGAAAGCAGTAAATTCTATGAGCCAACAAACCCTCAGATGTAAACGTCATACCATGGTTATCATCTATAGGTGTAAGTGTCTGACATCTGTTGATAAATTGTGCAACTGCTGGAAAAATGAACAACATATCGAAAGAACATTGTTTACATATATGTAGAAGTGTGAAAGTTTTGTGTATTTTTCTATAATTTCTGGAGTATAAATAGTACCACAACGGTTTCGTTTGTAAATAGTATAATTTTATAATGAATGGAGAAAAATGCAGGATCTTCACAAAATAATTTGTAATAAATCGCATAATTTTTCAAAAAATATAAAATTGTGTAAACAGTGGGTAATTGTTTTAAGAATAATTGAGAGACCAATATCAAAATGTACGTGTTGGTAACAAGCATTTTACGTATTGTCACAGAATTTGCCCCGCTTGCACCCAATTCGACGACTGTAGTACCGCGAAACGCTAGATTGCCCCGATCGCTCTATGCGATTCTGGTAAAAGAAAAAGGCGGATTGGGAAATCCGTGACAATTTGGTGTCAGAAGTGGATTTAAGTGGAAGTTTGAAGAACTTTCTGGAACCCTGTGCGAGGATGAGACAAAGATCCAAGTGTGACATATCAACATACTAGTCATGACGTAAGGAAGTGAACGGTGGTATTTGCGAAGGACAATCTCGAACATTCTAGAAGTTTTTATGGAAGTGAGACAAAGACCCAAATGTGACATATCACCGCACTCGTCGTGACTTAAAGAAGTGAACGGTGTTATTTGCGAAGAACAATCTCGAACATTCTAGAACTTTATACCGAAGTGAGACAAAGATC
This sequence comes from Monochamus saltuarius, assembly GCA_025584915.1. Taxonomy (NCBI): domain Eukaryota; kingdom Metazoa; phylum Arthropoda; class Insecta; order Coleoptera; family Cerambycidae; genus Monochamus; species Monochamus saltuarius. The sequence continues at coordinate 32,718,189 of CM046727.1, forward strand.
CAAGTGTGGCATATCACTGCACTCGTTTTATTGTGAGGAAGGCAACGGTGATATCTAGAAATACATTCGTGGACATTCTAGAACTTTCCAAATATAGTGAATACCTGTAACTAGAAGCCAAGTCAATATGGATGCACAAATAGCGAAACTGTTAGAAATGATGCAAGCAATGCAAAATAAAATGGAAGACCAAGCGAAGACAATGCAACAGGAAATGAGAGATCAGACGAAGACGATGCAAGAGAAATTAGACGAACAGGGACAAACAATGCAAAAAGAAATTTGAAGAACAAGGGCATAAAATTGAAGATCAGTCCCAAACAATGCAAGAGAAATTAGAAGAGCAAGGGTATAAAATGGAAAATCAGATACAGGCAATACAACACGAAATGAGGGATCAGACGAAAGAAATGCAAAGTTAGAAAAATTGGAGAATACACTAGAAGAAAAACTAGAGGAGCAGTCACATAGAGTTAAAACACAAGTAGAAGAGAAATTGTTAACACAAAAAAAGGAAATAGACGAAGAAATAAACTTGGTTAGAGAAACCTGCGAAGAGCTTAGACATAAATTAGACAAGGTAACAAAGGAGGGCGTGATCAAATCAGAAGGACCTGTTATCCGAACTCAGAAAACGAAGCCTCCTGAATTCGACAAGATCTCTTGGAACGTCTATCTGCGTCAGTTCGAAGCGGCAGCTGCGGCAAACGAATAGTCTGATTGTGAAAAGGCTACTGCTCTGATAGTAGCTCTACGAGAGGAAGCTCTTGACATATTACAAGGAGTTCCTGCTGGGCAGCAGAATAACTATGACTCTCTGAAACAGCATATGGAAATGAGATATGGAAATAAGTACCTGCAGTAAGTGTACCAGGTACAATTGAAAAATCGTCACCAGCAGAGTGGAGAGAATTTACAACATTTTGAGACCGATGTTGCCCGACTGGTTCGATTGGCTTATCCAACAGCCCCGTCCGATCAGCTCTCCATCCAAGTTTTTATCGACGGCCTAAGAGATTGCAAAACTCAGCAGGCACTACGGCTCGCTAGCCCTAAAACATTGAATGACGTTCTTTTGCATGCACTGGAACTCGATACAGCAAAAATGGCATCCAGTAGACATATTAAAGTGCGGGCCATCAATAACAGCGACAGTATGGCAAATGGAGACATAATAAGGACGCTGAAGGAGATTATTGATAAATTCAGCCAAAGAAAAAACAACCTGATAGTCGAAAGGATCGCCTTCTTCAATGCTGGAACTGTGGACAGACAGGGCATCTAAAGAGACAGTGTAGCCGCCCATCCTGAAGACAGATGGAGTTCAGTGGCGATTCGGGAAGACCAGCAAGCTGACTGTGACATCAAGGCTTTATTAGACTGGAAAGAAGCCAACAACCGACCCTCTTGGCCTGAAGTCAGTAGTAAAAGCCCAGCATTAAAGAGCTATTGGGCTCAATGGAATTCCCTGGTGTTGGAAGACGGTATCCAAAAATGAGCATGGGAGAACAATGACGGAACGGAGGTCAAGAAACAAGTACAACTCCCGAGGTCCCGAGTCAAGGAAGTGTTGCAGGAAGTACATGGAGGTACTGGTGGTGGACATTTCGGTATCAATAGGATTCTACAGAAGATTAGGGAGCGTTTCTACTGGCTCAGCAGTATAACGGATGTAGAAGATTGGTGTCGAAAATGTGACACATGTGCAGCCAGCAAGGGACCCAAGACCCGTTCCAGAGGCAAAATGCGCCAGTAAATCGTAGGAGCACCGTTAGAGAGGATTGCTATTAATATCGCTGGCCCCTTTCTGAAAACCCAAAGTGGGAACTGATATCTGCTAGTAGCCATGGACTACTTTAGCAAATGGCCAGAAGTATACCCCCTTCTCAATCAAGAGACCACGACCGTAGCAGAAGCGTTAGTCAACAACCTGTTCTGCAGATTTGGTGTACCCATAGAACTACATTCAGATCAGGGCAGAAATTTCGAATCAGGTATGTTCCGAAAGGTCTGCGAGCTTATGGGAATTCGGAAAATCAGAACCACCCCACTGCATCCCCAGTCAGATGGTATGGTGGAACGCTTCAACGCCACACTAGAAACCAATCTGATGATGTTTGTGAACGAACACCAGACAGACTGGGACAAACTCATTCCAATATTCCTGTAGGCTTACCGCTCAGCTGTCCATGAGACTACTGGGAGGACTCCCGCAAGGATCATCTGTGAAAGAGAGCTTCGCCTTCCAGCAGTTTTGGTATTTGGTCGTCCTGCAGAACAGCCCACAGATCCAGACACTTATACCCATGAGCTAGAATGAAGACTAGCAACCGTACACGACCAAGTCAAATCTCGAATGCGACTAGAGAGTGATCGCGTGAAGACTCGATACGTCGTCCGAGCCAATACAGTCGGATTTCAACAAGGTGGCCTGGTGTGGCTGTACAACCCAACGCGGAAGAAAGGAAAATCGCCTAACTACAGAACCATTGGGAGGGCCCCTACATCGTCATTAAAAGAATCGATGACGTCGTCTACCGGATACAGAGGACTCCCAGGAGTAAGATGAAGGTTGTCCATCTGGAGCGCCTGTCCCCGTATAGAGGTGCAGCCAATCGGGACGATCGGTCCTAAGGAGGGGGGAGTGTCACAGAATTTGCCCCGCTTGCACCCAATTCGACGACTGTGGTATCGCAAAACGCTAGATTGCCTCGATCGCCCCTACGCGATTCTGGTAAAAAAAAGGAGGATTAGGAAATCCGTGGCAGTATCAAAATTTTATGTCAAGTAAGATATTGGAAACCCGATATGGCGATTGTTTAAATGGATTTTTATTGTTCAGAAAAAGAGAACTGTATGAAGAGACGAAACCTTTAAAAAGGAAGCAATACCTTCTCAAAATATTTTCAGTAAGACAGTACGAATAATAAAAATAAAGTAAACAACATCAAAAGTAGGTAGGTACTTGATTTAAAACGTAAAATTTAAAATACCCAAGGGTATCTGATGGGGATTTGTATGACAGCAGCACGTTGACAATTTAGAATCCTAGTCCGAAACAATCATTAGAAGCTATACCTCAAAAATATTGGTTTTCCTATTTCCATGTTTAGGATGTAAAACCAACTAGAAAAAGACGTGGTTATTTGCATCCAATCCAAATTCAGTTATTTTCTTGTTGTGGATGCTTTCATAAATTTACGTGTATGGTACCTGTTCTAAACACCAGGTCAAAAACCTGTAATCGGTCGTTTGAAGACTGTTAAAATTTATAGAAATTGTATACGTATCATAAGTCATAACAAACCTTATACAGAGTGTTTTTAAATAGTTTTAACCATTACACATATTGGGCACCTAAGAGGTGTTACTACTGTGTGAATATTTGTCTTGAGTTCTTTTATTAATTATATATCATATTATTATTAGAAACTAACTTTGTTCAGTATGTTATTTTAGGAATGACACTATACTGTTGTAACTATTGTTTTGTGCACTCCAGAACGGTTCGTGTTGAGACCGGAAACTCCATAGTAACACCTGTAGAGATCCTGCTGACCCCAATGCTGATCCCTGTCGAGATCAAAACACGCCACACATCTATTGAGTTCATAACGTTGTACCGTACTTTCCCAGGTTAACTTCAGATTTATACCTATTAGCTGCTTTTGATTTGCATACAAATTTCAGTTGTTGACTCGAATTTAGCTCCCCCTTACCAATGATGAGAAATTTTTAAACCACCTTCAACATTTTATTGCACATTTACCTTGGTACCTAGATTATTTTTGAGGTTACGAAAATATATATAGTGAAATACTAATGATGAAATATAAAATATATACAGGGTGAGTCAGTCATAATGTCATTAATTTTAAGAGGAGATAGGGAATAATGAGTATAATGCGAATACGCGATTTAAAAAATCTAAAAATGCATATTTACGCCAAAAAAAATATATTCAAATCATTACTTAAACCCCCTTTTCAGACTGTCACTGATCGTTCACAGCCTTGGTCGTTTAGAGCTCACAGTTCAACTCGATGTCGACCTGATGCAATGCTGCCAAGTTGAAATATTTTGCTAGTACTTACCTACCTAGGCATTAGACATCATTAATAAACGATTGTACTGACTATTTTAGAATATCATATTATTTCTTGCTCAGTTCAGCCAATAATAATTTAAAATGTTAATGTTCAATGAACGCTATAAATTATTTTTTAGAAGTAAGTAATTAACATATTAAATTCCTATTGTTGTAGATTTTTGTCCGACCAAATGTGACTGTTATGACTGCAAAGAAATTACCTTGGTTTATTTAATATTGAAACTACAAAACTCCAACGTATCTAATAATAAACTGAGTAATAAACCATTTAGGTACATTTCATAAAAAACGTATACCCAATGGGTAAATTATTAAGAGAAGCTGAAAAGTGTCCTGTGTTTAAATACTAAATAATAAAAAAACCCTTGTGTTGTCGACAAAACACTGTCCAAGACCGAAAGAGCACGCCTCTGATCTGATGCTCATAAAAACTTATCGAGAGTAAATCTGATCTACCGTAACCTAGTTACCTAGTTTTTGTACTGTTATTTAACGACAAGGAGTAAAACTAACTTTTCTTTATCTAGATACATGAATGAATTTTCCTTAAATATTGATTTATTTGTTAATAAAAACAAATGTAGATAATAAATAAATGTTTTCGAATGTTAGGTTATTTAGTTTTAATAATTTTGATATTACGTTTTCACTACGTTTTACAATTGAATATTAATTTGTAGTATTAGTCATAAGTATAATAATTAATTATTCAGTTTGTAGTTACATACATCTAGCCTAGAAATGTATTGCTTTTTAAGTAGTAACCTATTTAAAATTCCACTTCGAGTAAAGCTACACTCATCCGTCCATAGCACCTTATTAATAAAATTTGGGTCAGCAGCAATTCGATTTTGTAACCAATTGCAAAATTCAAGATGACTGGTGAAATGGTTCTTGTAGAAATTGTAGGTTGCTTCTCAACTAAATTTAAAACAGCTTCTATTACATTTAAGTCATTTTGAGGATGTCCAGCAAGTTCTCGGCGCGGTTTCACACATCCCGTATCGCGAACACGTTGAAACACTTGGACAAAAGTTCGCGCACTTGGATGAAGCCGACTAGGGAAACGTCTCCGGTATTCGGCAGCAGCGGCATTCGCATTTCATAAACATTCCCCGTATAAAACTAGCATTTCCGCATATTCTAAATTAGTAAAATTAGGCATTGTGATGTGAATTTACGACCAATACACGACCGAAATAAACAAACTACTGCTCGTATTCTCTCCATACCCTCTCCAAATGTGTCGTGTGATCTCTAAATTTGGGGGGAAAGAAATGTGGGAAATACGGAAAGTGCGACTAAATGGTGGTAAATTTGAATAACACGCACGCTGAAGTGTTAGAAGACATTAGGTATGTAAACATGATGTGGCAACGATGTTTCCATCCACATTAGATTATCATATGGCTGCGACATCAGAAAGTTTGTAGCGTACCAGAAGCGTCGTGTTACCGATTTTTATAGGGTGATTTGTTTATTTTTTTAAAGGTCGAGTAAACATTTTTTTTTTCGATTTTCTGTCTATTAGGCCTTCCGAATACGTGGTTAAAATTAATGACATTATGACTGACTCACCCTGTACATGACAAAGTTACCTAAAACACTGATATAATTTTAACAACTAACTGTCCAGAACAGTATTTATTTTTTACAGTAAACGAACGTCTAGATTGACATTAACTTAATAATTATAATAGACCTTGCTAAATTAAAATTAAAGATATGTAATTGGAGAAAATGATAAATATACAGACTGGCGTGTTCAATAAAGAATGACAAGGCAAGGCTTCCTTGGACAAAAATAATGTGATTTAACAACTTATCTTTCAATTTTGTTTCCTTAAGAAGTTATAGGCCTTCTCTTATGTTGGATAATTGCACTCAAATGTTGGAAGGTTTTTTGTTAATTTAAAATATATTCATTGATTTTTGAGTTAAATGTACAGGTTGTTCTGAGCGTCTGTGAAACTATAATATTTCTTTCACATATTTTTGAAGAACAGAGATTTTGAAAAATTACTAGTAATTTGAAACAATCTTCTATTAGTTTAAAAAAGATATACTTGTTGCATGCCGGTAAAATGCACCATTTCAGACGTTTCAAAACAGCGCTTAATGTATTTGTTGAGCTTGGAAGCCAATATATAAATTCTAATAAATTATTCATTCAAAAAGTTCTTACAGTTCTTGTAAAACAATATGAAACATAATAGAGAAATATGACAAAATGAAAGAGACAACAAACCTTTATTTTAAATTTATTTTTGAAATAGACGCCAGACAGTAACTTACTAGACATTTCTAATTGTCTAAAACTTTTTGAATGAATAATTTATTAGAATGTATGTATTGATAAAAATTACATTATTTTTGTTCAAGGAAGCTAATCTTAAAATACTACTGAACATCCTATAAGAAGTATATAGACCCATGAAGCCTCATTGGCACTAATAATATCTGTAAAATCTGAATATAAAGATTTATTTCACATTTACAAAAAGAAAACTCTTTTTAAGTTAAGTATTCAATGTATATACAATACTGTATTAAGTTTATATTTATTTAATCATGTATTACCAAACGCGTATCACAAGAAATTTGAAAATTTTTGTATAGGACTTATAAAAGTTCCAAAGATCTGGGAAACAAAACTGGCTGAGAGACCTAGATTTAGATATTACGATGAATGAATGAAATATTCGAGTCCGCACTTTATTGTCAACAGAATTAAAAAGGAACGAAATACGAAAAAAATATATTAGAGAAGGCGACACACCATCAGAATTATCATTTAATACAATTAACAGTATTATGAAAGTAAAAAAGGAGAATGTAGAGAAAAAAATGAAACAGGAAATATTAAATATAAATACGAAAAGAAAGGTTACTGCGTTAGAAGAAACTTTCCAGTAATACAACCTAATATGTTCATGTTCAGAAAATTACTACACTAACAGAACTAACAATTGTTTATCTTTATTATGATTTTGATCTACATTTATGTGTTGCAAATGTGTTTCATGGTTTATTACATCTTCAAAAGTAAAGCACATATTGTACAACTAGACATTTAACAATGAATAAAATATTATTTACGAAAAATGTTAGTCGTCTAAAATTACCTGTTAGAGCACCAAAAGCGTATTATATGGTCACATAAGTTAAAGAGTGTCGGTGGTTATTGAATTCTTTTTGATTTCTAGATAAATTACCATTATGTTTAAAAGGTGGAACTAGCTAGTCCAATGAGTTATATGCTGAATCTCGTAATAAAAAAGCGTTTGCAAACATTCCATTACTCCCTCTTTTCTTTCATAAAGTTACATCTCCTAAAGTCGAGAGTCATACATAAAACCACCTTTTCCACAAAACATCTATAAATTTCTTATTACGGTCGCACCCACACTCCAGGACCTAAAACTATTTACCCGACACATAATAGTTTATAAAATATTGCAACTCCTAATAACAAATCAATTTTCCTCGGCTCAGCAAACCCAGGATTGCTAGCTTCACTCGACTTTATTTGATTATGAACTAAATCACATATTTGGGGAACTACACAACAAGACGACTCATTAAACCCATTATGATTATAATAAATGTTAATTGTACTTTTTTATATTTGACACTACTTGATTAATTCCAATCTATGGATATGTAAATTTCCTCTATGTGAATTCTTAACCTGTCACACAGTTCTTGTGTCACCAAATTTGAATGCAAACCATTGCTCAATAAATCTCTACATGTACCTCAGCAACCTAAATATCATGTCAAATTTCTATTTTTAATTTCACAGTTTGGAAAAAAATAAATAAAACTACATTGTTCAGCCATTTTTAAGCCTTCAAGAACACTTAAATAAAAAATATGAAGGACTTTTATTAAAATTGCTTAAATAAACTACACTGAAATTTTTTGCACATAATTTGGGATCACCTTGTATATTATACTGTTTTATTTGCCGTAATATTTCATGGTTAAGCTCTGTGGAGACAGACCCGGTATCGGTATCTGGGGACTGCCCATATATTGATTTCGGCTCCTGTTGTTGGTATTACGACTTCTACAGTCGTTCCTTGAATAATGGTAGTCTTCCGAGACGTCCCGTAACCGCCTCTGTAACTGCCGTATTGCAAACGTATTACCGCTCTTCACTGTCGGCATCTTCAGTATTGATTCCGCAAAAGCTTTGCCGCGACTGAGCTCAGCTCGAGAACAACCAGAGCAGGTCAAAGAATCATATAGTCTGTTTAGAAATGAAAGAGAGTAATAAAACCCCGAGATAAGAACCGGCCATGGGCGTGGTAATATTTCGTTTCAGGTAATTATCGGGTAACACTAATGCTAACAGGTAATGGGTGTACATTAGTATATTTTACTGGATACATCATAGGGCAGAAGCCAGTGTATTGTGACAGATCAATCCAGTCTTAGAGCTGAATATACGAAGACGTGCTAGTGCAGTAGAGTAAAATTGGACTTGTGTTTAGTGACTATTGTGCCAGTGGATATAATATTGTTTGGGTAAAATGTCGAGCTTATCAGATTACGTACTTGCTAAACGCGTGAAAAGATGTGCGCTGTCCTAGAATGAGAAGATTATTATATTAAAAGTATTTAATGCATTGAAACACCAAAATCTTACCAACAGTGTTGACGACATCGTGGAAAGTGTTCCAAAATGACAGGGATTGGAAACTCGACTATCTACAGACTTTTAAAGGAAACAAAAAATTAACAAGATACTGTATATCCCCCAAAATCATTTACAGGGAGGTCAAAAGTCATTATAGATGATTTCTTCAAAAATGTCATTCGCAGAAAAGTACACTCATTTTATTTTAAAAAAGAAATACCAACGCTAAACAAAATTTTAAGTGAACTTTCAGAGGACAACGATTTGCCAAAAATCAGTAGAAGCAAATTATGGGTTCTCTTACGAGAGTTGAATTTTTCCTGGGAAAAGCAGAACAGGAAGTCAGTTCTTAGAGAATCTTAGAAAATTCCGTGACGAAGGGAGGAATAGGTATTTATTATCTAGACGAAACTTGGGTCAACGAGGGATATACTGTAACAAAAGTATGGCAAGATAAAAATGTAAAAAGTTTTTGACAAGCATTTTTGGATGGACTTTCAACAGGGTTCAAGGCATGTTCAGGTAAAGGGCGAAGATTAATAGTGACACATATAGGTAGTGCCAGTGGTTTTGTAGATGGCGGTTTACTTTTATTTGAATCTAAAAATAAAGGTGACTATCACGAAGACATGAACGCAGATGTTTTCGAAGAGTATTTTACACAGATGTTGGATCTTATTCCTCCGGGGTCTGTAATTGTCATGGATAATGCCAGTTACCATTCCCGGCAGACCGAGCGGACGCCTACGACTGCTTGGAGGAAAGCCGATATAATTCAATGGTTATCCGGAAAAAACATTTCTTTTGAAAGAAATGTGGTGAAAAGGAACTTTTGACACTTGTCAATCTTAATAAAGATCAGAAAAAATATGTTATCGATGAAATGGCAACAAATCGCCAAATAACGGTACTACGGTTACCACCTTATCACTGTGAAGTTAACCCAATCGAATTAGTCTGGGCGCAGGTAAAAGATGTAGCGCGAAATAATACGACGTTTAAATAAGTGACGTGAAAATTTTGTTAAAAAATTCCCAAACCCGAAATTATACATTTAAACGGTTACTGCATATTACAAATTATAAAGAACTAGTTCTAGGCATTATAAGGTGTTCAAACCTAGTTTCTTGCATTTTGAAATGACCAGAACTAGTTCTATTCATTTTCTGAAAGTTATACCAATGAACAAATTAAAAGTAGGGTTATGTCTGTATTGTCATCAGTTATCACACAGTGGTGTTTAAGAATTAACTCGTAAATGTATGAATCGAGCGTGTTCTTGTCGAAAAAAGAATATATTGTGCAACTCGAAATGTCATCATTCCAGTTCGTGCGCAAATAAATAATATATTTTTTATAGCTATATAAAGATAAAGTTTTATTTTTTATTACAGTTGGCAATATTTGAAATAAAATATCTAAAATAATACATCTTCCTTCTTATGTTGTATCTATTCAATTACCATCTCGTTCCGATATATGTACATGCATATTGAGCATAAATCTTAAGGGGCCTCTTTAGGTGTCTTAAAACTAGTTGCAAAATAACTCCCGATTTTGATGCGGCTTGCACCACTTTTCTTAGAAAAAAATCTAGTTCCTAAGATTCTTAAATCATATTTTTTGATACGAATAAACTAGGGTTTAAAACGTAAAGAGAACAAAATAAATGAGCATCCTGGAAGCGATGCATTATTTTATTAATTTAAATGTTCTAGATAATAACTTTGTTAATTTGGAACTAAGAAACTGCTGACTAATCGCATACGTTCAAATAGTATCAGGCGATGTGAGATACGAGGCAAAGATGGAAGGTGTAAGGAAAGTCATACGAGTATAGTGAGCTTAACGGAACGCGAGCTGTACGAATGTATGGCTGCAACTAGCCTGGCCCTTTAATAAAGTATCTAATTGTAGTCCTTCATATTTGGCAATAGTCAAAAACCGTATAAACGTAAAATTTCGGGTTTGGGAATTTTTCGGAGCTCAGAACTAGTTTTGCATACTTTTTTCGGACATTGTCCGAATTCGAGTATTGTGTGTAACATATACATCATGTACAAAAAGAAGAAGAGAAAATGTGGGAACTCGATAATTTAATTGACGCTACTGTGGAACCTATCGTTATCAATCTAGTAGACGAAGATAATTCATCAGAATATTCAGAGGATGAATTTTAATATATGTACCTACTTTTTTATTTTCTTTATTGTACATTTATACAACACTACATTTACTCACCATAATTTGAATTTTCAAAATACATATATTTTTGTGTGGAATAAAAATCTATTCATTAAATTTAAATAAATATTTTGATAATAATATTGAATAATTTGATTTGAATTACTAAAAACCCTCTTAACCTGGTTTCTAAAAGTAGCCTTATGTTTTGATATGCTGTTTTTATATTGTTTACTTGTAAGAGAAATGGACCGAGAAATTGAAGCGGCATAGACAAAGACGGATTGTCGGGGATTACATTTTAGCTACCTGCTACAATTTAGTGCAAACCGGTCACACAAAGTTTTTTTGAAAGTACACCTCATCTATACCGATAATACATAATATAAAAATATTGAATATAAGCACCAGTCTTACATTTATTTACGATTTGTATACATAATAAGCTTTTATTACTCTCTTTCAATTCTAAACAGATTATAGCTAAAGCTAAGGAAGTGACGTCTGTTACGGGCAGCGACTAGATACCGATGTCACGGCATAACAACCCGGTAAATCAATATATATCAAATATGACGACGATATTTAATAGTTTAACATTCATATAATAATAATAATAATAATAAAATGACTTTATTTCTAAAATGGATTGCAATTTACAGACAATCACATTAGAAAAGGCGAAGTTTAGCCTAAGGCTACTCTACTTAACCTTAACAGTAACAGAAAAATAAAACAAATACAAACAGAAGTCAAACATTTTCATAAGAACTAACCCAAATAGGTAAAAATGAGGAATAACATTTTCATGAAGAAAAAATAGTGATAAAATAAATAATATAAAACTGGAAATGCTCCACATAAGTACACCTGAAAATACATAGAAATACAATACAATACAATTACACATATACTAAAATTACATTTGTAATGATAAAAGATACATTTTAATAATTTTGCGAAATGCAAATCTATGCTTAAGGTGGGAACTTAGATTATTGTAAACATGTACTGCATTATACGAAAATGCTCTCTGAAATATGGCGGAGTGATAACGGGGAAGTGCTAGCAAATTTGAGTATCTAACATTAACAGAATGAAAATTAAACCTAAAAGAAAGTTTCTCCCGAAGATAGGGTGGTGATGAAGTAGTTAAAATGTTATGAACAAACAATTAAATAGGTCTGAAGACCTAATAATTACTAAATAATTGTGATCTACTTCTAAGTTGGGTTAAGTGTAGATAAATAAATTAATTGTATTGTAAACGGAAAGGACGTTACTGTTCGTTATATTTGATATGTTAATAATTGAGATGAATGAATTTTCTCATTTCACTTATTTTCCACTCAGTTGACTGGCAAATCAGACTATCGTGTTAAGTCCATTATCTGTTATATATGTTGAAAATATACACCACTCTGTACTTAACATAGTTTTTTACAACAGTTTTTATGTAGCTTGATTAGTATAAGAACCAATGCTTATCATTGAAACCATATAGTATGTTTTCGGCTTTACTGAAAAATATAGTGTTTTTAGTACAAGCGTGAGTTTTAATTATTTAAAAACTTCGAAAACAGAACAAGTTTGGCGACGAGGATTTTTGGATTTTGATACCATTTATGGAATGTGTGGAGATTTGGGCGTGTGCCTAATAATAATAGGAATAAAATTCAAATTATTTTTTCTTATTCTCAAGAGGTACGTTTTGGATCAACAATACCTAACCCGACGGATTCAGTTTTGTGTCCGATAACAAATATCGAAAATTTCGATTATAAAAGTTCATACTTTTTAGTTTTTAAAGAACGTTTAATGCAAACTTTTATTGCTAATAATATTAAAGACGATACCCGTAAAAAAGCAGTGCTTTTGTGTTCTCTAAATGAAGACTGTTACGGATTATTAAGGAATTTGTGTACCCCAGTGTTACCAGAAACCAAAACTTATAACGAATTAGTGAAAATTTTGTCAGACTTTTTTGAACCAGTTAAATCCGTTTTTGCTGAACGTTTGAAATTCTTCACCGCAAAAAAGGGTGATAACGAAAGTGTGTCGGAGTGGTCGGCAAGAATTAAAAGTTTGGCGGCAAACTGTAATTTTGGTTCGGAATTTGAAATTGTGTTGCGAGATATTTCCACGATTGGTTTGGGGGAGAGTCCAGCGCGTGACAGGTGCTTTGAAGAGGATGCAGCTTCTAAGGAAACAACTTTGGCAAAAATGCTAAAAATTGCATTGACCAAGGAGGCCGGCATCAATGAAAAGTTGTCGCTTAGCAGCAATTTGAAGACGGAGCCGGTGAATTTTCATCGACAGCGTTTCAGCACATGTCGTCCATCACGCGGAGGTTCCTGGCAGCAGCAGGGGCAGCAGCCAAGGTCACCAGCAGCGGCAGCAGCGACCTCTTCCTGGCGTTCTCGAGATGGTGCGACTAGTAGAGCGTCTAGAACTACGGGAAATTGTTCTTCTTCCTCCTCGCAGTCAGTACAGCCCAAAGGTAGTAAATGTAAAGTGAAATGATCGTCGCAATCACAATATTAACGATTGTTCATTTAGAAATTGTTTCTGTCATAAATGTGGCGGCAAGGGTCATTTAGCTTCTGTTTGCAAAAGTGCAAAATCACGTAATAATCATAATTTTATTGCAGAAACAGAGTCTGAACCTTGTGACGAAACAATTTTCAATTTAAGCTCAATCGAAGTTGATTCTACAGGCAATGTTCAACCTAATTTTGTTAAATTAATAGTTGAAAACATACCAATTGATTTTGAAGCTGAGTCAGGTTTTGCACATGCTGCAATTTCTGAAAAACTGTATTTAAAATATTTTAAAAATAAAGAAATGCATCCTAACTTTGAAAGATTACATTGGAATTGCATTCAAACCACTTGGTTATTTATTATTAAATGTTATTTTCGAAAATATAAATTATAATTTAAAAGTTTATGTAATTAAAGATGGAGGACCTCCTCTAATTGGTAGAAATGGATTAAGTATGCTAAATTTAGGAATAGGTAATATACAATTTATAAATAATGAAAGCAATTTAAGTTGTTCGACTAATATTTGTCAGTTAATTGAAAAATATTCCGAAATATTTGATAATAAGCAAGGTACTTTCAATAAATTTCGAGTTAATTTGCGAGTGCATGACTCTGCAGTACCCAAGTTTTGTAAACCAAGACCTGTACCATTTTCTTTAAAAGAAAAAATTGAAAAATAAATTACGAGACTTGTTGAAAATAATGTTCTTGAACCTGTTGATTTTTCTAATTGGGCTACACCTATAGTTCCAATTTTGAAAAAAAGTGGTAATATCAGAATTTGTGGCGATTTTAAGGTAACTTTAAACAAACAGTTGATAGTACAAAAATATCATCTACCTAGAATAGAATATTTATTCAGTCAATTACATGGAGGTGATAAGTTCTCAAAAATTGATTTATCTGAAGCCTATCAACAAGTGTTATTAACCGAAAAGTCAAAAAAATTTGTTACTATATCTACTCATAAAGGTCTTTTTGCTTACACTCGTCTACCATATGGTATTACTAGTGCTCCTAGTATTTTCCCAAATTTAATGGAGCAAATGCTTTGTAATCTACCTGGAGTTGTGTGCTGTTTGAACGATATTCTGATTACCGGGAAAAATGACCGAGAACATTATGTGCACCTCGAAAATGTCCTATCGCGTTTAAAAGAATGCGGGTTAAAGGTAAAAAAAGAAAAATGTTCGTTTTTTCAGGAAAGTGTGCAATATTTAGGTCACAAAATTGACAAAAACGGTTTGCATACTACAGATGAAAGAATTCATGCAATAAAAAAGGTGCCGGTACCTACAACGGTAACTGAGTTAAAATCATTTCTGGGAATGGTACATTTTTATAATAAATTTATACCAAACGCGTCGTTAATTTTAAAACCTCTTTATTCGTTACTTAAGATAGATAGTAAGTGGCAGTGGACTAGTAACTGCCAAAAAAGTTTTGAGGACGTAAAAAATATTTTAATGTCGTCATCGGTGTTAACACATTTTGATCCCGACAGATTAATTAAATTAACAGTAGATGCATCAAGTTTCTGTGTAGGCGCTATAATTAGTCATATATATGATGATAATAGTGAACGCCCTATAGCTTTTGCATCACGTTTATTAAATTCGGCTGAAATAAAGTATAGTCAAATTGAAAAAGAAGCTTGTGCGATAATTTTAAAGAGTAAACAAATTTTTCCAATATTTATATGGACGAAAATTTTTGTTATATTCCGATCACAAACCACTTTTGTCTATATTTGGATCTAAAAAAGGTATTCCACAATTCGCAGCTAACCGGTTGCAACGTTGGGCGCATATTTTGTCAGCATTTGATTATGAAATTCATTACGTAAAGTCTAATAATAATAGTGCAGATTATTTTTCGAGACATCCAGTTGATAGAGAAAATTTAGATTATAATTATTCAAAAGGAAATGATTTATTTAGTGATTTGCAAATAAACATAAATGAAATATCTTATTTAAATTTGTTGAAAGAATCAAGTTTACCATTAAATTTTAAAAAAATCAAAAATGAAACGTCTAAAGATATAATTTTGAGTAAAGTCATATTTTTCTTACGTAATAGATGGCCAAATAAATGTCCATCTTCAGACTTACAACCTACACTAGGAAAAATGAATTATCAATTGAACAAAATTGTTTAATGTGGGGATATAGATTGGTAATTCCACAAAAATTTAGACAAAATGTTTTAAATGAATTGCACCCCGCTCATATGGGGATAGTCAAAATGAAATCTCTAGCGCGATCATATGTGTGGTGGCCTTCAATTGATAAACAAATCGAACAAATTTCTCAAAATTGTAATACTTGTGCAAAATTTACCAGTAAACTTGAAAAAACTTCACTAGTTGTGTGGGAGTGGCCAAAAGAAGTATGGACGCGTATTCACGCAGATTTTTTTGGACCGTGTTTAGGTAAATACTTTTTTGTTGTTGAAGATGCTACCTCAAAATGGTTAGAGTGTTTTGAAGTAAATAATATAACTAGTAGCGTAACGATTAAAATTCTTCGCACTCTTTTTGCAAGGTTTGGTTTTGCAAAAAAATATGTACGGACAATGGGCCTGCTTTCACTTCCTACGAATTTAAAGATTTTGTTGCTAAAAGTGGCATTGAACATGTAACTGGAGCACCATTTAGTCCTGAGACAAACGGACAGGCGGAAAGCGGAGTTAAAATTTTGAAAAACGCTATTCTGTGTTCTAGGTAAAAGTGACGGTCTCAGTGACATAAATTTAATAATAAACCGTTTTTTATTTCAATATCGGAACACTCCGCATACAACTACAGGAGAATCACCAGCAAAACTTCTTTTAGGTAGAAATTTACGTTCGAAATTTGATTTAGTGTTACCATCTGTTCAAAATGTAGTCACACAAAAACAGTTAAATCAACAAAAAATTTAAAGGTAAAAATATTAAATATTTTGAAGTACATGACTTGGTATGGGTACGAGATTATAGATCGGGTACACCTAATTGGTGTTCAGGATACATTAAAAAAATTATTGGTCGAAAAACTTATCTTGTAACTGTAAATGGAGGAATTACTTGGAAAAGACATGTAAATCAATTAAGAAAAAATAAAAATGATGAGTCACTGAAACAATCTTTTCCAATTATTCCACCATCACCTACACATGTAGATAATAATGTATTAGATGCAAGTGTCACTGATAGTGTAGTGCAGTTACATTCACCAAGTTCTAGTACTAACGATAAGGAATATAGTTTAAGGAGACGTAGCTTGATTAAAGCACCAGACAGACTAGACAAATTGTGTAAATATTTTTGTGTATATGTGTTTAGTTGTTAATATTAGTTTTACTTTCAAATAAAAAAGGGGAAGGTGTTATATATGTTGAAAATATACACCACTCTGTACTTAACATAGTTTTTTACAACAGTTTTTATGTAGCTTGATTAGTATAAGAACCAATGCTTATCATTGAAACTATATAGTATGTTTTCGGCTTTACTGAAAAATATAGTGTTTTTAGTACAAGTGTGAGTTTTAATTATTTAAAAACTTCGAAAACAGAACAGAACAGAATGTGCTCTTTTGTTATAAATCATAATTTGTTCTTGCATTTGATCTGTTTGCTGTTGTTTTCATATTGTTTAGATGTTATGGCAGACGGGCCCGAGAGGTGCTCTAGTCCGGATAGCCGAATGGTACAAACCTTGGCCATTTGTACATTAAGTCGTTAAATTCTGAAAACTACCTAGGAAGAATAACCTAACAATTATTGTAACTGCTAATAATTAGATAAACTATATTTAATAACAATTAATAATATATACTACAGACTATTCCACAAAACCTTATAGATCCAATATTAAAAAAAAGAACACGAAAATATTATTTATTTTATTGTTTCATTTGTTTTTTTTTTCAATTGACTGTCATTTGTATTTCTTGTTGTCACTAATAAAAACTTTTATTAATATTATTAGATGGACTTTTTGAATTTTAACTTTCCAAATAATTGGTTAAGTTGAGGAAATAATTGTCCTTAAAATAAACAGAGGAACAATATCCAAAGTGAGGTTTGATGCAGTTATATATTAGAAATTTACTATACTGGGATAAGTTTTTACTGACTCGGTATGCAAATCCAATCTTTTTAGCAATTTTTTTAATGAGGTAATCTATATGTTCATTAAATATGAGTTTGTTTTCAATTATAACTCCTAAATACTTTATACTGGAGACTTGTTCAAGATTATAATCATCAAACTTGACCAAAATATTATCTTGAATTAGGTATACTTCTTTTACTTTTTATAACCATATATTATTTACATTTATTAACATTTAGGTACAACTATTGTATTTTTATTTAACCAGTCACTAATTCTTTGAAGAGCTAGATTCATATAGACTGCCAATATTTTTATGTCTACACCTGAAACGTATACAATAGTATCGTCAGCAAATAGATGAATTTTACACTCGCCCAAATTTAAATGCAAAATATCATTTATTAAACATATGAACAGAAGAGAGCCCAAAACACTACCCTGTGGTACACCATTGTGTATGCTCTTTACCTCAGAGTAACAATTGTTTAGCTTTGTCTTCTGATATCTATTATGTAAATACGACTTAAACAACTTAAATGCAGTTCCATATATCCCGTTCCATTATAGTAACATTGAAGAACGGCTGGATATATTTAATTGTACGCTAGCGGATATAAAATGTATTATAATTTTATGTCTCATTTGTTTTTATATGTATAACAGCGTTGTATCTTTATTTTTTTTTACTTAGTAAACCTCATCGTTGTTTTAATTATTTTGACTTTAATTCTTTTTATCGATTAATTATACCCTGGAAACGTGTAGAGAGTTTATTAATAAGATTTTGAATTTAAAAAAATCTGTTATTTTTTCAGAGTAAAAGCCTTTGAATTAACTTTAAACAGTGTCATTCATTTCCAAAATCATTATATCTTTCTTTAGGCTGTCACTTATTACATGTATGACCAATCCAATATTACCAGGATAAAATTGACACAAATTTAGAAAAATATTTCAGTCTTTAATACCCTATAAAGGAAAGCTTTTCGGATACATGTTATACATATCAACATATATTTTTTGTTAAATTATAACGTTACAAATGCAAATGATACATTGAGATATGTATTCATTAAAAAAAATCCAATGTTAGTGTTGCAAAGCAAACTTAGTTTTTATAAGTAAGTACCTACTAACTACGGCAACATATACGTTTTCGTTGCTCTCCTAGTAACTATAGCAGTCACTTCTTCGACACAACACAGAGTAGTTCCTCATTGTTACGCATCATATGCTATCATGTGAGTCACATGGCATTCGAAAAATATACTTCTATGATTTTGTATATAATTTTTGGTTTATATAATTTGATTATTTTAGATCATAAAATATTAACTGCTTTCTATCATTCTGCTAAAATAATGTCAGTTTATGTCTGTTTAGCTACAAGATTCTCGCTAGATTAGAATTTGTACGAAACATTGAATAGTTTGTCGTATTACGTGTCACTAGTATGATAACTTCGACATGGCAGCAATGTGTCTTCTGTAGACTGAAATATGTTCAAAACCATGTGCCCACATCTGTTATAACACATGAGGTACTACTTTCTATGCTGAAACTAAATCATCTAATATCAACGACTAGGTATACTTATGTTTATACTTACGAAATTTGCACTAAATATTTATATTAGAACAGCAGTGTATCAAAGATATAAATAACATTGCAATTAGTAATATGAAGTAAATAAAAAGATTCTACTTACACTCCTTTGAGATTATAATTTATAGGCCTTTTCTTTTTTGTATCTTCCTCCATATCCTGAAATAATATTGTTCCTTTCTTTTCATCATTTGTACTGAAACTGTTTTCTTCAGTTTTTATATATTTTTTTGTGCTACTATCAACATGGGTCAAATTGTTACTAGTTGATGTAGTTTGCTGAATAGTTGACTCTGTAGTTTGATTGATATCCGTAGTTTCAATTAAAGTGTTTGTCATTTCATTTTCAGTTAGTGTAGTTTTAGGAGTTTTCTGTGTAGTGTGTCTAAAGGAATGTACGGTTTTTAAATTTGATAATTTTATTGAGAGTACTGGCTCTTCAGAAAAAACAAATTTTGTGTTAAGGACATCCTCATTAGCGACATTATCAGGAAATAATCTTGCTTCATTTTCGTCTAGATCTAAATTATTTTCTTGAATCAAATCATTGTCTGAATCTTGTTCATGATATTCATAATATTTAGGTGATAAAAAAGATTCATCTGGAGTATTCCAAAAATCTTCATCATCGTGGAATTCGGATTTTAATACATGACCATGTCTTTGGTCACCATACATTCTTCTCATAAGACCTTGGTTATCGCGAACAAATCGTTTTACAGCATGCCAAGGGTAAGTATTGCCAGGTGTATTGCAAAATCCTTGCTTTCTCATGTCACAAGGCGGTAAATACATACGCCCAGAACGGTAAGGTCGACCGCAAGCTGCTTGGCCACCTCCAGAATCGAAACCTTGTCCAGTCGCATAAGAAATATATACCTGAAAAATAATTGGGTTTTAGGTGTGAATTTTCAACCTGAACATCATCTAGTTATATATTTGCGATAATATGGTTTTAAAAAAAATAGAAAATGTATACAACTTTCATTCTTAAACCTTATTTCGTATCTCGAATAATAATGGAGAAAAAGGAAGGGGCAATTTTCGCGTAGCCACCTCGTACATACATGGTGTCAGAATCAGTACTTCTGGGGATAATAATAGTTCGTGTTCCCTTGAATAATACTATTCTGAAATAAGTATTTTCAAATAAGTAGTCAAGTTATAATTGGTTTTTTAAACTGCATAAAATGAAAGTATTAATTTTTACTGAAATCAAGATATAATTTGGATAGAACAATGTTGTTTTATGAGTTAAATTTTGTAGTAACATTTAAAGTAGTATTTAGTCTTGTGTAGTATAACCATGGTAGCCAACTCGTATTGGGAACCAGCAACAAAAGTATCTACGCAACCCTACCAACCAAAATCAGTGCTACTGGTTACCGGTAGAATGGTATAAGAAGGATGTTTTAAGCATTTATAGCTCCTTTTATCTCATTTTTTGTGAACAATTTTTAACATATTGGAAAATTTAATATTCTTCATTATTTTGTATAGGTACCTACGTATATATTTTGATTATTCAAATTTTTTTCATTTTACCGACGTAGATATACGGGCAAGGTTTCAAAAATGAAAAAACTATGCCATTGATAAATATAAAAGCATGGAATTTTCTGATAAAAGCACAAATCAGAAGATAAAAGCAATAGAACAAGATAGAATAGAACAAAATAGAACCAAATTTTGTCACTTAAAATTTTTATCCTCATTTTATCATATAGTAGTTTATAAATATCCAAGATGATATTAAAAAAAACTATTTTAAAAGCGGAAAAATTACTTTTCGCAATGGAAAACGTAAGTACCTACTTTTTATACAAAATTATGATATATAATGTTGGCTTGGGTCAATGTGAGAGATTGATACCGGTTGATATTTGACTACCCCCCTAATTAATGAGGTTTTCCAGGTTTTCCTCATTCCTGCACTGAATAGTGGTTAGGGCCTACCAACGTAAGTCGTTCCTGGGCGCAAATACGGCCTGCTTAATAATAATATGCCGCCCCCTCTCCCGCACAAGTCTCCGACTTCTGGGCTAATCCCTGTGATTAGAATGAGGGGTAGAGATATTATTATTATTATAGTATGCATCACAGCATTAATTTTTTTAATATTTTACTAGCAAGGTTCAAGGCCGTACAGCTGACCGTTATATGGTGGGGATGATCCGGCACCCTATAATTGTCAAGAGAGGCTGGCATTTTATTTTTAAAAAATATTAAATTTTGTCGTTTCACTCATTACTTTCATGAGGTTGGTTCGGTTTTTTAAAATACCTTGTATTTTTTTCGTTAATGAGTGTTTAATAGATCCTTGGTAGACATTTCATCAAGAATATTTTTTGAATTTCCTTAATTTAGATTTTTTTAACAGTTAAAAATTGGTCAACATTTTGTATACGGAACGGTCTTTCTCATGTTCGATAATCCGAAGCGAAAAAACTGAACATTTTCTCAAATTTAGAATTTTTATATTTTTCTTATCAATTTTTATTTTAACACCCTGTCTATCAAGTTCTTTTGAATGATCCTATAAATTTGAAGCGACACGGTAGTAATTCCGGAAATAGTTGACGACCGTCTTTAAACGCCGTATATCCCAAACGTACAATCCCAAAGAGAAAGGCATATGGTTAGTTGATATTTTTTTTTCTGAAACAGGTTTCAATTTTTCTTTCAAAGAAAGTTAAAAAAATAGTGTATAGTATAAGGAAAAATTAAAAAAAACTTGACTCGTCCGAGAATCGAACCACCCACCTTACGACCACTAAAAGACGCTTTATCCTGAGTACGAATACGATGGTATTTAACGAAGTTGTTGTATATTGGTATATCTCTGTGCAGTTTATGAAGAAGTAAACAAAACTGTTGAAATATTCAAATTAAGATTAAGAAGATAAAGACCCCTCGTAGTACGAATGGTCCGAAAAGTGTCCCCGAATACAAAATCTTTTTTCATCAATTTAAAACGTTTCACTTGGGGTTGGTTGAATTTCGACAAAGGGGTGTCATCGGCTCACTTCATCCTTGTTCCGCAAGAAAAATCGCCGAATCGCCTGACGTATGCAGAATTTCTACAAAGGGGCTGAAAAATCGCCAAATTTCGTTGAAGAGTCGTAGGAAAAGGGAACATTAGCTAAGGAAACGCGAAAAAATCGTCTTCAAAATAGGCACACGGTACAAAAGAAAGACCGCGAAGGGCAAAACGTTTCTCGGCAAATTCCGTACGACGTATTGCCAAAAAGCCTTTTTGATAGTAAGACGTCCGATTTCAGGGTGAAGGGTGGGAATGAGAGTAACTTCCAGCTTTTAATATATAAGAAAAAAAGTAGAGGAGTTTCAATAAAGAAATTTATTAAAATACATGGAGATTAGTTTGATTCGTTTAGAGGTTATACATGATATGAACCCTAAGAAAGATTTACGAAGACATTCAAAACAAATAAAACATTTTCTTTGTTCTCTCAATTTATAAGTAGGTAATGGATTGCTTAAAGTGTTTCTATTGATTCCATTATTATTTATTAGAGATTTTTGCTTTGTATGAACCCTCGTGAAGATTTACAAAAACATTTAAGACAAATATTTTCTTTGTTTGGATTTATAACTAGTCGAGTGCGTGAAGTGTTTTTATTGTCTCTATAATACCTAAAATTTTGTGGCTCTGTACTGAAAATCATGAAATTGTAATATTGGATTGCTTCGTTAAGGTAATAAATGGATTACTTTGGAATATATTTTGTTTTTTTTTTCTAAAGAAAGTAAATGCTTATTTTCTCATATTAAATAAGTTTGTAACATGGATACGGTAAATAAATTGTAATTTATGTTTTTTTTTTTGGTTAATATTTTGTTGAAAATATAAATTTATATTGTTACTTTTTAAAAGTTTTGTGATTTTATATAATTCCCTTGTTTTTAGTGAATTTTTAAAATCATATACAATATACTTGCCGCGTTTATTGTGCGTGGCTGTTTGATTCATATTAGATTGTCAGTGTATGAAAATTAAGGAAACATATTTAAAGAATCAGTTTTCAAGACGAAATTTGAGAAAACAAATTTCTGATTTTCTACAGGTCAAAGGTCTCCACATTAATCTGACCTCCAATCAAAGTTATTCTCACTATATGTGAGCTCTAGCGAGCATCGATTTAATGTTAATCGCGAATAACAATACCAAGTTCGTCGCCAACCAGTTGCTTTAGAACTGCAAATTGAGAGAACATATTGACAGAAAATAATAAGTTGAACGAAAATACTGAAAGATATAGGTTAAAATGTTTTAAAATGTTTGCGTTTTCCTCTATCTTTGTACAAAATTGCATTAGGATTGGACAAATGTCTGAATCCATGTTACACTATAGTAATTAACAAAATTTATTTTAAGTCTATTTTGGTGTGATTGTAAAACCGACTGTACTTAAATTTTATTTTATTTCCTTAAAAGTAAACGATAACCAGAAGAACAATTCAAATGGTCGCCAAGGTAATTTGACACTTAATACAGTGTATTTACGTAGTACCGTTGAGTGAGAAATTATAGATAGAGGCGCAACCTTAATGGCGAAATGCGTATACGATCTACAAGTTTAACACCCTGTATCTTGAAAACAAAGGCCGTAATAGAAAATATCTATAGGGCAAAATGTTTCTAAGTCGGACAAGAAATAAAGGCCTTCATGTTTGACGTTCCGTTATGTTACCCCGTGTTTTACAGTAGAGGTTTTTTGGGCCCGAGATTTGTCCGTCTGTCGAGAACTGTTGTTAACGACAGTCAATTTTGAGGGTTCTGTGTGATTCAATGGTTTAACAGGCAAACAAACCTCCGTGAACAATAAGTTGTCGATAAATTGACGACTCTTAGAACCAAAGAGCTGCTATTACCTAATACTATCTCGGACCTAAAAGTGTATACGCATTTCACCATAAGGTTGCGCCTCTATCTATAATTTCTCACTCAACGGTAGTACCTAGATTTGATGTTGATATTTCTCACATAAATACACAAAATACCTTTTTTCGTAAACTGTCATTAAAAGTTAACTTTTACTTGATATTTGTTAAGTGTCAAAACAACAACTTTTTTCTACGTAACATAAGTGTTTTACACAGTGGCGTAGCGTGGACTAATCTAGGCGTGGGCGAAGTCGCAGCAGCGAGGCCCTTTTCTTCCGTCATTGGATGCTGAATGAACTGGATATTGTGACACATAATAGCTACATGTAAGGTCACAGTGTGCATCAATTTTGATTCAAATATTTTCCTACAATCGGGAGAAATTAAAAAAAATTAAATTTTACAAAAAAATTTTTAATGCTGTATCTTGAAAACAAAAGGCAATCGGACATTAGTGTATATAAGTTTATTTATTATTTTATGGTCCTCTATCGTGTGATAATAATAATAATAATATATTTTTTTTCTTTTGACAACTTACATTTATAAGAATAGTCACATTAACATTGAAAAGAACGAGTAGAAAAAAGAGGAAAAAAAAAACAGAAAACAAAATACAAAAGAAACCAAAAAAATATAAATGAACATATCGGCAGAGATCACACAAATTCACTCAAGCTATAAAAGCATCTATCCAATAGATAGTTTTAATTGTTTTTTACGCAAGATCAAACAGTTTATATTTTTAATATATACTGGTAATTTATTAAAAACTTTTTTGCTTAAAAAGTTAGGTGAATTAATTGTTACATTATATTTGCAACTCGGAATAAAGTAATCATCTCTTTGTCTCGTATTTAGACCGTGCATTTGCTCATTTGAAACAAAATTGCTTTTATTTTTAAAAATAAACATACACAGGTCGAAAATTAGCAAACATGGAAGGGGTAAAATATTATATTTTTTAAAGAGTTCTCGACAGGAGTACCTAGAAGAAACTCCGGATATGCACCTTATAATTTGTTTCTGCGCAATGAATACGTTCGATGATTGAGTGGAATTACCCCGTAGACATATGCCATATGTCAACCTGGAGGAAACCTGGGCATGATACACTAAAACCAACTGATCTACAGTCAAAACGGTACGCAGATTTCTAAACAGGTAACAAAGCGATTTCAATTTTGAAATTAATTGACCACAGTGTTTATGCCATGTTAAACATTCATCTAAAGTGATTCCCAAGAATTTTACGTCGGTATTAAATTTCGTATAATGTTTGCTGCTGTTCGTTTTTATTTTGAGTCCTAAACAGTTTTTTTGCCTATTGTGGAATCTGATTAATTGTGTTTTATTACTATTAAGATATAAAGTGTTATATTGACGCACCAATTTCCCATGGCTTTCAACGCAGCATTATATTTCGATTCTAACAGTTTATCATTGGCATCTGAAATAAGAATAGACGTATCATCAGCATACATCACAAGAAAAACGTTGGACATAAAAATATCAAGTTCGTTTGTATATAGTAAAAATAAGATAGGACCCAGCACAGAGCCTTGTGGAACCCCCACGCTTACTTCTCCATATTCCGACCCAATGTTACTGGTTCCAAAATCATTCGTAAACTTTAAATGAACATACTGCTTTCTGTGCGTTCATGCAATCCATTTATGGGCCACTCCACGCACACCACACATTTCAAGTTTACACAACAACTTGTCGTGATTAACACAGTCGAATGCCCTGCTAAGGTCGCAAAAGATCCCAACAGGACACTCACCTGCCTCAAGAAAGTTAATCATTTTATTATAAAAAGAGTAGACAGCAGTGTGCGTAGACAAATTTGCCCGGAAACCATGTTGCTTGTCTGAAAACACTTTATGTTTTCCAATGAAACTCAATAAACGATCAAGATAGCAGTATTCAAATATTTTAGAGAATACACACGAAACGGCCACGGGTCTGTAATTTTCAACACATGTAGGATCTTGTTTTTTAAAAATAGGTACGACTTTTCCAGTTTTTAAGATCTTAGGAAACTCACCGGCCGAGAAAGATAAATTTACGAGGTAGGTGATTGGTTCAATAATGATG
Organism: Monochamus saltuarius; assembly: GCA_025584915.1. Classification (NCBI taxonomy): domain Eukaryota; kingdom Metazoa; phylum Arthropoda; class Insecta; order Coleoptera; family Cerambycidae; genus Monochamus; species Monochamus saltuarius. Next base: position 32,744,389 of record CM046727.1, read on the forward strand.
TCGAGTACTTTTTTTTAACAAAAACATGGGCTATTTCGTCCGGTCCTGAGGAACGCTTATTTTTTAATTTATTATTTAATAGCAGCAACATTTCTTTGGAGACAAATGGCTCGAGAAAAATAGAATTAGGGTTGATGGGGATAGAGAAATTGTTACAATCCTGAATGGAATACTCAGGACTTGAGCATATATCACCGACAATTTTTTCAGGAGTATCTAAAAAAAATGAATTAAAAATATTTGCGACTGCTTCAGGTTTTTCATATAATTTTCCATTATATGACAAATTAATGCTCCCGGTGCTCCTATATATCCCAAGTTGTTCTTGAAATATTATTGGAATTAATGATTTTATTTTGATAAAAATTTCTCTTAGCCATCTCTCTAAGGAGGTATGCTTTTTTAGCGATTTTATACATATCCACAAATTCAGCACTTGCAAGTTTTAAATTATACACATCCCTTAGTTTTAGACTTGACAATTTAACCTCATGGGTAATCCAGCTTTTACTGCAATTCCCCTTATTATTGAATACTGTTTTTGATGGATAATAATTATTATTGAAATGATACAGAATAGACGCCGTAAAAGTAATCAAAGGCATCGAACCGATTTATGAGATACAAATCATGCCAAGATTCACCCTTCAAGGCTAGATAAAAATTATTAATAGAAATATCAGAAAACATTCTTTTACACTGACGATGTTTTGGTTTATTAGTCGTACATTTGTTACCCATTTCAAACAAAACAGTTCTGTGGTCAGAAAAGTTATTATCTACAACACAAATCACATAAGCGTTATTCGTATTCGAAAAAATGTTATCAATAGTTGTACAAGTATTCATTGTAACTTTTGTAGGCCACTCGACCATCGGACGCAAGTCAAACGTAAGTAAAATATTTCTAAAAGTGTTAAAGTCTTTGGTAATTTTCGAGCGTACATCTATATTAAAATCTCTACACAAAACAATGCCCACAGTAGGCTTATATAAAATTTCTAAAACATTATTTATACCGTCAAAAAATATGTTAAAATCTCCCTTAGGAGATCGATAGCAAGTTAAAATAATTGTTGTGCCCATGATTTTATCTTCCCATAAAGTGCCACATATTTCAAAATGTTTTTCAACACAGAAAGTGTCCAAATCTAATTTACGAACATTCAAGTCAGACTTAGAGCAACTAAATAGCAACCCCTTTGTCAAATAATTATACTATGCATTGTAGTTTTTTCAATGTCACCCTGTATATTTTCAAGAAAAGAATGGTAAAAATCAGAGTTTGTTTACAAAATTATTCATTTATGATGAAAGTTAAGAAAGTTAAAGTAGTGCAGTCTGGATGATCTGAAAATTTCATAATTATGAGGTCTTTAATTGCTAAAAATAATTATTTTTTGTAAGCTCTTAGTAAGGTCTTTTAGGGTGCTATTCGTACAAGTTATTTAGAGTTCATGGTGTTCGGTTTTAAATCACCCTCAAGGGCGCCTCGCGCGAGGCCCCTTTAAGTGCGAGGCCGTGGGCGAGGGGCCGCTTCGCCCACGCCTAGCTACGCCACTGGTTTTACATCCAGGATGCAAAAGACTTTTACATTTATCTACAAAAATCAATGAAAGTAGATATGATAGAATCAGTTAACGAGCACCACCAAAAACATACATTTTAACAATCAGTTAATCATTTCTATTATATTAAGTCGTTAAAGGAAGGATTAAACAAGCTTTGTTTAGTTCTCGAAAAATTACTTGAACATAACCTTATAAAATTAAGCAAGTGTTCATTTTATACACAGCGTATCATATCTAGGTCATAAAGTAAGTATTAATTGAGTACGTCTTTGGTAAAAGAAAATTAAATGCTGTGTTAGAAATGCCTGAACTATGGACTATAAAGCAATTTCGTCAGTTTTTAGGTCTTTCTGATTATTTCCACAAGTTCGTGTATAGTCAAGCCGTTAACAAGCCTGGTTAAGAAATATGTTGAAAATCTCATCACTAGTCCAGTTTTATCAATACCTATATATTCAATCCTCTCTAAAAGACCGAATTATATACTGATACAAATTCTATTGGAGTTGGAGCAATGTTATTGTAGTTTGATGAAGACCACAAACGGCATGTCGAATCTTCAGTAAAAAGATGAATGACCAAGGACTAACACTTAAATATTTTCGAGTTTAATGACTCAGTATCAACTTAACATCAGTAACCGATTGCAATGCGTTAAATACAACATTAAAAAAGGATTTTTATCCCAGAATAGGGAGATGTGGCTCGAAGGTTTTGAATTTACATTTTAGATTTGGTGTATATGTTATAAATAAAAAAAAAGTATGCAAAACTAGTTCTGAGCTTAGAAAAATTCCCATACTCGAAATTTTACGTTTAAATGACTTTTGACTATTGTAAAATATAGAGAACTAGTTCTGGGCATTATAAATTGTTCATAACTGTTTTGTGCATTTTTAAATGACCAGAACTAGTTTCCTTCATTTTCTGATACACACGATACTCGAAAAAGTATGCAAAACTAGTTCTGACTTCAGTAAACTGCAACTTTCAGAAAATTAATAGAACTAATTCTGGTTATTTCAAAATGCACAAAATTAGTTTTTTATTTATTTAATTATACAAAAAGAGGAATATATAAATTAAAAACAGGTTGAAAATGCGAGTACAAAAAAAAAGAAAAAATAAACAATTTAGAAACAATAAACACATAACAAAAATTACAAAAATATATTAAATAATATAATATCTATAATAATAAAGAAATGCAACTAATTATGAAGGAGATGTCCTTTTAAACTTTTGTTGAAGGAAGAACAATTTGATAATAATAATAATAATAATAATAATAATAATAATAATAATAATAATAATAATAATAATAATAATAATAATAATAATAATAATAATAATAATAATAATAATAATAATATCTCTACCCCTCATTCTAATCACAGGGATTAGCCCAGAAGTCGGAGACTTGTGCGGGAGAGGGGGCGGCATATTATTATTAAGCAGGCCGCATTTGCGCCCAGGAACGACTTACGTTGGTAGGCCCTAACCACTATTCAGTGCAGGAATGAGGGAAACCTGGAATTAGGGGGGTAGTCAAATATCAACCGGTATCAATCTCTCACATTGACCCAAGCTAACATTATTCCACCCTACCATACCCGCAGAGAGGGTGCCAATCCACTCCACGAATATAGCTTATATACGGTCTACCGGCAGCTGGGCGCGAACCAACTCCGATCTAGTCACCTCGATTGAATGGAATAAGTCGACATCGGTTCCCAATGCATTACAAGAACATATACATCTAATTAGAGGTGAATTTAACAATTCATTTGTATGAACATCATTATGATGATGGACCGGTCAGTGGTCGCGCGGTTTAAGACGTCAGTACTTGAATCGAGGTGACCAGATCCCTGTGGATTCGACCCCCGTAGCCGGTAGACCATATAAATAAGGTATATTCATGGAGAGGATTGGCACCCTCTCTGCAGGTATGGTAGGGTGGAAAAATGTTGGCTTGGATCAATGCGAGAGATTGATACCGGTTGACATTTGACTACCCCCCTAATTAATGAGGTTTTCCAGGTTTCCCTTATTCTTGCACTGAATGGTGGTTAGGGCCTACCAACGTAAGTTGTTCCTGGGCGCAAATGCGGCCTGCTTAATAATAATATGCCGCTCCCTCTCCCGCACAAGTCTTCCACTTCTGGGCTAATCCTCGTGATTAGAATGAGGGGTAGAGATATTATTATTATTATTATTATTATTATTATTATTATTATTATTATTATTATTATTATTATTATTATTATTATTATCAAATTGTTCTTCCTTCAAAAAAAGTTTAAAAGGACATCTCCTTCATAATTAGTTGCATTTCTTTATTATTATAGATATTATATTATTTAATATATTTTTGTAATTTTTGTTATGTGTTTATTGTTTGTAAATTGTTTAATTTTTCTTTTTTTTGTACTCGCATTTTCAACCTGTTTTTAATTTATATATTCACAATATAGGGTTTCACAATACGTCATCGATAAGCGACATGTGATAAGTAAGATAGTTTGCGTGTGCACTCTTTAGTGAAGTTGGTCGTTTATAACCTTAACCTTAAATAACAACGTAACACGTACGTAAACAAATCATGGTATTTTTATTACTTTAACAATGGGGTAACAATGGCCCAAATGTATTGATAATAAAGACCTGTGGATATGTTATTAGTGCAACGGAGAGTATAATCAAAATCGGCTGGTTCTGTTCTACGAAACGCACAGAAAATTTGCTTATAAATTTCATCCCTATGCAAGACGATTTAGTACAGGCAAACGTGAAACTTGGTCTTCGAATAAGTAGACGTTGACTAAAATTATTACCCTTTATATCCTGATCAAATAATACATAAGATGTAAAACATTACTTTAGTCTACCACGCTTTTTTTTATTCACTGTATAATTTTCCGTACTGCTTTAAAAAACCACATACCTACTACCTTGTACCTATAACTGTTATTACCGCGTACGTAACTTTTAATAGACTAACAATTTTAACAAAATTATTCCTCTTTCGGAAAGGACTGTCCTAGTTTTAATAAGTTTTCGCGTCCTCGCAGTAAATTCAAAATCTCGCAGATTATGTATAATACACATAGTACAGAAATAAAGAAACTAGACATCCTTTTTAAACACATTTCAACAAGTACTTATTAGCAATTTTTAAAAGATTGTTGGTACAAATTAAGAATTATTATTTAAAACTTACTGGAAAATGTTATCAAAAATCATCCTTGGAAGGGGTACAGTCAAAACAAATGAGATTTACTCAAATATATCTATATCTAAGAGCTCATTGTTTCCGAGATACAGGGGTGAAATATTTATTATATTTTTTTATTTACTTGAAAACCCTTCGTGATGGAACACCAATAATTCTAGGTTGTAATAGAATACCCCAGGTCTAATTATTCAGTATGTGTCATTCTTCTTTTATTTACAATAAAAATGGTACGTCACTGTTTTAATTATAAAAAACGTAAAATACTTTAAGTTTTGATTATTTTGAACAAATAATTATTCTTTGCAATTTTCTTTAGCATTCATAGTATTCAAGCAGTTGTTCATTTAAAATATCTCTGCATTTCGTAGTTTGTGTGTATTTATATCAAAAGCTGAAGGAAACTTGAAAATGCACTCTTAAGATTTTGCACATCGTCATAATTTACCATTCTGAGTAACTTTTTCAAGTAACATTTGCTGTATTTTCAGTGGCTTTACCTGAAACCAAACTAATTTTTCCTCGGTGCATTGAATATTTCAAATAGGATCAATTCGAAAACGGTTACCTACCGAATTCAGCAAAGTATTAGTTTTTCACACAAAGAAGGTAGAATAATCTATTGTTTTAATAGTCAGATTTATACATTAAGCCGCAAACAAGTTCTGCCATTTAAAAGAAGATTGATGTGCCATAAGTGGCGCCCTCTACTAGTAGCGTCAAAATTAAAAACAAATTTTAATTTCTCACCCCCAAAAACTCTCGATTCCCGAAATGTATCCAAATACATTTGTTTTAAATAATTTACAAATATCAAAAATAAAATTTTTACTATGACACCCTGTATCATTTTAACCATTAACATTGGACTAAAGTTTAGCAATATCGCATTATTTTGTCGTCAGGAATCTACTCTTGCCCTATGGTACATTTATTTTGTATTACTGAAGCCTAATAGGTCTTACCACGCACAAAATACGAAATGCAGAGATATTGCCAATTACCTAAATTTTGAAAGACAAATTATTTGTTCAAAATAGTCAAAATTTGAAGTATTATGTTTTTTTTATAATTAAGACAGTGGCGTACCATTTTTATTTTAAATAAAAAAATAGTGTCACCGGTTTCTACACCACTGGTGATAATGGAAATATTTAAACATACTGAATAATTAGACTCTGATATCTCATTACAACCTAGAACTATTGCTGTTTTGTCACAAAGGGTTTATATGTATAGTCCCTGTATTTGGTACTACCTTCAAAGGATGTCAGTAATACCTGTGACACTTTGTATAAAATGATTACATAAGAAAAACACATTTTTTTTCTTTTAAGAAATATAATAAAATTATAAAACTATGGAAATGTTTTATTTTCAAAAACATTATATTTACTAAAATAAGCACTGTTAACTGTGATGTACCTATTGTTATTTAAAAATTTTGATTTAAACGGTTATACCTATTACAATTTTGAATCAAATATAGATTTTGTCGACTCATCATAACATTTCACTATGTTCTCACATCCGTTTGCAACTATCGTCACGTATTCGGAAAAGTATTAAAATTTGAAGAGAAAGTTTGTACCGTTTCGTATTTTGAAGTAGACGAATACGTATGGCATCAAAAATAGTTTGATACGAGAATACCAAAACAGTTTAATTATAAGTAATGGAAAATATAAGTATTACAGAAAGAAATATATTTTAAAGATCAATTATTTGACAAATTCATTTAATAGTATAAAAAAGTAAAAGCATTTGCTCAAGCAAAGTTTTGAATTTTTAAAATTTGACAGTGTTTTATATGTATTAATATCGTTTATCAGATTAAAGATAGGGTCTAAGTATAATTTGCCTCATCTTTCTTATGACATTTTTTCCCTTAATTAAATTCAGACTTTATACATAAAAAAAACGTATCGTATTAACTGTTCCCTAATTAAAAAATAATTAAATAAACGTTTGTTTTACTTATCTAAATAACTAGCAGAATTTGAATGTTTGTAGGTAGGTAGTGGACAATGCGTAATATTAAATAAAATATGGAAACATTTTTTCGTGAAACAATTTTTGTAATAATGTAAATAATAACATTATTCATGAATGAATTAAACTATTATTTATTCGATTTTCCATGGTGTTTGCAATTTGAAATAAACTAGATTTTGAATATGTACTGTATTTCGAAAATGCGATTGCGGACGTATCTTTTTTATTAATTTGTAAGGTATAATACGATATAAAATTATTTTAGTTACAGCCTAGGTCATCCACTATTATTAATTCTGATTTATCTTTTAGACTTATTTGCTAGTTAAATTAAATTAATATATTCACGTATGGAATTTCAAACTAAACATCACTTTTTGTAAAAAACGGCTTTACCATAAATTTTAATTAAGTAGGTATATATTTCGATAATATATTTAACATTGTTTTAACTCATCATTCTTCCCTTCCATGTACCCTTTGAGAACAAGAACTTTCTAATAGACATTTACTCTGTTAGTGACGATTATCTTATAATATTTATCTATTATCAAATTATCATACAAATCTCGTCTTGCCTTACAATATGTTTTGTTTAAACAGTACGAAATTATTTTAAGTTCGCATCTTTCCTCCACTTCTAACCCCTTTAAACGAATTGCAAAAGATTACCTGGTCTGACCCTGTTACAATGTCATGATATGACAAAAAATTTCTAAGTCTACTTAAATTTAAAATAATTTTAAAATACTTACAAGTAATAAAAAACAGCATAACATTTTACATATTTTTAAAGCAACTATAACTGTAGAATAATTTATAATCCAAAAATATATGTTAGTACTGCATAAAGATTAACCAGTTGAAAAGTCTTTTTCCACATTTCATACACTACACTTTAAAAACATTAACCTGCTTAATCGATGGTACTTCAAATCATATTCCGTGCGACCTACTATCGGATACCGGAAGATGAAGTTGTTTGGCTGGTCAGTCAGTCACCAGTGCTAAGGCAAAACTAACTGGCAGGTAAATGTAAAACACAATGTATCTGTTTATTTTAGAAATGAGGTTTCTGTGGTTGGTTAAGGAAAAGTAAGTTAAAGTAGGCCACATGCATACATCTTACCATATAAAAAAGCATTACTTATTACTAATTTTAATGTTTTATATGCTTCTCAAATAAATCAAATCGCCAAACAATGACTTAATATTACTTTATTTTGATAAATTATATAGTTGTTAAATTACTATAAAAAGAAAACATTGCGTTATAATGTACGATGTACATTTTAAAATTGGAGAAAAAGAAATTACAAAGTTTTTTGGGAAATTAGTCATTTTACAAAATTTGTCATTGTTTCAAATATACTTTAAAAATACAAAACAAAATTTGCAGCTTCTAATCAAATCAAATTTTTCTCTTGGTGGGTACCCTAGACAAAATTATATTGGAGAATTATATCAGAAAATGAATTAAATTTAATATTTTAATTTTCGTAAAATGTTACATGTACCTAATTGTTTTTTTGTGCAGCTGCACATTATTTGAGGTCCCAACTTTCGAAAATAATTCATATCTTTGCAATGCTTTAACTTAGTGTCAAATTTAGTATACAATTTAGATACATTAAGGGTTATAAATTACCCATGATGAGTTGAAGGTCATCGAGGAATCTTAAGGTTGTGATGTATACTAAACATTAGCGAATTCATAACGTGTCACAAGGTAAATTCTTTTAGGGCTAGCATTATTTATAAAAATTGTGCAGTGGACAGTTAACAAAAATAAATATTTTGCCTTTAACATTGATTAAGAAATAAATTATTGTACTAACAGTAAAAAAAAATGATAGAAGTAGTAAACATTGAATTTTATGATATTTACTAAATGATACGTAACTGAATTTTTATACGTCAGTAGGTACTTCATATTCACTTTTTCCTATACGGCTTCCTTACGGATATACAGGCCTTCCAAGTAAGAAGTAAAATATTGAATTTCAATCATAATTTCTAAACCGTTACTTTGACAACCTAGAAATTTGGGTGATATCACAGAAAATATAGCTATATATTCTGTGGTGATATTAGTAACTCATAGCAATACAAATGATTTAAGTTGGAATTTGGCATACTTCATTATATAGGTATGGTCGAAATTAAGTTTAAAAATTTATATAAATTTGACGGTGTTATAATAATAATAATGATAATAATAATAATAATAATAATAATAATAATAATAATAATAATAATAATAATAATAATAATAATAATAATAATAATAATAATAATAATAATAATAATAATAATAATAATAATAATAATAATAATAATAATAATAATAATAATAATAATAATAATAATAATAATAATAATAATAATAATAATAATAATAATAATAATAATAATAATAATAATAATAATAATAATAATAATAATAATAATAATAATAATAATAATAATAATAATAATAATAATAATAATAATAATAATAATAATAATAATAATAATAATAATAATAATAATAATAATAATAATAATAATAATAATAATAATAATAATAATAATAATAATAATAATAATAATAATAATAATAATAATAATAATAATAATAATAATAATAATAATAATAATAATAATAATAATAATAATAATAATAATAATAATAATAATAATAATAATAATAATAATAATAATAATAATAATAATAATAATAATAATAATAATAATAATAATAATAATAATAATAATAATAATAATAATAATAATAATAATAATAATAATAATAATAATAATAATAATAATAATAATAATAATAATAATAATAATAATAATAATAATAATAATAATAATAATAATAATAATAATAATAATAATAATAATAATAATAATAATAATAATAATAATAATAATAATAATAATAATAATAATAATAATAATAATAATAATAATAATAATAATAATAATAATAATAATAATAATAATAATAATAATAATAATAATAATAATAATAATAATAATAATAATAATAATAATAATAATAATAATAATAATAATAATAATAATAATAATAATAATAATAATAATAATAATAATAATAATAATAATAATAATAATAATAATAATAATAATAATAATAATAATAATAATAATAATAATAATAATAATAATAATAATAATAATAATAATAATAATAATAATAATAATAATAATAATAATAATAATAATAATAATAATAATAATAATAATAATAATAATAATAATAATAATAATAATAATAATAATAATAATAATAATAATAATAATAATAA